>CM066256.1:7705719-8355719 GCA_033675135.1 Frankliniella intonsa | reverse complement strand
AAGGGAGTTTGCAAAGTTGGCGAAGGGTACAGCCTGGGCGGCCGGCGGCGCCCCGCCCCTCCCCGCCCCGCCGCGCCCGGCTGCCCGCAATCACATACATTTATCAATTGACGCTCGCGCTGGCCCGCTCGGGGAGGGGGGGGGGGTGCTGTCAATTTGATAATCGATTAAACCTATTCGAACTACTATGAACCGCGGTTGCTTAATACTAAGAAATAATGCGCATTACAATTCTATTTATTTTTCTGAAAATATTTTCGACCTTGTTTTATTTAGACCTTATTGAGACTTCTTTGGAAGTTTTCTTCACGAGGGTGCTGTGTGAAAGCCGCGCCGGCACGACTTGCAGCAGTTTCTCTTCTCCACTTCTTGTTTTATTTTCATTGTGTATCGCCGCTTTTCACGTTTCCGTCGCTTCGTGTCGCTTTGGAATTCCGTCACCGCCGCACCGTTTCCCGGCACTAAACTGCCAACTGGCCGCGCATTTCGACTCTGCGCGTTTCCTGTAAAGACGGTCTCGGGGAAGAAGGAGCTTGTGCCCGGGATGGGGGAAGATTGGGGGGTTGGGTGGTATTGGGGGGGGGGGGGGGGGGGTTAGGATCTCGGCGCGGCACGCATTGTGCTGCTGGCCGGGCCGCGCTGAGCGAGCTGCTCTCTTTCTCCTCTTATTTTTTTTTTACCGCCGCCTTGCCTCCAGAACGAACTCCCGTCTTCTCATTATATGAACGGAAATGTAGCGGAACACTACAGACTGCGCTCGGAGAATGATAAACTCACTCAGGCACCTGACCTGCCTCCCCGCCGCGCCCCGCCCCGCCCGCTACCCGCCTCGCCTCCGTCGTCCGCACGGTCTAGAGAGCTCCGCGCCGCGCGCGGACCATCGCTATATATAAATTTATTTTTCCCCAATAAAACACTTTCTGGGTACCTTAGGGGTTGTATCCGGCTCGGCCATGCTCATTATCTATGCATTTCTGTTTTGCTGTCCCCGTTTTCTGCTTTTCTTTACTCGCAGAGATTCTGCAGGCGGGCGTCCCCCGCGGGTTGTCGCGGCGCGCGGGGCGCGACCCCTTACCCCCCCCCCCTCCCCTCCCCCTCCTCCCGACCGACCCGTTCCGCTCCCAACCCATTTTCCCTCCGCCCCCACCTCTCACCCTCCTCTGCCCCCTCCTTGCGTGCCTCTCGTGTTTACTACATGCATACCATTACCGATAATTCCACTCAGTGCTAAGCAGCTTAGGTCGCCCCCTCCACCCCCATCTACTACCTCCTTTGCACGCAGACTCTCGCAAGCCGCCAGTGTGACCAGTGTGACCAGGAGCCGTCCTGCCTGCAAGTGCTGTCGTACCTATGTTCGCGGTGAGGAAGAGGGACGGACGGAAACAAAAAATAGAAAGTGCGGTGCGAGGCGCGGCGACTATCAAAAAGAGTTTGTAGTCGGAATGCAAGGCGGGGGATGGGCCGGGTCTGGGCTGGTCTGGGCGGGGCTGCTGGCCGGGGACTTTTGATGAGCTCTTCGAAGCTGAATAATTTCCCTAATGAAATTATAACACCACCCCTCTCTTTATGCGCGCGGGTCCGGGCCTTGAGGGACGACCGAGCCACGCCCCGCCACCTCCGCCCCGCCCCGCCACCTCGGTTCTAATGGAAGACAATGGGCGCAGGAATACTTGTGTGTTTTTTATTTTTTTTATTTTAGCGCCTTGTCTGCAAAACCGCGTCAGCGCTATACGCTTCGAAGTAAAATTGACACAGCGCAAAAATTCTCGTGCAGGTCTGCTGACTGATGTACGCCTGTACAACTTTTCGCTGATCCGAAATACTATATCCTTGTTTTCTTTTTGGGACTGGTGTGAGCTTTACAGCGATGTGAGTGGCGCGGCGAGGCGGGGTGGGGTGGGTTGAGGTGAGGCGGGGTGGCTGGAGGCGCAAGAGGCGCGGCCGAAATGGATGTCTCGGCCCGAATCCAATTAAGTCTAATTATTTGCGGGCCGCGCTGCTGCTGCCAGGCGCTGCGGTCCGGTGTGATCGGACGCCCTCCTCTCCCCCTCCTCTCCCCCTCTTCTCTCCTCTCCCTCTTCTCCCCCTCTTCTCCCCCTCTTCTCCCCCTCCCTCCCCCCCTCTCCGCGGAAATGCTTACTGGCCCGGCTCGGAATGGGGATGTGGTTCGGTTTCACGGCCCCGCCTGCCAACGCCCCTCCTCTACCCCTGCTCCTCTCTGCTTTCCGCTACCGCGTTGCTTGCGGCCGAAAAGGAATCTCCAAAGTCAATTATTGAAAAGAATGAGAGAGAAATAATTAAAGAGTCAGTGAGTGAGAAAGAGGGAAAGTGAGAGAGAGAGAGAGAGAGAGAGAGAGAGAGAGAGAGAGAGAGAGAGAGAGAGAGAGGAGGGGGGGATTGAGAATAAGGGAATGATGACTGGGTCTGCGGAATGTCTATGTCTATGCGACAGGAAGACTGCAGCCTGCAGTCGTCTGTCAGCCTCGCAGCGGCTTCTTCTTGTAGTCTGAACAACTTTCAGCAGTAATAATGAGCGAAGCGAAACGTGCACAAAGCAGGGCTTTTTATTACGAGTTAAGAAAAAAAAATTACAACGAACATGCAACATGCAATTAAAGAGTTTCCCTTGGTGGTTTCAGCGGTAGCAGTCGCACTGTGAAGCAGGCGTCGTGGGCCTTTTTTTTAACCTTGCCTTTTTCCAACACGGCGAGAGGGAGAAGTTAACAAAATAGTGCTAAGCGAACACTGCTGCCAAACTTTCAACGTGAAATGAACAAATGGATGTAAGGGCGACTGCTGTGCTGTGCCCTGCGGTTGGGTCTGGTGGAGTGCGTCTTGACTCGGCACGAGTTTCCACAGCAGTCCCGAGGGAGAGGGTGGATAGAAGAGCGGAGAGGGAGTGAGAGAGATAGAGGGAGAGAGCGATGGCTGCAGCGAAGCTGGATGGAAGAGGAAAGAGGGCAGGAGAGTGAGGGCTGTGCGTGTCCCGCCCGCGGTACGGTGCGGTACGGTACGGTACGGTACGGTACACTCTGCTACCTTTTTTTTTTTTACCCGCAATGTCTGTCCGCTCCTCCGTGCCTCCATTACGTCCGTCTGGCCCCGCCTCGCTCATGTGTTTGCTTTCCTTTTTCTCCCTTTCCAGTCGTTGTCTTGAATGTGCAGCTCGGTGGCATTACGATGTGACCCGCCCGGCCCGGCCCGGCCCAGCGGCGTCCTGGAGGAAACTCCACCGGCACTCTCCTCTCCTCTCCTCTCCTCTCCTCTCCTCTCCTCTCCACTCCACTCCTCTCCTCTCCTCTCCTCTCCTCTCCTCCCTACAACAGCAGCCCCGCTCGCTTTCAGAATAAATAAAGCTCTTGGCCCCACCGGGGCGTGCGTGGCGCCTGCCCCGCCCGGCCCCGCCCCGCCCGGCCCCGCCCGGCCCGCGGGCCAGGAGTACAAGCATGCTCGCTGCCCTGCCGCCCCGCCCCGCCCCGCCCCGCCCGCCTGTATTCCGGAGAGCAGTTTTCGTCGTCATAACCCCCCTCCCCTCCTATCCTTGCCTTGCCCTCTGCCGTTTCCAATTGCCTGGGACCGAAGCCGGCCGCGCCCGCCTTCTCCGCATATGTAGACCCAATGCCCGCCAAATGTGTACACATCCAGCGGGGCAGGCAAGGTGCGCGGGGCGGGCGTCTCGATAGCTACAGACCCTCCTGGGGCCCGCGGCGTGTAGAGGTCAGGTCGGCGAGGACCGCGAAGTAATAGGAAAAGAATGAGTTTCCCCGTAGTATGGAACAGCGCGAAGCTTACAATGGCAGGTACTCGAAGATTAAGTGGTGCAGGACGCTCCCAAAACTGATTTCCGCTCTGTTGTTTCCGTGATATCCCGCGAGAGAGAAAAAACCGTGGCACCGTATCAATTTGCTGCAAAGGTCTTCATGACGACGATGTTAGTTTTAAAAAACAGTTTCCCGAATTTCCCCAACTACAGCAACTTTTGTGGGGACTTTTTCTGCGCAGCCCCGGCGCGAATCCGGCCAACCTGTTAGTTACTGTCGCCCCGGGGCCCGGCCCGGCCCGGCCCGGCCCGGTCTGCGAGCTGTAGTGAGTACAGACCGGGGGAAAGTTTGGCCGCGACCAAAACATTCCCAGGGTGCCGCGGGGAAAGTGGGGCGGGCGGAGCGGAGCGAAGAGGTGAGAGTAGAGTGTCTGCTGGGCTCAAGTTGGTGCGGCCCGCTGCGCCCCTCCGCCTTAAACTATTACCATCCCTTCCCCGCTGCCGCTCTCTCTCCTCTCCGCCCCGTACTATTACTGCCCCACCGGCCCATTTTTGTTGCCCCCTTTCACAGCCTGCCACTCAACTACCTTTCCGTCAATCCAAGTGTAGTGACAAACACTGCTCTTTTCCGCGTGATACGAAAATATATTGCGTGTGATTTTGCTGACAGACATGGACAAAACTTGAGTGGAAAAGTACGAGGAAGATTCCTTCGCGGAACGGTATTCCGGCTTCTGAAGAACGCCCCCCCTCCCTCTTTGCCCGCTGCCTTCCATGTACACAAGACGGAATGGAATGTCTCATCACTTGTTTGACCGGCCCGGTCCCGGTATGCCGCCGGGCGGGCGCGCTCCAGTCAGCCCGGCGGGTAGGCAGTCCCGTCGCGCACGCCTGTCCCGCGGGTATGCCTACCCACTCCTTGTAAGGCGCTCCTCCGCGCTGCGCTGCGCCGGCCGGCGCACACCAGCTGGCAGCGGGGCGGGGGTGAGACCGGTGTAGGCCGGGACGCGGCGGGTGTAAAACGAACGGCTCCGCCCCCGCGCCACGCCATACCACTTACAAGCACCCCCCGCCACGCCCCGCCACGCCCCGCCACGCCCCGCCCCGCCGCGTGGCCTCTGGCAGAGCGCCACGGCCGTCCTTGTACGGGGGTGTTAAACCTGCGGCGGGCAGAAGGTGGTGCGACCACCGCAGGGAAGATATAAATGTCACGTGCGGGGCAGAGAGAGAGAGAGAGAGAGAGAGAGAGAGAGAGAGAGAGAGAGAGAGAGAGAGAGAGAGAGAGCAGATGATGCCCCGACAAGCACGACCTTTCAATTATAAGCTAGCAGCCCTCTCTCCCAACAGCTTGCCCTGATCACTCTCCGTGACCAGGCTCTATCCCCCTCTTCCACGTCCCCTTTAGTTCTTGTTGTTTCTTTGTCTCCTGCCTCCCCCACCCTCTCTTCCCCTATCTCCATCTTCCTCTCGCTCGCTCACTCTCTCGCTAGCCCTTTGCTCTTCCATTTTCACCCGGCTGCTTCCGCCCGCCCTTTCCCTCGGCGCGCAACACGTTTCTTATCAGCGAGCTATCGGTCCACTGCACAGCTCCCCGCGCCCTACGCCCCCCTTCTCTCTCTCTCTCTCTCTCTCTCTCTCTCTCTCTCTCTCTCTCTCTCTCTCTCTCTCCCCCCCTCCCCTTATTGTTACAGCCCCGCTGGGCCACTGCCGCCCCTTCACTGGTAAACACGCCGTGCATTAAAACGGGTGCGGAATAAAGAGTGTGCGATACGAACCAACTCTTTTTGCTCTCCCCTCGAGCCTACCACTCACTCCGTCCCTATCCCTTCTCTCTCTCTCTCTCTCTCTCGCTCCTCTCTCTCTCTCTGTCTCTGTCTCTCTTTCTCACTCTCCCCCTCTCCTTATTCGCGCTTTCCTTTTTCGTCTCTGCCTTTTCCCTCGTTCTCGTATACCGTTTGCAAAAGTAAACGCATTTGTCGCGCGCCTCAAAGTCCTTTTTCAAAGCGAGAGCGAACATTCAAGTGTCCTTCCCCGGTCCGCAGCGCCGCGGCGTGGCGTAGCGCGGCGTGGCGCAGTGTGGCGCAGCGCGAGCGGCAAAGAGTCAAAGTATGCGAAAGTTGGTAAGGTGCGGCGCCCCGCCCCGCCCCGCCCCGCTCCACCCCGCCCCGCCTGCAGTGCTTGGCCTCGCCCGGGCCGGGCTATAGGGCTGGGCGCAGTCAAGACGCTCATATTTCTCGAGCCGTCTTTGTTTTGGAAGCGTTCCCGAGCCGCTCGGGCGCCCGCGGCGGGTTCAATACACGCCGTTTCAGGGCGAGAAAGACGACTTTAGTCCTGAGCGAGTTTCATTTGATTGTGAGGGGGACGCGTTGCATTTTATTGTTCGGCGGTTCCTACTTATTTTTCCGCCGATGTTCGAGGAAAGTTTATCCGTTGAAACACTTCTTAATAGCTTACGGTGAATTACTTCACTGTGAGCCACACGAAAAAAAATCGCTCAGCTCAAATTAGATGTGTAAAATTACCACTACGGCTAAACATTTAAAACAGCAGGAAAATAAATAGCACCGAAGCTGCGCCTATATACAGATAAAAGATAGAACGTTTGCTATTTTTTTTCTCAGACGCGAATTTTATTTTTGCGTGTATACACGGTGCTGCACGGTTCACTGTAGCTTGCAGTGAAATTCACCGCGTTTGCTTTTTTATGAGTGAAAAGGTTGGCGTGTGTCCGTGATGTGTCTCATGCAGCCTGAGCCCCATATGCTAATCCTGCGCCCATTTCCCGTTGCAGGTACTGGTCCTAGTCGCCCCGCCCGCCCCGCCCCGCCGCGCCGGCAGCTCGTTGCGATAGTGCTCAGTAAGTCACTGGCCGGGCCGGGCCGGGCCGCCCGGGCCTGCGGACAGCAGGCCACTCTCTCGGGACCGCAATCGACTCGGATTTATGGCAATCTTATCTTCTTACATCCCGACCGGGGAATATTCTGGAGGCAACGCTGCGGCCGCAAGCAGTCGGACGCGGACGCGGCGCGCAGGAGTGTTGCGTTCGGGATGGCTATACGACGGTGGGGTTTGAGGGGGGGGGGGCTGGTGTTAATAAGATACTGGAGTGTCCTGTGGAGGGCCTGGAGAGGGTCCTGGAGAGAGCTCCTCAGTGGTCCCTGAGGGAGAGTACTTGGAGGCGGGGAGGATCGAGGGGGCCTGGCCGGGCCCGGCCGCGGGCTACGGGATAGCGTCAGGACTGTTTTGGCCGGCCCGGCCCGGCCCGGCCCGGTCCAACCTGGAGGGCTCAGCCAGCCCCCTCGCACCCGTATCTCCTGCTGAACCCCTCCGCCCGGCCCTACCACTCCCACTTCTCCACTTTACGCCACCGGGGAGGCTCCGCTCAGAAATAAATATCAGGTTCGGTGGAAGTCACAAATACGCGCTGACTTTTTTTTTTGTTTTTGCCTTTAAGTTGGTAGTCCCGGGTGAGGGGAAGGGTGGGGGAGTGGGGCTGGGGGCGGTGAGGGGAATGAAGGGTGGGCCTATCCTGCGTCGATGCCGGTGACTGCCCCCTCCCCCCGCCTCCCCTCCGCCCCCGATCCAGCAGCATTTCACCATTTCTCTGTTTCTTTGGCCCCCTTTCCCCTAAGGGAGGCAATAGATTCCACCTCCGCCGCCGCTGCTGGCCGTTGCCACCCCCTGCTCTCCCGCCCTCCTGCTGTTGGCGGACTTCACCCCTGTCCTCCCCTGCCTCCTCCCCCTACCCCTCCTCTGCTGCTGCCATTTCTGCTATCCGTCCTGTCGGTAGGGCCCGCCGTTTGAAAAGTCTCCACATGACGCGCTGGCGCCGCGGCCCCTCCCCTCGCCCCGCCCCTCTCCTCCCTGCCCCTCCCTTCCCCGCCCCGCCCCTCTCTGCCCCGCCGTGCCCCCCTACACTCTGCTCCCGGCCGATGCCGACGCCACCAGGGAGGCTGATGAGGTTGATTGGGTTTCAGCTCCCCGAAGATGAGAGGCTGCTGGTCCGGGCGGATTTGAGGAGGAGGGTTGGGGTAACGCCTGTAATCTAAAGGGTGTCTCAAATAGATGCGCCTTAAGGCGCGTGCTACAGAGCGCACATACTGTTGTGGGTCACCTTTTGGCTTATATATTCAATACACCTTTGCACATATGCCATCCCCACACTTAAGATTACAGTATATATATTATAATATATATATATGTTCCACCTTGCCGTCCCGTCGCTCTCATTATCGCGGGGCGAAACGCTGACGAAAGGAAAACGCATGGCGTTGATTAAAAGCGCGCTGCGCGGCGCAGGGGAGTGAGGGACGGGCAGAGAGCGGGGCGTGGGCGCGGAGGCGGGGTGGGGGTACAATCCTGAGTGGGGAAAAGTATACTTTTCTAAGGGGAGCGTGGCGTGGCGTGGCGTGGCGTGGCGTGGCGTGGGCGGGTGCGCGCCGGTGCTCAGTGGGCTAGAATGCTGAAAAAGTGGCTGAAACTCGTTTTCCGTGCTCTGTCGCGCCCTCTCTCTTTGAAAAGGCCGATGAATTCAGAGGCGATTACTCGTGCGATTGTCACGCGAAATTGTGCGAAACGTCCAAATCAACGAAAGAAAGCCTGCATCACACGGCACTAAAATTCGATTTTTGCGCTACTTTGCGAAAATTTTTATCAATCATGGGTCAGTCACTATTTTGTTCTTTTTTTTTTAATCGGGCTCATTGTGGCGTTTACAGCTAGTGTAACGCGGACGCGCTCGTGGGCACTCTGCTCCCAAGAGGTAGTCTAAGTGCTCTCGCGGGTAGAGTCCCTGTGAAAGTCGCCCCTGCCCGTTTGGATTGGTTTCCACACCGATACGCGTATCTTTGGACGTGTTCCAGAAAGTACCATTGTGCAACCGTGCGAACTGGTCCTTCACACGTCTTTTCTTATTTTTCTCTTAAAAAAATAACGCTTTTTAGTGCGCGGATGTAGAAATGTTGATAAAAAGACTGTGTATGTGTTGGTGTAAATCAATAAACCAGGGGCATTTCGTTCCCACCAGTGACCTTCATTTGTGGCACTTCCATTACCAAAAGGGAATTTTTTTCCGGGGGGGGGGGGGTCTGTCTGTTCCGAAAAGCGCACGCCGCATCTCTCCGACCAGAAAGTACATCACGGATCTGCAAACTTGTGTGGGAGAATTAAATTATGGCTCGTCGAGCCGCGTCACGTGGCTGGAGGGCTGCCAAGGGGTGAGGGCCGCCGATCTAGTAGGGGAACTCTCTGTTACTTTTTCTGTCTAAAGATGGCGTCAGGGAGTATTGATCTGCCGTCAATTTCCAAAAAGTTCTACCTTTACGGAATTTGACCAAGATAAATCTCGACTGCGCTGTTCGCCAACGGTTTTACTGATTTAATTTTTTTTTTCGGTTTCCTAGGATTTCTTCCGCACAAGCAAGCAAGCGCTTTCAGGAGTTAATTAAATCCGCTTTGACGTTTTGCGATGCTGTGTTTCGCTTTGACGTTTTGCGATGCTGTGTTATTGGTCGGTGAGGTCGAGAGGCGGGTTTTGAAACTAGGGAGGGGGAGGAGGGGCAATTGCTGTGGAAATTGATGTCCAGGGACCGAGCCCCGGCCCCGAACCGGCAGCAGGTAGGGAGAGACGGGGGACTATGACGAAGGGGTTGGGGCGCTCCGCTCGGCGGTGGGGTTAGGAGTTCACAGCCCCCCTGCACCGGGCCGCCGCCCCCGGGCCCCGGGCCGGGCCCGACACGACCAGCCCCACGGACTTGCAGGGCTTCTACCTTGTGCTTGGCAGCCGACGCTTCACACCGTCGCGTCGGGCTTTGCGGGGCGTGGCAGGGCGTGGTGAGGCGGGGCGGGGTGGGGTGGGGTGCGGCGGGGAATTGGCGAAGCGTGGCATGACGTGGCGGGGCGAGGCTGCCTCAGCTAAAGGTCGGACCAATCTGAGGGCGGTGAAACTGACAGCAAACGTCAGATGGGGGGAGTGGGTTTGGGGGGGAAGGGGGGTGAGGTCCCACGGGGGCTCACTATTGGCACTTAGCCTCTCCTTATTCGAGCTCGGGGTCATGCCCAGCCTGATCTCTGGAGTGCTAGAAGGCCGCGTCAGCTAGGCAGTATAAGTATTAAGTTGACAGGGTACCGCGCCGGGCCTATGTGGAAACGCGTTTATTGCATTTTATTGAATTTTCAAAGAGAAAGTGCAGGGATGGTTTTGTTCTTTGGTCTTTGGTTTTGGTGTTTGCACTGCACATTCTTGTGCCGGTACAGGCCGGCTGAAGAGGCGGGAGATGTGAGAGAGAAATTGTGATTGGCCATCATCGTTTATTTCGCGAGTGTGTGCATTCGCAACTAACTCGGCTGGCAATGTTGGACTTTGGAGTTGGGCATGTGTTTCATTGGTGGGGCTGACCGGACGGGGCGGGGCGGGGCGGGGCGGGGCGGGGCGGGGCGGGGCGCGCCAGGCCGGGGCGGGGCACTCGAACGCGCACACATACGGCCGCGTGTTCCGTTGCCCGAGGGGAAAGGGGCGGGGCGGGCGGGTATATGACCGGGGTTATTGGATAGCCCTGCTTACGTCATGCGAGAGGGAGCAGGCCAGAGCAACATGTAAAGTCATCTCCGATATCCGGTGCGAGTGCGGCCAGCGGCCCGGGCCTGCGCCGCCTGCAGGCGCCCGCCTCCTCCATGCGCGACCCCACCCTGCTGCTGCTGCGCCCTATCACGCCCGTTGCCTAGCCCCAACGCCCGCTTATACTACTTGCGGACAATTAATTTTTTTTTTCAAAAGCAGCGGGGGTGCGGTAGTGGATACACATTACACCGCACCCCTCCCTCCCGCTGGCTGTAACCACATACTGCTCTGCTTGCTCACGGCCCGCCCGCGGGGGACGCAGCGCGGCGGCGGGCTGAACTTGAGACTCGCCCACTGCCCCCTCCTCCTTACCCCCCCCCCAACTCGCCCCTACCCATAACGTAACACCCTCCCTCCGTCCCACCACCACCACGCCCCCCCCCCCTACTGTCGCGACAAATCCGCGGAATAAATCACAGAGAGGCGACCGGAAGTACAGTCCGCAGTCCTTTTCACGAGATCTACACGAGTGGAGCGGGAGGGGGAAGGCCGGCCCGGCCCGGCCCGGCCCACCTCGGAAACCACCTCCCAACCGTCCGCATCCGCTGCAACCACCCCTCCCCTCTCTCTCCTGCCCTGCCCCGCCCTCACGTCAACCTCCCCTTCGTTACCGCCAACTCTACCCAACAAACTGACCGGACAAAAGAGGCAAAAGAATGAAGGCGGCCGACCTCCGAGCCCTGCATGGATGAGCAGGGAATCTATCTATCTATCTATCTATCTATCTATCTATCTATCTATCTATCTATCTATCTATCTATCTATCTATCTATCTATCTATCTATCTATCTCAGTCGCACTCCCACTTTCAGTGCTGCAGACGTCAGATTACCCCTGTTTCTTCCACCGGGCCGGCGCGGCGCCACCTATGCTAGTCGTGATTGTACTGGTGTGGAGGCGCTCCGCCCCGCGCGGCTCTTGAATAATTCGAGACGATGTTGGGGGGAGGGGGGGGGGGATGGCGACGTGCCTGCTGCGGCGGCCACCCCGGGAGGGACTGAGCTGCTGAGGCTGGGCGGGGCGGGGCGGGCTATGCGGGGTTGTTTGATAGTTTGACTGCATCGCAGTATCCACTCTCTCCTCCTCTGCTCTGCGGGGAGGAAAAAAAATCGCCTGTGAAGCTAATGCGTCATGCGGTCGTAGAGCTATCCAAGGTATCCTGTACACTGTAAACGCTGTGGCAACTTTTGATGACAAAATATTGGCGTCCTTTTTTAAACGCCAAATTTTGGCGTCCTTCTAAAAGGATGCCAATTTTTGGCATTTTTTAACGCCAAAAATTGGCGTTCTTTGAAGGACGCCAATTTTTGGCGTTAAAAAAGGCCAAAATTTGGCGTTCTTTAAAGAACGCCAATTTTTTGGCGTTAAAAAAGGACAAAAATCGGCATTTATTTAGAAGGACGCCATAATTTGGCGTTCAGAAACGAATGCCAAAATTTGGCCTTTAAAGTAGCCACAGCGTTTACAGTGTAGGCACGGTGCAACGTGTGTGTGCAATATGCGTGTGTGAGTTTTAATTATAATAATACGAAACACCCGGCGTTACACCCGCCAGCTGTGGGGGGGCGCCGCGGGGTGTTTGAACTCAAGCGCGCGCTTGCGCGGCGAGGCAGAGGCGCAATGCGGAGATATGGGAGAATAAGTGGTGAGGAAAGACTCGAACCCCATAACTCGTTTGGCGGCGCCTTTACGGGCCCCGGTCGGGTTATAGCTCGCCCCGCGTCTTGGGGTGGCGCAGCGCGGTGCGGCGTGGCGTGGCACCAGCCGATTGCTCGCAGCTCTGCTTTTATTTGCGCGCGAATTGAAAGCGATGAAGGTTACCGGTCTGTAGCCGTGGCGACGGGCCGTAAAGGGGGTGGGGGTGGGGTGTGGGGGGGAGGGAATGGCGTGTCGGTCAAGAGGCGCGGGAGGGTCGTGCGAACTGTACCCAGAAAAGACAGTTTTTATGATAAAAAGGTTTTTAAAAACTTTTATTTTTAAACTTTCAGTCGTTCTAACAGTCGTGCTTGTTGTGTTCGCAGGGCAGCGCGGCCACCGCCCGGTAGCTCACCATGCACGCCAACGTGAACATCGAGCGGAACAGCTGGAAGGTGCCACCGGACGACATTGTTCAAGTCGCGGACCCGCGATCCAAGAAGGACCAGGTGAGTTCAGTTAGTGACTAACTGTTAGTCTCACCGCCATCGCCGGCTTTCGCGCCCTAATGCCATAGCGATTAAGAGCACGCTCAATATTTTGAAAAGACTTTTAATTGAATCCCGGCCAGGGATGGGGGAGGAAGCGACCTTATTCCGCCTGGGCGGGAGGCGCAAATAATTCATTTTCGTTTCGGAGGAAAAGAGCCCGGAAGTGTGCCTTTCGATAGCCACGCTGAGTTATGACACTTTGGAGGTGGTATCTACGGCCTCGGTGCAGAGGGGGAGGGGAGGGGAAGGGGTGGCTGTGCTAGTGACTTTGCTTCGTAAACCCGAACACCCCGAATGGCCCTGCCCCCCACCCCTCAGTAGTCTGACCTCCCCCTCCTCCTCCTCCCACCACCCCCAGGCCCCTTCGCAAAACCTTCTGAACGAGTCCGGGGGAGTCGTATAGCGGGCGATTGAGCAGTCTATGTACTGGCTAACACGATTCTCAAATGTTTGTGAATAGGTGTGTGTGTGTGTGGCTGTGTGGATGTGGTTGTATGTTTTACTCGTTGTGAAACCACCCATCCCATAGCCTGACATGGCCACCGAGCACGGCGGCGCGTGTTAGAGCTGATGTTTGCATTACTTCGTCTTGCGTGGCCGTTTTCCTTCTCATCCAACCCAATCCTTACCCATTCTCTCTCTCTCTCTCTCTCTCTCTCTCTCTCTCTCTCTCTCTCTCTCTCTCTCTCTCTCTCGCGCGCGCGTCTTCACACACACACACACACACACACACGCACACCGCCGGCCCGGCCCGGCACGCCTGTCGGCTGCTCGTCCCCACGCTGTCGCCGGTGACACGGAGCCAAGTTTCGGCGGGGATGAGACGCGGTGCTGTTATGCGATTTCACTTCGGCGTCAGCTGTTTTTGACGGGCCCATATACTACACCCTGTGTGCAAAATGCCGCCGTCACGGGCTTCACAGGCTTGACTCAGCAACTTATTAACATGCGGCACTGCAAACACAACAGTGTGCTTCTTAGTACACGCGTCCTAGTGTGTGCTTGCCAGGGAACGCGCTTATTCCTAGTGTGTCTTCTTTGCCGTAGGGTAGGGTAGCCCAAGCGTCTCTCCCGAGTGCTCACCGACCCGTTTGTGTGTTGCAGGTACGCTTCACTTCACGGCCCCGCCCCGCCACGCCCCGCCACGCCCCGCACGGAGCTGTACATACCTCTGCACGCAGCGGCACACGGCACGGTATGGATGGACGGAGGCAATCTCTGACGGCGCGCATAGCGCAGACTGACTCGCTGACAAAACTGACTGACTGACTAAAAGTCGACCCTGTTTTCTTCATCAAGAGGGCAATCTAAAGTGATTTGACCTGTGGTCAAAGCTAACCAAATAGAGACGCAATTATTCCGCCATTATTAGAAAAATTATAGATATTGGAAATGAAAATGGAGAGCTGCGGGATGCGGACGCCTTGGCTAAGCTCTGAGGACGGGTGGGGGTGGGGCATCTGGCCTGGGCGCGCCGGGCCAGGCTGGGCCAGCCCATTAAATCGTCTGCATAAATATTTATTCCAAGGTTCGTCCGAGTATCATCATCACTGCGTCTCGGCAAACAGCTCTGCGGTCCTCACCCTAGCTATTATCCCTTCGCACCCCTTCTACCATCACTTTTGCGAAATACCAGTCTGGGATACGAAATTTTCTGGGGATACATTTTTTACGAACAAAATGGGTGAAATGTCGTCACTCTTTATTTATCGAACCTATATGTAAGATCTGAGCCACCTCCTAGCCCCCAGGGGTGCCAAACTCGGGACTGCCGAGCCACCACCACCACCACCACCCCTTTGTGAAACGAGCCATAATAGTCGCTTAGCGTTCGCACCCTTTCTCGCTTCAAATGTCAGTCGACTATTACGGCAGCCGACGGCATGCCTGACCTACAGCACTGCTCTACTAGTGCGAAAATAGGACGACGATGTTTGGGTGCGAAATAGCATATCTGCGGTGTTCGGATATCGTCTCAATTTAAGTCGTTGCAAGGCAAATTTTATCTGTCGCATTAAGAAAAAATAGGAAAACTTAGTTTTTAGGATATCTAGACAAGTGCGTGTTCGTGGCGTGGTTTGTTATGTTTTTTTTTTATTTTTATTTTTTTCCACCCTGTCGCATTGGAATTTAGTGATCGTGGGAGTGGGGATTTTGTCTGCTGTCATTCCCAACATGAAAGCCCCACCTGGTCTCTCTACTCATGCGCTGTGCAGCCTCTGGACGGCCTCGCCCCGCCACGGTGCGTTACAACGAGCTCTGGCCTCGGCCCCGCCCCGCCCCGGCCCCGGCCCGGGCCTCGGTCAGCCCCGCCGCGCTTCCCTTTTGGGATGGATGGAGTTCTCTTGCTCCTATTTGCATTCCATTTCCGCGCTATTTGCGGACCTGTTTTCTCTCCCTTTGACTCGCCCGTTGCCACGCGCCAGACTTTCTTCATCTTTTCCTTTATTTTTTTGCACTTCTCCGCGTAACCTGTCCTTTCCCCGGTTCCGCCCGCCCCTCCCCCGCCATGCAGATGAATGGGCTAAGCTTGTCTTGTCGGCGCAGAGCACGGGTTGCGTTTCTGTATGAGAGCACGGTGAATGCTCGCGCGTGTGTGTGTGTGTGTGCGCAGCGGAATGGGGAGGCTCATATGGTGTGTGCGGCAAAGGCTCACGTAGATGGAGAGGGCACAGTTGACGTCAGATTTGGCCCGCTCCGCTGAGGTTTTGCCTCGCCGCGGGCCGGGCGCGCCGCGCAGGGCCTGAGTAAGACGGTCCGGGCGGGGCGGGGCGGGGCGGGGTGTGTCTCCTCCTGCTCCCCTTGTTCTCTATATCGTGTGTGTTTCTCCTTGCACGAGCGCGTACCGCGCGGAGTGTTTGAACTAAGCAGCACGCACGCGCTGCACGCGCCGGGGGTGCGGCGCGTTTTAATCGAGCGGAAAAGTAAAGACGGGGGGAAAAAAAAGTTGTGGCCGCGCATTGACGCTGCGCCCGTGCCATCCCCTCGCCAGGGGGTCCACAGCTCTGGTAGTCATGTATACTTTGTCTGATAATCGCTGATAATCACATCCCATTCCTATTGTGAAAAAGAAATGTCCTATACTTCAAAGTTATACTGCTTCAAAAAAGCTTAATGAGAACGGCTCGGCCGGAACGGACCTGGAGGCGGCCGGTGACGTGACGACGGGACGACCCTGCAAGTCGACATGGTTGATGACGGCGTCCCGTCACGCGACGACACAGTGAAAGGCGGCCGTCACGGTGAGGCCGCTCCGCCGCCGCCACGTCCCTGCTCCACGGCGCCTCCCGGCCGCCGCTGCTGGACCAGCCGAAGGTCTCGCCGTCGCGGCGTGCCCGTCATTTGTCACTTGTTTCGACCCCGGCGGTCGCGCCCCCGCATTATGCAAAATACGAGTATGACCTTGGACCCGGGATGCTGGATGGGTGACTGCGAAAACTGCCGTTTGCTCTACACTGTAAGAGAAACCTTACCAGGTACACTACGGAACTGCCCCGGAAGTTCTGTGTACGGACCACTTCCTACGGAGCTCTGCCACAGTGAATTTCCGCCCGAAGCTGACGCACTATTAGGATATGGCATAACCATAGCACGTTTTCTTTTTGTTTGTTTTTATATTATTTTTGAAACGAAAGTTAATGTTTTTTGTTGTTTTTTTTTTCGATCGAAATTTTTTGCGCCTAAGTTATGGTGGCATCGAGCAGTTGAATGATAGGGCTGAATGCATGTCGTATCGCGCGAAACTAGTTTCGCACTTGGTGCTGTTCGACATACTACGTCTTCCTAGTTTAATCACCACGACCAGGGGCTGCAAAAGAGAGCAAGGGCACGCAGGAAGTTGAAGCGGGGGCCAAGGAGGGGGAAGCGGAAGTGAGAGAGGTGTTTCGAGAGGAGAGCCAAGAGAGCGCTGCTGCTTATGAAGAATGAGGTTGTTAGCCTTGCTGGTGGAGCCTTCCCCCCCCGTAACGCCCGCGCTTTCACCACTCCATCACCCTATCCGGTTGGCTTCTTGCCCCCTCCACCGCCCCGACCTTCCCTCGCCCCCGTGCCCCCGCACTTGGCCTGTAAGGCCAAGAGGGCTTAGATCACCTCCCAGGAAGCTGGCGCCTTGTCTCCTGACAAGTAGTATGGTCAGGAATGTCAAAATCGTTGTTTGATGTAATTGATTACAAGACATTTAAAAAAAAAAAAAAAAAAAAACCCTTTCGTGAAGAGAGCGTCGTCGTGTCCTTCTTTGGCCACAATGTTTATTTATAAAATGAAACTGTCTGAAACGCCAAGATTGCGACAGTTTGTTTCCCATATATATGTCTTTTTGTCTCGGTGATACTAGTCTCGGGCCAGATGATGCCACCAGAAATCACCCGTTCTCTTTTTCTGCTTGTCTTTCTGCGGTCTTGGAATTCCCTGGGGCCAGGAGGAACGTCGCCAGCAGGAGGTCTAACCGAGGCGGAAATTTTCATCCATCTTGCCATCGGGTGGCCGCCCCTGATCGACACGGTTTGTCCCTGGAGGGCAGACACTGAGACTCCAGTGCGACCTCGCGCCGCGCCGCCCCCTCTCCTCCCCACTGCCCCCGACTGACTCGCTTTCTCATTTCTTTTCCTCCCGACCCCCGCAGCGGGGGGAGGGGGAATCATCCCCGTCCCGTCAGCGGGACCGTGATTTACGGACGCACCCTTATTAGACGGGAGGGGGAGGGGGAGAGGGGGGTTTCGGAGAGGACCGCGACGTCGGTCATGAGGAGGACAGCGACGGCCTCGAGGGGCAGACAGTCCCTGCAGTGCCGACCAGGCGGCGCTCCCGGCGATGGAACGCGAGGTGGCTGCGGTTATCGCAGCGGGCGGGGATGAGGCTAACGACTAGATCATGGCGGCGTAACCATAGCTACACGACACGAAAAGTTCTCGGATTGGGCTCCCCCCTCCCCCTCCCCTTCGGGCCCAAAGTGAACCCCTGCTCCGTCCCACTGATTCTTATATAGGCCGATATTGAATTGGAAGCGGATAACCGCGTCACGAAGCCCTGGCCGAGCCGGGCATTGCATGGGCATAACGTTTCGCTTACTCCGTCGTGAGAGCAGCGCGTACCACGGTGTGTCCCGCCCCGCACTCCCCCCCCCTCCCCCGCCCCACGCGGCGGCCGTTCCCCCGGGCATAGGACCCCCATCGTCCCGACAACAGCCTTGGCCCCGGCGGCCAGGCCAGGCGTGCGCTGCTGCGCGTGGCGTGGCGTGGCGGGGCCGGGACCCGTAGCAGTTTGTTGGCGCCATGTAAGCGAGGTTCCGCGCTAGCAAGTGAAAAGACGGCGGGTTGCCGACCTCTGGGGGCACTGGCACTGGCATCGGCGTGGCGCGAGGAAACTCAAGGTCTGCCTCGGCCCATCGTTCTCCTGCAAATTCTCTCTCCTTCTCTCTTTCTCTCCCACGCTCTCTCACGCACTCTCGCCGTCTTTCTCTCTGCAGTAGGGCGACGTGTCTACACTGTGCGCAACAAACGAGGTTCTTTCTCTGTCGTCGCTCTCGTCGTGGATCCGCCCTCGCAGTCACCGCCCTACGCTGAAAACCACCCCTCCCCCCCTCCCGCCCCCCCTCCCACTTACCCCCCGCGCTTGTGGTAGCCTTGCTCACTCCTTTCCTTCACCACTACCCCCTCCTCCATCCCCTCATCTCCCCCTTTCCCTTTTCCTTGTACTCGCCTTCCGCTCCCATCGCCTCGGCGAATTGCTTCTCGGTGAAAAGGAAGCAACGCTTCAATCTCACTTTCCTCCCAGACAAATTGATTCAAATTCTGCGCCGCATCTCGCTGCTGATGGCCTGGCGGGTGGTGAGGGATGGGGGTGGATCGGAGTGGCGGCGGAGGTGTGCTGATGTGGTTCCGCGTCGGGCGGTGTCTTATCATTTTCCCTCCCTGTCCCCGTTCGCCAATCCTTTCTGGTGGGAGCTTACATTTTTCAAACCGAACCAAGAGAAGAGAAATGGGCTCAACTAAAAGGGAAATGCGCCCTTTCTCTCTGTTTTCCATCATCCTCCCCATCCCCATGTGGCATGGTGACCAAAGCGGGTGGGGGGATGACGAATGTTCTCCCAATGCCTTCGTCGACACGGAGTCATTTTCTCACGCGTGTTATCTGTAATCAGGGGTAGATAAAAGTCGTTTGTGCATTTTAGGTGCAGGGAAGTCTCATTTCGAAATGGAGTAAAAATATTGTTGGTGCGCTTCTGCTTTCGGCGAGCCGTGGAGTTCACTTGGATCTGATTGTAGTGAGGCGAGGCGGACCTTTATGCGGTTGCCGAAGGATTCCGGCCGCACCGAGAGACCGTTAGTCCTTTTTCCGTCGCTACTCCGTCTTCTTCTCTTTTTTTGTTTTTGCCCACTGCGGTCCCAATGCGGCGCCAGGCCCTACAGACGTGCGCTGCTCAGGTCTTTGTCCCCTTTTAGCTGAGCAATAGCGGAGCGTAATACCACAGGAAAGAAAAATGGCGTTGCGTCTAAAATAATTCAGGAACGGCTGACATGCATTACTATAAGAAGCTTAAATGAATAGGATATATAATTTAAGTTAACAATGCGCTGAGTTAACCACTCGGGAACCTATTTTACCCGATTGAAAACTAAAATCACAGACAGTAAATCATCGTCCTTTTTATTTGACTTGACTGAGATTGCCTCCACATCCTAGAAGAAGTGTCAGTAGCGCTGCCTAATTTAGTTTTCCAGCACTTTGTCGCCCACTTGCCAGGTTGTGTTGCAGCGAGGGTGAACACACTTTTTTTTTTGCTTTCTGCCACCTGTTGCAGGATGAACCCGAGGTGCGCCTTCATCATCAGGAGTCCACTTCATCCACACTGCGGCGCTCGGCCGAGCCCCAGCCTGACGCCACTGGCCCTTTGCAATCTGTGCGGAAAAAGATAAACGTGGGTCGAAGTCTTGTACAAGCCGAGACGGGCGCTAACTCAGACCTGCAGACCTGCCCAGCTTTCTGGAACGTTTTCACGAATCTCGCAACCCTCTAGCCGACGAAAATATGTGTCCATTTCAAAGCTTTATTTCGATGAAAAGTGTCGTGTTAGTCAGGTGAGACTCTAATTTCATATATCTGACTGGGGGGTTTATTAACGTTTTTAATTATTTAAATGAAATATATTCCCGTGTATCGGGAATCTTGTGGGTTCTGTCTTAATGTAAACTCTAGTTCGCTGTGGTTTACTGCAAGAACTGCAAATTTATGGCGGTGTCTACACTTCTGCAGACGTCAGCCAGCCCGCTCGTGTCGGTTATGAAGTTTTAATGCTCGGCACGACACAGCCTCAATAAAAGAGGAAGTGACGCCAGGACACAGGCTGAAAAAAGATGTTGGTATATTCATGTGGGATGTCGCTGGCACGTTTGTGTCTCAAGGGGAATGAGTTTGCACTGGAGGGGATGTCGAGACTCGTGGCCTTGATTTCAAGACCCATGCACGCAAGAACCGACAAAGCACCACTTGCAGTATATTCTGCTAAGCGGATGTCCTGAACAAAAGCACTCAGAGAGCAAAAGTCGAATGTTTGCAGTAGTGCCTGTGGAAAAATAATAAGATCGAAGAGCATCTTAAGTATGTTCAGGACGATAACCTCAATCACTGCATGCCTCTTTTTGTGGTGCTTTGTCCCTCGTGGTCTGAAATGCAAGGGAAGACTTTCAGAGGCTGGTGTGGGCAGACTAATAGCGTTCGTCTCGGCCCGGGCTCGTTTTCAGTATCTTGTTCGTTTCGATGTGGTTAACTAGAGTAGACCCTATCTTCTGCGGTCTCTTCTTGATGCCATGCCTAACCCGTGGACTGTCCTCTCGCTCTTTTTAGCTCAGGCTTGGTGAACATTTCCTCAGTATAGCACTCTCATATTGCTCACTCCTTGTCTTGTTAAATTTGTAACCCAGTTGACTTCCTTCTTCTTTGCTTTGTAACTTAAGCTAGAACACAGCAATTAAGGTGCCTGCCCACCACCTTGAAGGAAGTCGAAATGTGCTAGTTCCGTTGGATCTATTACTTGTGGAATGTGAGCCAGGCAAAAGTTTTGGAGCTAGTTCGACTCTCTGCGTGGTTTGCCATGTCTCATTTCTCCATGCCTGAAATTGGTGTATATAATTCTGAATGTGTCGGTGTTTAGCAGTCACTTGTCTTCACTCTACTTGTAGAGCAGCTTGGTTCCTGCCCTCCAGTGGCGGCAGGCTGGTTGGTATAGAGTGCCTGCTGTTAAGTCAAATGTTCTCAAACTGGCCTCACACACGTCAAGACAGCTCCCCCATACCTTGTGGAGAGAAAGATAGAGAGAGAAGTGTGTGAGGCCACCTCATTTGACACATTTATTTAACATTTAGCAGTAGTTATTGCATTCTTTCTTATGCACTTTTTCTCTTATGACATAGACTCACCCTGTATGGTTTTCTTAGTGACGACTCTCTTTCTTTGTTTAATCTAATCTGTTTGTTTTCTCCTTGGCTCATCTGTTCTATTAAAGTACTGTTTGGGTTGGCTGCTGGGATATGCCGCTAGTATTTTTGCCTGTCTCTTTGTGCAGTGCTCCGTCCTAATATTGCACGATGTGATCACGTTTGCTTCCTGAACTAATATTTTCACAAACTTTTCAGCTATAAACCTGGATGCCGCTTTTTTATTACTCGTAAAATAGATCTATTTAGAAAGTGTTTCTAACCTTATCTTAATCATTTTCACACGATAAGACGTAGCGTAACGAAATTAGGCGCCGCCGGTAGGGCAGTCTACAGTATCTCTTACATTATCATCTGCTACAAGACGACGTAGATCAATTCACCACCACCAGTACAATTATTAGACGTTCGGCATGTGATACGATTGCACTCTCTCTTGATCTCTATAGTTTTGCGCAGACTTGTTAGGAAACTTTAGCCGTGTAATTGGTAGCGCAGCCCGATTTGAATCTAGGAGCTATATCAGCAGGTCCAATCTGTGACCAGCAAATGAGACGAGAAGCTTGTGCCATCAAGGACGCCCGCCCGGCACACAATGGCAGTGTGATCCTCCCCGCCCACACCCCCATGACACAATGCCGCGCGATGAATAATCGCGTATGTGAGACCGTGCGCGTATGGGTCGGTGTTTGCGATAACTGAATCGCATGCCTGTGCCGTCGCACTGCCCAATTATATTGACTCACAGTACTCCAAACCCCTTAGTATATCGACAAAATAGTTACTACCGATCTGCCCGGCAGTAGAAAACCCATATTCCTCCCTAAAATACCTCCGGCCCCCTCTCCCCGCTTAATCATAATGGGAAGAACACGAGGGCCGCGCTCGCGTTCGCCATGATAAAAGCGGTACTTTGGATTACGGCGGCATGGACCTCAGCTAATTCCCTCCCGGGCCGGACTCGCCTGGTGGCCTGGCCCGCCCCGCCCCGGCCCTTAAGCACCGGCCGGCTGACTGATGGCGAGACACGCCCTGCCCGCACCCCTCCCGCCCCGGCAGGCTTGATGTTGTTTGGAGGGCAAACACATCAAGCGTCACTCCGCGCCTCGCCTTTCCGTGCCTCTAAATGAATAGCACTCCCCGGATTTGGGCTCCGGCTGGGCTGGGCGAGTCCGGGCGGCGGCAGCGGCAGCGGCTCGCCACGCTGGTTCCGTCTCCGTGCTCCGCTCGCCTCGCCTCGCCCTCCCGCGGGCCGGACTAGGGCGGAGAGAGGAGGGGGTAATTCGGGATAATTTGGCGCGCCCAGACAATAGTCGCGGTCAGTCACGCAACGGCGGCGGCGGCGGCGCTGCGGCCGGATCCCGTCAAGTCATTATTCTCCCATCTTCCACACGGATACACGCCTCTGCAAGCAGGCACTGCCCCGGGCGGTTAGTCAAGAGAATATCCCGAAAAGAAAAGAGGCCTCCTATCCCCTATCAGATAATTTTTCCAGTAAAAAATTGGAAACTATTAAAAAAATTATATTTCTTTAGCGGAAGATACATTCGTTTATAGCTACCCTAAACGTGTTTTTTAAAGATGATATATTTAAGTACAGCTAGCTTAAAGTAAAATATTTAATACCAAACGTAACGTAACTATTTTGAAATAAAGACCTCCGCTGCTATTTTTTCGTGGGACGGAAGTGGGGGTGGAATAACGAGAAAATATTCCGTGATGAAAAACTAGCAGCACGACGCTGCTGGTCGCGCTTTGCGGGGGTCGCTGGCTGAAAGACGGAAGGAAAAGGATGTGATATCCTTTTCTTAATTTCATTCTCGGTATTCTCCAGTGCACAGCGTGATGCGGGCAAGGCCGTGGCCACCCTGCCCTGGTCGTGCCTCGCCTCTCCTCTCTCCGCGTGCTTCCCGGTCCCTTGTATCCTCCCCTCTCTTCTCCAGCTCCCGTGGCCTCCCCGTCCGCCTTCCTCCTCCTCACGCGCAGCCTCGACGTATCCAAGGATGTAATCGATTCCCGATTTTCCGGCTGAGAAATTCTAGCCCGGTTTCCGCTCGCCAGTCGCCCGCCAGTCCGCCCGCCCCGCCCCGCCCCGCCCCTCTAATTGTTGTTTATTTTATTGTCTGACATGGCATTGTCGCGCGCTGGCCCAATTATGACGACAATGGGGCGCCGGCGCCGAACGACGACGCCGACGGCGGCCCTACCCGGGCCCCGCCCGCCGCCCCGGGCCCCGGCCGCTATGGCTCTCGGTCCGCGGACAAAGGTTTCATGTCGAACCTCGACAAGAATCTCAAACCCACCCAAACCTCCCTATATCTTCCTGTATTTATTTTGCGTCCTGTTTGTGTCGTAACAGACCCCTCGTCTACTTCTCGCAAGTCTGCTGCGTAGTCTTTTTTACAACTTGATAAACCATGTAAAATGACATTAGGCCATTATACACTGTTGACAGCTGAAAAGTACGAACTAGGTGCATGTTCTCTGTTACAAAACAAGTTTGTCGGAAAGAAGATAACACCCCTTGATGTTATGTTTGAATAACAATAAAAATTGTCTTGCAATTGAATTCTTTTTCTATTAACCGACAAGCTTGTATGGCACTACTGTGGCGTATCCAAACTCAACATTGAAATGTGCAGAGAGCCCATTAAAATAAAGGGTTTAGTGAGTGTACGCTAAATTCTATGTAGAAACTCAGGTACTTCGTATCACGTTCACGCGTTTCCATCAAGAGAGACAATTCAATTTGGCCCTCCTCCTTCCCCAGTCTCGCACCGCGTGCGCCCGGAGCCTTGATGGAACATAGGTCGGCACTGCGCGTTACGACACTGCAGAAATAATGACCTTAACGAAGGACGAGTTTGGATACGCCCGGCTGCTGCCGCCAGCCCGGCGGCGCGGCGTACGCGCGGGGCTCATGGGGTGCAAGGAGTGCTCCCCGTGTCGCCCCGCGCGCACGCCCCCGCTGCCTGCCCGCGGAGCTCGCGCGCTGACGGCCGCCGTGTCTGCAGGAGCTGCTGTACCCGGGCTCGGGCGACGGCCACAACTGGCGCTCCATCATCTTCTCGCTGCTCGTCATCGGCCTCGTCATCTCGGGCATCGTGACGGCCATCTACCTGCTGGGCTACGTGGACGAGCTGCTGTACTGGTCCGGGCGGCGCATGCGCCTCGAGGAGCTGCTGGCCGGCGACCTCTCGAGCCAGCGGCTGCCGCCGGCCTGGGTGGACTCGACGCACCTCGTGTACCAGGCGGACGACGGCGCGCTGTCCGTGCTCGACACCACCAACAACAACGTCTCGCTGCTCGTCACCAACCACACTCTGGTGAGTCCTAGGAAATTTCACACGTGTGGTACACGTGTTCAAGGGTGTGAATGGGGATTCACGTGCACGCATTCCGTGGTTTCCCCGTTTTCATGTCAATGTCAGTAGCGCAACGACGGCGCTCTCGGTGGGTGCCGTATATTGCGGAGCGCACCCGCTGCAGAGGTCTCACAAAAAACTATTATGATTCTGAAAGCAGAGCGGGAAGTTTAGGCGGTGATCCAGAGTGGATCTCGAGTCTTGACGCGTGGGTGCTCCTCCTCCCCTTCCCCCCGCCTCTCCTTACGATCAGATAGCGGGAGCGGGGCGTCGGCCGGCTCGACGTTCTGCAAAGCTTGTTTTGACGGAGCGGAGGCGCTGCCCCTGCCCGGCTCGGCCAGGAGTCATGCGATGAGCCAGCCCCGCGCTCACGCAACGACCGCACTGTAAAAGATCGCGATTTTTTTTATTTTTTTTTCTGTTTTACGGAGTCGCTGCAATCACAAGGGTCGCTTACCTCCATCTTTGTGTTGGGCATTATTTTAAATTTGAATTATGGCCTGTGCGGAACATAAATGAGCAGCAGTATTTTCTTTCGCAACGTCGCTGGATGTAGCTGAGGGTCTGGGGGGGTGGCTGACTGGAGGGGCATATCACGAGGGAAAGGAGACGGAGGGGAGGTGGTGGTGGGAAAGGAAAGGGGTGGGTGAAGCCAAAGGGCGAGAGAAATAAGGAAAGGGGCGGGTGGGGAACGGGAAGTGCGTACAGCTGACGGGTGATTAGCAGCCATTGTGTCTGGGGGACAAGAGAGCGTGCTCCAGTGAAGAGGCTGCTTCTTTTCCCTCTCGTGCCTGTCTGTCTGTCTGTCTGTCTGTCTATCTATCTATCTATCTATCTATCTATCTATCTATCTATCTATCTATCTATCATATATGCGGTCGGCACCAAGGGAGGGGAGGGGGAGAGCGGTGACCATAGGCTTCTGGAGGACTCACTCTCGGGTACTGCCAACAAATCTGCCGGACTCAAACTTTCTTCATTTCAGGAGTGGCAGAAGAAATAGCGAAGGAAAAGCCGGGTGGGTGTCAGCGGAGCGATGCCACCCCCCCAAGGCTGGAGGGGGAGGGGATGGGGAAGGGGGCGGTTAGCCGCACTTTGTCCGACTGGCGTGCGCGGACGGACGGTCGGGCAAGAGGAGACGGAAGAACATAAGGCGGGCATGCGGGCGGGGCGGGGCGGGGCGGGGCGGGGCGGGGCGAGGAGGCTCACGGCGGAAATCACCCAGGCTGAGCGCGGGCAAAGCCAACTGTTGAGAGGCTAGAGGGAGGCTTTTGTCGGATTCCTGAGGGGGTGCTCTCGTTGTCTTTTTGGTCCCAGGGACATCGGTTCCATCGCGCTGCTCCCACACAATTTCAAAGATAATATGATCGGCGTTCTCTTAAAATAACTTTATTTATTTTGAAAGGGTTTGCGGGGTGCATAACAACATGTCAGTTAACAGGGCGTGCTGTTTACTACTGGAAGGGCAACATTGGCGGGCAAAGACACGTCTTATCTCTCTAGGGCGGCACTTTAAAAGTGAGCGCTGCCTTACTTTATCGCACGAATTAGTGGTCAAGACATTTGCTTGCTGAAGACCATAAATCGCCTGTACGCGTCCGCCTTTGTCTTTTTGTCTTTAACCCTCGAGTCGACAGAGAGAGAGAGAGAGAGAGAGAGAGAGAGAGAGAGAGAGAGAGAGAGCGAGAGAGAGCGAGAGAGAGAGATTGGGGGGGGGGGGGGGGCATTCCCCGGAGGGCTAGGTCCGCGAGTCAATGGGCAATCAAAGAAGCATCAAAAGTTTACTCGAACCGACTGAAAGTGGGGGTGGGCAGGGCAGCCCAGCCTGGCCACTGGCACCCCCAGAGGAAAGGGAAAGGAGGATGGGGAGGTGGGGGGTGGGGAGTAGAGGGTGCTGGACGGGGACCTCGGCTGGTAAGCAGTACGTCTTAATCAAGATGAAATACAGTAGTGCGGAAAGTAATTTCGTAACAAAAATAAAGTAGCGCAACAATCTCGTCCCGGCCCGGCCCGCACTTCACAGCTTTGGGCTTTGGGGTAACTCGACGTGACAATGGATAGGTCGGGCGTGTGCCGCACGTGGCGGGGGCGGCCGGGCCGGGGCAGAGTCACTGAATAAGATAATCGAATTAGTAGCTCAACTCTACACTCGCTGACCGCTCGCTCGGCCCGGCCCGGCCGGCCCTTTCTCTTCCTCCCCCGGACCTCTCTCCACTTTCCATCACAAATTGTATGCAGAGGCCCCTGATGGAGCTGCAGTTTCCGCGTGGGCCTAAGCTGGCGTTTTAAGTGCGTGTCGTGTGGTGGACCGTTCTTGAACCGAGTTACGGCCAGTCCTCTCGCACGCTCGCACGCGCCGGAATTTACAATTTTACAATCTTGGAAATGGACTCACCCACTCTGTTTCCCGTCTTTTACAGAGACAACTGAACGTGAAGAGCTTCAAGTGTTCACATGACTTGAGATACGTCCTTCTACAGCACACGGTCACGCAGGTAAGATTCGTCATGTTTGCGAACGATTTGGAAATGCTGCATGGTGGAACAAAGTCTTTTAAAAGCGCGCGCGCAACTGTGGCAGAGAGATAAAATTTGCGTAACATGTCCCGCCAGTAGTGAACGTCACGCCACGTGACAAGTTGTCCCTTGTGATAAATGCCTGTCGCTTCGCGGCTACTAACACCCCTCCGAGCTTCACCCCCGCCCCGTCCCGTCCGTCCAGGGCCTCCCGCCACTACTCACCACCGACAATCCCGGTCGCCCCGACACAAGTCCGCCCCACCCCGCCCCGCCCCGCCGCGCCCCACCCACCGCAGCCCGTGGGGCTCATCAGCTTGTTTGGCAGGGACTCTCCCCGCACCACCCCGCCCCGCCCCGCCTCGCCCCGCCTCGTGCAAACCACCCATGTCAACGACAATAAATGCGTGGCCTGTTCGAGAGGCTGGGGTGCGATGCGGGGATGTTGGCCCGGGGGCGCAGGGCGGCAGGGGGCGCGCGTCTGTCCGTGTCGTCGACGCCGCCGGGCGCCAGATATTAGGGGACAGTTTAGGAGGGCCGGTCCCACGCGCCAACTCTGGCTGCTGTTAAGCGTGTTCATGTAAATAACACCCAGGGAAACTGTGAAAAATGCGAGGGGGCCGTGCACGCACCCTTCGCGCGAGTTTCTGCGAGTGTTGGCGAGTATTAGCGAGTAGTTTTCCTCGCGTACAACGAGTTTTATTTTTCTTTTTTTAGTGGGGGGCTCCCTCGGAAAAATATCAAAAGTGACAATTTTCAGAAAAAAAATTATTTTAGAAAAACAATATCTCATCGCGCCCACTGTCTCAGCCGAGCCAGCCTGCTTCTCTCCCGACTTCTCTGCGGCGACGCGTCTCCTCTGCTTTCCCCGCCAAGTGTTTTGGTATACATGGTCCTCCCAATTGGCCGCCCCGCCCCGCCGTGGCGCTACCGCGGCCCTTTTATGTCTTTCCTCCCGCGAACTAGAATAACTTTTTATGTGAAGTCGCTCGAGACGATGCCCTGTAGCAGCAGCGGCGGCGGCAGCAGCAGCAGCGGCGCGCAGACAAAAGGGGAAGGGGGAGGGGGGGAGGAAGAGGAAATAGAGAGTTATAAAGTAGAGGGAGGTTATGCGCGCCATAACGCGAAAAAAAATGTCTGTTCCGTCATGCGTCTCCTCACGTCGTGACATCTCAGATGTCGTTGGTTGGACTCCCCGCTCTCCCTCCCAGGCAGCGCGGTAAATTGCTCCATGCGGAGTATAGGTGCCCGACCATATTTTTACGCTACTTGATCCTGCTGTGCGGAGGAGCAGCGGAATTTATACTCGCTGGAAGTTATGCTGCTCTTCATACTGACCGGAAACGTAAAAAACATTACGAGTGACTCCGAAAGAGGGGGAAATAATTAAGCAACAAAAAGAAAATCGCACAACATAATTGCTTTACATGTTTTTTTTCTTTTTAAGAAGGAAAGATCTTATGGCATGCGTAACGAGGCCAGGTGGAACTAGGCCGGGGGGAGGGCGGTGGGGGGGGGGGGCGGAGGGGCAGAGGGGGAATTCTATTCAAACTTTGTCTTATTGGGCGGGATTAAATCACGGTGTTAATTGCTGGGGTGGAAGTGCGCACGCGCGTAGCGTAGCAGAGCGGCCGACGCAGGCCAGGGCCAGGCCGGCCGGAGCCCCTGACGACCGGTAGATAGGCAGACCCGCCGAGCAGCACTGTGCGCCGGGTCTGCCGCAGTACGCAGGGGCCCCGCCCCGCCCCGCTACCTGCTGCGAATCGTTAGCGGCGAGTGGAGGGGCTCTCCGACCTGCACTAGCGTTTTTAACTTTAATTTGTCTTGATCTATTTGGGAAAATTTTAACTTTGCTATAGCTTTTACTGACAGACTGTACACGTGGCCCGCGTGATCGTTTTTATTCTTTTTGCGCATTATTTGTATGTAACTTGTCCCTCGTAATTTTCTTCAAGTTGACCCCTGCCCGGCACCGGCTGGCGACACCACCGGCCCCGCGCGACCGTAATGAGGACCTCTTGTGGGTTCATGTCGCGTCACTAAACTCGCGCTTTCCACTCCATTACAGTCCGGGGGTGAAAGAAAGAAGAAAGAAAAAAAAAGGAAGGGGCGGGCGGCTGCGCGGTGGACGCGGGAATTGAACCCATTCCGCGCACGAGGATAAGGGGAGGTGCGGAGGGGGGTCTACGATGGCGATCGCACTGCGTCGTGAACAAAGGCGTGGGAGAGGGAGTGGGCGGGGCGGGGCGGGGCGGGGCCGGCCGTTACAGCGTCCATTTCGTTCGAAAATGTGTCTCAGACGGCAGAGGAGCAGGGGGGCCGGCCCGGCCCGGCCCAGTGAGTAATGATGGAAAGTTGGCCGTTGGGGGAGGGGGGGGGGTCTTGTCCTGCCCCCGCGCGCGGTGCGCCCTGCTCCGCCACGCCCTGCCACGCCCCCGCCCTGGCCCCCCAGGCCCGTTAACCGGGGCCGACCCCTGCGTCGTGAATGTTTGTCGCCAGTTACCCGTTCCCGTCCGCATACATTCGTCTCTTTGCGGCGCGCTCGCTCTGGTCTGGTCTGGTCTCGCTAATGCGACCGAAAGTTGTCGCGGGGCTGCGCGGCAGTGTGTAAGGGGAGGGAGGGAGAGAGAAGAAAGAGAAGAGAGAGAAGCACATCGTGTTGTGCAAGAGCACGCTGATCTACCCTGATCTAAAATGTTTTCCTTTGCTATCTCATTATTTCTTTTCCGAGGTAGGGATAAAAGTTCCTGGTTAGCCTCGCTCCGTCCCTCACGCAGCTCCCGTGGCCACGGGAAATCTCTTTGACCCTTCCGATAGTGAGTGTGAACGTTGGTAGGCCCCGCGGCCCGCACTGATATGGCCGACCGCGTGGAGGGTGGGGCACTCCGCTCGGGCCGAGCCTGGCCTGGCCTGGCGGGGGGAACAAATCCTGTCGACCGTGACGTATTGTCATGGCTCGGATCCCCCAGCCCAGCCCAGCCCAGCCCAGCCCAGCCCCAGCCGACCGCTCTGCAGCCGGTTTGCTGCGTCCCTCCTGTGCGCCTGTAAGCCCGCTGTTGAAGGGGCTTCGGGGAATCTATCCAACTAGTACATAAGTAAAATCTATGCCAGAACTATAGACGTTTTCGCGTAGGTTTGTCAGATAGGCTTTCGTAAAAAAATAAACAAGTTGACGGCTGACACTTTCTCGTATTTTTTTGTGCCGGTTTTATCAAGCTGCAGGTGTCCGCGGCCATGTTCTGGAAAGAGCTCTTAATTGTTTCTTTTATTGGTGAAAGACTGCCGCCCCATCCTCCCGCGGACTCTTATTCGAAACCACCTGATGAACCCTTCAACTTTGCGGTCATTCATGCGCCATTACGCTGTGACGGCGCCGCGGACAACAAAAGCTTTGCTCGTTGAAAGGAAAGTGTCCTTGACAGTTTTCACGAGTTTGACATTTGGAGCGCTCAATGAACCTGGGCCTCCCACCAACCCCGCCCCCCGCCCGATGCGGTGCAGTCGCGGGTCCTTGCGAAACGATTCTGGCGTTGGATGTTGCGGGCAGCAGCGCGCCGAGTAGAGAACTGTCGCGAGTAATCCCCTCCTCCTCCTCCTCCTCCTCACCTCACGCGTGCTGGGCTGGGCTCAGTGGCAGCCACTCGGCCCCAGCCCACGGCGCCAATACATCCGGAAAACGGAGGCGACATTTGTCAGACGGACTGTCCTCCTGTGGCGCGGTGGCGCGGCCCGGCCGGGGGTCCGGACGGGCGTAGGCCAGCCCATCCCAGCCCGTCGACAGGACGACAGCACCGCCCCGCCCCGCCCCGCCCCACCACGACACGCCCCGCCCCGCCCCGCCACACCACGACATACCCCGCCACGGCTCTCCCCTCCCCGTCGTGGACTGCACCTGCCTGCTGTAGGCATTCAACTTGTTGCTCTGCATGTCCCCGGCACCGGCCCGCCCCGCCCGGGCGTGGTGGTAGGTGGAGAGGGGAAGGAAGGTGGGATTGACGTGACGCCCGCCCCGCCCCGCCCCGCCCCGCCCCGCCCCGCCCCGCCCCGCCGGGCTGGCACTCTGTCAACTGTCCCGGACCCGTCCCGTCCGGAGCCGTTAGAGCGCAGGATCCGCCTGGCCCCTCACCTCCCTCCACCTGCAGCCTTCCCGCCCCGCCCCGCCCCTACCCTGCTGCCGTGGCTTTCTAATTTTTTCCTCCCCAGCCGAGTTACGCGCCGCAAACCTTCGCAGTGTCACACATGTCACGCTGCAGTCGTCCTTCGTGCTGCTGATATGGAACGTATGTGGTTAATGTTTTCCCCCTTTCTCCTGAATGTTTCAGATATTTCGGCAGTCCTTCACGGCCCAGTACACGGTGTACGATGTCAGTAACGAGTGAGTATCTCCGCGGCCAAAGTGGAGTAGTAAAGCTGCTGGTGTAAGAGAGAGATAGAGAGCCAGTCACGGCGGCCCCGGCCCGGCGCCCCGCGGGCTGCGGGGACCATTTGCGCAAGGAAATTGGCCGTCTGTATGAAAGCAGCTATTTTTGATTGCGGTCGGGGTTGGCGTGGCGGGGTGGGGCGGGGTGGGGCGGGGTGGGGCGGGTGGGATGGGGCGGGGTGGGGGTGGGGTGGATGGTCGCGTGGGCCCCGGTCCATTAGAGGGGATTGCATGGGGCCCTGGCCCGCTCCGCCACGCCACGTGGCCCCGCCTTCATAATTTACAGATTTCTGCCTTTTTATAACCCGTTTGCATTGCGGCCCGAGTCCGTCATTTCAATAATGTGTCCGTGAGGTGGGGCGTGGCCACGGCCGCTGCACGCCTGGCCTGCTCCCTCCCTGCCCGGGCCGGGCGCGGAGGCCCACGCTAGCGGGGCAGTTAGCGTGATTGACTTCCCCAGCAACAAGTGGGGTCGTGACGTATCCTCGGTCTAAAACCTGATCAGGGCTATTAATGTGGTTGGTGGTTTTTTCCCCCCTATACAAACGTTATAATTTTCACGTGCTACCACGTAGTTTCGAACTGTATAATTTTGCTTCTAAAACCCCGGTATTCGCGATAATCTTTCCCTTGGAATCACCTCCAGTCACCAGTTTTCATGCCCATAGATTCCCACGACTGTGAAAAATAGTCATAAGTTTACGGGAAATTTTGCCACGAAGTGCAGTTGTAAAATTAGAATTGCAAATCGTAAAATTACAAGTACTACCTAACGGCTTGAAATTTATTCAAAAAAGGTCCGTCGTAAATCTACAACAAATATTGAAATTGGTTTCCCTCGCAGCCACCACATCCCGCTGCGGCTGGCGCACGCGCCCCAGGTGGTGCCGACGCCGCTGCAGTTCGCCTCCTGGCTGGGCAGCACCGAGGGCCTGCTCATGATCGTGGAGAACGACATCTACCTCCGCAGCTCGCCGCAGGTCGAGGACGACACGCGCCTCACGCACACGGGCCAGGCCAACGTGTACTACAATGGCGTGGCCGACTGGCTCTACCAGGGTGAGTGTGTGTGTGAGTCTCGTGCTATACGACGTGTGTGACAAAGGGACGTAACTGCCGTGCACTAGGAGAATGACTGATCTGATTTTCGGGCCTAGATGTGTAGCATCTTCTTGGTTAAGAGAAGAGTATTTTAGCACTAGCACTCTATAGGTGTAGAGTGATTTAGGTAACTGCAGATTTTAAGGGCGTTTATCACTTTTAAGAGAGAAATTGTTGTTGTTTCTTTTTTATTATTGTGGACAGTGTAGATTTAACGTACACATTTTGGATTTTTTCAGCCCAACCACAGGGAACATTTTCAGTTGTGTTTTTTCTCTCTCAAATTTAGTTTAGATTAGTTAATAGGCCACACACTCTTCCTCCTATATCCACCCCCTTTACTCGCCTCGCCTCGCCTCTCCTCTCACCTGGAAGGACACCCACGGCGGCATCGTGGCGAACATGGCGGCGCTGGGGGCGTCAGTCGGAGCAGTCAGGTGTTGTGCGACTGATCCCCTGGAGGCCTCGCCTGACACTCCCGGCGCCGCGCGAGTCCAGCCACCCGGCACCCGCCCGCCCGGCCACCTCATTCGTCCCATCATCGGTTCCGACCCGCACCCTCTCCCTTCTCTCTTTCTATCTCTCTCTCTCTCTCTTTCTTTCTCTTTCTCTCGTCCTTCATCTGCCCACCTGTGCCCCTCCCCCCCTCTCCCCCCGGGCTGCTCCCACTTCTACTTCATCAGGCCTGAGCGCCAGCCCCGCGGCGCCGTGTTGATCAGGCTCACTGCCCCTCCCCCCCTTTGACTTGTCTGAAACCCGCTGGTTTTGCAGAGGAGATCTTGTCCTCCCCCGAGGCGGTCTGGCCGTCCCCGGACGGCTCCCACCTCCTGTACGCGTCGTTCAACGACTCGCTCGTGCGCACCATGAGCTACCCTTGGTTCAGCCTGGCCGGACAGGCGGCGCCGGCCGCGTCGTCGGCGTCCTTCTTCCCCGAGTCCAGGACCGTGCGGTACCCAACGGTAAGCTGGCGGGGCGCTTAAGAGTCATCATGTTAACATTTGCGTTCTTACAGCGGCCGCGGCTATTTCTTTTTCTTTTTTTCCTTCTATGTCGGCAGGTCCTATCCAACGTATTTAATCCTCAAATCAATAACTATAATATTATTAGTGTGCGGTATTTTCGTAAACTTATTAGGTATTAGTGTGAGCGTTTTGTTTTTTACATTAAATAGTATACGGTAGCTAAAGTGATTAGCCGATGTATTATTGCACTGATTTTTTATTGTGTTTAATGTTTTAAAAAGAAGACATAGCACATAAATAATATGAGATATAGCAATAGCGGCAGTTAATTGTAGTTCTAATAAAAAGTCATAGACACGTGACTTTTCTTTTTTTCCTTGTTACTTATGATCGTTCTTTTCTCGACAGCCGGGCACCGCCAACCCCGAAGTGAAGCTGTGGGTCGTGGTCATCGCCAACACCACGAACCTCACGCCGGTGGAGCTAAGGCCGCCGGCTGTCTTCAATGACCAGTAAGTCCTCGTTTCGCCCCGGCCCGGACACGGCCGATTAGGAGGAGCTGCACGATATTTTTCGTCAGAGACTATTTTAGACGTTAGGTGTTGGGAGTGGGAGTCTTCAAGCGACCGTTGCGTCCCGTTTGCAGAGAGTACTACCTGACATCGGCGGGCTGGGTCGGCCAGGACAACGACATGGTGGCGGCCGTGTGGATGCGGCGCGCGCAGAACCTCAGCATCGTCAGCGTGTGCAGCCCGCCCAACTGGACCTGCATAGAGGTGCGACCAAGGGTGCGAGGAGGCCCCCGCCCCCCGCAGGCCTGCCTGCCTGCCTGCCTGTCCGCAGCTGATTTATTCAAGTCTTGACAAAGATGCACCCAAAAACAGCCTGTTCTTGACACAAGAAATGCCCTTGCAGTTTGTTTCCGGCTTTTCAGGTGTCGAACCGCTCCGACTAAAGCCATAACTTTACTTGCTTCAATGCAAATTTGAGATAAAGCTTCTTGTGCCAAGAACGGGCTTTTTTCTGGGGTGTGACGCAGCAGGGCTCTTGCTCATGGCCCTCTCCTGTTCCACCAGACGCACGCCGAGCGGGCCCCCGACGACTCGTGGCTGGACCTGCAGCAGCAGCCGCTGTTCGCGCCCGGCGGCGACTCGTTCCTGCTGCTGGCCTCGGTGGCCGAGGACACGGAGCGCTACACGCACGTCAAGCTCGTGACGCGCACGCGCACGCGGTCGGCCGTGCTCAGCCACGGCCGGTACGAGGTGACGGACATCCTGTCGTGGGACACGGTGAACCACGTGGTGTACTACCTGGGCACGCACGAGCGCCAGCCCGGCCAGCAGCACCTGTACGTCGTGCGCGACCCTTCGACCGACGACCCGCGCCGCCTCGAGCCGCAGTGCATCACCTGCGGCCTCAAGGGCCTCGCGGGCCCCGACCGGGACCACTACGTCAACTGCACGCACTTCTCCGCCATCACGGCGCCTTTTAAGTGAGTCCGACAACGCGGCGGCGCCCCTTATGGCGCGCGCGTCCCCGCCTTAAAATATCAGACTCAGGGACGCGATAACTGGGTTATCGCATTCCTGAGTATGATGACTTTATCATAAACAACATGCAATAACTTTTCAATGTAGATGTTATCACAGTTTTCATTTTTAAATGGTTAAATACATCATACTCTGAAATGTCACAGAAGTAATGGCAGGATTTCAGTGAAATCGTCGCAAATCTAGTGTGAGTGGTGACGCCTTGCCTGTCTCTACTCGGCCGCAGCCCCGAGACGGGCGTGACGCACTACGTGCTGGAGTGCGAGGGCCCCGGGCTGCCGCTGGGCGGCGTGCACGTGGCCTCCACGCACCGCTTGCTGCGCGTGCTGTACAGCACCATGCCGGCGCGGGCGGCGCGCCTCTCGCAGCTCGCCCTGCCCACCATGCGCTCGTTCGAGGTGCCGCTGGCGCAGGGGCTGCGCGCCCAGGTGCAGCTGCTGCTGCCGCCGTCCTGGCGAGAGGAGCTCCGAGACGCAGCCTTCCCCGTCCTCGTGGAAGTGTAAGCAGAGTTGCCATCCGGCGTCGAGAAAAAAAAAATCGGTCATTGGGTGGGGCAAAAACAAAATCCCAGAGCAATTTGGTCTAGTTTCAACCATAATGTCCGGACCAATTTTTGATGGATGCGCGCGCGGGCCTCTGTACATGCGACTGAGGGTCGGTGCGATGTATCGGGAGCCGATGTATGTGGGCATTTGCTGCCTGCAGTTGGGTGGAAAGGGGGTGGTGGCCCGGGGGGTGGGGGGGGGAGTAAACGAAGAGCGGGGTCTCTCTGCTAGAACCACTTTGCAATGCGAAGAGAATGTGTATCTACGTGGTGTGATGGGTGTAAGGTGTCTGCAGTACGAGTGCTGTGCCCTACAGGAACGGCAGGCCCGGGTCCCGGACGGTGACGGACCGCTTCTCGGTGCACTGGGGGACGTACATGTCCAGCCGCTTCGACGTGGTGTACGTGCGCCTGGACGCCAGGGGCGCACGGGGCCAGAGCAAGCGGGGTCTGCACCGCAAGCTGGGCGGCCCCGAGGTGCAGGACCAGATTAGCGTCGTGCGGTGAGTTACAATATTATTATTACCATTATCAAGTTGCCCCCACAATGAACTCCTCGGGAGGCGACAGCACGAAAATGTGGGTGCCAGGAATTTAATTCCGGTTTCCCTCTGCGCTTGGGCTCTCCGGGTAGGCCGCCAACTTCACATCAGTGCTTGGCGGGTTGGCCTATCCAGTGTGTCGCAGGCGCTCTCTTTAGCTCCGCCTCGGTAACGTCCATTGTGGGGGCGCCATTAGAGGGCAACTTAAGCGAGCTTATTTTCTTACACTTGACTCAATGTGGCCCATCTGCAGGTACCTGCTCGACTCGTTGAAGTACATGGACCGGACGCGGGTGGGCCTTTGGGGGTGGGGCTACGGGGGCTACGTCACGGCCATGGTGCTGGGCTCGCAGCAGAGCGTCTTCCAGTGCGGCATCGCGGTGTCGCCCGTCGCCGACTGGCTATACTACAGTGAGTAGAGTAAAGCGAGAGACATTTGGTCGCTTTTAGATGGTACAAAGCCTCTGCCATGCTCCCTGCACTTAAAAATTTACCTAAACGTGGTTGAAGATTACTTAGTATCATCCCTGTGATCCTTATTTGATAGTATCTGTCCAATACTAAACTTTGACTAAAACATTACCTGTTCTCTGTGAAAACAAATGAAAGCGCCCTATGAAACCTCTTGTCAGTACGGCTCGGATCTTTTACATGTACCTGCAGATTCTGCTTTCACGGAACGTATCCTCGGACAGCCGTCGGACAACGTGAAGGGGTACGTGGAGGCGGACGCGACGCAGCGCGCGCGCTCCATCCCCAGCCACTCGCTGTACCTGCTGCACGGGCTGGCCGACGTGTCGGCGCCTTTCCTGCACGGCGTCACTCTGGCCAGAGCTCTCACTCAAGAGGGCATCGTCTTCCGGTATCAGGTGCGTTGCATCATTATGAATTCACATGTGCACGTTTTGTTTTGTTTTGCTTTAATTTTTCTCCAGCCTAGAAAGATATGCAAAGTATATGAATAAGTACTTTATTCTACTATTGTTTAATCTATTTATTTATTTATTTATTTATTTATTTATTTATTTATTTATTTATTTATTTATTTATTTTTCTATTTTTGTATGTATTTTGGATCTTTTTCTTTGCACTAATGTTTGCACTAATGTTTTGAAGCTAAGCCAAATATACCGAAAGGCGCCCTGCTTCTTCTTGTTTGTAGAGCTACGCCGACGAAGGACACAAGCTCGATGGTGTTATGGAGCATGTGTACAAATCAATGGAGGATTATCTTATGAAGTGCCTGAGCCTGGATGAAGATGCAGACCGACCTAGTCAACCGTCATAGTCAGACTAGCAGCCTTTCTATTCCATATAGTTTTTTACAGCATTAATGTTGATCTAAATGGGAATAATTTGAGTAAGTTTGTTTATGCGTACACAAATATGCTTGGGCTGTTGACAAAGTTTTTTAAAAAAGCTAATTACTGGTATGTCTTGTGTTTCTAGACTTGATGTGGTGGATTCGTTTTTTCTCTTTTTAACTTTGCAGCAAAGAATCTTGGCCTCAGAAATTTTACTCTTTCTTTTTCCTTTTTTTTTTCTTTGCCTTGCCCTGCAAACTATTCTCTTTTTAAAAACTTTACTTTATATGCTACTGATGTTAGCACCAGAATCTCACCCAATATGATACAAAATACATGTCTAAAGTAGATGTTAATGTGTTGCTGGTTTGGTTTGAGTGCCATCACTGTAGAGAATTCCCAAATTATTTTAATGATCAGCATGTTTCATTTATGAAATTTAAACAGTGAAATCATGCTGAAATTATTTCAGTCTTTCCTACTCTGTATGAATACTGTAACAAACGCTTTACCAAGTTATCTTATCTTGAGGTTCTGATAATATGTTATTTTGTTTTAAGTTTTTAGTCTTCACGCATCTGGCTCTACTGCCCAAGCTCTATTTTTATTGTTTTGAATAAAATATGTTTGTTATTTAATTTAGGTATATGAAAGCAATGTCATCCGTATCCACCTAATCGCACATAGAGGTACAATCAAGAACTCCATTTACAATACTAAGACATATTTCAAAGACTGAATGAAATCAGTAAAATCCCACTAAGGTTTCATAGCCTCTTCATAAACCAATTTGGTGCTCTGGTACATGCTGAAGCCTTATTGCTTTTAACTATATCTTACTTAAATTTCTTATCTTTTTGACATTTAGTTTTTTTAATGCCTAGATTCTTCAAATCAGCCCCAGCAAGGCATAGATCGGACGATTCAATGCAAATTTCTACTTAACTTTTAACCCCTCCCCGATCAACGGTGAGTCTATATCGAATCAATCACTACTGATTTCTCACTGGGTTTCCTGTTGTCAAGCTTATGCTTTTGCCTGTAGACCCAATATGTGGCAAACCACACGACAATAAATTGTATTGTGTGTTCTATTTGCCTACCTGCTGCCTGCAATTCAATATCAAAATTTTTCTCTCATAATTGGATAATCTCTAACTGTGATGTCTGTTTCTCAGAAGACGCTTAAAAAGCTGGGGCTGAGAATGATATATTTGTTGAAAAAAGACTTCTATGACAGCCAACTTAATACAGTATATACTTGCTAAAAAGGCGGTGCTTATTGTGTTACCCATCTGCTGACACTTAAAATTCAATTGATCAATGTTCATAGCACTAATAGGTCAATTATAGCATTAAGGGCGCCCATGCGTCACTGGGGGTGTTTGTTTGTGTTGTCACTAGTATGTTGGAATTAGTATTGTTTAATGTAAATACATTGACAGTGGGTTTTTGATAGTAGGAGAAAGTAAAGGAAGGATTATTCTGTGTGTCGTAGGTGTAAGATGTCTGAAAGAGTTTAAGTGCCTTTTTTGTCCATCACTTTCCTGACTGGCAGGCCGTTTCTAAGACTTCCTCATTCACATTGAACTGAATCCACTTTTTTCCAAAAGTTGAGGTGAAGGAGAGGCAATCTTACAAAGAGATCTTGTGACTATGGCTGACAATAAAGATTCCTATAGCTAATTGTATTAAAAACATTAAGGAGAAATGTCTTTTAGGCGTAATACCTACAAAATACAGAGTTTGTCATAAAGTGACAGGATCAAAACAGGCCATACTGTGTGATGTAGAGCTCAAGATAGTGAAAAATGAGTCATGAAAATGCGTTCATTCAGGGTACTGCTTTTATTGGTAATATTTATATTACGTTATGAATCTCAATGTATGTTGTCATTTGTTGTCTTAATGTAAGGAAAGTCCTAAAACACTATATACTGTGACTTTGGCTACAGTGGTCCTTCGAACAGATGCGCTTAAACTTGCTTGCCTCCTGAGTTTGAAAATTCAGGAATTTGGTTACAATCTATCAGATTTAAAAGGTGACAGTACAGCTGTGCGAAGGGCCACTGTAATTTAACGTTTCCAGTTTCAAACTTGTGATCTAGACTTGTTAGTCGGAATTGTTGAAATTGTGTGAGTGGTTTGTTAAAAATATATGTTTTAATTAGAAAGTAAAAAGTTTTTTCAACTTCTTGTTAATGATTGAGAATCAAAAGGCAATAAGCTAATAATCTTTTTTCTGGATTTTTATTTCTTCAGATATTATCATTTAAATTTCTTGGTAGATGTTATCATTGTTTCTTCCCTTTGCTTCATTTTGTTTAAGCAACTTGTATAATTATGTTCTTATATCAGTTATAATCGAGATGTTACAATAGATTAAAGACAGCTGTTAAAATTGCTACATCAAATTTGTGTTTTGGTTTTTAATATCATGTTCAATTTTGAAGTAACTGAACTCCAAGAAGCAGTCTGCATGGTTATTATCTATCTACATAATAATTTTTTTGTTTGCTTCCAGAAGCTTTTAATTGTTAAATGTGTGTTGTCATAGTTGTGTTTTTGCTTTTCCTTGCAAGTCAGTACACACCACAGCTACAAACATTTTCACTGCCTAAAAAGTGGATAAGTGGATATGATATCATGTACATAGTGCGTTTTGTAGAAAGTATACAAAAATTAATAGTCTTGTCCATATCCCAATAAGCAGTGAAACGGTATTGATTTTTATGTAAAGGAAAAACACAATGAACTCAGATAATAGAAGGCAATCTAGACTTCTTGTCTATAGGACACCTATGTCTACTTCACTTCTATTTCATCATATTCCTGCAACAAGAATGTGTGAATGGGGACAGGACTGCTGGTCTACTCAACCTGTTTTATACCTGTGGATATTTTGTAGAATTCGTAAATTTTGTCTCATTTTGCGCTGAGACAATCAACATTATGTTTACTTCTTTCATTATTTCTATTAGACATTTCTAACCATGTGATCGAAAACTTTCAAAGCTATTTGGTTGTTTACTCTGGTGTCTTGTTAAAATGAATGTTCTGTTTCTTTTCTATGAATACAATAATTAAGCTCAGTAAAATGAAGTATTTCGAAACCACTCGAACGTTTGGAGGCGGTTTTACCCGGAGGTCAGCAGGACCGAGGACGTAGCCTCTCTCACCCCGCCTATGGTCGCAGCAGGGAATCACCAGATAGGTATGGCTGGTTTGAGGCTCACATCACGGTACGTCCCCTAAATGGCGCTTTGACCCGAAAAAGCATTGTTGTGCGCGCGGTGTTTTTAAAGTATACTCGCCTATAAGTACTGTATGCATTCCGCGCGAGCAGCCCAATACATGTTCCCGCGCTCGCTAATGTCAAAGCACGCCCGTTCCTTCCCGCTGATGCCCCGGAATCCCGGTGTAAACCCCGGTTTTTGCATTTTTGCATTTTTACGATTTTCGGCCGAAAAAAAATTTTGCTCAAAAGTGCCGGGGGTTGTGCAGGGGGACTCTAACGTACCCCTAGGCCAACCCCCAAGGGTCAGTTCGACAGAAAACCCGGTTTCTCTGCGAGGAAATGAAGTATTCCTGATAGCGCGCAATGTGTTCGGGCGAAGTGGCTTAGGGACCTATTGCCTCACTAACGAAGACCGGTATAGGACTCCTAGGACTTGCTATGTGTTTTTTGGTCCCAGAAGTAGGTAACCTGTGAGTTTGGTCGAAATCCGAGACAATTTTTTTGCGACCGAAAATCACGAAAACGCAAAGGCTATAGCCTTTGCATTTTTACGATTTTGGGTCGAATTTTTTTTTCTCTCCAAAATGACGGGGGTTGTACAGGGGTACTCTAACGCCCCCCTAGACCAACCCCCAGGGGCCATTTCGTCCGAAAAGCCGGTTTGTCTGCGAGGAAATGAAGTATTCCTGATAGCGCCCAATGTGTGCGTGCGAGGTGTCTTAGTCGCCTATTTGTCACTAACGAAGTCCGGTATCGGGCTCCTTGGACTTGCCACGTGATTTTAAGTCCCAGAAGAGTGTCCCCTGTAAGTTTGGTCGAAATAGGAGACAATTTTATTTCGGCCGAAAATCACAAAAACGCAAAGGCTATAGCCTTTGCATTTTTACGATTTTCGGCCGAAAAAAAATTTAGCTCCAAAGTGCCGGGGGTTGTGCAGGGGGACTGTACCGTACCCCTAGACCAACCCCCAAGGGTCAGTTCGTCCGAAAACCCGGTTTGTCTGCGAGGGAATGCAGTCTTCCTGATAGCGCGCAATGTGTTCGGGCGAAGTGGCTTAGGGACCTATTGCCTCACTAACGAAGACCGGTATAGGACTCCTAGGACTTGCTATGTGTTTTTTGGTCCCAGAAGTAGGTAACCTGTGAGTTTGGTCGAAATCCGAGACAATTTTTTTGCGACCGAAAATCACGAAAACGCAAAGGCTATAGCCTTTGCATTTTTACGATTTTGGGTCGAATTTTTTTTTCTCTCCAAAATGACGGGGGTTGTACAGGGGGACTCTAACGCCCCCCTAGACCAACCCCCAGGGGCCATTTCGTCCGAAAAGCCGGTTTGTCTGCGAGGGAATGCAGTATTCCTAATATAGCGCGCAATGTGTTCGGGCGAGGTGGCTTAGGGGCCTATTTTGTCACTAACGAAGTCCGGTATAGAACTCCTAGAACTTGCTATGTGTTTTTTGGTCCCAGAAGGAGGTAACCTGTGAGTTTGGTCGAAATCCGAGACAATTTTTTTGCGACCGAAAATCGCGAAAACGCAAAGGCTATAGCCTTTGCATTTTTACGATTTTGGGTCGAATTTTTTTTCTCTCCAAAACGACGGGGGTTGTACAGGGGGACTGTACCGTACCCCTAGACCAACCCCCGAGGGTCAGTTCGTCCGAAAACCCGGTTTGTCTGCGAGGGAATGCAGTATTCCTAATAGCGCGAAATGTTGTTCGGGCGAGGTGGCTTAGGGGCCTATTTTCTCACTAACGAAGTCCGGTATAGGACCCCTAGGACTTGCTATGTGTTTTTTGGTCCCAGAAGGAGGTAACCTGTGCGTTTGGTCGAAATCCGAGACAATTTTTTTTGATCGAAAATCGCAAAAACGCAAAGGCTATAGCCTTTGCATTTTTACGATTTTGGGTCGAATTTTTTTTTCTCTCCAAAACGACGGGGGTTGTACAGGGGGACTGTACCGTACCCCAAGACCAACCCCCGAGGGTCAGTTCGTCCGAAAACCCGGTTTGTCTGCGAGGGAATGCAGTATTCCTAATAGCGCGAAATGTTGTTCGGGCGAGGTGGCTTAGGGGCCTATTTTCTCACTAACGAAGTCCGGTATAGGACTCCTAGGACTTGCTATGTGTTTTTTGGTCCCAGAAGGAGGTAACCTGTGAGTTTGGTCGAAATCCGAGACAATTTTTTTTGATCGAAAATCGCAAAAACGCAAAGGCTATAGCCTTTGCATTTTTACGATTTTGGGTCGAATTTTTTTTTCTCTCCAAAACGACGGGGGTTGTACAGGGGGACTGTACCGTACCCCAAGACCAACCCCCGAGGGTCAGTTCGTCCGAAAACCCGGTTTGTCTGCGAGGGAATGCAGTATTCCTAATAGCGCGAAATGTTGTTCGGGCGAGGTGGCTTAGGGGCCTATTTTCTCACTAACGAAGTCCGGTATAGGACTCCTAGGACTTGCTATGTGTTTTTTGGTCCCAGAAGAAGGTAACCTGTGAGTTTGGTCGAAATCCGAGACAATTTGTTTTCGACCGAAAATCGCAAAAACGCAAAGGCTATAGCCTTTGCATTTTTTCCGATTTTCGGCCGAAAACGACTTTGCTCCAAAATGACGGGGGTTGTGCAGGGGGACTCTAACGTACCCTTAGACCAACCCCCAAGGGTCAGTTCTTCCGAAAACCCGGTTTGTATGCGAGGCAATGCAGTATTCCTGAGTTTCTTTGAAATCGGAGTCAATTTTTTTTCGACCGAAAATCGCAAAAAACGCATAGGCTATGGCCTTTGCATTTTACGATTTTCGGCCACAAAGTTGTGGCTACAATAGGCGCCCTAACAGATAGCTTATTCCGAACCGACTTTATAGGATGAGGAGGTCAGCGGGCAAGGAAGGAAAGCCGCGCTGGTTGAACGTCGCGGCAGTGGGAGCGGGGAGGGAAAGGGAAGTCACGGTGCTTGAACGTGCCGCTTGCCACTTTCGCGCCTGAGAGGTAGGCAGACCATTTGACGCTTTGACGAGACGGAAGTTTGACCCGGAGGGAGCGCCTTCTGCCCTCTCCTCTACGGCGTGCATCGAGGAAACACGTAAAGTCGGAGGTGAGTTCCCGGTTCCTCATTTTCCTGAGAGCTTAGAATTAATCGACAGTTTTGGGTGTAACTCTTTAATGAAATTAATGGAATCGACATTTTATAATTTCCTTAGAACGGTAGACGGTGGTGGCCAATAGTGGCTTAGCGTAATGCAAAGCTAAACCACCCGACATAACCTGATCGTGTAACCCTCCCACAAGTAAAAGGTTTCTGAGCTGTTATTGAATACATTTCCGTTGATTGCACGCATATTGTAAGATTAAAATTAATTTAAAATATACTTCTTCGAATGTCAACGAAATTTTTCCATGCAGCTTTCTGCTGTTGTGTAAAATTCATGTTTGCAGCCTGATTTTCTATTTCTCTATGTTCCTTTGTATAAAATAACCTTTGATACAGTGTGTTGTAAGTTTTGATCGACTTTGTGCTGCTTGCTTGTTTGAAGTAGTGTCAAGTTTTGAACCAACACATTTCTTTTTTCTTCCCAGTTGTAAATGCTGTCTGTATTATGCGCACTTCTGTGAGAGAAAAATATGGTTACGGATCCTTCAAAGTTTTCACCTTTTTTATTTTATTTTGTTTCTGTTTCAGATTCTACTGAAAGAGTATTTGAGGGAAAATCCACTTGCTACTTGAGCTCCCAAGTTATTGCCTCGCCTCCACCAGTATATGAATCTCGATGGATCCCTTCCCCTTCCACCTTCTGTGGTAAGTTTACATTAGTAATTATGTAATTAGTCAACTGTGCTTTCTTCTTCTCACACATGTCTCTATATATTAGTTGTTCTTGATTTCATAGTATGAATCCAAATGGGAAACCCAAATGCTTCTTCAATGGCCAAGTGGAAAATCCAATTACCTCCAGTTACCAGGTTAGTGTGCTCCTTGTTGACTGTTTATTTTTAGACTGGTAATATCATAATATATAATTCCATAAGTCACATTTTGCTAATAAATCAATCTTTATAACCCCAGATTTTGCTGAGTCAGTCTGGAAGGGAAAATCCAGTTGGCGCCACACCTTCTATTTTTCCTCAAGATGTGACTTTTCAATCTCAACTCTGCATCAGGTATGTTTGCTGAGCACAATTCGAGAGAGAGAGATCTAGTTTTGTCCTTGCCTCTTCCTAGCTGAAGTGAGCCGGGCAGTTCAAGTGTCAATTAGTATGGAAATTAAAAGGGATTTACGATTTTAACTGTGATCATGTCAGTTGCTTCAAGCCAATAGTACTTTGATGTTCTGTGAGTAGCCAGATACTATATGTAACTACTATATGTATCTGCACTTGGTATGGTTTGAGTCCTATTGTACTATTGTCACTTATAGAAGGGGATGAAAAAAAATCTTGCAAAGATAAGTGGGTATTGCCTTAACAATAATAAACATTCAACTCTGGTCTTTGAGATAAAATAAATAAGTATTGTATTATCAACCTTTGTGTCAAAAATTCATATTGAAGCCAACAGTACAGAAATTGGAAGGTACAAATATAAGGAAGAAAGAAACTGTTTGAGTATCACACAAATGATATTTTTCTTGCTGGAGTTAATAGCAGGCTTGTTTAAGTAGCTCTTCCTGTGTACTAAGCCTCATAAGAAGTATGTTGACTTGAGCCAACCATGGAGATAAATTGCTTCATTCACGAATACCGATTATTTACTATCAATTAACTGTCCTGTGATGTATCACAGACTTTCCGTCTTTAAAATTCTTCCCGTTCAGTGAAGTGGTTAAGCTAGTTTCCTTGTCTTAGTCCTATCAAGCTGAGTAAATTACATAGTGTAACATGGATTTACTTTTACTTTGCCTGAAACCCTTGTGTAGCCTATTGATCTGAGAAGTGGTAGAGGGCAGTCTTGATAACTCATCACTTTGGAACCTTGCATATCTTTGAGGGTTAGCCTTTCCCTGTGAAACATGTCTGCCATCTGTTCACGTGAAACTCAGGGTGCTGCTATTCAGGGCAGAGCAGCGAAGAGCGAGTTCAGATGCTCGTATGTGTCCAAAACGACAGGTGAGAGTGAGAGGGAGCCATGTTCTAGTTTGAACATCTCACTCTTACCTGCCGTTTTTGGACGCTTGCGAGCAACTGAGCTTGCTCTCTTTGCTACTCTGATTCAGGGTTCCAACTATCTGACCTTTGAAGGGTACTTTGCATGTGCATATGTCGGAACGTGTTCCTGAGAGTTTAGCAACACCTCTGACTTTGAGGAGTTACAAGGATTATTTATGGAAACATGCGGTTTCAGAGGTGGTACAAGTTCTCTTTATTGATACCAATCTATACAAATATTCAGCTGCGTGACACTACCCACAACATTACTCACATGGTCCGAAATAACAGCAATGGGAAGAACTGTGCCATCTCAAAGACTGCTCTTCTCCAAACGTACCCTCTGTTGAGCTCTTGTGGTGTCCAGCTGACCTGGAACATCAAAATAAGGAATTACATTTTGTTGCAGATCATCCCCAGCAATGAACAAGCTTGAGGGCAAAGCCAACTGAATTCAGCAACACATCCAAACAAAAGCGATATGCTCCTGATTGTTGCTATGAGGTAAGAAACAACATGAATATCCTGTTCATTTCTATCACTTTTCTTGGTTCTCCCCTCGGCAGTTCTAACCCTTCCAACACGTGGCTAGCAGACACGTGCTGCCATTTCCGCGTGGCTTGGCTTATTTCTAACCCTGCCAACACGTGGCCGGCGATTAAGAAAAGGACAACTCTGAACAAAGTACTTACCTCTGCTTGATTCCTGTTGCCCGCAGCCCGAGGTCGTTCTCGTCAGCATCCAGAAACGTGCAATGGGGGCCCCACAACAAGTGCATGACGCCCAAGCGTGTGAAATCCTGCAATTTCCAAGATTTAGTGCTACAAACGAGTGGCATGACCAGGCGATGGGCGTCACAGAACGACAGCAGGAACAAAACGTACGTACCTTGTTTACTGGACGATCGCTGAGGTGCTTGGCTGGGCTGGCCCTTCTGGTCGATGGTGAGGTCGATGGCGTGGAGCGAGGCTAAAGCTAGGGCAGTGCTAAAAAGAAAAGCCAGGCTTGAAATTTACCTTTTTCTATAAATTTGTGGACGGCGGGGCGGGGCGGGGCGAGGCGAGGGCGCGGGGCACCGCCGGGCAGCGGGCGCATACGCGGCGGCGGCGACCGGCCCCCGCCCCCGACACCCGAGACGACACGACCTGCTCGGGTCACGGTCCGCCCTCCACTGCCGCTCCGGGCGGACCGTGACCCGCGCAGGTCGTGTCGTCTCGGGTGTCGGTGGCGTGGTCCGGTCGCCGCCGCCGCGTATGCGCCCGCTGCCCGTCGTTGCCCCGCGCCCCTCGCCTCGCCCCGCCCCGCCCCGCCCCGCCGTCCACAAATTTATAGAAAAAGGTAAATTTCAAGCCTGGCTTTTCTTTTCAGCACTGCCCTAGCTTTGAAATATTTCACTCTATCATATTAATAACAAATTAACAGCTTCTCTTGCCCGATATTCTGTTGCACATAATTTTTGTCAATGTTAGCACATGTTTACTCTAACCAAATGTTTGCTTTAGGTTACCAAGATCATAATACTCCTGGTACAGTATCAACATGGGAGGTCCTCTTGAGTTGAATGGTCAGGAAAGAAGCTTCTGCCCTCAGTCAGTTGTCCTTGGACGCACCAGCCTTCAAAAGTGCACCATGTAAGTTATTTCTCTAACAATTTACGAGTCTCTTTCAGTTTGGTGTGCAAAATTTACATATTCTTTTCTTTTCCAGGTGGTTGTGTTCATGCGACGACTATCCTGTTTACTGTAGATGGATAATAGGAACCTGGTCTACGAGATTCCTCAGGTATGTCATGTTGTTCAATATTTATAAATTTCACATTCCATGGCATCAAAAAATAATGAGACATTTTTGATACTGCTGGTCAAAGATTCACTCTTATTTTATTTTATTGTTATTATTCAGGAGTGCTGCAATGCTTTGAGACCCGTCACCAGCCAGAATGGAGTGCTCCTCCATGTTTCAAGAACATTTCATAGCAGAAGCCCTTGTCATTGCAAAAGGAAACTGGTGTGCATAGGGCGTATAAAGATTTAGTCCACCTGAAGCGTGCTTGTGCTAATTGCAGACCTGTGGAAATCACCCAACTGTTCACGCAGTAAGTTATATCTCTGTCATCTTAGAACTGTAATTCAATGCATAATCAGATGTTAATTGATAATATTTCCCCACTGGGGTATGGCATAAGTCTGCTCAGACTGTCCCAGTAGATTTCTGTTATTGAACAGCTGTGGTTGTGAGGACCCTATGAGCGATGCGATGATGCTTTTGTAAATAGAAATAGTGTCTGCCTTTTTGCTTTTGTGTATTTTTCCTATTTTGATATGGGGCTTGAATTTACTGTGTTCCTAAAATTGTTGAGATGGAAAGTTTGATTGGCTAACTGAAATATTGCTTTCTGCTATTTTAAACACAATGTTTGTTTTCTCTTTTATGGCTTGAATAATCTAAAAAGCCCAAATTACATGGGCTGGCCTGCTAGTTTGTGTGAGTAGTGTTAAACAGGAAGCTCGCCTCTATCATTGTTTAGATCAGAAAAATAGCAGGCAAAGTGGCTCAGTACTTTTTGATGATGATGAATCTGCTGGCAGGCATAGTATTTTGTAACTATTTTGTAATGAGTGGCTCAATGTAGGGAACTGAATGAAATTGGCGAGGTGCACAAGTTGTTGGGCACAAGAAGCTAAAAAAAGAAAGTGTTGAATCTTTTCCATGATTACACTGTTTATCATTTATCTACTCTCATGACGCTTGTCCCACTATTCATGGTAAGATTCTATAAAGGACTTTTTAACTTGTTATTTTGTATGTAATTTCAAGTAGCCAATTCAAAACACTGCCTTTCCGGTTATGACGTTGACAAAACAACAACCATGTTAATTTTACTTTTTCCATCATGTTTTGTTTTCTCATCAACTTCTTCTAATGGCAACTAGTTCGGTACATAATTTCTAGCTTCTGCTAGTAAAATTATGGTCTGAAGTAATCCTTATGTATTTAGATATAAGAATGGTAAATATTGTGTTTGCGGCTGTAACCTGTACAATGGTGTGATCTGATAAACCGTCTGAATTTTATCCTGATGAAAATAATAAAAATAAATAGCCCTCTCCACATTGACAACTGAATACTTTATTTAGTCTTCGACAAGTTGTTGTTGTTCCCTAATGATCGGGACTTAAGAAAAATATACTCGGTTGGGACTTAACCTAACCAGCACAACGTCTCGCCAGGCGAGATTATTTGGGACGAGGGGGGAAGGTGCGTCAACCATCTCGGCTGTCGGACACACATTTGAAAATTGGCGGGGCGGAAACGGAAATGGCAACAATAGTTCCGACTTTGGCCGCCCCCGAAGCAGCACCGTCGCCAAATGCTCGATTTTTGCGTTTTTCGAAGGTTTTGCGACGGTGCTGCTTCGGTGGCGGCGAAAGTCGGAACTAAAGTGACGAATTGCACATTTGAAAATTGGCGGGCCGGAACCGGAAATGGCAACACTAGTTCCAACTTTCGCCGCCCCCCGAAGCAGCACCGTCGCCAAATGCTCGTTTTGTGCGTTTTTCGAAGGTTTTGCGACGGTGCTGCTTCGGGGGGCGGCGAAAGTTGGAACTAGTGTTGCCATTTCCGGTTCCGGCCCGCCAATTTTCAAATGTGCAATTCGTCACTTTAGTTCCGACTTTCGCCGCCACCGAAGCAGCACCGTCGCAAAACCTTCGAAAAACGCAAAAATCGAGCATTTGGCGACGGTGCTGCTTCGGGGGCGGCCAAAGTCGGAACTATTGTTGCCATTTCCGTTTCCGCCCCGCCAATTTTCAAATGTGTGTCCGACAGCCGAGATGGTTGACGCACCTTCCCCCCTCGTCCCAAATAATCTCGCCTGGCGAGACGTTGTGCTGGTTAGGTTAAGTCCCAACCGAGTATATTTTTCTTAAGTCACGATCATTAGGGAACAACAACAACTTGTCGAAGACTAAATAAAGTATTCAGTTGTCAATGTGGAGAGGGCTATTTATTTTTATTATTTTCATCAGGATAAAATTCAGACGGTTTATCAGATCACACCATTGTACAGGTTACAGCCGCAAACACAATATTTACCATTCTTATATCTAAATACATAAGGATTACTTCAGACCATAATTTTACTAGCAGAAGCTAGAAATTATGTACCGAACTAGTTGCCATTAGAAGAAGTTGATGAGAAAACAAAACATGATGGAAAAAGTAAAATTAACATGGTTGTTGTTTTGTCAACGTCATAACCGGAAAGGCAGTGTTTTGAATTGGCTACTTGAAATTACATACAAAATAACAAGTTAAAAAGTCCTTTATAGAATCTTACCATGAATAGTGGGACAAGCGTCATGAGAGTAGATAAATGATAAACAGTGTAATCATGGAAAAGATTCAACACTTTCCTTTTTAGCTTCTTGTGCCCAACAACTTGTGCACCTCGCCAATTTCATTCAGTTCCCTACATTGAGCCACTCATTACAAAATAGTTACAAAATACTATGCCTGCCAGCAGATTCATCATCATCAAAAAGTACTGAGCCACTTTGCCTGCTATTTTTCTGATCTAAACAATGATAGAGGCGAGCTTCCTGTTTAACACTACTCACACAAACTAGCAGGCCAGCCCATGTAATTTGGGCTTTTTAGATTATTCAAGCCATAAAAGAGAAAACAAACATTGTGTTTAAAATAGCAGAAAGCAATATTTCAGTTAGCCAATCAAACTTTCCATCTCAACAATTTTAGGAACACAGTAAATTCAAGCCCCATATCAAAATAGGAAAAATACACAAAAGCAAAAAGGCAGACACTATTTCTATTTACAAAAGCATCATCGCATCGCTCATAGGGTCCTCACAACCACAGCTGTTCAATAACAGAAATCTACTGGGACAGTCTGAGCAGACTTATGCCATACCCCAGTGGGGAAATATTATCAATTAACATCTGATTATGCATTGAATTACAGTTCTAAGATGACAGAGATATAACTTACTGCGTGAACAGTTGGGTGATTTCCACAGGTCTGCAATTAGCACAAGGACGCTTCAGGTGGACTAATTCTTTATACGCCCTATGCACACCAGTTTCCTTTTGCAATGACAAGGGCTTTTGCTATGAAATGTTCTTGAAACATGGAGGAGCACTCCATTCTGGCTGGTGACGGGTCTCAAAGCATTGCAGCACTCCTGAATAATAAAAAATAAAATAAAAATAAGAGTGAATCTTTGACCAGCAGTATCAAAAATGTCTCATTATTTTTTGATGCCATGGAATGTGAAATTTATAAATATTGAACAACATGACATACCTGAGGAATCTCGTAGACCAGGTTCCTATTATCCATCTACAGTAAACAGGATAGTCGTCGCATGAACACAACCACCTGGAAAAGAAAAGAATATGTAAATTTTGCACACCAAACTGAAAGAGACTCGTAAATTGTTAGAGAAATAACTTACATGGTGCACTTTTGAAGGCTGGTGCGTCCAAGGACAACTGACTGAGGGCAGAAGCTTCTTTCCTGACCATTCAACTCAAGAGGACCTCCCATGTTGATACTGTACCAGGAGTATTATGATCTTGGTAACCTAAAGCAAACATTTGGTTAGAGTAAACATGTGCTAACATTGACAAAAATTATGTGCAACAGAATATCGGGCAAGAGAAGCTGTTAATTTGTTATTAATATGATAGAGTGAAATATTTCAAAGCTAGGGCAGTGCTGAAAAGAAAAGCCAGGCTTGAAATTTACCTTTTTCTATAAATTTGTGGACGGCGGGGCGGGGCGGGGCGAGGCGAGGGGCGCGGGGCAACGACGGGCAGCGGGCGCATACGCGGCGGCGGCGACCGGACCACGCCACCGACACCCGAGACGACACGACCTGCGCGGGTCACGGTCCGCCCGGAGCGGCAGTGGAGGGCGGACCGTGACCCGAGCAGGTCGTGTCGTCTCGGGTGTCGGTGGCGTGGTCCGGTCGCCGCCGCCGCGTATGCGCCCGCTGCCCGTCGTTGCCCCGCGCCCCTCGCCTCGCCCCGCCCCGCCCCGCCGTCCACAAATTTATAGAAAAAGGTAAATTTCAAGCCTGGCTTTTCTTTTTAGCACTGCCCTAGCTTTAGCCTCGCTCCACGCCATCGACCTCACCATCGACCAGAAGGGCCAGCCCAGCCAAGCACCTCAGCGATCGTCCAGTAAACAAGGTACGTACGTTTTGTTCCTGCTGTCGTTCTGTGACGCCCATCGCCTGGTCATGCCACTCGTTTGTAGCACTAAATCTTGGAAATTGCAGGATTTCACACGCTTGGGCGTCATGCACTTGTTGTGGGGCCATTGCACGTTTCTGGATGCTGACGAGAACGACCTCGGGCTGCGGGCAACAGGAATCAAGCAGAGGTAAGTACTTTGTTCAGAGTTGTCCTTTTCTTAATCGCCGGCCACGTGTTGGCAGGGTTAGAAATAAGCCAAGCCACGCGGAAATGGCAGCACGTGTCTGCTAGCCACGTGTTGGAAGGGTTAGAACTGCCGAGGGGAGAACCAAGAAAAGTGATAGAAATGAACAGGATATTCATGTTGTTTCTTACCTCATAGCAACAATCAGGAGCATATCGCTTTTGTTTGGATGTGTTGCTGAATTCAGTTGGCTTTGCCCTCAAGCTTGTTCATTGCTGGGGATGATCTGCAACAAAATGTAATTCCTTATTTTGATGTTCCAGGTCAGCTGGACACCACAAGAGCTCAACAGAGGGTACGTTTGGAGAAGAGCAGTCTTTGAGATGGCACAGTTCTTCCCATTGCTGTTATTTCGGACCATGTGAGTAATGTTGTGGGTAGTGTCACGCAGCTGAATATTTGTATAGATTGGTATCAATAAAGAGAACTTGTACCACCTCTGAAACCGCATGTTTCCATAAATAATCCTTGTAACTCCTCAAAGTCAGAGGTGTTGCTAAACTCTCAGGAACACGTTCCGACATATGCACATGCAAAGTACCCTTCAAAGGTCAGATAGTTGGAACCCTGAATCAGAGTAGCAAAGAGAGCAAGCTCAGTTGCTCGCAAGCGTCCAAAACGGCAGGTAAGAGTGAGATGTTCAAACTAGAACATGGCTCCCTCTCACTCTCACCTGTCGTTTTGGACACATACGAGCATCTGAACTCGCTCTTCGCTGCTCTGCCCTGAATAGCAGCACCCTGAGTTTCACGTGAACAGATGGCAGACATGTTTCACAGGGAAAGGCTAACCCTCAAAGATATGCAAGGTTCCAAAGTGATGAGTTATCAAGACTGCCCTCTACCACTTCTCAGATCAATAGGCTACACAAGGGTTTCAGGCAAAGTAAAAGTAAATCCATGTTACACTATGTAATTTACTCAGCTTGATAGGACTAAGACAAGGAAACTAGCTTAACCACTTCACTGAACGGGAAGAATTTTAAAGACGGAAAGTCTGTGATACATCACAGGACAGTTAATTGATAGTAAATAATCGGTATTCGTGAATGAAGCAATTTATCTCCATGGTTGGCTCAAGTCAACATACTTCTTATGAGGCTTAGTACACAGGAAGAGCTACTTAAACAAGCCTGCTATTAACTCCAGCAAGAAAAATATCATTTGTGTGATACTCAAACAGTTTCTTTCTTCCTTATATTTGTACCTTCCAATTTCTGTACTGTTGGCTTCAATATGAATTTTTGACACAAAGGTTGATAATACAATACTTATTTATTTTATCTCAAAGACCAGAGTTGAATGTTTATTATTGTTAAGGCAATACCCACTTATCTTTGCAAGATTTTTTTCCATCCCCTTCTATAAGTGACAATAGTACAATAGGACTCAAACCATACCAAGTGCAGATACATATAGTAGTTACATATAGTATCTGGCTACTCACAGAACATCAAAGTACTATTGGCTTGAAGCAACTGACATGATCACAGTTAAAATCGTAAATCCTTTTAATTTCCATACTAATTGACACTTGAACTGCCCGGCTCACTTCAGCTAGGAAGAGGCAAGGACAAAACTAGATCTCTCTCTCGAATTGTGCTCAGCAAACATACCTGATGCAGAGTTGAGATTGAAAAGTCACATCTTGAGGAAAAATAGAAGGTGTGGCGCCAACTGGATTTTCCCTTCCAGACTGACTCAGCAAAATCTGGGGTTATAAAGATTGATTTATTAGCAAAATGTGACTTATGGAATTATATATTATGATATTACCAGTCTAAAAATAAACAGTCAACAAGGAGCACACTAACCTGGTAACTGGAGGTAATTGGATTTTCCACTTGGCCATTGAAGAAGCATTTGGGTTTCCCATTTGGATTCATACTATGAAATCAAGAACAACTAATATATAGAGACATGTGTGAGAAGAAGAAAGCACAGTTGACTAATTACATAATTACTAATGTAAACTTACCACAGAAGGTGGAAGGGAAGGGATCCATCGAGGTTCATATACTGGTGGAGGCGAGGCAATAACTTGGGAGCTCAAGTAGCAAGTGGATTTTCCCTCAAATACTCTTTCAGTAGAATCTGAAACAGAAACAAAATAAAATAAAAAAGGTGAAAACTTTGAAGGATCCGTAACCATATTTTTCTCTCACAGAAGTGCGCATAATACAGACAGCATTTACAACTGGGAAGAAAAAAGAAATGTGTTGGTTCAAAACTTGACACTACTTCAAACAAGCAAGCAGCACAAAGTCGATCAAAACTTACAACACACTGTATCAAAGGTTATTTTATACAAAGGAACATAGAGAAATAGAAAATCAGGCTGCAAACATGAATTTTACACAACAGCAGAAAGCTGCATGGAAAAATTTCGTTGACATTCGAAGAAGTATATTTTAAATTAATTTTAATCTTACAATATGCGTGCAATCAACGGAAATGTATTCAATAACAGCTCAGAAACCTTTTACTTGTGGGAGGGTTACACGATCAGGTTATGTCGGGTGGTTTAGCTTTGCATTACGCTAAGCCACTATTGGCCACCACCGTCTACCGTTCTAAGGAAATTATAAAATGTCGATTCCATTAATTTCATTAAAGAGTTACACCCAAAACTGTCGATTAATTCTAAGCTCTCAGGAAAATGAGGAACCGGGAACTCACCTCCGACTTTACGTGTTTCCTCGATGCACGCCGTAGAGGAGAGGGCAGAAGGCGCTCCCTCCGGGTCAAACTTCCGTCTCGTCAAAGCGTCAAATGGTCTGCCTACCTCTCAGGCGCGAAAGTGGCAAGCGGCACGTTCAAGCACCGTGACTTCCCTTTCCCTCCCCGCTCCCACTGCCGCGACGTTCAACCAGCGCGGCTTTCCTTCCTTGCCCGCTGACCTCCTCATCCTATAAAGTCGGTTCGGAATAAGCTATCTGTTAGGGCGCCTATTGTAGCCACAACTTTGTGGCCGAAAATCGTAAAATGCAAAGGCCATAGCCTATGCGTTTTTTGCGATTTTCGGTCGAAAAAAAATTGACTCCGATTTCAAAGAAACTCAGGAATACTGCATTGCCTCGCATACAAACCGGGTTTTCGGAAGAACTGACCCTTGGGGGTTGGTCTAAGGGTACGTTAGAGTCCCCCTGCACAACCCCCGTCATTTTGGAGCAAAGTCGTTTTCGGCCGAAAATCGGAAAAAATGCAAAGGCTATAGCCTTTGCGTTTTTGCGATTTTCGGTCGAAAACAAATTGTCTCGGATTTCGACCAAACTCACAGGTTACCTTCTTCTGGGACCAAAAAACACATAGCAAGTCCTAGGAGTCCTATACCGGACTTCGTTAGTGAGAAAATAGGCCCCTAAGCCACCTCGCCCGAACAACATTTCGCGCTATTAGGAATACTGCATTCCCTCGCAGACAAACCGGGTTTTCGGACGAACTGACCCTCGGGGGTTGGTCTTGGGGTACGGTACAGTCCCCCTGTACAACCCCCGTCGTTTTGGAGAGAAAAAAAAATTCGACCCAAAATCGTAAAAATGCAAAGGCTATAGCCTTTGCGTTTTTGCGATTTTCGATCAAAAAAAATTGTCTCGGATTTCGACCAAACGCACAGGTTACCTCCTTCTGGGACCAAAAAACACATAGCAAGTCCTAGGAGTCCTATACCGGACTTCGTTAGTGAGAAAATAGGCCCCTAAGCCACCTCGCCCGAACACATTTCGCGCTATTAGGAATACTGCATTCCCTCGCAGACAAACCGGGTTTTCGGACGAACTGACCCTCGGGGGTTGGTCTAGGGGTACGTTAGAGTCCCCCTGTACAACCCCCGTCATTTTGGAGAGAAAAAAAAATTCGACCCAAAATCGTAAAAATGCAAAGGCTATAGCCTTTGCGTTTTTGTGATTTTCGGTCGAAAAAAAATTGTCGCCGATTTCGACTAAACTCACAGGGGACACTCTTCTGGGACTAAAAATCACGTGGCAAGTCCAAGGAGCCCGATACCGGACTTCGTTAGTGAGGAAATAGGCCACTAAGACACCTCACACGCACACATTGCGCGTTATCAGGAATACTTCATTTCCTCGCAGAGAAACCGGGTTTTCCGACGAACTGACCCTCGGGTGTTGGTCTAGGGGTACGTTAGAGTCCCAATGCACAACCCCTGTCACTTGCAGAGCACGTATGTAATTTTTCAAGTTTAAAGGAGAGTTTTGCAGAACGCATAGCAGAGGGAAGTGCCTCCGCTTAAGCGAATATTTCCTAAATTGAGTCTTTTATCGGACTCGTTTGATTTGATATATTTACTATAGACTTTTCGACATGGAAGAGGCAAATGATTGCATGCCTCAGATTATTAGTCATGTTCTCTGTATTTGGTTTATTTTCACAAACTAACTCGTTAATACTGGCCTTATTAGGGAGCTTCTTTGGGTAAATGAGGAAAATGCATTGTTTAACAAGAAACACAATATTATTTAAATGATGATGCACCGAACTTCTAAATTTAAACAATGCAGGAGTCTGCATTTTGATCACTTTGAAAGAATAAAAGCAATTTTAGCACATCCTTTTTGGATCCTCATTCTCTTTTGCTTCTTTTTTCTGTAATCACAGTTGTAAATATTTATTCCCAGCTCTTCTTCCCAAATAACAGATATCCATTAAAAGTTTGTCAAACTTATGTTTGGTGACGTGTTGCAAATTGTGGAATTTCATGTAATTTTGATATGGAATTGATATTGAATTGCAACGATGACAGAGGAGTGTCAATTGACATCAAAGTAACATCAAAATTACATAAAACCCAGAGATTTGAAATACATCATGGAGACTTACTGGTAATGATGCCACTGAACTTAGATTTTACCAATTATTGATGAACCTTTTTTGGTATCCCTACCTTACAATCCTGCAACATATAGGTCAATTACATAGAGAATTGATAAGTTACTACCCACCAGAAAAAATTAACTTAAAGGATATCACAGTTGTTGAACTGGAAAATGTAGACAAAAATTCATATAATTGCTTACAATACATAGAATTTCATTAATTAGGGTAAATACATGTATTGCAATGTTCCAAATCAGGAATATAATAGCTCAGTTAGCTGTAAAGGTGTATTAGGCTGGTTCATGGCAGGCATTTTATTGGCTTGAACCTGCAATTTCTTTCTGACTTCTCCTTTCATTTTTCCATACTTGAATTCGTTGCTTCAGTTCAACATCAGGTATAACTTGGTCTAATGTAAGAGGTGCTTTAGTGAAAGGATCTGTTTGATCACTTAGGAGATGTCTGAAAAAATAATTAAAATTCAGTATTAAATTCTCCTTTGTAGCTTATTTTGAATTTCAAATTTAAGAAGATAACAAGATGTAAATATATTAAAATTACCTTGCAATGGTGTCTCGGTCAATTACAGTTCTTGATGAAGGCAATATTACAGGGTCTGTCATTAAGGTTGAGAGCAGAGGGTCATAAAATTCCTCAGGTCCATCAGCAAAAAGTTCCTCTTCTTTAGTTTGCTGCTCGCCTAGTTCTGCTACCTTAGAGGCCACTTGGGTGAGATCGGCAATCAGCATTCCACCACCAATACGTACTGTACAATCGAGATGATAAGACAAACCATTATACTTAATGAGGAAAAGGAATGAAAAACAAAGGGAAAGTTTTTACCTAAAACTTGTTCAGCCAGATTGAATAAGTTTGGACTGTAAGACCGTCCATCTCTTGAAACAGCTAAGCAAAACTCATCACTTTTCCCCAGGTTGATGTAGATTCTGCATATATCTAGCACCAAATCAGCAGGTTTGAAGTCATAATCTTGCTGGTCTTTCACCTTAAAATTTAAGACTTCAGTATTCAAAACCAATCAGAATCATCCAAGGGACACAACATAACATGAAAATATAATTAATACCTTAAAATTTTTCTTGTTTGGCCCTACAAGACGAACAAGAAAGTAGTTTAACATGGAAGATATACGATCCACCAATGTAGGATCACAAAAGATGGATGTTATTTCTGTTGTAATAAATTGCAGTGTATGAATAGTTTCCTTCCCAAGAATATTATCAAATCTGTATTAAACAAAGAGCTCAGTTACAATAAAACTACACTTCAAAAATCTATAGGTGACGAATTCTCAAAATACCTTTGAGCTCACTAATTACCTGGCTATCTGACCTATATGCATGAAACGCCCTTCATTTTGCTGCCTCTCATTTGGGGGTAAATTATCCCACTCTCCATTATTTCTTTAATATTATGAAAAGTACAAAGGTCATTTTAGAAATAAGATAACACAGAAAGAAATCCAAGGAGACCAACATACATTAGCATATCTTTTATATTACCTTGCATTTTGCATATTTCTCAATTGTGCCATATTATCCAATGCTTCATCCAGAAGAAAGATTGCATCATTAATTAAGAGATTGATGAAGCGAAGAAACAGTGGAGGTTTGACAGCCCCCATATTGGCCTCTGCATCAATAGCAAGTGCGCTAAAATTGTAATAGGATCATTGCTGAAGATTACTAAAAGAAATCTCATTTAATTATTGAGTGATAGCAAAAATTTTAAAATGGGGATATATACTTACTTGAACACTTCTCTTTGCTCTTGAATAGTCCATAGATAGTCCATAGCTATATACATTGGTCGTCTATAATTAAACTTCTGTTCAAATGCAACACTTTCACCAGTTACTTCAATCCCAACAAATACATCAAGTAGACAAGGAACAATCTGGGAAGTTTAAAAATATTACAGTAAGAAAGGAGATAACTTTAAATCCAAAACTACTCTCTGTTTTATTTAATGACCCTCAAAATAAACCTGAGCACGATGCGGATGACTCTTGAACAGATCTTCTCTATTGATGCTAGCAGTACCAGGATGACCAGGTGGAATACCATCTGAATCACGATGAGGAAGAAGGGACTCCAGACATTCTGCAAGACGCGCTCTTAAATGTGGATTTCGCATTCTTTGTTTACAACCCATAAACACCAAGACCTATCATCAGAAATTTTGTTAAGAGACAGTATTGCTTAAAACAAAGATTAAACAGCTTCTTTACAGTAGTACCACTCACTTGGCTAAGAAGAGGCACTAGAAAATCTGCTCCATTTTGCTCTAATGTTTCTGGAGCAAATCGACGGACCATACTCTGGTAGCAAACTGTATTTTCTACTAAAAATTCAGGAACACAGCTCAAAGTAGGAGGAATATAGTCTGGTAATGGGAATGTCAAATCAAGGCGCTCCAAAGGAGCGTAACAAGTAGAATCTTCTCTACTTGGACGCTGAATAGCAACTTGCACTAACCATTCAGCAGAGGCTACAAAAAATTCACCAAGTAGAGAAACTGTGCCAGGTTCTAGTAGGGTTGCTCTCATGGCAAATGATCTAAACATAGAGACATACCTCTAATTAGTTTTAATTTCAGAAAATTTAACTTAAGATGGATTAATAGAGATACCTTGACATGTTTGATTCTAAAATTTGACGTAGAGTCTGAGCAGTTTCTGGACGCCCTGCTTGAATTTGGTCAAGTTGTCTTTGGATCCTAGCCAACTCCTGATTGAGCTGCATCCATTTTTCAAATAAAACCCGCACTCCTAAATCTATGGCTTTGTGAGTCATAAAAAACATTTCTGTTACAAAGTTAAAGGAGTGGGCAGAAGGGCGTTCCACAGGTTGCCCACCATCTCCCCCACTTAAAGAAATTAGGCATGTTTCTGATGCCAGACCCTTCATATGCACCCATCTTTCATTTGCTTCATTATCACTTTGAACCTACAATTGAAAGAGGGAAGAACAGGAACAAGGTCATTAAAAGACTACAGTGCATTGAATCTAGCATACGTACAAGCAATATTTTTCATACCAGGACAGTGCAATATGTTGGATCAACTTTGAGCAATTTCAACAATGATGCCTTTGATGTGAACGGTTTACAAAGGCGGAGTAGTACTCCTCCTAAGTTCATCATAAATCCATCAGATACAAAAGAAAACGCTGAAAATGCTGACAATTCATTTTCATGACTGTTAGAGAGCTTCCCTCGTGAAGAATTTGCAGACAAACATTTGCCGATCCAAGAAAGTAAGGCATGCCGAGATGTTAGAGAATTTTTAAACAGATTAAAAAATACTGTGTGCATAGAATCACAGATAAAATTCAGTCCAGTCCAAAATCCAGATTCCATACTACGATCAAAGTTAAACTAAAAAAATTGGGAAAAAAAAAAAATTAGAAAAGAGTTTTTCTTTTTTTTTTTAGTTATTGCATTAAAATTTCAAAATTACTAATAATAAAGATAGAGCTACATAATTGAATATTGAGGAAAGCACTAACTTGTTCAGAGGGTTGATATCTTATTCCACTTCTTGGCAGGCAGGATGTAGACAATATTGCTCCAAAAAGAGTATCCGCAAAGAGAGCACCCATACCATCTTTGGGAGTACTGTGTTTCAGTAATACATCACCTGAGCACATTTTAAATTACATAACAAATAATAAAGCGCAATATAATTTTAGAAAGGATAAAATATTATCATAACTCATTCACTCACCAAGAACTGGAATTGAGGAAAAATATTTTATCAGGTACATGTGATAACGGTTGAGAGTTAAAAGACTGCTATTTTTAGCTCTTTCTTTGATTTCATCAAGGACTGGGTTGAGTGCCTTAGTCAAGGAGCTTGTTCCTGCCTCAATACCTTCGTCACTTATAATCATATTCACAAGGGAGGAAATCAGAGAACCGAGGTGATCTTGTGCATTTTCATAGTCATTGAACATGTCTAAGAATTGAATATGTAAACGTTGAGATCCATATAGGTCTGGTTGAGTGAGGGCGGTTGCAAAGTTACGAATAACAAGGAGATCCATGTCAGAAATCTCTCTCTCTAGATCTGGCTTCCATCTCTTACTATCCATCAATTGCTTGTGGCATTCAAACAAATATGTGAGCACTTCCTTTTCAATTACATGATGATTAATTGCAGCATTACCCAAAGTTGATGGTTTAATGACATGGTTTCCAGGTTCTTCCAATAGCAACCGTTCAAAAAGAGCCTGCTCTAAAGAGTTTAAATCAAGTTTGTTAAGTGGTTCAATCGATGCAGCTGTCTCTTCCACCAAAACCAAAGGTTGAGAACTGACTCTTTTCGAGACAGTTATGCAGAAAACGTCTTCAATCAATGTATTAACAGCTGTTTGTTTTGGATTTTCAATACAGGTCTTGGATTCTTCTAAAATGGATTTTGATTCGCGCACGTCATTATTGGAAGCTTCTACATTTCCATCATTCAGACGAGAAAAGGAATTGGCATCTTTCACAGACCCAAAAAGGCCGAAAAACGGATTATTCTCTAAATTATCTGACATTGTTGTATCGCGACTCAAGTTTAAAATTTACAAAGTCAGCTTCTAGTATTGAGGTTAGGTTATCATTACCTTAATCAAATCATGACTTAACGAACAAAAGTAACATTGCCAGCTGAGACTGAACAGCACATATTCCCTGGATACACACAGATACAGTAAAATTCAAAATTTTTGATGGTTTTGTACTCCAGAATAAAAGTTTTCTCCCTCACAGTTTGTTGTTTCCTGACGTCTACAAGCACAAGCAGAAGAATTTGAAAGCGACCACTTTGCTGATGGTATTGCCGTTCGAGACGACGACAAAGCCCTGCAGAGAGATTAGGTAGTGGAAACTCGGAAACTCAGAAGCAAATCATAAGATATGGAGAAAAAAATGGAAAGAGAAAGATAGAATAGAGAAAAACAGATCAAAAATTATGCAGAATTTGGTGTTCAACTTCTGTTATGTGTGAGACAGGTGAAATTGAATAGAACAATTTTCAAATGTATATAAAAAGTTACTTTTATTAAGAAGCCTTTTGATTATTCCACTAAAAATCTCTGAACACTCTTGCTATTCAAGTGGTTTGTGTATTATTTTACCCAGCATGCAATGATTTTACAAACATACAAGGAAAAACAAGAAATATTTAATGCTATAATCTTTTAGTATTTTAATCTCTTGGTAGCAATATGGCACAGTCACTGACATGTCATGTACAAGTGCATGCAGCAAACTTTGACCTCCTGATTTAGGATGCCTACTGCATATGCAATACTGCAAAAGTGGCTAGTTTTGATAAAAAGAAGACAACTACTTATAGAGAGTAATAATAAAACAAAACAAAACAAAACAAAAAATCCAAATACATAAGTATTAACACAAGATTAATGATAGGGGGAAATCCCAATCTTAATGGTTTCATACATCTACATCAATCATTATTTCAAAGAAAAGCAAACTAACATTGAATTGAGCTTCCAACTCCTGTACAGGTACAAAATGTTCTTACACCGATTCATCACACTGGCTCATTCTATACTGAACCATAGCTCCAAAAAATGTGAAAGTTCAAGCAAACAAAGTAAACCCTACTTGCAAGAACCTAAGAAAATTTTGTGCTTCATCCTACATAGACATGACATGACTAGCTGGTTCAGTTACAACTTATTCCTTGGATTCTAAAGAAACCAGTTAAACTTATAGTATCACTTATATTTCCTTAAAACCTATGGAATGAGCACATGACCACAAAGCAAATATTATTTTCTTAAAATAGTTTTTAAAAATAGTAATATATTTTTTTAATGCAGAGGTGGCCAACTTAGAAAGGATATTACTACAAAATACATAAAACTTAGTGGTTTACAAAGATTTACTTCTTCCCCCCGAAAGGAAGGAACGCAACACCTAAGCCACTAGGTGTAGGTAACTAACAGAACCAACAAAGCAAATTAAATGTACTACAAAACCACCAATACTACATGATATGCACTCAAACACTCACATAATTAGAAACATTGAAATTCCCTACTAAAACACATCTAAAATTTATAAAGCACACAATATCATACAAGTCCTAAAGAAAGAAGTTGGCGGCATATTACATCATGAAGAATCAAGGGAGATTAGATTAGAAGTGCAGAATAGAAACTCTTCTCTGAAATTAGCTCAAACATAGGTATAGTTTTACAATTGTCTGATATGACATAAAATTTATGAGTCTTCAGTGTGCAGAATGGGAGACAATGAAACAATAATAGTAGTTAAATGCATCAAAGTTAAAATGAAATAACATATCCAATCCTTAATACAAAAACCAAATTAGATTTGGCTACAACAAACAAGAGAGTCAAACTAGTTTAGCTGTATTCTTCAGAGAAATAAATCAAGTAGTCTCTTTCCAGGTTTTCTTTCCACACTGCAATCACCTTGCTTGGTCTCATATGTTAATTGTATTCCAAACTGGAACCACCCCAAATTTTTAGATCAGAGTGCAATACATAGAAAAAAAAGGGAAAACGCAGCAATATCACATCCTCAGTCATGGTAACAGATCATGAACACATACCACATTAGCCTACCAAATAAGAATTTCAAAGGAAAGATGTTCAGATAAATACATAAGATTTTGTGAATGACAGTATCCTATGCACAGCATATCGATGATTAATAAACTCTCCTGTTATATAGGACAGCAAACAGTACAGTAAAACCCATGTTTGAAGGGAAGAACACCTAAAATATGTTATCAAGGCAGGACACCATCTATGTGGCCCAATTGTGGGCTCAGTTCTTTCTTGTCATCTATTGCGATGATTTATCTTTTGACCGCGGCCTCGGCCACGACGTTGCCGTCCGATACTGCGCTGAGGTTCATGATCATGATCATCATCATCATCATGATCATCATCGACATTAGTCTTCGTTGGTTTTGGTGGCTTAGGTGGTTTAGGTTGCTGCATAGGGCGACCATCTCTTTGCTGCATTGCACGCTGTCGCTGTCTCTCCTGCTGTTCTAATTGGCGCTGTCTCCATCGAGGTGTGGTAGTTTCTTCTTCAGGTGGAGCCTAATTTGCAACAGAATAGATTTTGAATAAGGTTGAATATATTGAAACGTTGACCAGATGACTTAGAAAGCCTTTAATTTCCTTTCACATAAACTGTACTACATGCGTACATGCATGTGGGTGGGCAGAATGTTTGCTCAAGCTGTAGTAAAGTGCCATGACTACAAGCAATATAAATCAATTTTGCATAAACAGAAAGATACCAGTTGCATTACACCAAAGAAAAAAAAGTATTCATAAATAATGAGGAAAAATAAAGGCCAATATCTTTCAGCTCTGAATAGCTCTGAATATAATCTCACCCCTTCAATGTTGGTACAGCTTTCTCCACCTCCAAAAAGGTGATTTGAATTACTTGTGGATGAGCCAACAACAGTTTGAGAACTTTTGATAACTACATAATACTGCAACAAAGCAAATGTAACAAAACATAAAATAAAATTATAAAACAAAACAAATAAATACATACATGCACTACAACTACAAGATTTCTAGATAAAACAAATTACAGGCGGGGAAAAAAAAAGGAAAAAAAAAGATAAAATAAAATATAGGAGTAGTAAGAAGAGATTATAGCTAAAAAGTATTTAAACAAAGCTTTTTTTAAAAAGAAGTCTCACAGGTTCGTTGACAAGAAGGACTTTGCTATCAGCGGCATCAGGGTCTATTATTCCACCTTTCTCTTTTTGTTGAATGTATAAAGCACTCATATAATCTTGCATTTCACGTAACTTAGCATCAGGTTCCATTATGCAGGCACTTTGCACTGCCAAAGGCAGTGGAGCTTTCGAAAGGGTCTCAACATCACATTTAATAGGCTCTCGGCATATTGGGCAGAGAACCTGTCATGAAAAAATAAGAGTATTTATTTCCTTTTCCCCACAGAATATTTGGAATAACATGTTTAGAATTTACTTTATTTTTCTTTATTTATTTTCATTTAGGTTAAAAAGTCATAAGGACCTTGAATATTACCTCAAATGATTTTGAACGTTGGAATTGCGGAAGTTTCTCTTGCTCCTCTTTAAAGAATTTTTCAGTTTTAATAGCATGTTCTGATAAACAATATGCATGATAGTAATGGTAACAAGTTGTTTTAATAAAGTGGTCTCCTTCAGAAAAACCATACAAACAAATAGTGCACGGACATGCTGGCAAGTTACTGCTGGTTAGATGCTCACGAACCAACTGTAAGAACAAATGTCAATCGCAGTAAAAGTAATAAAGTTGTGCATTAAGAGAGGCAATCTCACAAATTAGAGACTTTTAGTTTACCTCAATAAGATCATAAATGATAGGATCTCCACAACAGCTCTGACATTTTTCTTCAATCTGGTCCATAATAACTCGAAGACGCTCATCATCTAAACCTCTGGGGTTCCTCAACACTACCACTGGGGGATTGTCAGGATAACCTGAAGTTAGTTTAACCTCCAAAGTAATACGCACATACTGCTGGTCAGTATCATCAGCAGTGGCAGGAAAGATATCAGCTTCCACAAGGTATGGCATGCCTCTAAACAAAACAATCCAAAAAAAAATATTAGTTGCCGTTAGGAGGAATATTCAAGATAGAGTAAATAATACTCTCCTCAACACCTTGTTACTTACCCACTTGACTTCTTCACCGATACATCATCCATCAAAATAGCTTCCAATGCTTCTATTTCCTCCAAAACTCTTCAAAAAAAAAAAAAAAAACACAAACATGAAAACAACAATAATTATTTGAATTGAAACAGGGAAAAAATGGATGGGTGATTTCTCATTTAGTCTTTTTGGAAATGTATTGTTGTAGCTATTTCGGAGAACTATGAATCAGTCACATTGTAAACTGTCATCTTTATGCAAATGTAATGTAGATTTGATTAGCTAAGGACCAAATTGACAACTTCAGGAGACCTAGTGGCTAAATATGCATAACCTGCAAGTAGTATTCTACGCCTGATAAATTTTCTTTAAGTTGGACGTCAACCGTTATTGCTGTATTACCTTTCGTCCGCTAGTCCCTCCATGCTAATAGCGTCCAAAAAATATATTTCTTGTGAAAATACACAAAAATTTGAAGAAACTGTCAGATTACTGTGGTCACAAGCCGAGCAAAGCAGTTGGCAGACGACTATTGGACTATTTTGCTTTCTTCTTTATTTCTTCTATCTCTACTCTAGTTTGTTTTCCCCTAGTCAAATTCATATTCGAAACTTTCGAAACCAAATTTCGGTTACCTGGTCGCGAGCCTATTTAGAACAATAAGATATGATGAAAATTTTCTGGGCACTTAAATCGGTAGCTTTTCCACGTCTTTCCTTTAATTACAGGCATTAGCAATGTGGTTTTAATTTAATTCATTATAGTAATAATAATGCGTGCACTCAAACAAAACAAAAAAAAAAAAAATGTTTTGAGCCTTAGCTTGTTTGTGAAATTTAAGGAGTTAGAACTGGGGAAAAAAACAGGAAATAAAAAATGGAATGAAAGAAGTCACGGGAAAATGGGCTGTCTATTCTCTCCTGAAACAATTCAGTCTTTTAAAACATGAAAATAAAATCACACAAAGCATTCTTCTTCTCCTTAAAAACTGATTAAGTCCAACACAACGTATACAATCATAACAGCTTACAATAAAATTAGACAAATAATACAGCAAGTTTCAGCAACTAGCTTTGAATATTGGTGAATTTATGGAAACTAAGTTAATGCAAGAAAACGCAGCAGATGATTGTACAATCAATACAGACAAATTTTTCCACAATCAATTAAAAGTAAAACATTTTTCTTTTCAAGGTAGTTTTCTAATTTGAAAATGTACTAAATAATCACTGCAAAGATCACATTTTTAAGAATACATAGTCAAAACCTTATTAACAATTCAGAAGTGCATAAACATAACAAATTGAAATTCTTATATTAAAATAATTATGAATATGACTACAGACTGATTCCTTGTTTTCCACAATGGTAACCACATTTTGCACAGGACTTAACATTGATTGCTTAGCAAAAGGCAGGGGAAAACCAACAGGTACAGGGAAAACCTTATGATACAGAAGAATGCAGTTATTATCATCTGAAGTAGACTATACTGCATAAAGTTCAGATTCCATTTGGGATGATTGGAGGCACATTACCTTTATGCAAGAATTGGTTTATTCATCTAAGTCATAGAACAATAGTGGTTTTTTTTTTTTTTTTTTTTTTTTAAATCATAAGCCTTTAGGTTAATATCATAAAAATTTAAAAAATAAATGGGTGAACACATGAATAAATAAACAAGATATTGACAGTACTCTCCCATTAGCTAGTGATAGAAAAAGATATACAGCTTTCATAAGGTACTCTTTCTATACCATAGATACAGTAGTATATCTAGACTTCCACAATGAGAACAAATCATTAAGTAAGAATTTAACATAATGCAAAACAGAAAAAGGCTAGCCATTGACACAGTTACCACAATTACATAAAATAAAGCAAGCTGAGTCATTTTAACTTTGCCACAAATTGTACATTGTTCAGCACTTCTGGCAAAGGAGCTTTTTTTGGATGACTGGCAAAACCTTTCCAACTGCTTACCTTAATTATACACATCTCCAGAATCAGTTGATACAAAAATAATTACCAAGTATGTATTACATCATCATGCAGTGTCACGCTGATATTCTGAAATTCTTGTGCCCAATGTCTTTGTAGGTGTGGAGGAAACAACATTGGGATTAATTGGCCAAGTGGCCAAACTATCTTCGTAGCCCATTTTATCTCGTGTCAAAGACAAACCAAACATAGAATTAGTTCCACTCTGAAAAGTAGCTGGGTCACAGCTTGACCTAGTTCCGTATCCAGTATCTTGTGACATCATGTTAGATGATGCTGCATGCTGAGAATATGAAAAGTTTGTCACCTCATGTTGATAAGTGACATCAGGCAATGTTTCGCCTTCTCTCCAGCCCTCTGTTTGACTAGAAGGTTTACTTTGAGATATATCCATCATATTATGAGCTGCAGATACATCCATAGAAACATTAGTCTTCACAGGAGTAGAAGTTTGAGAAATAGACATAGCATCATTGGAACAGTTAAGAGAATTTCTCTTATTTCTCTTAGCCCATTTCACACCGATTTGTGAATGTTCAACAATCTCCTCTGGAGAGTCTTTGTCATGTAGTGGTGCAGTTCCTGAGAGTTAAGAAGAGCAGTAATAAGAGGCATAATAAGAGGATAAAAGCCAACAGTTTATAGCAATACAGTAGGGCTCACCTAGAGGAGAACAAGCCCCAACCTGGGCAGTTAAGTGAGATTGTCTAGGTGTGCTAGGTGGATTTTGAATTATAGACACATCAATAGACATATCTTCTGTGTCTCGAGTGAAATCAAGTCTTGTAGCTGATTTGACTCGTCTCATTGGAGTAACTCCATTATGCACAGGGGAGATGCCTGGTGGTGACTGAAGTTGGTTGTTACCAGGCAAAGGTGTGCCAAAGCTGCGCCCTTGAAATTGAACTAAGGAATGACTGACAGATCTGTAATGGAAAATACAAATAGTATTATGTTGATGTCAATGTAGATAAAACTGTCAGTTCAACAAGCAATTGATTTTTAGAAAAACTATACCCATGTGTAACGCTGAACTGTGAAGGTTGAGTGGGTGTAGCTGGAGCTGGAGATGGAGAAGAATCAGATTGGAAAAATAGCTTACGGCGCAAGGATGATGTACTCATAACACCCTCATCTCCTTCTGATACTTGTTGAGCCTGTTGCTGGTCCTAATGAATACAGCGAGAGAGTTTTTAATAAAAAATAATGACAAACACATTTATGTTATGTGCAAATGTATACCTGGGTAAAAGTGAAGAATGGTTTCAGTGCCAGTTCCATACTTGGTGGTAAGACTGGTGGCAATGTTAAGGTTGTTTGAGTCCAAACTGGCACAGAAATAATTAAGAGAATTATTAAAAAGTTAACTCTAAACTCAGTAACAATAATTCAAAGCTTGTACTACACATATACCTTCTCTAGAGGGATTTTTTTGAGAGGCTGCACTTTCATCTAGGTCTGATTCTGAATCAACACGCTGGTTAGGTGTTTGACCTAGTGACGCACTAACTGTCTGATGTGATATGGTTGGTGTTCCAGCATTAATTTCTTGTCTGAGAGCACTTGTGTCAGGCTTTGCATTCCATGGGCTAGGTAAATTAGGTTGGTTCTTATGGAAGAACCTATAACAACCAAATGATTTAAGGGGCATTTACCTTTAATCTTTGGATAGCAAGTACACAAACCTGTTAATAGCTTCTTGGGCTTTAGATTCAAGGACAGGATCCACTGCCTCTTCGTATTGGTGAGCTGGGAATTCTTCAATATCAGCAGGGTAGATACGGGATATGTCTTCAATGGTCCACCGGAATGTAGGGCTGTCCTATAAAAGAATGTGACACAGCAATGAAAAATGCAGAAATATGTGAACATTTAATTTAAAGATTTAACAGTACTCACTTGACTGGGGCTTACGACTCTGGCAAATACTGAGGGACTATACATGGGAAAAGGTAGGCGGTCTGTGATACCAACATCAAAAGGGTTGGTAACTACTATACTTTTTGTTCGCGAAGGAGGGGTTCTGTGTACATGCTTTAAGGATCCAGATGGTGGGCATGCATAATATTTTGATTTGCAGTGTGATTTCACATCAGGAGTTGCGTTTTCCTCCAAAATGTGACTTCCAGGATCAGGGGGGGAGAGCTGCTGACTTGGACGGCTTTCAGGTGATGATCCGACCGCTTCACTTTTCCTGGAAGCGGGCGACGATAGACTGGCCGCCAAATTACCATTCTGCTTCAATTTTTCAACCGGTGAGGTTAATATACATTCGTTCCCGAGCATTGTATCCACCAGGTTAGACGGCTACAGCCACAACAACTAACATAGGGTCATAAAATTTAATTGCCTTTTTTAAGCGTACACACTTGGAGCTATCTGAGGGTGCCTGCCGTAGACTAGAATACTCCGTAAACCTCTGTACTATCACATCACGCTATCATTTTCCCCGTTACATTAAATATTGACTAAAATTACCCCTCAACCCCCGAAATAATTTCAAACTTCTGTTTCAAACTGGGTAAACTAAAGCCACCAACGGGATTGATGCTCGTTGCGAACTTCGTAGTGCTGCAAGGCGCTGACTCCAGCAATGAGAATTTTAGGATGGGGCTGGCCCGCTGAATTCAAACCAATTCAAACTTAAGCAGCAGGGTGCGCGTTGTAATAAAGTGCATGTGTGCATACAAAGACTAGATGACTATCGTTTTGTTCGATTTGACATGACACGACACAAACACAGCATTTTCGAAAAAAGGACAACTCGGCGCGTCGAAATCGAATGGTAATTATATCGGATAATCACATCACGTAGCGTCAAAACGGTGACGAATTAAAAGTTTCGTAGTGATCTTTTTTTGACTGAGGCGTTTCGTGTTCAATAGTCGACGCACCGACACGTAGCCTTCGTCAGTCAAGCAGACACGGTACTTACTTACTTGAACGGGGACGCGGCGAGCGGGCGCGGAGCTAGCGTCCCCCGCTGCAGCATGCGCCCCGCCCGGCCGGCGCGACGGCGCGAAGCGGCGCGGCGGGCCTGGGGCCCAACAGCCATGCCGGCCGAGAGGAGCCCAGGCCCAGGCCCAGGCCAGGCAAAGGCATTCGGAGCTCGGACGCGGGTTGCCGCGGGTGCGTTGGGTACCGGCCACACGACAGGTGGGGTGGCCGCGACGTCAAAACCGCGACGTTGTAGCGCACTGGCCTTAACCCGCGTGTCGCGTAGTGCAGTGCCGCGTCACCACACGACGGGTGCTGGGACAGCGACTGGACGAGTCAACTTGAGCCCTGGTCTTCGAGTGCTAGCAAGTGTCATCGCCGACATCAGAAAAAAAAATCTCGGTAAGAAAATTTTTTTTTCTTAGGTACATAATTAAAGGACTTTATCCGTACCCCATAGTTTTGCTTATATCATTTGAGTTTATAAAAAAAAAAAAAAAACTCGAAAATAGGTAGATTTTACAAAAATAGATCAGCACGCGTGGGCTTGAGTCAATTTACTTTAAACATGAACTGCTTAATTTAGTAAATCCACGATCCCACGCCGCGAACCGGTTCGGCTTCGTGCTCTGCTTGTGGTCCGCGGCCGCGGTGGCCGGACCGGACCGCCCCGCCCCGCCGCGCCCCATGGCCCACCAAGGTTAAGGCCAGGTTTGTTGTGGTTTGTTTAATCGGGGCGCGACGCGTTGATTTCGGGTGCGATACCCCCGCCTTGGACTTTTCCTAGAATTTGGGCGGAACTGAACTCTTGTGGCCGTCACAACAGAAGAAAAAAGATTGTCCGAATCAGTACTTGAACACCTAGAAAAATCGTTTCTTGATCCAAGTAATGCCAGAATCATTGACTCTCTAGATCAATTTTGCTCTTGATACTAAGATAATGTGACACTCAAATCAAGACATGCCCTTTCAAATAGCAATTCTACTTTGTTTCAAGAGCAAATTTGATATCGGGCTACATTGTACTCATTGGGTCAAGAAACGATTTTTCTGCTGGCTATGCCCGGACCTGAGAGGGCTTTTTTCTACCAGTTTCAGTCACCGTCGCCATGACGTGCAGCTGCAGAGCGGGCGGCGCCCTGCTCCTCAGGGCGACCATCCTGATCGGCCTCGCCTCCGTCGTCACCACCATCATCTACTTCACGCCAGTGCCAAGTAAGTCTATGATTTTCTGCTGGTGTAGTACCAGTATAGGCGCAGGGCCAGCGGAGTCGTCGTGAACTCCCATAAGCTCTTAATACGATGGGTATAGACGAACAGCAATGAGGGAAGCACGCTGCTAAGCCTTGGCGGCCCTAAACGGCGCCCAATGCTCGGCCCGTTTCTCGACGTGGACCGCCTCCTCCTGGACCCCTCTCTCTCCCCGACGCGGCGCACGAGTGGCGCGAGGCGAGGCGAGGGACACGGCTTTAAGGTGAGAGGGGCGGGGCCGCGGGGCCGCGGGGCGGAAGCAGAAGCAGACAATGACTGGACCGAGATGCTGCGCCTGGGGCGGCGGGCGAAGGGCCGACTGGCTCCTGGCCTCAGTGAAAGCGCATTGTGCAGCACGTACCGCCAGGGCTGTCTTTTGGCGCGTGGACTAGACTGCCTGGCTCTTTGTCGCAGCGTCGCGCCGCTCGCTCCCACTACATGCAGGCCACGGCCCAGCACGGCCGCCGCGCCGCGCACCCCGCCGGGCAGGTGTCGAAACTTGCCGTACTACACTGCCAAATCTTTAAATACGTAAAAGGAATCGGGTTGTTTGGGGCCAAATTTGAGCGTGCCATTGTTAACTTTTCCTTTCTACATACTCCCACAAATTTACTGTTAAGCGATAAAATGCGCCATTGCCTGAGTTTTGGGTCTACGAGGACGTCGTTGCACAGGCGTCGTCCACCCGTCCCGGCCCGACCGGTCGGTCGTGTCGGGCGTTCATGTGCCAACCTACAGGCCTCGTGGTACCTCGGCTGCGCTGCCGTCGTCCTGCGGGAGGTTATGGTAGCTGACTCAGCAGAAGCTAGAGCCTGGCCAACCTCCTTGCCCCGCGCTCCGCCCCGCCCCGCCCCGCCCAGTCTCGAGGGGAGAAAGTGTCCGGCCCCACCCGGCGGTGAAGATGGTCGCGCGGGTCGGCTTCCAGAAGGCCGAACGCCACCCGGCCTGGCACCTGCAGATGCGATAGAGACAGAACAGGACCAGGTGGCCCCATGCCAGGCCAGGGAGGATGATTGTTCGGGGGCCGCGAAAAAGACGCAAGACCTCTAAACTCAGGCTAACTGAGGCAATCGTTGTCTAGCGCTCGCATGGCCGACGGCTATCTTCCTTCCTGCTCCGTGCCGTGCGGTGCGGGATCGAGAGTCGGGCCGCGGAGAGACCATTCGGATGGCTTGATGGCTATCGTCGCGGCCGCGGCCCCGCCAGTTCACGCCCGCGCCGGAGCGTTGGCCCTGCCGGTGGGCCGGGGCGGGGCGGGGCGGGGCGGGGCGGCGGCCTCCCGGCCCGGCACTGCCCGGCACGCCCGGTGGATGAGACATCGTCCGAAATTCCGCGCTGCAAACAAACTATAAGCAGCTGATCGCGGGGCGGTTATCTCCGGGCGGCCGCGGCCGCGGTGTCTGGCCGCCGCCCCGCGCCGTGCGCTCCGCGGTGTCTGGAGCGGCCCGCGGCCCGCGCCGCGCGGGCTTTGCCCCGGTCTGCCGCGGGCCCGATGGCCAGCCGGCCTGCCACGCCACGACGCCGCCGGGCCGGGGCGGAGAGCGCTACCGCACCGGGGACGTCTCCATAACCTCGCGCCGCATCCAGTGCCAGGAGGATCCCCCATAGGACAGATTCACGACTGTTCGGGAACAAGCCCCTGCAGGAACTATAACGGGATCTCGAACACGAACAGTCGGAAATCGACCCTCTCGGGCTCGGGGAGCTCTCCGATGACCCTCCAGCGACAAGGAGGGAGACTCGCCGGCGGGGCGGGGCGGGCCGCGCCTCCGGCCAGCAGCGCAGCTGAGCTGCATGGGCCCCAATAGGTCCCCGCCCCCGCCCCGCCCCGCCCCGCCGCGGGGCGCGATCGCGATGCGCGCGCTCGGTTTTCATTTTGCGCGACAGCGCGACATGCGTCAGCAAACACGCGCCCCGCCCCGCCTCGCCCCGCCGCTCCACCTCACGTCCGGATGGATACGCGAGGGCCGAGGGCCGGGGCGCGGCTGCGCGGCGGGGCGCACACATCGGCACGGCTACGTCCTCACGCCCCGCGCCGCCCGACCTGCCAGTGCTATACGCTTTGTAACCGCACCTCGCCGTCTACACACACACAACATACGCGTTACACCATGTTGTACACACTGGACGCGCTCCACTAAAGTCGTACGGCACATTTGTCCCTCACGGGCCGGCAGGAGTTGGTTCGATTCGAAAAGCACGTGGTCAGGGGTCTGCGGGTCTCCGATCTGCTCTGCACTGACCTGCCTCACCGCATACGGCGATATCATCGGATCTAAACCAATGCAGAGGTTTATTTCTGTAATAGTTTTGTTGACCTTGTCGATGATTTGAGAGGAGGAAGTAGAGCGCGCCGCGACATTCTCAAACCGCAGCGCAGCTAAAACCCTTCCGCCCTCATCCCCACCGCGCGCACCCCGCGCACCCCACCAAAGGATAACACAGCACAAATCAGGCCAGGCCGAGGAGCCAGGGAGGGGGCCATGAGCCATGACTGTCCTGTCCGTACCGTCCCGTCCCGGTGACGCAATCCTGTCCCCTCCGGCACCCTCCGCCGCCCATGGACCTCCCGGAGGCCCTTCGGCACGGCGGCGGCGGCGGCCGCGTGGTGGGGGCGGTGAGGTAACCGCGAGCTGCAGCCCCGGCCCCGGCCGGCCCCGCCCGGGCGCAGCCCGCACCGCAGCCCCAACACCCGCCCAGTTGACACTCGCGCCTACCACCCGGCAGATAGCACTCGGCCGGCCAGTCGGCGCTGCAGCCCGCGACAGACAGACGCACACCCGGTCGCCCCCAGCCCCGCGCGAGGCCCAGGCAGATGTGGCAGGCGGTAGAGTACCTGTTGTCGGCGGGCTTCGCCGTGCACCTGATCCTGTACGGACTGGAACGCTCGTGCCGCCGCTCCCCCGCACACGCCGCCCGCGCCGGCGCCAGCGCCGCCAGTGCCCCGCCGCCGCCGCCGCCACTGCTGGCCGCCTGCGCGGCCTGAGCCTCCAGGCTCCTCCAGGACGGCATGGTTCCCCGGGCGCTGGTAGGCGGGGGCGGGGGTGGCGGGCGCGGGCGCGGCCCCGTAGAGCTGTGCCGGTGCCGGCTGCACGGCGTCGAGGTGCGCGGCCGCCGCTGGTCCCGCTGGCTGCCGATGCCCTGCCTGCTGGTCCTGGTTCTGTTTGTCCTGTGGTGCACGCCGCTACCGCGTGAGTACATCTGAGTCCTTCCCCCTGCAACAGAGGACGAGGGGATTTATACAGCGGTGTGCGTAGCTGTGTTTTTAGGACAGTTCTGAAGCAAGCCGTGTGTGTTCTAAAACCCGCACAAAAAGAGGATATTTTTAACCGTGATTTTTCTACTGCGCCAGAAACAATATTCTTTTGGACGGGTAAAGAAAAAAAAACTGTCCGGCTAAATGACTCTGTTGTTTCTGCAGACCCCTACTACGCGTCTTGCGACCGGCCGTGCCACGAGCTGGACTGGCCCATGATCTGCCGGTACAGGATAAGCCTGGAGGAGTACGAGAGCATGGGCCCCGCGTGCGGCGCGTGCCCGGCCAACCGCAGCGCGTGCTCCGCGGCGCAGTGCGTCCCGGGCGACCTGACGCGCCGCGCGCTGCTCACCGCCAACCGCATGCTGCCCGGCCCCGAGCTGCGCGTCTGCGAGAACGACATCGTGGTGGTGGACGTGGTGAACCGCGCGCCGGGCCAGGCGCTCGCCGTGCACTGGGGCGGCCAGAGCCCGCGCGAGTTCCCGCACATGGACGGCGCGCCGCAGGTCACGCAGTGCCCCGTCACGCCCGGCACCGTGTTCCAGTACAAGTTCCGCGCCTCGGCCGCCGGCACGCACCTGTGGTCGGCCACGGGCTCGCCGCAGGCCGAGGCCGTGTTCGGGCCGCTCGTCGTGCGCCAGTCGGACGCGCGCGACCCGCACCGCCGCCTCTACGACGAGGACGCTCACCTGCTCACCGTGTCGGCGCTCGGGGACGCGCTGCTCGTCAACGGGCACGGCGAGCATCAGGTATGTAGTAGACAAAAGCGTGGCCCAGGCACAGCGGAGCGCCTGTCTAGTAGGCGATAGGCAACCGTCTCCGCGCGCGTGTGCGAATGTTGCCTAGCACATTGAGCAGCTCCGCGCACTTTGAGGGTAAGGCAGTGCCGTTTGACAGCGCAGTCCTTTAAGTGGAAGTGTGACCCCGTGCAGGCCGCGACGCCGCTGGAGCGAGGCCGGCGCTACCGCGTGCGCCTGCTGCACGGCGGCGGCACCCCGGGGCCCGCGGGGCGCGGCGGCTCCGGCCCGCTGCCCGGCCCGGTCACCGTGTCCGTGCCGGGGCTGGCGCTGCTGGTCATCGCCGTGGACGGGCAGCCCGTGCGGCCGCGCGGCGCCCGCGCGCTCACCCTCTGGCCCGGCGAACGCGTCGACGCGGTGCTCAGCGCGGACCAGTCGCCTCCCGCCCCCGCCGCCCCCGCCTACCGCCTCACCGTGCGGAGTGCCGATGGCAGCGCGCTCACCGAGGCCGTCGTCGACCTACCGTTCCGCGAGCCGGAGAAGAGACATAGGAGAGCGCTGGTGAGTGGGAGCAGGTTGTCTAGTTGCACCATCATTGCGTGATTCATACCGCCCAGCTTCTGCGCCCCTGCGGCCTGCGGGTGGGTTTGCTTATCGCTTGGTCACCGTGACAGAAGGCAACCGCACAGAGTGCACCTCACACCGTATTCGGGGTGAATCAGCCACAAGGAATGTGTTTATAACCCCGTGCCTGGAGACTCCGAGCACTTGTTGAACTGCAATGCGAGCAGGTTGCCTTCAGTGAACATAGCCGTGCGATTAGGCAACCCTCCTGCATGTGCGAGTGCGGCGCAGCATGACTACAACGGTGCGCGCGGCGGTACTTTTGAACACCTTTCCCCCGCATGCCTCTCAGCACCCCTCCACGCCGGCGCCCGAGCCTGACGACACGGACGTGGCCGCGCACCTGGAGGCCGCGGACCTGGAGGGCCTGGAGGCGCTGCCGGACGCGCTGTCGCAGGACGCCGTGGACGTCCGCCTGTACCTGCCGTTCGACTTCCAGCCGGTGTCCGGCCTGCGCGGCGACCTGAGCGGGCCGCAGCCGCCCGCCAAGCCCGGGTCGGCGCCGGCGCCGCTCGGCCCCGCCGACCTGCCGTGGCCGCGCGCCGTGCCGCGCGTGTGCAACATCTCGCTGGCGCTGCCCGCCGCGCCGCTGCTCACGCAGCCGCGGGACGCGGAGGCGCACGGCGCGGCGGGCGGCGCGGGCGCGGCCGTGTGCCGCGGGGACGGGCGGCCCGCGGTGTGCCCGCCGCACCTGCACGGCCGCGCGGACAGCTCGTGCGAGTGCGCGCACGTGATCCGCGTGCCGCTCGGCAGCAGCGTGGAGCTCGTGCTCGCCGACCAGGGCGGCGGCGACCAGGGCCGCGCGCACGTCTTCAAGCTCCACGGCCACAGCTTCTGGGTGGTGGGGCGGGGCGGCCCCGGGCCGGAGCAGCTGCGGCTGCAGCGCGGCTCCTGGGAGGCGCTGGCCGCGGCCGACCGCGAGGGCCGCCTGCTGCGCCGGCACCTGCAGCGCCCCGTGCGCAAGGACGTGGCCGTCGTGCCCGCGCTCGGCGCCTGCGCGCTCCGGTTCGTCGCGGACAACCCCGGTACGTACAATTTGAGAATTGGAATTGGAAATTATGCACATCGTTCTAAAAAAATGTCAGGTTTATTGATAGTCGTGCCCTCTCCTCTTTCCCCCCAGGGTACTGGCTGCTGCGCGAACAGTCCTTCTACCGGTGGTCGACCGGCCTGGGCGTGATCCTGCAGGTGGGCGAGGAGAGCGACTTGCCTCCGATCCCCAGTGACTTTCCGAAGTGCGGCAGCTTCATCGGACCCGAGTTCTTTCTCATGTAACCTGCTCTACTACCGCTAATTTATTTTTTTGTCGATTGTATTATTTATGACGCGGGTCTGCATCTGAATGGTATCATGGGGAAAGGAATGATTTGCTCAAAATAAGGGAAAGCCGTGATCAGTATTATATGTGATTGTATACAGTGCCAATTAAGTGTTGTGGGTATTGTTTAGGAGGTCCCAGTGATGGAGTGATGGTGATGATGGTTTACTTTTTTAGTTTTGTGATACTAATGTTATCCTTTTGTGTACAATAAAGAAGAAACTAGAGTATACTCCACGCGCCACTTGAACTGATTTCGCGCCGATAGGGGGCGCCTGTATGGAGCCAGCGGAGGCGCCTCCAGTCGCGGGGCCGGACCCGAGGAGGGAGGGTTGCGGAGCGCGGAGCAGTGCCCGCGGGAGAAGCTCGGGCGGGGTGTACCGCCACGGCGATACCCCCTGTGCGCAGCGCACGCCGCGGAGGCCTCCATGTCCCATGCTCGATCCAACACCGCACGCGTGAAACGTAATGTTCTCAGCGCGTATATATACAACAACTAGAGCTATCTTATGGATATTGAATCGAAAGCACTTCCTTCAATCGACTCTAAACCGGATCGATCTCCAAGATTCTGCACATGATCTTGCCATTATCAGGTTGTGACACGACTGGCTCTACAGACACCGTCCGCGTATGACTTTAAGTGAAGAGGGGAAACGGACGGGCGGGCAGGATTGGGAGATGGACAGAATGGGAAGAGGCGCGGGAAGCGGCATCATAATACGCTACACTGTGGCTGGGACCAGCCGGGCCGGGACGGGCCGGGACGGGCCGGGACCCTCCATCAAGTTGAGGACCTCAAAGGGTTCATTTGGCCCAAGTTTTTCGGTGCGTCGGGCCGGGTCGGTACTGCGGCTGGTATGGCGGTTCAACACGCGAAGTGCCCCGAAGTGCCCCAGGGCCCCGCGGGTCGGGGGCGCCCCCATACCACGCCGCGCCGAGCCCCGCGCAGCCCCGCGCAGCCCCCCGCAGCCCCGCCCCGCCCCGCCGCGGTCGGGTCGCCTTGCGGTTGGATTGTCAGAGGGAGGCAAGCGGTACAGACTGGGCGACGGATCAAGTGGAGTGGAGTGTCGGGAATCCTCAGTAACCACATACACGGGGGTGGGGGGTGGGGTTATAGGGGGCTGGTAGCCTCGGGGTACCAGCACGATGGAGGCGGGCCGGGGGAGAGAGAGCTAGGGGCCTAAGTCTGATAATTGGCTGAGCTCAAGGCTACGGAGAACCCCACAACCTCAACAACGAACCTCCCGCAACCAGCACGAGAGATGCATTCTACGCCACGACCGCGGACGATAGTACTGTACCATTACCTAGCGAGCCACAGCCAAGCTCGAGGTAGGAGATGCAATGCGGGGCAAGGTGCGGACTAAAATATTACTCACGAAAAATACAAAATAGAACACACAGTTGACACTCCACTGGTGAACGTGTGACATTGCCGTCATCTATCATAAAACTGTGACCACTCACCTGACCAGGTGGTAGTTGTGGACGACGCGACGCGACGGCCTCTTCCCATTTCCACGCCCTGTCTTTGGGCGGCCCTGCCCCTGCCGAGGGCTCTGCCCTGCAGCTCACTCCACTGCTGCTGATTACCTGCCCGGGCGGACCGGCGCGGCGCGGCGTAGCGAGGCCAGGCTAGGACCGTCATCGTCGCACTCGCCCAATATTTTTGTATCATTCCCGGGAGAAGCCCGAACAGCGCTGAGCGCCCCGGACACACACAACCCTTCTCAAGTCTGGGGCGGGGCGGGGCGCGGTAGTAAACTCAAGTGCTAAAGTTGCGATCGGATCGAACAGATCGGACAGACACGCGGCCGGGCCGGGCCGGCCTCATGGAGGCTGCTGCTGCTAGCCGGACCAGGACCAGCCCCCGGCTGCCGTGGGGAAACTCATTCCGATGTCGGGCACTCGAGCCGGGCCGGAGCTCTGCTCTGCTCTGCTCGGCAGCAGGGCACCGATACGATGATCGAAGCTCTCAAACTTAGACATCCTCTCCTCTCCCGTCGCCGAGGCAGAAGACGCGCGGGCGAGGAGGGCGCGCGCAGCTCCCCCAAATCGTGTACACCACTGGCCCAGTCAAGACTGATAGGTGATTGGAATTGATTGGGATTGGCTGATGACTATAGAAAAATGACCGGAGGATTGGGACATGACTGGTTATATTGGCTTGGAAAATGACTGGTAATGGGGTTGGAACGTGATTGGTTGACTGGGAAAATATTGGATGACGGAAAGAACTGTGAATTCGCAACCCAATCCTAGCACGAGTGCATTTGTCCCTCATTGGTTGTAGTTGTGTCCAGTTTTCGAAGCACCATTTTCGAAGCGTGCGTTACCGGAGGTGGAGGCGGCCCGTGTAGGTGTCCTCTTGGTCCCCCTCTCCCCCACCCTCCCCTCGCAGGACGCCTCGGAGCCCTGCCACTGGTTGGATTTATACAGGAAGTTATCGACGTACAAATATGAACAATCACCCAAGTTGGAAGCCCCGCGACGGAATACCCTCCCCGCCCCCTGATAAATCAACCCCAGGCCTACAGAGGCCCCCGGTCCGGGGCGGGGCGGGGTTGGGCGGGGTGGCGAAGGCCAAGGGGGCGGCCACACATGACACCAGCATGAAGCGGACCTAGACGTCGTCGTTGAGATCGGCGGAGTCATTCGTTTTCTTTTCGGCGAACCGACCACCAGGAGCCGCATGTCGCCCCTCCCCTCCCCTCCCCTTGTCCGCCTCGTTTCGGACCCTGACATAATCCGGCACTGACGAAGGAGGAGAAAGGGGAGATGACAAAAAATGAAAAGGAAAAAGGGTGAAACGAAGAAAGAAGCGAAGACAAAACGGTAGGTGAGAGAACACTCGCGAGTGGCCAGCCGTCCGCCCGCAGGATAGGCAACCCAACCGGCGGGACAGTCGTGCGCGCTGCCTACCCGCGCGCTGGCAGGCGGACGGCCGACCGACATCCCCCGCAGCCCGGGCGGGTTGGGGCGAGAAACAGGGCAGGTACGGCGGAGGGGACAAACTTGTGCAAAACCTCGCAGCTAGTGCGCTCAGGGCGGAAGAGTGCCGAACCAAACCGAACCTGCTACTACTATTTTCGCGGGGAGGAACGAACGAACGTGAACTCGTCGGACCGTGGCGGGGCGGGGCAGGGCGCCTGGGTAGGGCAGATCTGCAGGAAAGGCACTGGCGAGTGTATATAGAAGCGACAGCCTTGTATACATTATAAAACACAAAGCTGTCCGTCACAACAAAAACTTTTGTCGTCCGGACAGCTGAGGGAGGATTGAATAAAGCATAGGCCCTGGTCGCCTCGCCTCGCCTCGCCTCGCCTCTCCACGCCCCGCCCCGCCCCGCCCCGCCTGGTCTTCTGGCGGGTGGACATCTAGGAGACACTAGCACTCCCTCCCCACCCCCAAAAACCGCCTTCATTTTTTTCCCCTTGTCCACGCACCCCCCGGAACGCGCCCCACCCCTCCACGCTCTACATTGTCATGAACTCTCTGTCAGAATGTTCCTTACGTACTACCGGCACACGATCTAGTAGCAGCGTGTAAGATATCAACACAAGATAAAATTCATCTTAAATGAAAGGCCGAGCTTTTTATGTTTTATAAAGCTGTGTCGCGGCGCATGCGCGGCGGAGGAATCGCATCCGATTCACGTCCACGTTCACACACGGCCGACATATTCGCATCGACATTCGCATGCAAAGCGCATGAGCTCATTCCAGGCCATTCGCATGCAAACGCGCGGGTCGGCAAAATAATTGGCTGGAAACAAAACTCATCATATTTGAGGCCGGCGCGGCGCCGCTGACGTCTCCTGGGGCGAGTGCGTGTGAGGCCGAGGAGAGAGCGAGAGCGAGAGCGAGCGAGCGAGCGAGAGCGCGAGAGAGAAAGAGAGAGAGAGAGAGAGAGAGAGAGAGAGAGAGAGAGAGAGAGAGAGAGAGAGAGAGAGAGAGAGAGAGAGAGATACAACGGCAGCAGAAAAAGGAAATCAGTCCCTCTTTTAGAATTCCACACCGCGAGCATAAAGACGCGTGAAAGGAGCAGAGATCGTCTCGTCTGGCCTCGCCCTGCTTCGGCCCCGAGGCGATAAATAAATATTACGTGCGGGGCTACACGACTTTCCAATCCTCGCCGCCTCTCGCACTCTTGCGCCGTCCCTCTCTCTCTCTCTATTTGTTCTGCCGCCACATTCATCTCCGCGCGGCCCGGCCCGCTGATCGAAGTGAATTACTGGGCAGGTTAGCCCGCCCCGCCCCACCCCGCCCCGCCCCGCCCCGCCCCACCCCGCCCCCACACTCTCTGGGCGCCACCGTCTCTTTCTCGCTTTGCATGAGGCGCGCGCGATCTGCATGCACTCCACGAATCATGTTCCGTCTGGGGGCGGGGCGGGGCGGGGCGGAGCGGAGCGGAGCGGAGGGACTGCTCTTATCTGCTATTGCTCTGCTCCCACGTATGTTCACATATTGGTCGTCTCTCTTCCTCCCTCTCCGCGCCGCGCGCTGTTCCTTTTTGCCCTCTCCCTCCCTCTCCCTATGCCGCTCTCTCGCTCCCATATGTGAGGCACGAATAAGCCATCGGAAGCGAGAGATTTAAATGGCTATGAGAGAGGCCCCCGTGGTGATTTACACACTCGAGGGTATATGGGGCCCTCCGTGGGGCGCGTGGGGCGCGCAGGGCCGGGGCCCCCACGCCCCCGCGCCGTGGAGCCGTGCAGGGGGTAATTGCTGACATGTGTACAGCCGGAGCGGGGCGAGGCGGGGCGGGGCGGGGCGGGGCGGGGCGCGGGGCACGTACGCATCGTCTACTGTATGCTCTTACGACTTACGACACGCCTCCTTTTCAATCTCGAATTCTTCTCACACATACAAAACTATGAATGAATGGAACCAAATGGCTGATAGTGAGCATTCAGGACAGGTGTATCGCGTCGGGGTCTCCACCACATTTTGATTAATTAAATGTGCTTATATCTCCTTATGCGAAAAACAAAAGTGGTTAAGGGCATAAAATTTTCGTAACAGGAAATAACATTTACTTTATGAAAACAAATGGCTATTTGGGGGTGCGAGTATGTTGGACCCGACCGCACGTCCACGCAGGATACAGTATGCGGGGCCTCGGTGCGCCAAGTGCAGGCGAAAGGAAGGCGGAGAGAGCGTGCGAACGAGAGAAAGATAAGAGCGAGAGAGGATGAGAGCGAGAGAGGCAGAGAGAGAGCGAGAGAACGAGAGAGCAAGAGAGAGAGGGAGAGAGAGAGAGAGAGAGAGAGAGAGAAAGAGAGAGTGGTGTTGGTGGTGGTAGGAGAGTTTGAAAAGGGTTAGCGGAATTGCCGCTCGGCCGTGCACCCGGCAGCAGCAGCAGCAGCAGCAGCAGCTAGCTCTCTATTGCCCGCCGAGCAACTTTTAATCCACCCTTAAGCAGTGGTGGTCGGAGGTGGGTGGGGGTAGTTGAGTGGGGCCAGGCCCGGCCCAGCCCAGCCCGGCCAGGGCGTCAGCAACTCCATTCGACAAATAGTACCTGCCCTTTTACCCCTCTGAGCCGGGGCGTGCTGCCCGCCCCGCCCCGCCCCGCCCGCTGCACGGGACGAATCTGTCCCCGAGAGTAAATACTCACCCCTTGCCATGTCCTCCGTGTCCGGTACCGAGGTGAGAGCATCCGTCCTCGCGCGCGGCGCCCTCATGGAGCACACAGCGCTGGTCAGGCTCGTCCCGAAGCAGGGTACAGGGTACACCTGGCGCAAGCAGAGGACAGAGAAAACACATATTAGGCCTATACAAAGGTTGTAACGCTGTCTCTCTCTTTCTGCGCTGATAAAACAGGGCTGTTTGCCTGACGATGGCTGTGAGCAAACACAAAGGTAAGCGCACACTCCCCCCCCCCCTCACCTACCCTATTTGCGACCGAGGTGTTTACGAGATGCTTTTTCGTTGTATTGGCTCCGACTTCGCCGGCCCCTAAAATCCCCATCTCCCTGCCCGACCCCTCGCCTCAGCCCAGCGGCCTCTCTCTCTCTCTCTCTCTCTCTCTCTCTCTCTCTCTCTCTCTCTCTCTCTCTCTCTCTCTCTCTCTCTCTCTCTCTCGTGCTTCTATCTGTCTCCGCTCTCCTTCCTTCACTTTCCATTCAGGAGCCGTTCAATCAAAGTTAATTAGAATAGAATTCCGGAAATAATTAAATTTCGGGAGAAAGGGCTGGGCTCGTGCGGCTGCGGCAGGCTATGGGGCGGGGCGGGGCGGGGCGGGCTGCCCACGCCTGACGTGGGGCGCGGTGGGGCGAGGCGGGGCGGGGCGGGGTGGCCAGCGCCCCCCGAGGGCCTCCGGCCTCCGGGGAGCCGAGGTGGGGCGGGGCGGGCGGGGCGGGCGGGGCCGGGTAAGTAAAGGGTGCGGTGTGAGGCGGGGCGGCCAGCGTAACCGTGCATGCTCAACCCCGGCTGCACTCAAGAACCTTTACAGCCGAGCAGTAGCCAGCGCCACCGCCACCGCCGCGCCCTGACACGCCGCTCTAGTTCCTTATTAGTCCCTCTCACAGAAAGGGAAAGGGGGAGGATGCTTTCACAGACAAATAATAACGGATTTGCCCGTTCCCGGACTTTCTGAGGGCGGTCCAGGTGACCGTAATAAAACTCCATTACCCTCCATCGGCGCCGCGCCGCGCCGCACCCCGCCCCGCCCCCACCCCTCCGCCCACCCCGCACGGCACCCTGCCCTCTCGACCAGCCCCGTCCGACGGGAAGCAATCATATTGACCCCGAGAGTCTTTAAAAAAAATCGAGAGGGGTCCTTTTCACTTTGTTTTCGATGCCATTCTGATTGGCCCTGGACGGGGTAGGGAAAAAAAAGTGCGATGGACCGGGGAGAAGCGGGGCGGAGGTAGACATCGTTGGCTGGCCAGAGGCTCATTGCAGGAAATAATTATTCATGAATGGAATGATTCGACTTGTGTTGTGGGACTGGTGGGCCGTGCCTGGCCTGCCAGGGCAGGGGAGCGCAGGGCCGGGCCGGGCCGGCCCACGCACCGCCTGGGACGGGACGGGACGGGACGGGCGGGGAAGTCTTGGCAAGAGAAACAGAAACGCTTTTTCCGATGAATCAATGCGTCTTCGGTTCGGACTGAGGGGGCCACCACCCCGCCCGAACGGTATACAGGCAGCACAGGGAGAGGTCGAAAAAAAAAAATATTATATACTTTGACACAGTAAACAACATTAACCCCGCGCAGTAACTTTAGTTAACATCTCTTTCAAGGTAAAAAAAAATATCACTATACATCTCCGATTACTGCGCTGCCCCCTACCCCCTCCCCCTTTTGAAAAAAATCAAACGACAAAATACACTAGAAGCGGTTCGACGATCGATTCACTGGACCTAAAGGGGGTACAGAGAGGGAGAGAGATGGGCGGGGGGCGGGGCGGGGCGCTCCTTCCCATTCATAAAAAGACCGTAAAAAATGCATAGAGACAAAGACGACGAAAACAAGGGCATAATAATATCGTTCGGACAACAATACGCCGTCCACGTATCGAACTCCCTCCCCACACCCCTCCCCTCCCCGCCCCGCCCCGCCATTGTTTGCATTTTATTCCGATTACTTTCCGGCCCGGCCTGCGGAGCGCGGAGCGGAGCGGCCCCTGCGGGCGCCGGCCCGGCCGGGCCCCCCTGGACCCTGGTCCCTGGTCCCGCCTCTGGTCCAGACGCACAGCGGATGCTGGCCGCCCCGCCCCGCCCCGCCCCGCCCCGCCCCGCCCGGCGGCGGGCCTCAGGTCATTGCGTCCAGAGTCAACGACGCCTAACGGCTGCCGCACTGGACCGCCGCCCTCACCTCCTGCGGGCGGGGCGCGGGGCGTACCCTGTGGGGAAGTAACAGGCAACTCTTCACACGCACCAACTGTTTCCCAGCCAGTAGGTCCAATCACCCTCGCTGCGCACAATTTCGCACTGAGAGACCACATTTACTTTTTCCCTATCCCCCTTATTTAAAAACGAATTTCGACTTAGCACGTTTAATCCAGTTCCACCCCCCTGGCCTGCCTGGCGTCCCTTTGTGGCGTCCCCGCCAAAATGCCGCAATGATGTGACCGTCTTAAAAGCTCCGGGCGTCCGCCCCGCCCCACCTCGCCCCGCCCCGCCCCGCCGCGCCGCACGCCCTCGCCCCGCCTTTATCTCGGGGGCTAACTCCTTTTTAATGACGGCCTGTCTTAGTCCGGCACGGCGGCGTCCTCCCGGAGCCTTCCCGGAGCGTGCACCTGTCAGCCTCCGCCGTCAGCTGGAGAGGACCCGGAGCCCGCTGGAGCGAGACTGCTGGATTCTGGAGTCGGTCGCGGCGTCAAGGGTACAGGAGAAACCACCTAACCCTCGGATTGAGCGCACCATCCCGGAGCCCGGAGCCAAACCCGAGCGGGATGAGGACTGATGAGGTCGCCGGAGAGGATGGAGAGCATCGGAGCCGCGGGAGGGCGCGGGGCCGGGCCGGGCCGGGCCGGGCCAGGCCGGGCGGCCTTGTTTCTCATATTTTTTTAAAAGTATAACGAAATTTGTAAGAATGCCGGAGCGTTAATGAGACCTCTTGCCGGTCCCCCGCCCGGCCTGGCCCGGCCCGGCCCCGCTCCCGCGGCCAGGAGGAACCGCCGTCCTCGGCTAACGAGGCACAGTCATTAGAGGAGGGGGATGTAAGAAGAAGTGGCCAAGAGCAGAGTAGAGGGGCGGGCGTGGTGGGCCCGCCCCGCCCCGCCCGCGGGATAGTCGGGTGGATAGATGGCGGGATAGATAGGTGGACAGATAGACTATCGGTCAACATCAGCAGCACTGTGGCAGCCAGCGGAGCGGGACCCCACACTCACCCCCACCCCTCTCAGCTCACCGCCCCCTATTGCTCTGTTTTTTCGTCGCCGCCTTTATTTATCCCCTCGCCGCCTCGCCCGCCCCTCCCCACCCCCGCCCCCCTCCGATCACTGTCCGGATCACTCAGATTCCTCTGGCTGGTGCCGCCCCGCCCCGCCCCGCTGTTGGCTCCCCCCCTCTCTCTTCTTCTCAGATTTCCTCCCGCCTGCTCTCCCCTCCGCACTTTTTTTTTATGTATCTCCCCCGCCCGCAAGCATCTCTTGCCACTTCCTCCTTTATATGTTTGATTTCCGCTTCTCCGCATGATTAAACCGCTTTTAGAGCACCGCGCCGCGGTATGAGAAATTGAGCCCGCGTTACGTGCGCTGTGCGGCCCATTACCCCCCCAACCACAGCCCATCTTTCTCCGCATCCCGTTTTTGAACGACTCGGATTTGTCATTCCGGTGGCTCTCTTTTGTCGTCGCGTCTCGTCCTGTATCGCCCTGTAGCCCTGCAGCCCTCCCCCAGTGTTTCCAGAGAGTGTAGTCACTTTCTTAGGCCTCGCTACCATTGCAGGTAACAGTGTAGAGAGGGCAGAGCAGATGGGTCCTGCTGCCGCTGACCAGCCGCGCCCGGCCCGGCCCCTGTCCACCCTGGTCCTCCTCAAGACCGTTGCGCAGGTCCTGGCGAGGTGTTTGCGCACGGCAGGGCGGGGCGGGGCGGGGCGGCGTGGAGAAAACCTTAATGACGGGTGTTGGAGCGTGGAATGACAAGCACGCCCTGCCCGGGCTGGGCCCGGTCCGGTGGCCAGCACTGCCAGTGGGGACCGGAGGGAGGGGACCGGACTGGACCGCCCCTTTATGGCCCGCAGAGCCCCGGTAACGGCAGGGCCGGGCGTGGCGGGGCGTGGCGGGGCGTGGCGGGGCGTGGCGGGGCGTGGCGGGGCGTGGCGGCGTGGCGTTCCCCTCGGGGCCCGGGTAACGGCGCCGGCCGGACCTTAAGGTCGCCCTAAGAACATGCAAATAATTACCGGGGCGGAGGCTGTGGGGCCGGCTGCGACGTCTTGGCCCCGCCCCGCCCCGCCCCGCCGTGGTCCCCGCAGGCCCATGTGTGGCGAGTATTAATCACTACTAATGGGCGAGAGCTAGGAGCCAGGGCGGCGCGGTCGAACCGGAGGGCTTTGTAAAGGAGCAGGACCTCTTGGAGGACGCCCCGGCCCCGGCCTCGGCTCTCCTCGGCTGCAGGACCATCCTGGTGGACCCTGCCGCCACCACCACCGCCGACTCAGAGGATGTCTTAGCCACTGGGGGAGAGGCGAGGGGAGATGAGACCTCTCGAGCCAGAGGGTCAGGCTCTGTACACTTGGGCCGGGCGGGCGATGATTGCAATCTTCCCACTATGCACGTTATGCAATGCACACAGTTTAAGCCTCGAAATGGAGGGGAAAATCAAATACCTTCCCAAAGAAGTCTGCGACCAAAAAGAGAAAGCGAATAAAGCAGCAGGTTACCTCGGTGGGGCTGGTGCTCGGGTGATCAGGGAACTGCCGAACAACTGTGTGTTCTGTGGGCGAGGTGTTGACCCCAGTCTGCCCCGCCCCGCCCCGCCCCGCCCACCAACAGTCTCTGACGTCACCCGTGACGCAATCGCCTGCTCACCTGCTGGACAGCCGCGTCATGGCGAAGACCCGCGCGGGCCAGGTCCCAGGTCCGCACCCACGAGGAAGCCGTGCAAGGCGTCCCCGCGCCCGACCCAAGTGCAGCACAAAGCGACCCCCGGCCAGGCGCGCCCTCTGCTCCGCACCGCCTCGGCAGGCCATGGCGCTTTCTTGCGGCAGGGCCACCCCGCCCCGCCCCGCCCCACCCCGCCCCGCCCCGCCCCGCCCCGCCCCGCGCCAGCTCCTCGAAGGGCTTTGTATCGGACAGGATATCCTCGCGGCACGGCGCGGCGCTGCCGCCGAGCCCTTTGTGCAACGGGTCATTCATTAGCGCGGCCAGGACCAGGACGGCGCCCACAATGTACGACTGTGTGTGTGTGTGCGCGCGCGCTCCAGCAAAACACGGCGCAGGCCCAGGCCCAGGCCCGCAGGCTCGGACCGCACAAGGCTGCGAATACATCCTTCACCGTTTCGGAGATCACCACAGGACGAAGATATATAGTTGGAACCCACGGGGAAAAGTTAGTTATCCCCACAGAAATCATGACTAATAAATATATCGTCGCGGCCACCGTGCAGACCCGACCCGCGGCGCGTTTCTTAATACGGAATGCGGTGCATTGTGGTGCTCACGCACGCGCGCACGCACCTCAACGCGTCGCCCCGAGCACGGCACGCGCACGCGCACACGCGCGCCTCCAACAATGTAAGCTTTCAAATCCAGGTTCGGCTATAAGGCGAGTCCCGGCCCCGCCCGGCCCCGGCCCCGGCCTCGGGAGGGCATGCGGTGTAGTCAACCCTTCCTTGGCCTCGGCCCTGGTCGCCGGGCCGGGCCGGGCCGCGTCCGAGGTGACTCGCCTCCGCAGAGTGCCCCGCCCCCGCCGCCTCCACCCCGGACGCGGCCCGGCAGCGTCTTAGCCCGGGGTGAGAAGGAACAATAGGAGGAAGGGCGGGCAGGGGCGGCGCGGCGGGGGCGGAGGCGTGCGAAGTAGCTGCAGGGGAAGGACCACGCGCTGCAGGCGGGAGAGGGGCGTTTCGGCGCCCTTGCGGACGCAGCCCCGGGGAACACACACGCACGCACACACACACACACGCAATGCACCGGCCGATGGCGGGATTGGCGTTAGCTGGGGATAATAGTTATGCGAATAATTCGAGGGAGAGAAGGCGCGCGGGTGAGGCGGGCCCGGCGGCCGCGGGGTCGAAGGGCGAAAAATAGAGAGAGCAATTGGATAGTAGTAAGGGGTAAACACTAGGAACGGGGGTTGGAAGGAGCAAGGCATATCTCTAGCTGCTCGGGACGTCACCTACAGTACCCGGCAAAAGTAGGCAAACCCGTATCCCAAACACAGCGGAGTAAGGCGGGATGCGTCTGCGCCTGCCTACTAGGCAACACCAGAGCACAGGTGCTTGCAAGTTGTCTGGTGGGCAAGGCAAGGTGGTACATGCACTTAGGGCTACTTCATTGGTAACCCTGCAGTACCAACCCACACGGCTCGGCCCACACAGTACCCGTACGCCTCACCCGCCTTCCCCACCAGACCAACCCCTCCTCCAGCTGACGATGATTGCCTAAGATCAAGACGCAGCTGTTACAAAGGGTGACCCAAGTTTGCCGAAGCAGGTCGCGGCCAAATGTGCAAATGGTAGGTCATCTCTCCCACACGGCGGGGCGGGGCAGGGCCGCGGTCACTTTTGAGTTCCCTCCCTTTCTCTCTCTCTCTCACTCTCACGGCCCGCTCTGCGCTGCCTTCAAGTGGAGTATGAAAGGGAGGGGGTGAGGGGGAACTTTCCAGATGGGGAGCCACAGGGGGCCAGGGCAGGGGCAGTAGGGGCGGGGCGGGGCCCATACCACAAACCGCAGACTAAATGTGCGGATGGTTGGCGTATGTGATTCTCGGCAGGCCCCACCGCCCCGGCCGGCCCCGGCCTGCTGCGCGCCGCGCGCCGGGGGAAAGGGGTGAGTGGGGGTGGGTGGGGTGAAAGGGTTGCGTTCCCTCTCCTCCCCACCACGCCACGCCACGCCAAGACCAACTACGGACGGTGGTAATTTTCCTTGGCGTTATTAATGAATGGCGCGAAACGGCCAAGACGACAGCAGGGCGACCGCCTTACCGCCCCTCCCGCGTGCGTGTGTGTGTGTGCGCGTGCGAGGGGAGCACGCGCGTGTGTAGAGTATGCATGGACCTAAAGGAAAAGCTCGCTGCGAGCGCAGAGACGCTATTCCCGGGGAGGGTGGCTATGGCTAGGCCAGCCGAGTGTAGAAGCAGACCATTATTCTTCATATGCATAGCATTTGAGGAAAGCCGCGTACACCTTTCGTATCGTAGAAACGCGCATTTCACGAATATAGCAACTACCTTGAAGGTGACCTTATAACTTTGCAGCATAGTTTGTGTCACCTTGTTGAAAATCTTATCGTGCTTTGCGGCCAATACCCCGACCTGAGAGAGAGATCGGAGTATGATGAAGAGTAAGAGAGAAGAGGGATATGGAAAGAGATAGGGAGAGAGAGAAGCCTTCCTTTAATTAGGAAAATTGAAAGCGAGTCCAAGCGTTGCCGTTATCCCACCTCGCACCTTGGCGCTGCGGTGGCGTCCCGGCCCGGCACCGCAGGGATTCAAAAGTGCATGGCTAAGACCTCTCTCTCTCTCTCTCTCTCTCTCTCTCTCTCTCTCTCTCTCTCTCTCTCTCTCTCTCTCTCTCTCTCTCTCTCTCTTCGCAGGAGACCAGAGCCAGCGATAGGGTAGCTGGAAAACATAATTAGAGAAGTGAGGAGGCAGAAGCGGCACACACCACACACACACACGTCATGGCCGACAAACAGCCCCCCCTTACCAAACTTACCCCATTCCCCTCGCCCGCAATACAGCAACCCTGTCTTATTCTTACCCCTTTTCAAACGCTGCTCATTTCACCCAGTTGTAACCTCCTTCCCTCCCTCCCTCTCTGCCCTCGTACTTTTTACGCTGTATACGCACCAGTTCAGTCCCCCTCCCTTCCCCCATACGCTGCTCCCACGCTCTGCCCACCTTGTTGATTCTATTTGTGTTGCTGTCAGCCAGTGTCACCCCCGCGTGGTAAGCCGCACCATGGCGTGGCGTGGCGTGGCGGGGCGTGGCGTGGCGGGGTGCGGCAGGGCAGGGCGGGGCGAAGCACAGCCCCGATGGCTGATGACAATGAACAGACTGCCGTTCGGTTTGCCTCAGCGCACTGTACCCTGCCCGACCCGACCCGCTCTCCCTCTCACTCCCTTGCAGCCCCATCTCTGTCTCTACTAATTATCTTCATCCCCTTCTCTCCCCCGCCCCCCCCCTCTCTCTCTCTCTCTCCTTCTCTGTCACCGACTGTACTGCACTATACAACATTTTCCGATATCTGTGCTAATTCCTATTTATTCCAGCCCTTTGCCACCCTTCCTCCAGCCGCTGTCCAGCTGGAGTGCGCGGCACGGCGCCGCCTGGCCCGGCCCCAGCCCCAGCCCAGCTCCAGGCGGGGCCTGCTCCTCCAGTAATACATCTCCAGGGGCACTCGGGCAAGAATCTCAGTCTTCCATTCAGGCGGGCGGGCCGGCTGCTCATGGCTGCAGCAGCACTCCTCCCCCCCTCCTCCCCTCCCTCCCCCCTCCATCTCGACCCTTTGGCGCTCCTCACCCCGCGCCGGATAAGACGAGCTCCAAATTAATATCTCAAGTTATGCGGCCTTCATAGGTCCAGCCGCCGGGCGAGGCCGGCCGGGGCCGCGCCGGGCCGGGCACCCCCTCCCCCTGCACTGCACTGCTCCGCGGTACTTAAACTGCCCAGTCACCCGCGGCGGGGAAGACCACACGAGTGGCTGCCGGCTTACCCGGCACGTCGATCGAAACAAAACTTCTGGCGCTAAACCCCTTCAAACACTTGCAATCCGCAATAATTTTGAAGAATATCACGTGTTCCCAAGACAATTATTTTACTGTATCCTAAAATTTTCTCGCCATTAACGCACAGGAAAACCCATACATCACAGTTTCCGCTTTCCTCTCCGACACCGCGCAGCAAACGCGGCATCGATGTGACCTTTTATTTGCCCTCTCCTGCTCATCCTGCCTCCCCTACAGAAAAACATCAAAATCTCTTCTTTTTACGGGAGAAAAGAGGAAAACGACACCGCGAGAGGGGGAACATGGTCTGGTGCAGCGCGCGGGGCGGGGCGGGGCGGGGCACCACCTCGCCACTTGTGCCAATCTGCTAAGGATTGCAGCGCCAGCCGGCTGGCCCCGCCAGACAATGAGATCTTATCCCCACCCCACCACCTCCCGAAGAAGCACCACCAGACATCGTTCTGTTAATTTTTTCCCCACTTTTTATCTCTCTTTTTTTTCCTTTTTTTTTCCTTTTTTCCCCGGCACAAAACGGCAGCAGCAGTCGTCATTGGCGGCATCTTTGCATACAGCGTTGTCATTAAAAGTCTCCAAGTCGCTGAGAATTGATCATTGTGCCGCTAAGAGCCCCCCGTCCGGCCCGCCCCGCCCCGGCCGGCCGGCCCCGGCCCGGAGGGGAGCTGTCACTCACCCCGTCGTTACGTCCAATGCTCGCGTCATTTAAACTTATTTCCTCTCCCGGCGGACGCGCCCTCTCGCACCTCGCGCACCAGTACTGTCAATCTAGGCCCTGTATTTACCCCCCCCCCCCCCCAACCTTCAGAAAGTTACTATTTCATCTCGAAAGAAAACAAATATGCGGCTTTCTATTTACCTGCCAACGATCTTAGTTTGATATCTTGTGCAGCGCAAGCTCATTTCTTTTCCACCCTTTAGAGAAAAAAAATTCTCTGCTAGAAAATGCAATGTGCTACCCGTTGCGGATTGCGCTCCAGGGTCATAATCACTTTCTCGCTCCGGCCTGGACAAGGGAACAAATCACGGCCCCGTCGGGGCGAGGCGGGGCGGGCCAGGGCCAGGGCCTTGTGATTGCTGTGTCCGTGTCGGACTAAGTTGTTAGGAGGGGTCGGTGGGTAGGCAGGGCGGGGCGGGGCGGGGGGGCGGGGCGGGGCACGACGTGGCATTCAAGTCTGTACCGTCTCGTCCGGCATGCGGCTTGGATGTCCACATTCGTCTTGTTGTCAAGTTTCAAGTTTTATTAGCAAAGTCTCGTCGGCGACATGACTCACTGCCGGTCACGTTCCTCGAGATCCACGCCCCGCCACCTCATTCTCTCACGATTCCGAAAAGTTTATGGTCACACGGGCGGGGCGGGGCGGGGCGCGGTGGTGGCGGCGGTGGCGGCGGCACGCCCCTTCCCTCCTCCTCCCCCTCAACATCCTGATCGACGCACCGAAATTCCTAGCCCTACGCTAGCGCGCTATACTGCTGCTGCTGCTACCCTTATTGTCTCTCGCGGTACAGAAACGTAGAAACATTCATTTTTATCCCATCTAGAAGAAAAATGTTAGCAGAAGCAGTGACGACAGTAAAACGCCTGAGCGTGTTCCAAGCTCCAACGGGGTGGGACGAGGCGAGGCGAGGTAGGACGAGGCGGGGACGGGGCGGGGGCGGGGGCGGGCTGGTCAGCTCCTGTCCTGATAACATCATCGCGCCCGTGCCCGCGACTCGGATGGCCCGCTAATGGACTCGGACCCAACTCGCAAAACTCACCTCCTGTCCCATCCTCTCCTCGGCGAACTGCCCCCTCCTCCGCTCGGCCACATCACTAATCTGGATGTCGTCTTGGCGGAGCGCGGTGCGGTGCGGCTTGCGGGTCCTTCAGCTCCTCGGCCTCCTCCTCCTCCTCCTCGTCCTCCTCCTCAAGGAGCCGCCGGGTGTGGTGTGGCTTCCTCCGGCCTCCTCTGCTCAGCGTCTTACAAATTCTGCAACCGCAACCATTAAGATGATTGAGTTGGATCCAAGTAGTCCGGCGTAGCCCTGCTCAAGGCGGCCGGGCCCGGTGTCGTGTGGTCTGCCCGCCCCGCCCCGCCCCGCCCCGCCCCGCCCCGCCACGGCTAGCCGGCTCCTTTGGCGTCTCCTTTATTAAATAGGACATCTCAGGCTTTGGTGTGGCGCGGCGTGGCGCATTACCATCCTGCTGTATCGTATGCGTTCCGCATCGGGAGCACGGGGACTGCACGGACTGCGAGGGGCGAGGAGGGGGAGCGAGGGCCACCCCGCCCCACCCCGCCCCGCCACCACCGCCAGCTCCTTGTGTTCCTCCAAGTTTGGAGTCAACGGCTGAGGCAAGTTCTTAGTACAACTTACAAATTCCACGCAGCACCCCATAGCAGCAGCAGCAGCAGGGTGGCGGGGCGGGGCGGGGCGGGGCGGGGCGGGGCGGGGCGGGGCGGGGCGGGGCGTTGGTGGCAGCGGAGGAGGTGGACGTCCGCGGGCGGGCCGGCGCGTCGCGCGGCGGTCAGCCCAACAACATCAGGCCGATGTGAGCTGCATGGGGTGACCCCTGCTCTGGTCTGCTCTGCCCTGCCCGCCGCCTTGACCGCGGCCGCGGCGCCCTTTGAGGTGGGAAGTGCTTCATGAGACACGGGACGGGCCCGAGCTAGGGGTCCTAGCGAGCGAGGGAACGGAACGAAACCAAAGGAGAGTACATGCTCAAGTTTGGGAAGCAGCAGGGCGCAGGGGTCGCATCTTCACACGAATGAAAAAAAACCCACAACCACATTGCATTGACGTATGGTCACAGTCACGACAGGACAGTGTTTTTTCCTATACCGTATAAGCTCAATTACATTTTTAGTTTTTTTCGTCACGAGTAAAGTGCACTCGTCCGCATACTCGTCCGCACTAAAATCTTGGCTGCTCTATGCCGTCGGGAGGAATATCGCCGCCCCGGCGCCGCGCTTCGCCTTAGACTTATTTATCCCGTCTCCTCTCCGCTCTCTCTCTCTTCTCTTCTCTCTCTGACTCACTCTGCGACGGGCTTTTTATTTGTCGTCTTCCGATAGCGAGTGCATTTCAGCGTATACACGACGCCTGTCTGACTGTCTGTCGGTGGCGTTCGCCCCACACTGAAGGGGAGTTTGGGCAGGCTCGATGTCTGGTGATGACGCGATGCGAGACATCCTCTCTTTCTCTCTCTCAGACACTAACTATCTGTCTCTCTCGCACGCACCAATCATTCAGCAGGCACGCACGAGAAATTTTGTTTCAATTCGTTGCATCCCTACTAGCACGAAGCGAAAAGGTGCTCCCGTGTACACCTTGACACTTTGTCGTAATTTAAGGGCGGTGGTAGGACGGGTAGGGGCGCCTCGACGCCATGATGCGCGCAATGTGCTGTGCATGCCTGCCTGGCGCCGGGCCCGGCCCGCCCCGACCCGCGGTGGTGGCCTCCTCTCTGACAGTGTCCGGCGCAGGGACAGCGCCCGGGGCGGGGTGGGGCGGGGCGGGGTGGGTCCCACTGCTCGCCCCGCTACGCCACGCCACGCCGCTCCGGTCGCCTCGCCTTGTCACACTTTTCACGCGAGGCCCGGCGGCCCCCAGAGTTTTCATGCCTAGGTCCCGTGGTGGGTCCCGGCGGGTCCAGCACGTCCAACCTCCCACCCCCATCCCCCTATCCGCTTTGTTTGACGTGTTTCCGTGCCCCGGCCTGACGTGGCGTGGCGGGGCGTAGCGTGGCGGGATGTCGGACCGACCCCGCTGTTTTGAATGTAGCCTCCCACGTCGACACATATCCGCCCGCGACCAAAAGAACCCCACACTGAGGTTCTTTTCTTCCATCGCGACTACCATGACCATCGCCCTGCCGTTTCTTTTCTCGCCTGTATACAATCGCAAAACGAAATTTTGACACGACGTCGTAAAATAAAATCAACTATCACTAAAGTAATATTTCAGCAGTGTAGAATCCGCGCCCTTTTTTTCTGTCTTCCAATATGATTTTGTGATTTAGCCTTAGCCTTTTCAAACGCCTATATAAGATACAAGACTTCCACGTCCGCAGTAAAAAATCTGCGGGAAGCGCAGCGGGCGGCCGGGGGGAGGGGGGGGGATGATATGTGCAAAGAGGCGGAGCAATATGCCTAAGTGTTTGGCGGCGGGGTCGGGTCGGGTCGGATCGGGGTGGGCCCAGCTCCGGCCCCGCCCAAGCACACGGGTCATGACAGACTGGTCATCGTCGTGCCGTGCCACAGACACTGGTATTTTTCAATCTAAATTTTCTAGCCGCTGAAACACGACAGGTCCGCGCCGTTACACTATTCATATTTTTGTCACACATGAATATCTCTATTGCTTGTACAAAACATTCCGCACGTCTCTCCGCGCCTATATGCCTTCCGCTGCAACGACAGAAAGAAGCTCTTAATCTCGGCGAGCTAACGGGATAATAGGGCGTAAGCGACACACGGCGCGATAAAAAGACGCCGAGGAAGGAGAGAGAGAAGGAGGGGGGGGGTGGCGCCACTTGGCCTCCCCCGTCGTAAAACACGGCGCGGTGGAGACGCCACGTCGAGGCGAGGGTGCGCGGCAGGGCGCGGCGCGGCGCGGGGAGCGGAGCGGAGCGGAGCCCTAGGCTAAATATATCACCCGCGCCGGCGTAATAAACTCACCTATCACATCATTTGAATCGGTATGTGATTTTATGTTTTCCGTACGCTTCCTTGAAGGAGCCCGCCCGCCCGCCCGCCGCCGAGCAGGGCGAGAGGGTGAAAGTAGGAGGAAGGAGGGGGGGGGGGGCAATAGAATGGCCCGGCCTGGCCCCGCACGGCGGCTAGCTTTGCCTGCTCCGGCTCCCTTTCGGCGTCGAAATGGCCCCTTTTATCCACGGCAGGCTGGGCACGCCGCGCCGCGCCACGCCACGCCACGCCGCCCCGTGCGACACATGTAGCAATCAGCTGATGGCGTGTAGCGGAGCTGTATTACAAGAAACCCATTCCAGCATCCGCGCCGGGGAGGGCGGGGAGGGGAGGGAGCAGGGGCACAAGGCCAGCACATCAGTAATCGCAAACGATTTTCCCGCCAGAAAAACAAGGGATGGGATGTGTATATTACCCTGGACCTGAACATGCCTCCTACTGTTTGACAAGTGCGGGACGATGTCCTATTACAGGAGCGGACGAGGCGCGCGCGCGGGGTAGCGCCGTGGAGGTAGGCAGCGCGAGCGCACGGGTGCGGGACGTTGCCTACCTCGCAGGCGGCGTGGTTGCCGCAGGACCAGGACCCTGGCGCCCTGCGCGCTCCTCCCCCGTCTCTCTCTCTCTCTCTCTCTCTCTCTCTCTCTCTCTCTCTCTCTCTCTCTCTCTCTCTCTCGCTCTCTGAGAAAATATTCTTTCCTCCTACCCCTTGTCGCGGCGGTGAGTCAGCCGTACGCGACACGCTCCTGCGCACGCACGCTCACGCCGAGCAGTAATAATTGGCAATCATTATTATTATTACCGGCGCGGCGGCGCGCTCATTTTTTTTATTTCCGTTCCGATTTCTTAAAATATTTTTCCTCGTCTCGCGACAACGATGACGACGTCGGCAAGGGAAAAGGAGGAGAGGGGGGGGGGAGTGGGGCGAATGATGGCACACAATTTATTCCTGCTCTTGGAGCGCAGCACCGCTACCGGCGCTCCGCGGCACCCAGGCCCAGGCCCGGTGTGCGAGTGTGCGGCGCGCCCAGCCCGCCCCGCCCCGCCCCGCCCCGCCCCGCCCCGCCACGCGATACGCCGGGGCGTATCCATCATGTGAACGACGTTCCGCTTGGAGGCGCTCAACGATCTTCCAAGAAGGCGGCGGTGGTGCCGCGCCGCGCCGCACCGCCGCCATAGGAGCAGGCGAAGATAGTGCCTCGCGAGCCGAGTCACCAAACCGATCTGTTTTTAGCTCAAAAATCAACTCGGGTAGTCTATTAGCAAGGTGAAGGGGCAAAAGCGGACAAAAAGCACGGAATGTGACAGAGTCGTGCTGCTTCTGTCCAGAATCATCTCGAAGAGGGAACAAAACCCAGCAGCTTGTGCCTGTACTAGCTCTAGCAAGACTGTGGCAGAGAGAGAGAGAGAGGTACAGCGGAGTGTTGTTTAAAAAGAGAGAGCAGGATGGAGGGCGGGGCGGGGCGGGGCGGGGCGGGGAGGGGCAGGAGGCAGCAAACGCCTCGGGACCTCAAGTCGCCTGCTGCCGCGCGACTTCCTTTCCAGCATTAGACGCATCCATTTTTCAGCAATTTTAATTAATTAGTTTATTAATTAATTAATTGAGAGGTATGTGAGGCGGATAGTGGGGCGCCTGGCGCCGTGCTGTGAAAGTGAGTGCACTCGGGGGTCTTAATTCCTGCCGCACCCCCTCCCCGCCCCCCCTCTCCCCTCCGCGGCCGGCGCTCTGCGGGGCCCAGCCCAGCCCTGCCGCCCCGCCCCACCACCACGCCCCTTCCTGCTGCTTTCCCTCCGTTCCATTCTTAGCAAAATTTCATGAAATTATTAAGAGCCGAGAGGCGTTTTTCTTGGCCGCAGCGCCGCTGCTGCTGCTGCTCGCATTTTCTACGCGGGATGTGTGCGGGGGCGTGGCGGGGCGTGGCGGGGCGTGGCGTGGCGAGCCAAGGGGTTGTGGCTTCATCCCGGGAAGGAGAAGGAGAAGGAAACCACGGGGCGCAGGAAACGGCTGGGCTAGGCGGGGCGGGGCGGGGCAGGCCGGGAGGCGGAGCGGGACGCGGCTTTCAGCTGGATAGTTTCTTTCAGTCTCTCCGCGACCACCAGCTCCGCCCCGCCCCGCCGCGCCTAAGTAAGGCGGCGCAGAGAGGAGGAGGAGGAGGGGGGGGGGTATAAGGGCACGCACCAAATTATTCTTCAATATTAGACCGAAGCAATAATATCGGGAGCACATAAAATAGTTTTGAATAAATATACACAAGTGCACTGAAATACCGCCTCAAAAATAGTTTTGCCGCTAAGCACGCGGTCGGTCCGGGCCGAGAGGGAGCATTGCTCCGCTTCGCGCCCCGCCCCGCCCCGCCCCGCCCCGCCCCGCCCCGCTCTGCGTCTCTATGATCCGGGCCGTCGCCGCTGCAGGGCTCCGGAACAGCACACCGTTGGCCTAATTAACAAAAATTACAGAGAGAAACTAAATATCCCTACCCAGCTCCACCCCTACCCCTCCCTCTCCACCTCCCGGCCCGGGCTCGCTCCGCCCCGAACACGGCGCCGTGCAGCGCGGCGCCTTCGTTCGCTATTAGACAAATGTTGACACTCTTACATATCTCGTTCCTTAGGACCCCGCCCCGCCCCGCCCCGCCCCGCCCGCACAGCGCCCCTGCAAGCCTCGCAGCGCCGAGCGGCGGCCCGGGGGAAAGGGGCGGGGCGGGGCGGGGCGGGGCGGGGTGGGGCGGTGTTACAAGTTTACGGTTCCGAGCTAAATTTCATTAGCTCGTTCTTCTAAATATTATGCTCTGCCTCGGAAGGCGATCAAACGCCCTCTACCCCCACCATCACACCCGTCCCTCACCCTCCTGCTTCCCCCGGGTCCCGCGCTACAGCGGCTGGCCGCGCGACCACTGCGTAGCAAGGGGCACGATACGTACTTCCCGCACATATTAAAAAAATAAATAAATAAATAAACGATGGTGCGAATTATTCCACGTATTTTTGCAGGCATAATTATTTCGTGTAATATTGAGAAAAGAAACTAAAACGGCCTGAGCGGATGGGTGGTGGCAGTGCTGAGGCATCGCCCAGCCATTAACGAGCCGCCTCTGCACTTTCTTGAAGCTCGGCGCTGCACTAATTAGCACAGGCGCGCCCTGCCCGCCCGGCCCTGCTGCCCCGAACCGCACGGGCCCAAACCGAAACACAAATTTGTAAGAATTAACGCTTCCTCAGGGTTTTTTCCCCCTTGTCGCTCTCATTTCCTCCTGACAAACAAATAATATTTCAGATGCCTTATTTTTCGGACCCACGGCCTGCTATATAGCGGGCTGTGTACACCGCGCTGCGCCTCTACCCCGCCCCGCCCCGCCCCCGCCGCACCGGTAGCACGTCCCGCCCCGAGTGTGCTTAGGCTTAGGGTCGAGGAAGGAAGGTAAGAGTTTCTCACAACTTTGCATCCATGGTTGGTCTACGCAGCTTTCGGGTCCACCACCTCTGCACCGGCAGCGGCCAGGGCTTAACTACACAGCAAATACAGACGTGGCGGGGCGGGGCGGGGCGGGGCGGGGCGGAGCGTAGCGGGGTAGGGCACGCCAGGGGCGCGAGCCCTCGAGAATGCTGACGGCGGATTTACATGCAGTCCGGCCGGCAGCAGCCGTGAACGCGTTGGTGGTGAGGCTTGTGGGGCTACCGGGACGCGGTACACTGTAAAAACAAAAGCCTCCGGCACGAAGCCTGTTCGTAGAACGTTCCAAACGCCGAAGGTACCGAACCTAAAACGGCGTAAGTCAGAAAAAAATTCCGCAAACCTTCCGTTCCTACAAATCTATTCTCTTAATAAGTGTAGATAGTGATGTATTCATTCATTAAAGCGCATTCTATGCGTACTTTATCCAAAGTATACAATGTACACATTTGTATTGACAGAGCACGGTGCAAGAGAAAGAGACGGGATATAAAGCTGGCACACGTTTCAAAGGCGGAGCTCTACTCCTGCTCACCGCGGCAACGCGACTACACAGGCATACCGCAACGCACCGGGGCGGGGCGGGGCGGGGCGGGGCGGGGCACGGCTTTGGCCATACCAAACGCCCAGAACGGCATACCTTCCGGTCCATCAGTAATGGGAAAACTTTGGTCAGAATCTGCTGGTGATCGCTGAAACCTGGGGCCCTGCTGTGCGCTGCCTGTTGGGTCGAGGGGCGGGGCGGGGCGGGGCGGGGCGGGGCGGGGCGGGGCGGGGCGGGGCGGGGCGAGGTGGGCGGGGCGAGGCGTGCCGGTGGGCTGGGGCCTGGACCCGTCCGGTATTCCAAACTAACTCGCTACTATCGGCCGCGCTGCCACCACGCTACACCCCCCCCCCCTCTCCAAGCGAGGAAGGGGTATCGTCACGGGTGCAAACCGACATAGGACAGCAGGTTCAATTCATTTTGATTTTGAAAAAAAAATGTGAAATAAATCATGTTGGTTAACTTTTTTTGTAAGAGTGCGTGCCATGCGCCGGCTGACCAAAGTCCGGCACCGCGGATATTGAAACGTGAATGATGTGGCGGGGCGGGGCGGGGCGTGGCGGGGCGTGGCGGGGCGTGGCGGGGCGTGGCGGGGCGTGGCGGGCGGGCCTGCTCCCTGGTGGCCGTACCCTTGTCCTCTTCTGACGGAATGACGTTTACGAATTTGGATGAGGAATGAAGGGATTGCCGACGGGGGAGGCGAGGCTAAAGTGATTGGGATCTTGAAGGAAGGACAGGACGAATATCTGCAACAACTCAAAGGACCACAAAAAGAAAAAGAAGAAAGGAAAATTACAAATTCTGAGCAAAAGAAAATAGTTTACGATAAAACATTGCTAAGTTGTAATGTAATATTCATAATGTAGGAATAGGTTATTCCTACATTATTTGCACGCACGCACGCACGCACACTAGACGGAAGATAGATCCAACTGAGAGAAAAGGCAAGCGCGCGAGACGCGCAAGAGCGAGCGTAAGGGAAGGGGGCAGGGTGGGGCGGGGATGAAGGAAACAAAGCATCCGTGTGGAAGCAGGCAGCGCGCTACCCGGCACATGGCTTCGTTCCGTATGCATGCATTGTGCAGCGGGGACCAGGCGGGGACCGGCCGGGGCGGGGCGCGGGGCGGGCCGAGCCGGGGGACCAGCGGGTGTGGCGGGGCGCGGGGAGGAGCTGAGCGCGAAGATCAGGAGGCCACAGACTACTGAGGGGGGGACCACGCCAGACTGATCGCACGTGGAGAGGAACCATAGTCTGCGGAACACGTGCATCGTGCTGCCTGGTACTTAGAAGTATTTTCACATTTAAAGTATAGTGTTTCCCACATTTTAACCGGGGGCAAGAAAGACGCAAGGTGTGGTTCTTTTGCGCGCGCCCATGCTACCCAAAAAAACGCTGCGCGTGTGGAGGCAAGGCGGTGACCCGTATATTCGCTGAGGGGCGCGCGCGCGCGCAGGGGTTTGCGTCCGGTGGGGTGACCGGAGGCTGTGCAGTCCACCGTGGCGACGGCCAACAAGGAGACGTCTAACCAACTTGTCCGACAACTTTGACGTATTACACATGAATGGGTGGTGGTCCGGCAGGCTGCTGCTGGCTGGGCTGGCCGGCGGCCTGGCCTGGCTGACCCCTTGCCCTGCTGCGACCCGCTCCGCTAAGTAAGGCCCTCCCGCCGGGCACACCCACGCGCCTTGGACGCCCCCTGCCAAGTTCCGGGTAGGCAGACCCGCCGCACACTGTAGACGGTACCGCTTTTAGTCAACTCGTATTTTAATACCGGTGTAAGGGCGCGTAATATTGAGTGGTTTGGGGGGAAAATTCCAGTGATATAATACCTCGCTGGTCGCACCACGGTCTGTCCGCGCGCCGTCCGCCCTCGCCGGCGGGGGCGGGTCGCGCCGCGGCGCCGAGGGACGGGTCCTCCAACTGTCCCTAACTCCATTTCTGGGAGCGGGGCGGGGCGGAGCGGGGCGGGGCGGAGCGGGGCGGGGCGGAGCGGGCAGCGCCGCCAACTTGTGAATATTTGCCACTCGCCCGTGAAAACACGTCTCGGCTCGGGCGTCGCGGCCCAGACGCGCCGGCCCCGCCCCGCCCCGCCCCGCCCCGCCCCGTCGGCCCACGCTCACGGCCGGCCGGAAGGTCCCTGTGGGCAAAGGAGCAGGTCCGGCGACACGGCCGCGGGTTCGAATACCGGCCGGAGTCAGTAAACACCCCCATCCCTACAGTTTTTTATTATCACTGGAAAAACAAAGGTGCTCCATAGCACTCGAAAAAGCGTGGTCAAGCCTTTTAAAAAGCACGATTTTCCACTTACCTAAAGGCAGGCAAAGTGCTTAAAATCGCACCTTTAGAGGGTAATCGGGCCTCTGCAAAGGCACGAGTACACTAGCACCTGTGGTTTTTTTCCAGTGATATCCTCGGACTGACTCCCCCTGCAGGCGCCCCGCCCCGTGGCTAAGGCTCTATCCGACTTCAGATCGCCTGGGCCAGCCGCCCTGCCGCAACCAGCAACCAGGGCCGCGGAGGCCCTGGCCCTGGCATGGCAGAAACTCGTTCCTTGTCGGCGGTGAAAATTTTAAGTGGTAAGTTGGGTCACAAGTGCAGCCCTGCCCTGCCATGACCCGTCTCTTTCTTTCTTTCCCCGACCCGACCCGCCGACGCGGTGGCCCCCGCCCAACTCGCCCCCCCCCCCTCTCTCTCTCTCTCTGACGGGCCGCATCTCTCCATCTCCTTCCATCTCTCTCATCCGGTGCCATTTCCTCCGTCCGCAACGTCTTCCAGTTCCTCTCCCGCAATTAATACCCAACTCTTTCCTCCTCTTTATCTGGCAGGGCGTCGCTAAGTGTCTCGGAATCGTCCCGCCCCGCCCCGCGCCGCCCCGCCCCGCCCCAACCCCGGCCTGCTCCGCCCCACCCAGGGTGTCGCGCCGCCCCATTAGAGGAACACGACTCGCTCCAGGGCCAAAACAGGACAGAAACATAAATTTCTAGGAAAGAACAGATAATTTTTAGATACAATTGACGGTAGCAGAAAAAGAAGCATACTATCAACTGTCATAACTTTCGTCCCTGGGAAGGTGGTAGCGTAGGTTGATGTGAGGGGAGGGCGTCACATGTGTAAATACGGCAGACATGATCCACCCGTCCTCCCCCGCCGCGCCCCGCCCCGCCCCGCCCCGCCCCGCCCCGCGCCCGCTGCCTGCCACTCCCCTCCGTGTAACTCTTCCCTTTTGTTCCTCGCCTCCCCTAATGCACTTTCCGTTCAATTTTTGTGGCCTGCCGGGCCCAACCCTTTCCTCCCCTGCTTCCCCCTGCTCCTCGCGCTTGTTCCCTTCGGGCTCCTTTCCCCCGCCGCTCCCCTCCCCTCCTCGGCCCGCCCCAGAGCATTGCGATGTCTTGTAACAGCGAGTTTTAGTCTTTCTCTCAGCCTTATTGGGTCTCTATGCCCTGAGCGTCATTTCCTGGGTGAAACTTGAGTCCCCCGGACGGGGCGAAGACGTCTCTCTGTGCCATGGCGCGGCGCGGCGCGGCGCGTCCATTCGGTATTCCCGAGGCCGGCCATAACCTAATAGCGGCCGCTTCAAACTCATCTTCTTGGGGATGAAAAACGATACAGGCCCACCCGCACGCAAACCAATTATGCACGGTTAATAATATCCCCTACCCTGGAAAAAATGAAATTACAAGTCTTAATTGGCCATTGCGGCGGGCGCGGGATGAACTCAAAGGGATCGTCGACCGCTCTGCGTACAAGGGCGGCGCGGGGCCGCGGCTCTCCCAAGATAAATACGGCGCCGCCCCCGACGGGGATCGAACCGGCGCCGCCCTACCCGGACTCCAGAATTTCCTTTTCATTTAAATCACTTTTTGACTTTCAGGTTAACCTCTGAACGTAGGTATATTACGCCCCGCCAATCGACATCCACCATAGGAAAATAAATGTCGCAAATTTTCACTTGCACTAGGGCGCGTTAACCATACCATTCGAAAATCAAAATGCAAATCCCCGACAGGCTGGGCAGGCAGGACCCCAGTGTCCGTGCCTCTTCCTCGCAGGCTCCCTGCCCCGGGCGCCCCGGGCCCCGGGCCCGCTCACCCAGGCGATGGATGATTTGTGTGGCGTCCATATGATGTCCTCTTTGTCGTGTCACGTACGTGCGGGCGTGGCGGGGCGCGGCGGGGCGTGGCGAGTCCCCGGAGGACGAGGTGGGGCAGCGCGGGGCGGGGCGGGGCGTCCAGAAGGCGGTGGCGCCGGCTGGACAGCAGATGTGGTTTTGATTACGCGTGGGATGCGCCCCGCCCCGCCCCGCCCCGCCCCGCCCGTCCGCAGCCCGCCCCGTCCATGTTTGACGAATTGCTTTCGGACGCGCCCCCCGCCAACGACACCGGCACAAAAGTGAAAAATAAACAAATAAAAATGGAGAAGTAATCCCTGAAAACCAACTTCAGAGACACCACGATGTGAAAAGAAAGCATATTACCACAAATTATTATCAGACAGCGAGCGCAATGAAAAATGCTCTGTCAATACAAATGCGTACATCATATACTTTAAAATAAAGTATATACACATGGATTGTAGACTTTAAATTTATGCATGCCATATATTCATTGATAAATGAACACGTACCCATATACACTGAGCACAAATATACTGACGTCACTATTCACACATATCGAATAACATGACTATTTAGGGGCAGAACCTCAACAAAACGGCACTCGCCCTTCTTTCCTTGCCGCGTCCAGCCACGGGAGCGGGGCTGCGGTCCTTAAGTGGGCGCAAACGGTCACCCTGACGGCTTAGGGCGGGCTGAGGCGGGGCGGCTCCCCGGGGTCCCGGCTGGGCCCGCCGCGCCCCGCCCGCGGGAGCCACACCGTCCGATCCAATCGCCTCCCGCAGTGTCGCGCCGACACGCGCCGAGCGGCCCAGCCCAGCCACCTGCTGATGCCAATACCGAACTGGTCCGATTCTTTACTGAGATGTCCCCCCTCTCCGTATCATCTTTTATCGAAATTACTCGCGCGCGCAAGAACACGGAAAGGCATTGGACCTAGTTCCCATTCATAATCGCCACAAAGCCCCTTTTGCCGGACTCAAGTTCCCTCCACTGTGGCGATCCCTTCCGCTGTCACAGTGGTGATAAACATCATTCCGCCCTCTCTCTCTCTCTCTCTCTCTCTCTCTCTCTCTCTCTCTCTCTCTCTCTCTCTCTCTCTCTTAATTAATGATTACAATATGACGCGACCGCTTTACTTTGCTGATCCGCTAGTATTTATTGCATCTCGTCAGTGAGTGGCGCGGCGCCCGGCCCGGCCCGGCCCGCCCCGGCGGCCCCACCAGAGTCATTGCAGCCCCGCCCCCTTCCTCTGCACTGTCAGCCCCCCGGCCCGCCCCCGGCCCGCCCCCGGCCCGCCCCTGCCCGGCCAGGACGCTGGCTAGCTGGTGCCGTTGAGAGAGGAACTGCTCCCCAGGGTGAAATGCAGGGCTGACTAGGAAAGGAGACGGGTGGGGCGGCGGCGGGGCCGGCGGGGGCGGCAGGCCACACTGGGACCCGTTTGTTGTGTGGCCGGCCAAGGTTTGCAGACAGACGACGTTCGAAGGACACAACCCGGGGAAAAAAAAATATCGAATCACAGACAATGATATTCCTACATACGAAAGGATTACACGACATTCACACGGAAGGACTGCACCGGTATAAAGCGTGGTGGGGCGGGGCGGGGGGCGGGGGGGGGGGTATCTCAGCTGTAAGCGGGAAGGAGAGTGCCGCGGAGAGGCGAGACCTTGAAGCAAAGTCTGCTGGAGGCCACGTCAGAAGTGATGCAGGGGCGGGGGGAGGCGGGGGGTAGGTGTTCCAAGGTCATTTCAAGTTTTCCGCCACTGTTCGGCCGCCGCATGAAAACTTACTTGTAATCCAGACAGTCCCCGCCGCGCGCCGCGCCGCCGCCACCCCGCGTTGCGCCGCAGGTCAGCCACCCCGCCCGGCGAGCGCATGCCTGACACTTGCACTATCCGTACATAAACCTGGAGGCAAAAGAAAAAAGAAAAAAAATGAATTTTTATTAATTGGTGATGTATGAGCAAAGAAAAAGCGGTTAGTACTGAGACGCAGATAGACATAGATAGCTGCACTCTGCACTTTTATAATCCTTATTTCGCGTGGGAAAAAAGAGGGGAGACTCGCGGTGTGTCCCTATCTGCCCTCTCTCTCTCCCTCTCTCTCTAGCTACCTCAGTTCCACGCCGCTGTGTGTTTTTCTCCTGAAATGTGTCTTTGACATGAAAACCTTTTGATTAGCTGAGGCCGCACGGCCCGGGCCAGGGGCCTGGCCGTGCGGTCGGAGGCTCCGGGGAGAGTGCGCCCCACCACAGCCCGCCCCGCCCCGCCCCGCCCCGCCCCACCCCGCCACGCCCCGCCCGTCGCCAGGCGGTGACACCCGCGGCGTGTCACGCCCCCCGCTAATGTCCCCATCAGACGCGGCATGGCGGTGTCACACGGTACCCGACCAGAGACACGCTACGGAAACCACACAGAGAACGCACTCCTGCCTTCATGGTTATTGCATTATATTTATTTAACGATAACCTCCAAAAAAAATAAAAAGTCTGTGAAAAACTGTTTTAAATAAATTGACATTGTTTTCCTTCCCGGGAGCGCGTCTCGTCGGGGGTAACTCACCCCGTCCGCCTAACTTTGCCGTCGCAGCCCACAGCCCGACGGGGCGGGGCGCGTCCAGCAGGAGCGGGTAGCACGGGCGGGGCGGGGCGGGGCGGGGCGGGGCGGGGCGGGGCGGGGCGGGGCGGGGCGTAGGAACGCGGAAAAAGGGAACAGAAAATATAAGGGGAGAGGGCTGGACTGGAGCTGAGCCGGGCGGCCCTGAGGTCGCGGTCGCGGCTTAGCGTTGCGGAAGTGATCGGTGCGTCAACAAATCAGCGCCAACATTGAAATAATAAAAAAGTTGGGCGTCGGCGGCGCGCGGGGGTGGCAGCGCGGGGGAGGCGCGGCGCCTCTCGCCGCGCCCCTCGTCACCTCGACAGTCGAGCTGACGATATTCAAACTCCAGTCGCGGTCCCACTAGTGTCACTTTGTGTGCAAAACTGGACCGACTTGAATGTATGTATATATATAATAATAAAAAAAAGAGTGCCGATAGCAGGGAGGAGGGGGCAACACGATCAGGAGGAGGGGGTGGTGGCGATCATAAAACAAGCAGTTAGTTCGCCGCGGCCATAAAGCTCAGCGAGGTCCAGCCCCGGAGTGGCGGAGGGCGGGGCGGGGCGGGGCGGGGCGGACATGGAGACGGGAACACCAGCGTGTCAACCGATGTTCTCCGCCACTTACATCAGCGGCCGCCCCGCGCCCCGCCCCGCCCGGCAACGAGGACTGGTTGGTCAGCTACCCGTCGAAACGCACACCGCGCTCATATACCTGTCAAACCTCTTACCCTCCTCCTCTTCTCATGCGCTCACTGCGTCTCTCTCTCTCTCTCTCTCTCTCTCTCTCTCTCACACACACAGTTGTTATAGAGAGTATGGGACCGCGCCGTAAGGGAGTGCCCTGGGTTCCCGCCGTTCGTCGTCCGCGCGCGCGTTTGCGGCGCGGCAGGGGCAAGTACTTAAAAGTCTATCGCCGTAAAAGGGCGGCGGTGAGATCCAAATGCGCGGGTCGTCGAGCCGGAGCCGGGCGCTGCCCCTCTCCCCCTTGAGAAGGGCTCTCCTCACTCCTCTAGGGTGGGGCGGGGCGGGGCGGAAGGGTTGAGACGAGTGTCAGCGGCGGTGACGGGCCGGGTCAGCCCTCCCCGCACTAGTCCTCTTGCCTAATTGAAAGTCTCTCGAGCCGACAAGTACCCTCGGGTGAGCGCGATACTTTCCATCTTGCCGTAGTTAGGTCTCCCCCGGTGGACTCTCCAGTCTTTCTTTTCTCTAGCTTGGTGTACATGCAATTTTCACCAATTTCTTTAGACACGCGCGGGAATTGGGTGTGAGGGAGGCGGGCCGGGCCGGGGCCGGGCGTTTGGCGACTTGAGGTCGGCGTTGGCGAGCATGACAGTGCCAAGACGGTGGCGGCGCGGCTGAGTGATAATTAGTGTGAGCCCTGCTGGCCCTGCTGCGCCTGCAGGGGCGGGGCGGTGTCCTGCAGGACGGGGCGGGGCGGGGCGGGGCGGGGCGGGGCGGGCACGCCTAGCTCCATTCATCTTGTGGGCGAGCGGAGGTGTTGAAGGGCCGGGTCGGGCTGCGGGGCGGGGCGGGGCGAGGAGAGAGGGAGGCACAGGGCCTGCTTGAGCGGCTCCGTCGAGGACCTTCTGAAGGAACCCCCGCACCCCCCACCCCCGCCCCCGCTCAACTGAACCACCTAAGAAACGCTCTCGGGCTGGCGGGTCGGGCACGGGGCTGCAGCTTGATCCTGACAGGCCAGGTCGGTGCGCCCCGCCCCGCCCCGCCAGCGCAGCACGGCCGCGCCGTGCGCGCCGCACCCCGCCCCGTCCTGTCCTGTCATCCCCATGACCACCTCCACCACGGCCAGGGCCGCGCCGGGCCGGGCCGGGTCGAGCTGACGTGTTGTGAGTGACTCGCACACAGACCGCACCACCACACCGCCGGCCCGGCCGCCCCCACCTGCCCGCCCCCCCGCCCCGCCCCGCCACGCCACACCGAGGTGGTGGTGCTTGATTAAACTTTGACAAGTTAAGGTTCCGTCTGAGTCTGATCTGAGCCGGATAAGGAAGTACGCCCCGACCACCACTAGTAGTAATAGCGGCAGCAGCAGCAGCTCGTGGCGCGCCGCCACCGGTTCACCTTTCGCAGCGACGTCGCGGAGGGCGCAGACACTATTAGCTTGGGGTGCATTCGAAAAGAAAATGCTCCATATCACTGTTGTGCTGTGTTTACTTTTTGCATTTAACAATAGGTTCGATGTAGATTAAATAAATGGAGAGCCCATTGCCAAAAGCAGCTGGGACGCTTCGTCGATCCTACCTCGGGGAACTCCCCCCCTCTCTCTCTCTCTCTCTCTCTCTCTCTCTCTCTCTCTCTCTCTCTCTCTCTCTCTCTCTCTCTCTCTCTCTCTCCGCTCCTCCCAAAAGCGCCCCGGCCTTACCTCGCCCGCGCATCAATGAGAGCGAAGTTAGGGCTTTAATAAAGTTTTTCCCCGAGGTCCTTTCAGAGGCGAATTTTGGGCTGGATGCGAACGATTCATGCATGTACGGCGGGGCGGGGCGGGGTGGGACGGGGTGGGACGGGGTGGGGCGGAGTGGGGCGGGGCGGGAGGGCGGTCGACGGCCCGTCGCTCAGCGCCAGTGGCAGAAAGAAAATAATGACATCGGGGTGACGACGTGCGTCCTGCGGCCGCGGACCAGTCTCAGGAGCCTCTCTGTGGGGTCCTAGGTGGCGGCGCGGGGTGTGGGGTGTGTCCCTTATAAACTACTGTAGTCTCTCAAGTGTTGTGTTTAATGTTGCGGAAGATAATGACTGATCACCTGCCCCTGCCGCCCCTGCCATCCGCTTCCCCTTTTTGTTCTTATCTCGAGTCCGGGATGGAAGCTTTCGTACCTTCCTTGCCAAACATTTTTATTTTTAAGTTGGTATCAAAGGGTTACGGACTTTTCAAGTCGAGAGACAACACATAAAAATTACAACCGCTCATCTGAAAAGCCTGGATGTAAAGTGAGTTGTCCGAGACTCTGACTCGTCCTGCCTGGCGTACAATACGCACACACACACACACTTGTGTGTATACACACGCGGGTCACGGGCACGTCAACGACTTTCGCCAAGTCTCTCGACTTTCTCGAATTTTTTTCCCGCGTGGGTGCAGCGACGCTGCTGCCTGCGCTGACTCGCATTCTAGCGGGAGGGGCGGGGGGGTAGTCCTCGTCATACGGCTGTTCCGTGCACACGCACACACACGCACGCACGCACACGGGCCCGCACACACTACATACTTTTCCCCGCGGCCTCGTACGCCGGGCTCTTCCCGGCGGGAAACACTTGGAGCGAGAAAAGGCGCACGGGGGGGCTTTACCTGCAACATGCGTCGCTCGGCCGTGCTCCGCCGTGCTCGCTTGCATGCCTATACGCCCTATTACAACTTTTCCCCCTTCCTCTCCGTTTTCCCGCCGCCACAAACATACGTGCCTCCCCCCTCCCCTCCCCTCCCCTCCCCGGGCCCCTCTTTGGCCCCGTGTGCAGCTCCCTCCCGCAGAAGGAGTGCAGGTATTTTGCCATGCACCTCGCTGCTGCCGGTGCTATAGCTGCTCAGTATTGGCTGCGGGTAGCCCCGCCCAGCCCCCCTCCTCAGACCCCCTCCGGGGCCTTACCCGGAGTGCCGCTAGGACAGCGGGGGCGGCGCGTGGGCGGCGATAGGGGGCGGCGCGGGGTCCCCCACTCCACCATTGGTCCGCTGGGATCGGGCGGTCCCCGGCGTGGAGCTCGGCGGTATTTCTGCCCGGTACCTTTAGGTTTAGGTATATTCAAATGGATTAATAAAAACAACGAAAAACAACAACCACAAGTCACATCCCAAATAGGAATTTCACCCAATGGAACAGCATGTATCATAATAAAATAACTATTACGCAAAGGAGAAAACAACTTAGTTACTTTTTAATTCATTACTGTTAAAAATTTGAAAATTCGCATCAAATTCGATGTGACACCTTCACAAACTGATATGAATTTTCACATCGAAAGATGCTGATGTGTAATTTCACAAAAGTGATGTCAACATTAATTTCCAATATCACAGTTCACATCGGTTGTGAAATTTCACAACGCATTCTGACATTTCACATTGCATATAATGCTGCGCAATAAAGCACTGTTCGAACAATCCAGATTTGCCCGCTATACTCATGAGGCATGGCGTTTATCTTATTCAGGTCAGGCTGGTCCAGGCTCGCGATCGAGGACACGAAAATAAAAGAACACTTTACTCGCCCGGTCCCGCCCGGGCCGGCCGGGGTGTGTCACACTGGGGTGTCTTTTGTGTGAGGGTCGCAGCACGGGGCCGGGCCGGGCCGGGCCGGGCCCACCCACGAAGAAGGGGGGCGCCAAGGCCGGCGCCACCAAGGTAAGGGCGGGGCGGGGCGGGGCGGGCGGGGCGGCGGGGAGGTGGGGCGCTTGGGCCGAGCTTCACAAACACCATGTGTTTTCCTCTCGTATTTTCGCCGGGGCACGGTTTTGTTTTCGTTGTCCGCAAGTTGCCGTTGATGGGAGTCGCCCTGCCCTGGCCCCGCTCGTCCCGCCCCGCCCCGCCGCGCCCCACCTCACCCCGCCGCGCCCCGCCCCGGGGGTAAGTTTGTCCGCCGTCGATCACAGCGCGACGGGCACAGGGTCGGCTGTTTAGGACTCGGCCCCATTAGGACGGCCTGCCAGGCGCGAGGGACTCCTGCCCCGCCCCCGGCCCCGCCCCCGGCCCCGCCCCCGGCCCTGCCCCCGGCCCTTCAGCTTGACCTACAATTACAATTCATTGGCTGCTCGGCTCGGCCGGCCCGGCCTGGCCCGGCGCAGCAGTGGTCCCAGTTCCCTTCCGGGAAACGAAGATGTATCTCTGCAATGCTAGGGGTCAGCGCGAAATAATTCCTATAAGAGTTCATACTACATACGAATTAGTCCACATTCACACAACGGCGCGCGTTGTCTTCCCCAAAGAGCGTGTATAGCGTGAGAGCAGCATTTAAATTTTCCTGGTTTAAAAAAAAAACAATTCTTAACTTGAAATTATTATCGCCTCCCACTGGTTTGCAAGCCACCGAACCCCTTACCTGTGCGGCCACAGAGAGAGTTGTAATTACTAGCGAGCCGTCTAAAAATAATCGTCAGCAAACCGCCCCCCCTCCCTAAAAAAAACCAGCGCGAGTGGACAATTAGAGCGCACCGGACCTGCTGTCTCTCAATTAACGGGTATAGGAGGAAAGAACAGGGGTCGCGGGAGATAAGTTTATTGAACTGGCCCGCTCGCCAGGCCAGGCCAGGCCTAGCTCCACGCGGCCCGCGGTGATTTCTCACTTGGAATAATAGCAGATTAATGAGTCTGCGTGGCGTGGCGCGGCGCGGCGGACGACTGGGTCCACGGGATATTCAATCCTTGGCGACGGGGTCCTTCTCCTCCTCCGCGCTGCGCAGTCCCACCCCGCCCCGCCCCGCCCCGCCCTCCTAGTCCTCACTACAAAAACAATCACGAATAGAGGAGTTTGGAAATGAAAATGGTAGCAGCGGGTCCCCGAGACTCATCACGTGGAGAGCAAGTAGGAGAGTGGGAGGGAGGGAGGGAGAGAGAGAGAGAGAGAGAGAGAGAGAGAGAGAGAGAGAGAGAGAGAGAGAGAGAGAGAGAGAGAGAGAGAGAGAGAGAGAGAGAGAGATGGATAGGGAGAGACTTTCTCAAGGTGGCGGGTGCGTATTGTGAGTTGCTGATTAAAAACCCCGCGGATCGGGAGGAAGGGTGGAGGGTGGGGAATCAAACAAAACCGAGATATTTCGTGAGTAGTAAAAGGTGGGCGGGGGAAAACTTTTAAATCTTTTAAAACGTACAGTGCTGCAGGGTTCGCAGTAGCTTAATGAAATTTTCTATAAATGAAGAGAAAAATTTGTCTTATGGTATAGAACAATTTTTTCTTGGAAAATATGCGGACTTAACGGAAGCATTTTCTGGGTGCGAGCATCATGTGTCGGGCCGGGCCGAGCCGTGGGTAGGTCTGCTTATCAGCGGCCTTGACACAACTTCACTTGCACCGCGCGCGTGCGCGCCAACACACACACACACACCATCAGCCGCCCCACGCCACCTTACGCACACCGGTGCGGCCGACGGGGCTGGTCGGTTATTGACATGCTGTCCAAAGTTACGGCCGCGGGCCCGCCCTGCCCCGCCCCGCCCCGCCCCGCCCCACCCCGCCACGCCACTGGGATCCAGAGGGCCCCCGGGCAGGGGCGCGGGGCGTACAGCCCGCGTTATGCCTGCATCCCATCCCGGCTGCCCCGTCATCCGAGAGCCAAAAGGTCGGATGGAGGTCACCGCACCGCCGGAACACCTTGGCCGTTCTGTTTCCAAACCATAGCGAGCCACCCCAACCCGCCCTTGCGCTTCACATAGGACTGGGGCGTGACGGGTGGGTAATAGAGAACTTTCCCATTTTCTCCTTCAATATCAACGTGACGGGGCGGGGCGGGGTGGGGCGGGGTGGGGCGAGAGGAAACCGGCGACCACACCCCGACCGCCCGCTCCCCGCCCCGCCCGGAAGGCGTGAGAAGGAAGGCCAGCAGTACGGGCGGACTTCGGCGCGCAATGGCAGCTCGGGATCGAATCTGCGATTTGGTAAAGTATGGGTGTTTTGGCGATATATCACTCGGTCCTTGCCGGCCAGTCGGGGCCGCCGCGCCGAGGGGACCGTAGGAGCGGCGGCGGGGCGGGGGCGGCCCGGAGCCTTGGGGGCGGCCCACCTGGGGCACCTCGAGCAGGGCGAGCAGGGCGAGCAGGGCGGGGGTGGAGGCGCGCGCGCGCCCACGGCCGACACGCCACCGTGCCGTCGGGAATTGCTGTGATTTGGGCGTGATTTTGACGTGCGCTCGCCTGCCCGGACTAGGCTGCCTGTGACCACACTGGAATCCTCGTCCTGTAATTAGGTCCGACCTGCTCCGGGCGGCTGCGGGGCGGGGCGGGGCGGGGCGGGGCGGGGCGGGCGGCAGCGGAGCGCTCTCAGCTCAGCCCGGGGGAATAAGTTTGGCTCAATACGGCAGGGATTATTGCTCTGTCAATCACCGGAGGAGGCCAGAGGCGTCCCGCGCAGCGCGGCGCAGGCCAGGGATCATCTCTGCCCAGCAAGGCGCCACGCCCGCCCACACTCTACTCACACTCCTGACGAGGCGCTGGCGAAAAGACGCCCCGCCCCGCCCCGCCCTACCACGCCCCGCCCCATCCCGGCGCCGCGCTTGCCAATTTTTTTTCCATATCTCTGACTTGTGATGACTCTTGAAGGTCTCGCTCCGTGCCGAGTCGACGTGAAAGGGCTCCTCTTAAACGTCCCGCCGCCGTTCCCTCTCAGATTCCCCATGATTGTGTTTGTCTTATTTTTTTTGCCTCAGCCGCGCCGGATGCGGCTTACCTCCCTCAGCCGGCCGGCCCCTCTCCCACACGCCCTCACACTCGAGGCCCGCCCCGCCCCGCCCCGCCCCGCGCTGCGCCCCTACCAGCCCTCCCCCCCGCCATCAGATATGGCATTTCGCTGACCAACAACTGATAGTTTAGGCTGTAATTTCACATCTTTTATTTCCGCCCCGGTCCTCCTCGCCCGCCTCCCCTCTTCTCTCGTTTTCCTCTCGGCTTGACCCTTATTGGCTGTATCGCTGACCCTCCGCCGGGCCGCCCTGCTCGCCAATGAAGACCCCCCCCCCTCCTCTTCCGCTCCTTCCGGTCCATTCTCTTCTCTCCAGTGTCCCCTCTTAATAACAAGCAACTCTCTCTCTCTCCCGCTCTCTGTCTCTTTCTCCCACCATTCCGAGAAAATGCCCAGCTATTAGAGGGAAATTCGGCGCGAGCGCGTGATCATGTTCTTCGCTCCTTTTCTTTTTCGCCTGTTCCTTATTAAAATACGCGTCGCCACGCGGCTTCTCTTCTTTCTCATAGTTCTCTCTCCTACTCTCTCTCTCTTTCCCTCGCGCCCGCTCGCCCCGTTGAAATGTCTATCTCCGTCTTTTGCCGAACCCCTTCTCCCGCCGCTGTTGCGCGCCGTTGTTATTCGCTCGCTGAAAATCATCAACTTTTCCCTCGGAAACTTCGCTAAACACGCCCCACGCCCCGCCCCGCCCCGCCCGCGGTGCGTAACACGGCCCTCCCCCTTTTTCGAACGTTTAAATTATCGGCGCCGGCCCGATGGTAAAGATCGAGTTCATACTGACTAATTTTGTTCCCGACGAGGTCCAAATTCCTCGAATTCATTTTCTTTCTCCATCAGGAAAAAAAATTGGGTGTGTGTTACGTTATACACAATTACCGGATGGTTTCACCAAGACGTCGTCGTCCCTTCGCCTCAATTTAACTGATGTACATGGACCGTCACAGTCCAACGAGAAGCGCTCTGCGAGAAAAGTCGTCGCGCTCCTCCAGACGACGTGCGGAGGGGGGCGTCAAAAACTTGTCTCCGATATTTGAAAAGGCCGGGCCCAATTCCTCGCGAGCGGGCACCTGGTCGCACAGACAATGCCGCCAAAAACAAAAGAGACGCGACCAATCTCTTCCGCCCCTCATCGAGCGGGCGGCACGGAGGACCGTCAGCGCTTGTCCTATTTCTCGTTTTTAATGACGGAGACGGGGGGAGAGAGAGAGAGAGAGAGAGAGAGAGAGAGAGAGAGAGAGAGAGAGAGAGAGAGAGAGAGAGAGAGAGAGAGAGAGATGGAAGGAGGCGCAGGCGGTGTGTGGCTCTGTCGGTGACTTGTGCGCACGGGTGGCCTACCCGAAGGGGGTCGCCACTGCATCAACTACGGAGAGAAATTTTCATCAGGACGCTAAGAGGTGTTAATTGATTGGTACATAGTACGCGTATGGTATCAGGTTCCAGCCGAGCAGAACAAACTATGCGGAGAGAAAACGGTCGCAAAACGATTCAAAAGAGTCAACTAAGAAACGCACCTGCGGGTGGGCTGTCAAAAACTTACAACACATTTTGTAAACAGCAAATTACAATACGAAATCTACGGGGGAAAATAGACTATTTCTGATCATGATGTGCGAAGTTTCTGTACGAGGACAGATTTCTCTACCGTGACCTCGAGCAGAGCAGGCCGAGGGCACGCAAGGTAAGCTTGCGGCGGCACTTCAATCCAGCCCAGCTCTGCTGCTGTAGGGTTTGGTCTGGCGGGGCGTGGCGGGGCATGGCGTGGCGCGGCGGGGCGGGGCAGGGCGGGGCGAGGCGGGGCGGGGCGGGGCACTCGAATGGGCGCAGCAAACACGCATCAACAGCATAAAGTTTTAATGAATGACCGCCACCGCGGTGTGGCCACCCCGCCCCGCCACGCCCCGCCCCGCCCGCCACGCCCCGCCCCGCCACGCCCCGGCGCACCCAAACCAGCCACGGCACGCCAGACCAGACCAGGCACAGGACTGGTGGGAGCCAAGTTACGGCTGAACTTAACTTTCGCCCTCGTGATTTAATAATTAGCCGAAGGTTGTTAGGACTCTTAAGAAAATAATGCATTGAAATTAAGGACGTATGAGTTTGGCTGCTGCAGCACCCCGCTGCCGTGAACGGTGGTGGAGAGAGACAGAGAAAATCGAGAGTTGAGAGAGAGAGAGAGAGAGAGAGAGAGAGAGAGAGAGAGAGAGAGAGAGAGAGAGAGAGAGAGAGAGAGAGAGGGAGAGAGAGAGAGGGAGTGTGAGCAGGGGAAGGAGCGAAAGAGTTGTAATTATTGACGGGTGCGTGCGACTGCGAGGCGTTTGGCCCGGGCCGGGCGGGGCGGGCGCTGACGGGTGCACTACGTGAGCAGACGGGCCGCGGGGGCGGGGCCGCAACTTTCCTAAAAGTCAAGATCGGGGGCCGCCGGAGGAAAATAAATGGGAAACAGTAGAGGTGAGAGGAGCGGCGCAGAGGGAGGAGGAGGAGAAGGCTAGAGCCAGCCGCACTAGAGGCGAGCGGGCCCGGCCCGGCCGCCTCTCACTCGACGCCTGCATTATTTGCGGATGAGGAAAGTTCCCATGCAAACACTACACAACTCAGGCAGGATCTAATGGAAAGTAAATCCCGCAGAAAATCCTGCTTTAACAGGACCGAGCGCTAATAGTTCCCACGCTGACCTCCGGCCGCCCCGCCGCCTTAAGCCCCCGTCAGGAGGCCAGATGCGGCCGCCGGGTGCGCCGCGCGGGGCGGGGCGGGGCGGGGCGGGGCGGGGCTGCGCGAGGTGCGCCGTTCGCAACGGCCGCGGCCCACCCGCAGAATGAGAGACGAGAAAATTGTGTCCAAATTGTCGCTAACGATATTTCCTGGGTTTGTTTATCCGACCCGCCAAGAGTCACGTACTGTTTTGGGGTCGTGGGGCGGGGCGGGGCGGGGCTGACTACGGCGGCGTGCCGAGGGCGTGCGCTGCGCGGCCGCCAGGCTCAAATAAATGCAAACTTTCAGATCGAGGAGGGTTCGGACTATTCCATCTGCGAGAGAGATTATGGCTGTTTTCGTTCACGCGGCACATCGGTCCAAAGTGGCGAAAAGGGGTAGAAGGCAGGCAGGGGAGGGAGGGGGATGGGGGGTATTTTAGGGTTCGAGTAGGGGAGGTGGGGGGTCCAGCAGCCCTGGCCTGCCCGGCCCGGCCAGACCGGTCGTATGTGTCACCGCCAACGCCGCTCCGCACGCCTGCCCAACTTCAGCCGGGCCAAACGAATGCAGCGCTCTCTGTTCGACTAGTTTGGACAGCTTGAAGAACAACACGGGCTTCGCATTAGTGTGAGACGCGCGCTTGTCACAGAGGGTCGCGGCGAGGGCGGGGCGGGGCGGAGCGGAGGGCGGGCGGGCGAAAGAGTACAGGGACCAGGAAACTGCGGGGTATGTCCGGTGGCAGGTGAGATCTGCCTTGAGCCTCAGTTCAAAGCCGCCCGCGCATGGCCGGCAAAACGACAACTTGATCACGTATATGCGATCTGCTTCCGATGAAGTTACGATGCGTTCAGCGAGCGAACTGCTGCAGGGTGGCTGTCAGTATCCAGCGGTGCACGGCGGAGCGGAGCGGGTACGGGCCCAGCGCCGTCGAGCCAGCACCAGCCCCGCCCCGCCCGGCAGTGGCGCCGCTACTTGCCGGCCAATTACACAGGCCGCTGGCATGTGAAGGCCCCTATCTATAATGCAAGTCTGTCGCTCTCACTCTGGCGGAGGCACGGGCGGGGCGGGGCTGGGCGGGGCTGTCTTTGCTGCGAGGCTGACGCGTCCGACCCTACCCGACCCACCCGCGGGGCTAGATAAGGGTAATTAAAGGCCTAGGATAGAATATAGGGTTAAAAGGGGAAAAGAGCGAGAGAGAGAGAGAGAGAGAGAGAGAGAGAGAGAGAGAGAGAGAGAGAGAGAGAGAGAGAGAGAGAGAGACAGAAAGGGGATGAAGAAGGGCACCAGCCAGCGCACCGCGCCGCTCTCAAAATGTCGTCGTCGGACTCGTCGCGCGGCGTGGCGCGGCAGGGTACGGCGCCGCCGGATGTGAATCATGCAAAACTCATGCAGGGATAATGGCCCTGTAAATCTACACCTCAGCGAGCTCCTCTCCTCTCCTCCTCCCCCTTTGACTTTGGCGGTACCACGCCACGCCACGCCACGCCACGCCGCTGCTAATTGGGGACCGGCACACACTAGCTGCGCGCGGTGTCATCCGTTTCCATTTATTCGACTGCTGTGACGTGGCGAGGCGAGGCGAGGCGAGCAGCAGTTGGGATTTCTTCCCAAGACGCGCTAAGTGGCGCAGCGGCCCGGCCCGGCCCGGCCGGGGACGGGTCGGGGGTGGCGACGCAGCGGCACAGAGCAGGGCGCTCTGTGTCCGCTGTAAGTGCTCTGGTAAAATGGTAATTTATTAAGCACCAAAATATACATTGTCCCCTGAACTTATAGGCGATTGGGAAGTAGGGAAGGTTAACATTCGCTGGAACAACAGGTGTTTTATGCCGCCCTCCTTCCGTTTCCGCTTATTCAAAAATGTGAACGTCACACGAACTGCAGCGCAAAGACATAGATTTGTTCCAATTCTTTTTCCTCTCACGTTTTGTGGCCGTGTGAAAGAGTTGGAGATATAATGTCCTGGAGGACCCCTCTTGGAGGGCTTGCGGCGGGGCGGGGCGGGGCGAGGCGGGGCCGCGTGGAGAGCAGCGCGAGCGCCAGCAGCAGGACGAGGAGGAGGACTGCCGTAAATTATCGAGACAAAGTAGTGCGGCGCGACAAGGACAACAAAAGGGTGACAACGAGGAATTAGCAGCAGAACGAACACGCGACGGAAACAATGAGAAGAGGCGGGGGCAGGATACACGGCATCCCCAACCCGTTCGGTCCGCACCGTGAGCAGCGCTCATTACAGGAAGGACAGGGACAGCAGAGACACGCTGCGGGCAAATCTGAGAGAGAGAGAGAGGGGGAGGGGGAGGGGAGAAGTGCAACAGAATTACGTGAAACCGGCAAGCGTGCAGAAAATGAATCTCTTCGGAAACCCCGAAAAATTTTTGTTCACCGGTATGAAGGAAGTAAATATACCGGCCCACTCGGCACGCCGACAGGCACGCCGGGCAGGGCAGGCCGTAGAGCGACACGCCGCCAACACGATGCGAACACGCAATTCGCTCGTCGCTCTCCATTGTAAGGTGAGTCGCATTGTGAAAGTTGGCTCTGCTAGGCCGCCCCGCCCCGCCCCGCCCCGCCACCACACTACTTGGAGCGTGACATCGGGCGGCGGCGGCGGGCGCGCAGCGGGGCGGGGCTGCCGGTACAGCATCGGAATCCTCTGTCAATACATCCACTGCGCCGCCCCGCGCCGCCCCGCTCCCGAGGAGAGCAGAGGAGCGCAGATATAGAAGAGCGCTGGCTACGCTGCCGCGGTGCGGCGCGGTGCGGCGACGGGCCGAGAGGACTTTGAGCGACTCGTCAGAGTTCGTTCAGTTTGCTGTCGGGGGCGACGATACACTTTTAAAAATTCTGTGGTGGCCTCTTTGCGTGCCAATATTTTGGTCACCCCTTTTTGAATATGCGAAAAATATACTGGCGTTCCTCAAGCGCCAAGTTTTGGCCTCTCTGCATGCCCCAATTTGGCTTTACGAAGAGGCCAAAATTGGCATTCTTGGAGGAGACGTCAATATTTAGCATTCAAAGAGGCCGAAAATAATCCAAACGATGTTAGGCGAGTCGATATATAACCCCTCGTTTGAGCTGTATTTCTCCAGCGTCACCATACGTCTTTTGCATCGCTGCCTCCCCCGCGCCGATGCCCTGGGTGCCGCCCCCCCCCCCCCCCAACACACACACCTCCACGGCGGCAGCACCCCGCCCCGCCCCGCCCCGCCCCGCCCCGCCCCGGAGCGCCGCTGCCCGCCGACGCACGGCGACGAACGTACCGCCCTTTGTGAGGAAAGTAATTTACCGGCGACAAATTGCATCGTACGGCGCGACCGTCCGCACACACTCACCCTCGGCTCACTCACAGCACTCTACTCACTCACACCATCCTTCTCTCTCTCTCTCTCTCTCTCTCTCTCTCTCTCTCTCTCTCTCTCTCTCTCTCTCTCTCTCTCTCTCTCTCACACACACACACACACACACACACACACAGAGGCTCGTACGCAGACTTGGGCCGAGCCCAAATGCGTGCGATTGTCTCAATTCTCCCCCACCCCCTTCACTCCTCCTCCCTCGGCCTTCCCCTATTTCAGCGGTAAGGGATTGCCTCTGAAGCTGCTGAAGGTTTCGCCGGCGTGTTTTCAACAATTCGCGCGTGACAGCGACGGCCCCGGGCCGCGGGGCGCCGTTATTCGCAGGCGCGCGTCTAATTGCAGTCGCGACACGTATGCCGCTGACTGGAGGAGGTTGAGTGGCACTATTCGTACCCTTGGATATCCATCCAGAGCACTGCTCCTGTCTCTCTCCGTCTTCCGCAATCAAATCGCCCGCACCGCACGGCAGCGAAGGCGGGCAATCTTGGCCCGGCCGTCTGGGTTGATATGTCCCCAGCCGGCCCCTGCCCTGCGCGGCCCGCACCGCGCCTCCACATCTCGAGAACTGTCCGCGCCGCGCCGCTCAACAGTTGCCGGAAAAAAAAATTGGCGCAACTTTCAAGCCGCGTGAAGATGTATTTTTTTCTGTTTCTTCATTCTCAAAAGAAAAGCGAGAGGAAAAAAAAAGCTAATTTGTAAAATTAGGTAAAGCTCTGTTTTTTTTTCTTTCTTCCTTCCTCCCCGGCAAGGTTGGCCTGAGATTTATTATGAAAAGAACGCCGTCTGAAGGAACACGAGAATCCCGGTTAAATGAGGGTCTCGTCTGAGATTAGCGCGACGCACTCGGCGGGGCGGGGCGGGGCGGGGCGGCAACACGGGCCCGCCCGCCCGCGTGGCGTGCACAGCGAAAGACACTTAGTGTCCCCTAACGAGGTCCTCACGGATCGAACTGCTCGAGTCCTCGCTCAGCACCTTGGCCACCGCGCCCCGCCCCACCACGCCCCGCTTGGGCAGACCTCGCCCATGGGCCCCAATCAGGGCGCGGCGCCGGGCGGGGCGGGGCGGGGCGGGGCGGGGCGGGGTGGAGCGGGGCGTCACCCCAAATCATCAATAGTGATTATGACATCCCTCTGCAGCAGCCTGGAGGTGACAAGTAGTCTGGCCGGCCAGGCAGGCGGGCCCTGGGGACAGTTCAGGCCAGGCCACGGGGCCGCTACACTGCCATAATAAGTCGCTCAGCGGGCGCGGCAAGGGCCAGAGGAAGGCCAGAGAGTTCGGATGGCGGGGAGAAATAAGACGAAAATACCCGCTACGTGGCCCGGGGTGTGGGCGGGTGGGTTGTGGGGTAGGAGGAGAGCGGCAGACCCAAAGGAACAAGAAGAGAGAGCGAGAAAGATATGGGAGCTAAGTGACAACACTGATTCGGATATCCGCTCGGTATCCGCTGCACTGCTTGGGTCCGTCCCCCTTTCCCCGTCCTCTCTCTCTCTCTCTCTCTCTCTCTCTCTCTCTCTCTCTCTCTCTCTCTCTCTCTCTCGCTCTCGTGTGTGTGTATGTGTGTGTGTTCATTAGATAGCGCAGGCGCCATCCTCTGGGCGATTCGCCGTGAACGGATCCAACTGTTCCCCAGAGACCCGCAAAGGGCTCCGGGCGGTATTGGACCTCCCCGTCTCTGCCCGGCCCCGCCCCGCCCCGCTCCGCCCGCAGCGCCTTGGCACACCAGCCCTTTTCCTTCAGAGGAAGTGCGTCCACATTCTTCGACGCGTGGCGTGGCGAGGCGTGGCGGGGCGTGGCGGGGCGTGGCGGGGCGTGGCAGGGCGTGGCGGGCCGGACTCCCGGAATATGTATGCACACATCCCGTCGTCCTCGTCCTCTCGGTCGGGGCGGGGCAGGGCGGGAGTCTCCCCTCTCTCGGGTTTCTCGGCCCGTCTCGCCCCACCGCGCACCAGGCTTCTTTAACGCACGACCCAACTCTATATACTTTGAACAGAGTACTTTACAAAAATAGTTACGAGAGTAAGAAAAAATGCCAGTTTCAAACAGTACACGCAAACGCAAAATCAGAGCAGAACGAGTCGCTTACAGAACAGAAATATCCAGTTCTAGACTGCCTACCTGCAGTCCACCACTCGCAGCTACCCCATCGCCTTGCAGTGTGCCGCACTGCTAAGGGTACGCCGCGGTCCTATCGGAGAAACGAAGTCGACAGAGGCGCCGCAGAGAGCGGCCCTGGCCCTGCCCGCCCCGCCCCGCCCCGCCCCGCCCCGCCCGGTCCGCCCTGATGTATGCACGTACCGGCCCCTCCGGTCGCTCTCCGAATACCGAGCGCAACTGTACAAACTGAATTTCGGACACTTCGACCCTGGAAATAAAGAAACACGGACTGTGGGCTTTGGTCCGCCACGCCCCTCCCCGCCGTATGCAAAGGAGGCGGCTGGGCGTGGCGGGGCGTGGCGGGGCCGCCCGGGCGGACACACGGAGGCCCTCGGCGAAAAGGGTGCGAGGGGCGAGAGGAGCTGGTTTGCATATATTTTGACTCCCATATCTTTTCACACTCGAGGAAGTGTGAATGGAGGGACGATGTTCACAAGTTGGTGGGCGTGGTGCGGCTGGGCGGGGGCGGGGCGGGGGCGGGGCGGGGTCGGGGCGGGGGCGGGGCGGGGCGGGGGCGGGGCGGGGCAGCGGCGGGGCGGGGCGCCGGTACTTGCGGCTTTATTTACAGTCTCGAGGCGCGACCTTTCTTCGGGAGGCGTGGTGGCGCGTGCCCGAAAAAAGGTGGCATGACGGGCGGAGAGAAGTTCGTGCCTCAAAACGCGCCGACAATCGAGATAATTCTTTTTTTTTTCCCCGTGTGCAAATATGATTTATGTTCCAGTTTTATTTTCTATCCTTCAGTATTCTACGCCACACTGACTGATCTCCCCGGAGGAGCGCGATCCACTCCGATTACACATATGAACACAACAAGCGCTAAGAGAGAGGAACGGCTGAGAGAGGAAGAGAGAGAGAGAGAGAGCGGCGCTACGCGGCGCGTCGGAGAGGCGAGACAAGAGAGATAAGGGGGTGAGTGAGGGACGCGCGGCGTTCCTCTTTATTGACTTATTTTGTTATTTCAATCAGAAGCGCTCCCTGCAAAGTAGCGGAGGAATGTGGCGTATCGTTGCGTGGGGCCGGGCCGGGATGTGCGTGCCAGTCGCTTGGCTGCACTAATCAGACTCTCCCTCACATGTTTGCTCCCCCCCCCCCCCTCTCTCTCTCTCCCTCTCAGATTATTTACGATGCGCGCGCATCTCTCTCGCAATAGCCGCTGCTGCTGTTTCGCGCTTGTTACGAATCGCAAAGGAAACCGCGGGACGCGGCGAGCGCTGCCGCCGGGCGGGGCCGGCTCCTCTGCGAGCCCCGTCCCGCCCCGCCCCGCCACCACCGCCTCGCAAATTGACTATCTGCGCTTATGAAACGGGGGGCTGCACTTCAATCATCGACTGGCTTGCGTAGACTGCAGGCGCGGCGGGGCGGGGCGGGGCGGGCCGGGGCGTGCCGGGGGAGTACAGCTAAAGTTTCCACATATATCGAGAGCTGCCTAATACCACCCGGGCGAGTGGGTCTCAGGCGGCCCCGTATAGCCAGCGCCCGGGCGGCACCGGCACGACCCGCCCCGACAACAACTTCATTTGAATTAACGAAAAATAAAACGAAACATAAATCGCGCAGTCATCAAAGAAAGTGCAGAAATTGTGTACGTGTGGCACCTTTTCATTTCATGCAGAGAAATTATCCCCGCCCCCTCACTTATGTGTCGGGGGTGCAATCATCACATAACTGCATCCCCCCTTTAATTTAGTGGGGGGTGGGGGGACTATCACGTCATTACTGCACCATTCTTTACAAGGAGGTACAACTATCGTGGGGGCACATTCATCATAGTGGGCCGAGAGCCGAGCGCAGCTCACGTGGGCCCGAGAGGAGAGCACTGCTAGTAGGCCCAGGCGCCCCGTCTCCCCCACGCCCCCTCCCCCGTTTTCCAGCTCTGGGGTGAAGCCTTCCGTGGCTGTGACCCAATGCTAGTTTGGGAGGTTGCGGAAACATCTGCGTCGGACACACTCATTCCGGACGACGGGAAGGTAGGGGAGAGGCCCAGAGAGAGAGAGAGAGAGAGAGAGAGAGAGAGAGAGAGAGAGAGAGAGAGGGAGAGGGAGAGAGAGAGGGGGGGGGGGAGCCTAATGAAAGTGAAGGGACGGGAAGAGAAGGGGGGCAGACAGGGGGCAACGCGAATGCGGACCGGTTTTACGCTGGTCAACACGCTACGCTACCTACGTAGGTTTGAATAGGTCGAAACACGAAAATATATCCACTTTGCGTTCGATGTGCTACAAAGGGAGCAACGGCGCGATTCTTTCTCGCGCAAGTTTGTAGTACCGGAGCGGAGGCCGGAGGCCTGTGAAAGGGGTGCGTGCGGCCCCGGAGCCCAGAGCCCGGAGCCGCGACCCTCCCTTTGCACGGCTCCTGGTGACGGACGACGCGCTCCGGGCCGTGGCCGGGCTGACCAGGGTCCAGGGGTCAGGGCGCCGCACCGGACCGGACCGGAGTCCTCTCTCGCCCGGAACCCGGGGAGTCCGGCTCGGCCCCCGCCGGAAATGGACGACGCGATTTAACGCTGGCCACTGTCTTATTTTGCGGCCGTTCAGGTCCCACGGGAAATCTGTAAGTAGATGGCCTCCCCCTCGCACCTCTGTCCCCACGGTGGGTCCACGCCCCGCCCCGCCCCGCCCCTCCTCGACATCCCCCTCCCCCCTAACGCTCCGCCGGTATGCCCAGATGTAATATTTTTCCCGGCCGTGTATATATACTAGTGCGCTGCGCGCAGCGGGACGAGTAGCGGGAGATACCCCCTCCCCCGAGCTGATCAGCCCTAGGCTCATACGGAGCGGTAAACTTTCCGGACACACATAAACCCTGGCGCGGAGCGCCCGTGCGCGTTTGCCCTCCCTCTCGGTGCGGTGTGGGGCGGGGCGGGGCGGGGCGGCACAGCGGGGCGTTCCGGGGCGTTCCGTTTGCAGGAGGAACCCTTTCACAGATAGCGCGTTTGCTGCTGCTGCGGCTCCCGGGTCGGGCGTGGAAACTCACTGCCCTCTTGCATCGCTGCTGAGCGGCGCAACCGACGAATAAAACGCAAATATCAACGCAATAAGTATTGATGATTGCGACAGAGCGGGCACGAACACGAAGCACACGAGCCAGACTTAAACGTTGAAAGCCCAGATGCTTCTGCAAACTGTGTAGGTCAAATATTTCACGATATGTATTTTACGTTATTGGGCGTGGCGTGGCGAGGTGGGGCGCAGGGGTGTGGTGGGCCGGGCCGGGCATACCTTAATCATCTGTGAGTGGCAGGGCGGAGCGGAGTGGAGCGAGGCGGGGTGAGGCGGGGCGGGGCGGGGCGGGGCGGGGCGGCCCGCGTAGATTCTCTCTTCCCCCATAACTTCTTCCCCGGTCAGATCCCCGATACCGGACCGATACGTCGACCAGGACTTGGGAGCGCGAGGCGGGGCCGGGTGGGGCGGGGCGGGGCGGGCGCGAGGGAAAGCAGGGAGTCCAGCTCAACCCGTGTGTAGCCCCGGAGCGCTAGGCCGCGCGCGCTGGGCCGGGCTGGCGCGGTCCCGAAAGGGTTACATGGAGGCCACAGATTCACACGGGAGGCCATACCGCAGCATCCTTCGGGCCATCTGAGTAAAACAAACTATAAACCTCTCGGACCAAAATGCACTGTGATAATCAAAAGTGTTCAACTGACACACACAAGTATTTATACAAAGTAGTTAGGTGTTCCGTTAAAAAGCCCACGTATTTCATAAGGGGCATCGAGCGTTGGACCGATATGCTGCGGGGCGTGCCAGGCCCGGAAACCCCACCCCGCCCCACCCTGCGGCCACGCCACGCCACGCCAAATCCCGGCGCTCGACATACCTAAGCCAAGACAGCGGAGTAATCCTGAAGGAGCTGTCAGATTATGCCGGACCGGGAGCAGTAGGACCATTAATCAAACGGACCTGGCTGGAGGGCAGTAGGGGGGGGGGGGGGGGGAGCTCCAAGCCGCGCCACGGGGCGACAATCACTGCGGTGCGGACTAGATAGGAGAGCGGTCGTATAAACTGCGACTGCGAGCAGCAGCCCGCGCGGACTGGGAGTCATTCACGATTTAATTTTTTTGGTAAAGAAACACTTGCTTGGCCCAGCGGCGGCGGTGCAGCGAGAGGGACTCGGGTCAGCAGAGCTGGTCAGGTCAGGTCGCGGCTGGCGGGGCGGGGCGGGGCGGGCGCTGCAGCCGCTGTGATCCGCCATCCGTCTTGCTGTCGACAAGGTAATCCCTCCACCTCCCTCCCGCCAACACCCCGTCCAAGCTCAGGGCGCCACCTCGCCTACGGACTCAATAAACCCCTCACGCACGCGCTGCACAATACCTGCATGGACCGCGGGCGGGGCGGGGCGGGGCGGGGCGGGGCGGGGCGGGTCAGCGGGGCCCTGCGCTGTGGGGGGGCCGCAGGGCTGGGCGCCGCTGCCAGCTGCTGCTGCCAGTGAGCAGTGTGGCGTCTTCCCCGCCCCGCCCCACCCCGCCACGCCGCGACTCTAGATTGGCCGGGACAGGCGTACGCGCGGCCCTTCCAGACCCAGCCTCACTCAATTACTGATACATTAGAGCACGAGAAAAGACGCGTACGTGTCGCAGCGTGGAAGGGCGCGGCGGGGCGGGGCGGGGCGGGGCGGGGCGGCCAGAAGAACGTGACCGCACAACTAGGGAGGCGCGCCAACGTTAATCGCAAGAAACACACACACACGCACACATTTATTTCTCGACATCCCGGCGTGATTATGCAGAGGGTGTCGCACATACACCCACACTCACATACACGGGTCCGAGCGGTACGTCTGACAAGGCGCGCACACCCACACTGGCTGCTCGGTAAATTATGAACTGTGTTGAGGACGTTTGCAGCACCAGTGCGACCCGGCCCGGCCCGGCACGGCGCGGCCAGCGCACGGCGTCGCGACGGCCATTAGTTTCCATTCAAGACGACGTGGACATCGAAACTTCGGTGTGGTCCAGACCACGGCGCCGCCACATGGTCCGGCCGGCGCTGCCCGGCCCGGCCCGGCGTCTGAGGCTGGCCCAGCCGGACCAGATGCTTGCGTACGCTACGATCTTCAGCGAAATAGTGAATGAAAATGGTTTACTAAGAAAATGTACTTTTTGAACATGAATACGCGGAATAGATAAAATGTAAGAAAGTCAAGGTTGCGGGAGGTGGTTCTATGTTTGTCGCCGGCGGCGGCGCGCCCCCGCTATACACATTTGCATACCCGTCGCGTGTTTACAGTCCAGTAGTTTGAAATCGTTTACATTCGTTAATTAAATTTATGCAGGCAATGAGGTGCGGGCAAACTAGCCTCACCTCGGCCCGGCCCGGGTCGGGCCGGCTAGACCTAGTTAGTGCCCCGGCACGGCTCTCCCGCCCCGCCCCGCCCCGGGGACTCTTCTGCACCTCTTCCCCCAGGACAACAAGCGCCCCAAACTTTCCGTCGCACAATGTTGTAGTGGACAAATATACGCTCGGACCAGTTTAAAAAAAAAAGCATGGAAAATATAGAAAGAAACTCTTTGCCGGATGGGATTACGACAGCCTTACGGCAGCGTAAAACGGTGCTGTGATTCATATCAAAGTGATACTTGAATGAATCGGGCACGGAGTACTATAGTAAGTGCCGGTGTCTTTCAGAGGGAACATGACTTATCTCCGGCAGCCTGCTCTGTTCACACACAGCCACGCACACACAGAGGAGAGAACGGCCTGTCTGATCAGCCCCTGGAAGGGTTAGGTCTGAGGGCGCACAGGGCCCCGGGGGGGGGGGGGGACTTTGGGCCCGTCCCGTCGTCGGAGCAGGATAAATAGGGACGCAAATGCTCTAATAATCCGGCGGGAGTGAGAAAAGTGGTAGAGGATGTGGGAAGGAGGTGTCGGCTAGCCGGCCGTGCCGCGCCGGGCCGGGCAAGGTCAGAGAGTAAGCGGATTAGGACAACGCTACGCTGCACATCAGGGACTGCTCGCGGCGGGCGGGGCGGGGCGGGGCGGGGCGGGGCGGGGTCGGACGGGCGAGACATAGCAGAGCAGAGCCTAAGCTCACTTCTATGCAGCACCTACCGCTATTCGCCGAACAGCTGGCTGATGCTGGCTCCGGCGAATCCACGAGGGTATGGTGGGAAAAAGGCCCGAAACAACTGAAACAAATAATGCAAAAATGGGTCGTAAAATAAAGTTGAGAAATATAGAATTAAAAAAGTTAAAAAAAAGTGCACTATTCAAACGCAAAAAGTTAAAATATTTTTTTTAAAGGCGTATAATTAATCTACATGCTTAATAGTCAACCAAAAAACGCAAAACCATTTCAATAAGCAAAAGGCTGACTGCACTCCAATATATGTAACAGTTTGCACGACGTGTCCGCGGTGTGTGTGGGGCGACGCGCCGCGCAGCCTCTTACAAGTGCAACATTCTTTATCACGACCCTTTACCCCACTTAACCCTGGCGTGGCGGGGCGTGGGGTGGCCGGGCACGGCGCAGCTCGGCTAGAAGGGTGTTGAGGGAGATGTCTCGACACGGCCCGGCCGGCCGGGCCCTCTAGCGCGGCGTTGAGCCCGCTTCTTCTACAGACTTACACTCTCCCACCCTTCCTTCCTCGCATCCCCCGTCTCTCTCTCTCTCCGTCTCTCTCACGCCCACACATGCACTCATCGCCCTGTCCTCCTCGCACACACGTCAGGCAGTAATCAGCTTGGAGGGTGTCCCTCCTTCGTTTACTCGGACCGCCTAATGGCTAATGGCTAATGCATCCCGGCGCGCCGCTCCCCTCCGCTCCTACCCTCTCATCCCCCTCTCTCTTTCTCTCACACACACAGTCAGCCTCCCTCACTCACACACGCCGCAACTCTTTACCCGACTCGCTTCCTCGCCAAAAGCTCCATGACCCACAAAAATACCTCTACACCCTCACCTATAGCACCTAAAAACACGGAAATGCACGAAGTGCGCTGAGCGCGCATGTCTTACAGAGCGGGGCGGCGGTGAGAAAGGCGAGCAGGCACCGCCCAGCCCCACCCCGCCCCGCCCCGCCCCGGGCGCTCCCAGCTGATTGCGCTCCCCGGCCCGGCCATGCGGCCACAATAAGGAGCCCGAATCGCGTTATGAACAGAACAGAGAGGCTGGTCTGGCCACGTGGACGCTGCACAAAGCGTTCCGTTTGCTCCCCGCTGACGTAAGGAGTCCGCCCACAGGCTCACCTCACCTCCCTCCCTACTGCCAAACGTCATATCGCTGGGGCTGTGTAGTTTGCGGCGAGGCCCATAGTTATTTGCGAAGCTCAACTTTGAAGCATCGCGGCTGCTACTGCTAGGGCCTGTGGAGAAGGTGGCCCGTGGCCCGGCCGAGCCAGGCGGGGCGGGCATCCTGTCATTATATTCTCTTATTGGCCCTCTCTCTCTCTCTCTCTCTCTCTCTCTCTCTCTCTCTCTCTCTCTCTCGTCTCTCCCCCTTACACACACGCGCGCGGCCGCCCCAGCGCGAGACCCGTAGGCTAATGTGGCCGCCCCTAATTAGGTGACTGAGACTACAAGATAATGTACTTGGCCCGCATAAATCTTTTGAGCGGCAACGGGGAGAGTAAGTTGCGCGCGCAAGGTGTGTGCACGGCAGAGGGAGAGGGACAGAGAGCAGATGCAGAGATAGGAGTGAGTGAGTGAGTGAGTGAGAGAGAGAGAGAGCGAGAGAGAGAGAGAGAGAGAGAGAGAGAGAGAGACAAAGTACACACATGCCCGTCACACCTCGTGGTGGAAGAATAAGGGCGGCATGGTCTTCCCTCCCCACATCCGTCTCCGCCGTGCTCGTGCTGGTGGCTGGCTCTCCCGATCACCCCCAGAGCAAGAGAGAGAGAGCGAGAGCGAGAGAGAGGCGGGGAGAGGGAGAAGAGGGGGGGGGGGTAAAGAACGAGGGGTAGGAATGCCGGAGCGAGAGGAGTAGAAAGAGAGCGCGCAAGATGACCGGCAATAAGGCAAGGTGCGCGGCCCGAGAATGGCCGGCACTTTGGCTTCTGATTGCCTCGGACCGGAGGATCTTCTCTCACGGACCCTCGACCACCACGCCCCGCCCCGCCCCGCGCCGCCCCGCTAACCGGTGATGAGCGAGGCAGCGCTGCGCGCCCAGTGCAGCGGGGACCAGTGCGCCTGCCAGCGCCAGCATAGGCCACCCGTCCGCCGGTGTGTGAGGCGGGTCTGCCTACCCCACAGGGGCCCGGCTCGGCCCGGGCGGTACCTGCCGCAAGGAGGTGAGCGACGGGACGGGCGGCCCCGCCCGCGGGCCTGAGCGGCCAGAGCTGCAGTGGACAGTGCGCTGCCGCCGGGCGTACGAGCTCAGCAAGCCGGAGCAGCCTACGGCATGGGGAGATGAGCCGAGTCGGGGCGGGACGGGCCAGGTCGGGCCGAACCGGACCGGACGGCGGCTAGCTGCCGAACGTCAGCTCAGGCGCAGGCAGGCAGGCGCCCGGCAGGCGGCCCGTTCCTCATCTCTATCAGGATCAGCTCGCTCGACGCTATCGGCAGGACCCGCTCGGCTCTGAGGCGGGGCGGGGCGGGGCGGGGCGGGGCGGGGCGGGGCGGGGCGGGGTGGGCGTGGGCTGCGCCACGTGTTTACCATATGAATGCCGCATGATGGCAAGCACTTGCCGCCTGATCACACATTCAGGGCAGCGGCGGGGCGTGGCGGGGCGTGGCGGCACGCAGGCGGTCAGAGCCAGCATCTGGAGGAGTGGGGCGCGGCAGTAGTAGCAGGCAGCATTGCTGCGGGTTGAGTCTTGGGCCCTAGGCTAGGTCCCGCCCCGCGCCGCCCCGCGCCAAAGTTTGGCGGGGCGCGGGGTGCGGCGTGGGGCTGGCTATGGTGGGGCGGGGCGGGGCGGGGCGGGGCGCGGCGCCGGGCGGCAGTTTGCTGGGCCGTACAACTTGTCCCCAGCAGGGGCAGCAGCCCCGCCCGGCCAGGCCCCACCAGGCCAGCGCGACAGCCTTGGGCCAGGAAGGCGCTTAGAGTTGCCCCCCCCCCCCCCTCCTGCAGCTCGCCGGCGGGGCGGGGCGGGGTGGGGTGGGGTGCGGCGGGGGTCTTGAGCGATCCACCAGATGGCCGCTCCATTTGTCAAATCTTAACGCTCATTACGGCGGAGGGAAGGGAAGGGTTGGCCTCGCTGCGGTGGACCCGCACACCGGCCGGCCCTCGCCCCGCCTCGCCCCGCCTCGCCCCGCCACGCCCCCGTGGGCCCCTCTAGAGGACGAGGGCGGGGCGGGGCACATCGTGGTGGGCCGCCCTGAGAAATCGGCGGGATTAGATGGACTGAGTCAGTCGGGACCTCTGCGCCGCGCCGTGGGAAGCGGGCGGGGCGGGGCGGGGCTGACGTAGTGGGTTATTGAATTAGTCACTGATGGCTCGGCACGGAGCTCCGGCGGCAGGGCTGCACCATACGCGCACAGGGGTTTTATTTCTTTTTTTAAAAAAATATAAAATGGAGCTTTGTTTAAAAACCAAAACTTTAATTTGCGGTTCGGATATATTTGCCAAGTTTGGTTAGGTGAGAGCAAGGGTGAAAGCCAAGAGGTTACTAGCCATAGCAAAATAAAAATAATAAAGAAGACACAAAAAGACGAAGGGCGTGCACACACAGAGTAAGGTTACCTCTCTCAAAAGTTTCGCGAGCTTATGAGCTGTTGACGTTTCCCGAACAGTTTCGCGTACCAATGTGAGCTGGTCTGCCTTTACTGGGCAAAAGTCTCTCTCTCTCTCTCTCTCTCTCTCTCTCTCTCTCTCTCTCTCTCTCTCTCTCTCTCTCTCTCTCTCTCTCTCTCTTCTCTCCCCACCCTATTTCAATGTCAGAAAAATAAAAATTCACCTCGATAAATAAACGACGTCATCGCAGCCGCCGCGACGGTGGCCCCGCTGCCCCCCGCCGCCCCTCTCTCCTACCACGCGACCCACCCGCGCGCGCCGGTCTAGGCAGATGGAAGATGTTGAAGTGCGTTCTCGAGGAAAAAGAAAACAAGTCCGAATGAGTCTGGGGGAAGTTATGATGAGTGCTTCTTCCCCCGCCGCGCCACGCCGCGCCGGTATGGGGCAGGGCCGGGCAGGGCCGGGTAGGGCCAGGAGGGCTCCTGGGCTCTATAAGGGCAGTCCTAATGCTTTAGGCCGGGCGGAATCGGCTGCAAACGCCAGCTATTGTTATTATAGGGGGGGTGGAGGGGGCGTGGGCGAGGTCTCCTGCACGCCCAGACCCAGGCCGAGCCCTCCGAAAGCACTCTGCCTCCCCCGCGATACCTATATCCACGGACAGACTTTATTGAAATGAAATCAGATGTCTTTGTATGAGTTTGGGCTGCGGGGCGGTGTGGGTGCGGGGAGGGGGGGGGGCACCACCACCGGGCCAACGCCCGCTGGGCGGGGCCGCCCTCCCCGCAGCCCTGCCCCACACTATGGAGGTAAATTTGCTGATCTGTGGTTTTTGATCCCGCGGTAGTAGCGGGAATGTATCGGGAGGTCAACCTAACAGTTAAAAAGAAATCACTTTTAAAACGTCATTTGTTCGTCACTGATATGCATTTCAACTGATTTCAACGCATGACGAAACATGTGCTAAAATTTTGACGCGGTGCTCTTTCAGTCTGAATCTCGTTTAAACGCTGCTGATGCTGATTCCTCGTGTTGCGTTCCCTCTCATTTATTGGCCCAACTATACAATACAAAGTTCAGCAGAGCGTGTTCGTCTGGCCGCCAGACCCGGCCCGGCCCGGCCCCGCGTATACCGGGACGTCGCCGCCACCTGAGTGCGCTCCAAAAGCGACCGAACAGACCAACGAAACCGACGCACCGCGGCGCCGCGGCGGCCGGCCGGACGCTCGACTGACTTCCAGTCCGGCGCCCTCGCCCTGCCCCGTGTCTCTACTCTCTGTCTCTCTCTTTCTCTCCCTCTCTGCCTCCCGCAAACACACACATGACTCGTATGACGGCACCAATTACCGGCTGTTCACACCGAGGAGAACAAAAACAAAAAAGAAAAGAGGCCGCGGTACGTCGTCTGGGCAGGTACGGGCGCGTGCGTGCGCCTGTGTGTGTGTGTGTGGTGCGGTAGCAAACAGCGGAGCATCCTCTTTGAAGGGCCGGGCCGGGCCGGGTCCACCTCTCTGGTGTTGCGGTCTAATTAAAAAGTTGCATTCCCTCCTCCGCGCGCCGCTGTGGTGTTTGTCAGCAGAGGAGGTCGCAGGAGGGTGGGTTGGGGTGGGGCGGGGTGGGGCGGGGTGGGGCGGGGTGGGCCGGGGCGGGGACGGCAGAGGGAGGAAGATAAGAGGCCCCAGAGCTGGACCCTGGACCAAGCCTTTACAACATATTTCGTAAATCGAAAAATGACAAAATTTTTAGTAAATCTCCAAAGATATTTTTCACAGTGGCCTGCCTACAGAGATTTGGCACCGTGACGGGACGGACACGACGTCCTGCTGACCATTGTGGCTACTTGGGGAGTGTGACGGTACAGCCCGGCCCCGTACACCATTAGTGGGGACCGATCCGACCCGGCCCGGCACGAACTGGCCGCCTCCCTCCCCTCCCTCAGGACGGCCCGGCCCGGCCGGGGCCCCGGGGCCCGGGGCTGGGACTAGCACGCATCCCACGCGACACCGGAAACCAATCAGAGCTGAACCGGCGCGCGCGAAATTTAAAATCAATACAGACATTATGACGCGTTCTTGACTTTATACGAATCAATAGCAAAAATGAACGGTCTAGAGAAATTATGTGAGTAACAGCGAAACGAGGCACCGCGGAGCGCGCGGACTCTGCCGCAGAGTGGATGTGGGCTGGCGGGCGCACCGGGCGGCGGGCGGCGCGGCGCGGGGGAAACACTTTCGCATTCATGACGTCTTGCTGTAGGAGCGCGCTCGCTCTCTCCGGCCCTGTGTCTCTCGCTCCGCCCCCTCCACATCGCAACATTCTCAAGGAGGCCGAAGAGCCGGGCAATGCGCATACCGACACGGCGTTTGCATAAATGATGACGGTGTTGAATGTTTGGGGCCCACTTGGGAGCACCGGGGCCGAGGCCGGGGCGCGGCAGACCCTCAAGGGTCACTCCCATTGTGTCCCCGGTGGTCATGGAGCACCCTTCTCCGGCCGGGCCGGGCCGCGCCGGGCCTCGCCTCGCCGGCCAGGCAGAGGTACTTTCAGCAATAGCCTTTGCTCCACCTTGCCTTGACTGCTGTACGCGTCTTAGCACGGCGCTCCAGCCCCCCCCCCCCCCCTCTCTCTCTCTCTCTCTCTCTCTCTCTCTCTCTCTCTCTCTCTCAGAACCGCCAGCTTGCATTTTGTACACCAAACACTGCCAAACCCTCATAGTCCACGGCAAATTGCAACTTTACTGCAAACTTCCTTCTTTTACGTTCCTTCTCTCTCAGTGAATATAATAATAATTCCGGTGGTGGCATGTTGGAATGCACCTGTCTGAGTGCTGCTCCGAGGAGCCCCCTTTGCCCCACTCTTATACGCCAGGCTGCGTCCCGCCCGCCCGCCCGCCACGCCACGCTGCGCGCCCGCGCTCGGATGGATGTTGCCAACCCATACAATTGCTACCTCTCGTACGTGTGTAGCTAACAAGGCAAGTTATCCCCGCCGCCGTGCACCCTCACAATGCCGCTGGGGTTGGTAGCACTGCACAACTTTACTTGCGCGCAGCCGATGGGTTGCACGGCTGTGGCCCAACGGCCACGGCAAAAGCCGGCGAGGACGTGAATTTTTAATTTAACTCATTTCTCATGGCGAGGAATTTTTGTTAAATTTTACAATTTACTGTTGACAAAAACTATGTAAAAAAAGGGGCATGAATAAAAGCGGATGGGGTCAAACGTCATATCGGACTCTCAGAGGATGGTAATGTAATGTATGATTTTTTTTTCAATCGTCCAGCTTCTGCAAGTAGTAGGCACATACGCGCCTCGCAAGTTTGAGAGTGCGCCGCGCGCCGCGCCGTACGGCTCCAAGGATTCGGCGGAAGGCTTCGACCCTCGCTGCCTCAGGCTTCCAGAATGGAGTCCGAAACAATAGGTGCGAATCACTTCCAACCTGCCTTTTGCATTGCAGTCCGTATTGGTTGGCCGGGCGGGGCCGGGCGGGGGAGAGGGGCCCACACCCACAGCAGCGCCTGCTCAGCTCGAATAAGTCTATAACTGGCTTTCTACCATTGAGTCTCTGGCGGGGAGAGTGGTGGTGATGGGAGGAGGGGGGGGGGGCGAGACGAGGGGAGGGAGGGGTCTGAGGTGCCGCGGTGTGTAGGGTAGGGAGTGGAGGGAGGGTGGGGAGGAGGGGGAGAACAATGCCAACCACCACAACAACGAACAACTTTCCAGAAACTAGGAACTACGCTCAATGCATCGACGCCTACGTAAATCCACGAGGTCCTCTCGCAGCAGGCCTCCCCCCTCCGGCTCGGCCCGGCCCGGCACTGGTACGCAACCATGCGCGGTGAGAGGACCAGGCCAGGCGGGGTGGGGCGGGGACCCCGACAGGACAGGGCGCAGGCCGACCAAAATGCTCCGATAACCGCACCGACCGCGCGGAACGGACCATACCCAACCGATATCGGAACCCACGCCAGATTTTCAAATCACTCGCGCACCCTAAAAACGTCACTTACTGGCCGGAAACATTTTCAAGTAACACGATTCGCAGCTATTTTATTTACGTCTGCCATCACTGGCGTGATTCACAATATCGCCAGGTCAGATGGCTCCTGCAACTTGACAACTTCGTAAAAGTGTTACATTTCCCTTTTCTTTCGCCCCACAATATGGCCCCCATGCGAAACAAGGCCGCCTGCTGCTGTAGTATGGAGGAGCAGGAGTACACTACAGACCGTAATCTGATAATGAACATAACTTTTTGAGATGAAGAAAGGAAACAAATGGAACGTGCTAAAGTAGTCCGTGGGATCACAATGGCCGTGCCCGAGCCGACCCTGAGCTGCTCGGCGCGAGCTCACAGGGGCCGTGAGGGCCGGGGGCCGCGCTGTCCGCGATCCATCAACCCACAGCCCCAAGACAGCGACAAATACTTTACCGCCCCCCCCCCCCCCAAAAAAAAAAAAAAATATAAAAAATGGAAGAAATATGATTATCACTTAAGACATCTGCAAACGCACAACTAATCCGTGTACTTTTAATACCCTTTACTCACAAAATCCCAAAAATGGAAGAAATATGATTATCACTTAAGACATCTGCAAACGCACAACTAATCCGTGTACTTTTAATACCCTTTACTCACAAAATCCCGCCACCTTCCACCTGTGAGAGTAGCAACAAGCAGAGCAGGCGAGGTATACGGCAAACGGAGAAAAAAAAACACGGAAACGCAAGAAGAAGTGTCCAATTAGAATAATACGGGGCGCGATTGATGCTTCCCAGGTGAGTTATAGGAGCGCATCCGTCAGGCAGCCAGGGCCGCGGCCGGGCCAGGGTAGCGCCACCGTCCTCCCGGGGCCAGGCCACAGGACACAAGCATGTAACTGATGACCCAACATTTTTTCTGTGTTGCCGCGCAGAGCGGGCAGAGGGAGGGAGGGAGGGCGGGCGGCCCGGAGGAGGCGAGGAGCAGGAGGAGGGCGTAAGAGGGGTGTGCAGGAGTAAGAAAGTGTACGGGGCGGCTGCGCTTTGTTTTTTGAGTCGTGATGTATATATACGCTTACCGGACCGCGATGTGTCTCTCTTATTCTCACTCACTCCCCCAATCGTCGTTTTTGCCTCTCTCTGTCCGTCTTTCTCTGTCTCTCTCTCGTCCCCCGAGACGGCTAATCGTCTGACCAATTAGGAGCGTCACCCGCCCGCTGGACCAACATCTAGAGAGGAGGGGGACGAAGAGAAAACGCGAAGCACGCGGCTCGGCCCGGGAACCAAAGAGTTTGCTTGGAGCATGACGCAAAACAAACAATCTCTCATCGCTCAAAAAACAAATATATCAAAGAGAATTTCTTTCCTTTAAACCTTTATTTAAGGAATAAAACATCACGCTTGGAATTTCCTATCGTCAAATTATCATTTTCAACCACCCTTTAGTAGGCTTTTTCTGTTTACATAATACCACAAAACAAAATGTTCGGTTACAATATACAACTTTCTGTGCGGGATACACCTACGACGCCTCTGCCTCCTCCCTGGCGCTGGGAGGCGTTCACCAGTACAATGCGGGCGGGGGCATATAATAAGGATAATAATAAATATAATAAGAGTGATCGTGACGAAATAAATCGCCAGCGGGGCCAATAGAAACGGACGGGAAAATAAAACAAAAGCCATTACCTCGGATGAGATGAGGTGCTTTATACGTGGAGGGCGCAGAGCGGCGCCCGGGCCGCGTGCGAGACGGGCCCCGCGCGGCCGGAGCGACGCGCACTTCGGACGCCACCCAACGCATCGGCCGGGCCTCTAATCGCTGCGCACACACTCACACACTGAAATATGGCCCATTTTACCAGCAAACTGCACGCCGCGCCGCGGTGGAGGGGGAGGGGGGGGGCGCTGCGGCGGATGCTGCCCACGCGGAGCCCAACCAACAGCGAGGCGTACGTCACGCACTTTAATTCTGTCTGAGCGTCACGGCCAGACTCCATTTCCGGCCTGATCTCGTGACGTCACTCTGCTGCAGGCCGACACGGCAGCCGCGAGCCACGGCCGACGCGGGAAGCAGACGAAAGCCATTAATCATATGGTAGAATCTGGGTCGAATTAGGACTGACGAATCATTAGCATTAGCGCCCGTTAATGGTGACAATGCGACAGAGCGGTGATGTACTGCGAGGATGGATTCCTCATGATGTCCCGCCCGCCCCTCTGTCTCTATCACTCACTCCGGCATGATATGGCGGCACCGCGGCGCACAAAAAGAGCGCGTAACAGGTGCTTTAATGTGCCGGCGTGCGAGTGTGTGCGTGTGTGAGTGAGCAGCGAGACAAGCCGATGAAGCCATTTGGAACTCCAATCCTACTCCTACATCTTTCATGCGACAGGCCGGGGCCATTGGTGGCAGATTTCGCTACTAGAGGAGGGCGCAGCGGCGTGTTGAAAAGCGGTGAGAGAGAGAGAGAGAAGGGGGGAGGGGGGTAAGCGAGTGTGTCAGAGAGAGATAGTGAGAGCGGGAGTCACGGAGGGAGGAGGGAGAAAGGTGAAGAGGGGCGGGCGCCGCGGGGGCCGCGGGGCGGGGCGGGCGACGTTGCTCCCAGACGGAATGTGATATGAGCGAGGCGCTGGGCTGGTCGGGCCGCGCCTGGCTCTCGCTCCGTCAAAGACTTGCCAAGAATGTCACTGACATGTCGCAGACACACGGACGGGAAAAACAATAGTTAGAGCGAAAGGGTTGGGAGCCAATACACTTCAATCAGGGGGAGGACGAGGCGGCGGCGGGCGCGAGGGGAGGGGGGGGGGGGGGCGCCCTGCTTGCGTCACTCGGCGCTACGACCCGCCACCTCCCGCCGGGGACAAAAGCGGAGACGCTAGACAGACATAAATACACTTGCAATCCTCTCGTTCCCAATTTTTTTTTTTATTCGCTTCGTTCACCGACAAACCGTCCGTGCAGATGCTGCAGATGCAAGCGCGCCATGTTCCAGTTTACGAACGCGCGGGGGCGCGGGGCCGTGGCGCTGAGACAGCAGCGGTTCCGTTATCAGGACCGGGTGGGGTGGGGCGGGGTGGGGTGGGGTGGGGTGCGGGGCCAAACCAGTCGCCCTGAGATTAGGACCGGGCGAAAGCTTCCAAGATTTCGAAGTCAAGGCGGGGAGTGGCGGGCGGAGGGGGCGCGGGCGCGGGGCGCCCTGGTGAGGACTGCCTGCCGCCCGGGAGATGAAAGTGGGTCCAACTTATTACTCGGGATTGGCTTTCCCATAAGGATCTTACTAACTGCGCGCCCGTTCGGCGCGGGGCGCGGCGGCGTACCTGTCCCGTCAGGTCCTTATTCGGATCCCTCAGGAACTCGCGCAGATCCGCGTGTGTGGAGAGGAGCTCCACTCCGGCAACTACCATCTGCTACTTTTATTTTCAAGAGCAGACACTGCGGGGCGGGCTCTGCCGGGCTGTGTAGCCAGTGGGTCGCGCTCGCGCAGCGGCGAGCAGTGGCGGGCGGGGCGGGCTGGTCGAGGCTCCGAGCCGGGACCGTCTCTTTGCCCAGCCAAGCGCATTGACAACAGAAGGCGTCAGTAATGCCCCCATTGCCGACCACTCAAGCACTATCTTTTGTTTCAGTCCCTTCGCTGAGCGCCACGCCGCCGCTCTCCGCCACGCCGAGTCGCGCCGCCTGTGTAGCTATGAAATAGCTCGGACGAGCTCGAACACTACTGCGTAACAGCCTTATAGTTTTTCTCCTCGACCAGATTCGCAGAGGCGAGCGCGCGTGAGAGAGAGAGAAATTTCCGTTTCGGTCCGTTTCGCGTCGGCACTTTTGGCCGGGCCGCGCGATCTGGGGCTATCAGGGCCAATTAGGCAACGTATAGGGGCTCCATTCCTCTTGGCGAAATTCAGTTAGCAGCGCAGCCCTCCCCTTTTCTTTCCCGCGCCCTCCTCCCCCCTCCCTCCTCTTTCCTCACACACGACCTTCAGGGCGGCGGGGCGGGGCGGCAGTATGGGGCACGGCACTCGCGCGCCCAGGGACACAAGTCGCCGTCGTGGCGGGAAGAGGGATTCCTGCTAATAGCGAGAAATCGAAACGAGATTCCTGCCGGCCGACCCCGCGGCCCCGGCGCGCAGCGCAGCGCCCGCACTCTGGACGATTGCCTTCATAAATCTCGAAAGAAAATGGTGGATGGGTTAAGGAGGGGGACAAACAAGGAGACAACAAGGCGTATGAAGCCGGGCTGGAGCTGGGGGCGGCGGCCGGGGGCGGCGGCCGGGGGCGGCGGCCGGGGGCGGCGGGGGTGTGTCGGGGGCTGTTTGCTGCTACTTACGGGTTGCATGCGGGTCTGTGCCGGCGCGGCGCGGACGCGGCCCCCGTGATGAGTGAGTTTGCTCGAACTGCAAATAATCCCGATGGGACCAACGTGGCGCGGCGCCCCGACGCAAAGCGCATAGCGCGGGGGGATAGGGTCGCGACGCCCGGCCCGGCCCGGCCCGGCGCCGCTGCCGCCCCGACAGGTACTGGCCAGGACAAGAGTTCCGGGACGGCTCGGACTGAAAGTTACTTACGGGGGGCCTCAACTCGGGCAATCCGGACGGTGCACTACACCGAATAGCCTTTGGCAATCTTCACAAAACACGGTACAAAAGCCGTACATTTTGCCTACATGCAGACGTTTTGCCAGGGGAAAAACACAGACGCCTCTCCAGCCTGTCCAGCTACTCCACGTGCAGCCAACACCGAAGCGGTGCGCCGCGGGTCCTCCGTACATCCGCGGCTGCGCGAACGGTCGCGGGGCCAGACACGTCGGGCAGGCCCAATGATATTACGGATGCGTGCTAGCTGCTCGCGGAACGCGGGGGCCACCACCAACGAATGGGTCCTCTCTCTCTCTCTCTCTCTCTCTCTCTCTCTCTCTCTCTCTCTTGCTCTCTCTCCCAGTCCCTCTCTGGTGCCTGCGCCCCCTTCAGATTGCGAAGAAAATACGCGTGGAAGGTGGAGGGGGACCAGAAAGAGGTAAAAACGGCAGACAAAATAGATGAAGTCGAGAAAGTTTTCAAGAAAGTTTTTCCTTTCTTTCTCTATTTTTATGTAGCCTGCTCTCTCTTACTCCTTCCCACTCTCCACTCCCCCCTCTCTCTTTCTCGCCGCCTCTCCCTGTGTCACTGGCTGACTCTCCCCTACCTCCGCCCAGCGTCTGGCTTTCCTGGAGTCGCGCCGCGAGGGAAAAATAGGTTGTCCCATATATACGTGTGGGAGGGGGTTGGGTGGAGGGTTACCGGGCGCGCCCGCCCCGTGCGCAGTGATGCGTCATTATACTGTACACCGGTGGCCCGGGCCGGGCCGGCGTGCCCCTGCTCGGCGTGGGCGCCACCGATACACCTCTCTGTCTGTAGCGCAGCGCTCGCCCACGCCGTCCGCCCCGCGCTCGCCGTCGCGGGGTATCGGCGGACGCCCGAACCGACCCGGCTCGACACGCAGCACGGCGAGTCGATTATTCTTATCTCTTTCTCTCTTTTACTGGGCCAAGGGCGAGAGAGTAGCATTGCTGGTGTTAGGACGTTTGCATGGAGTATATACGGCTATTTACGATATGTTTCCTTATATATGAGTAGAAATAAAGGGAGAGAGAGAGAGAGACAGAGAGAGCGAGTGACTTTGACGACGTATAAAGCTGGACATGGCGCGCGCTACACTCCTCCAGCTGAGTAAATAGTGTCGGCAAGGGTGTCAATACGACGGAACAGTAATCCCGCAGAGCGGCTTCATAAAGTTGGGACGTCAAAAGCGTCCGACACGTGTACACACACACACACTCGCACGCACGACACATCACATACCCTCTCGCACACCTCGCGAGACGATTCGGCTGCTGCAGCGCCCATTTTGTAAACGCGACTAAAAGTACCGAACATTTATTGAAAATGCACTATTTTCATACTACGATGTTTCAAGTTTCCGAATGAGCTGCGGTCAGATGCTGGCGTAACCCGTCCCGCGCCGCCTGTATCGGTGCGTCGCAGCATCGCAGACGGCCTCGCCCACCTCCAGCATGGGCAGCGAGGCCTCCACACGGCGCAGTACCATTGAAGAACGGCTGAAAGGCGCGGGGTGGCGAGGGGCGAGGCGAGAGGAGCAGGAGGAGGAAGAGGAGTAGGAGGGGGAAGAAGGGAGGAAGCGGGGAGGGTGGCAGCGAGGGGGGGGGGCGGTAGGAGGAAGTACGAGGCATTAGGAGAAGGGTGGGAAAAGTTTCCAAAACTTTGTTCGTTTCGTCCCCTGAAACGTTTTCTATACCAGAGCTGGGGGGAGATAGAGCAGGGGCACGCGGGGAGGAAGAGGAGGGGGAGAGCTGGAGGGAGAGGGCGAGGGGAGAGAGAGAGAGGGAGGGAGAGATGGGGGGGGGGAGAGGGGGGAGGTAGGCCCGGATGGCTGCGAGCGCCGTGCGCTGCAATTCGTTAACGAGGCTTTGTAAGGCACGATATGTGGGAGCAAGGTACCTGGACAGCTCCACCCCAATTTATTACCATTATCACTCATAATGTTATATTGTTAGTTGCCGTAGCGCGCCGCGGACGAGTCCAGTGCCGATACCGCGGCGAGCCCACACGCCTTCCTCCTCCTCCTCCACAGCGAGGGCGACCGACGTCTGCGCTGTGTCACAACGCGCCAACCGTACACATTCGGCTTCCGCGAGTGCCATGAGGCCTGCACGTCCAACTAGCGAGCAACTTCATCGACTTGAGAGCAGCCCATGCGACTTAGCTCTCCCTCTCTCTCTCTCTCACACTCCTCGTACTCTCAGTCCCAATCTCTTACACGCTCTCTCTCCCTATCTCTCTCTCTCTCTCTCTCTCTCTCTCTCTCTCTCTCTCTCTCTCTCTCTCTCCTCCATGTTATAGTGCGGCGAGTGTGTGTGTGTGTGTGTGTGTTGTCGCCTTTGATGTCGCGCCGACTCGTATGAAGGAGGCGTCGGCGCGTAGTGCGATGCTGGGAGGAGCGGGCGCCCAATTGAAACAGTTTCGCTTTCAAAAGTCGTCGCAATCATGCACACCGGTGGGGTGGGGTGGGGTGGGGCGGGCTGCTGGTGAGATTGCGGCACACAAGGCTGCGTAAGATGGGGACCCGAAGACAAGATAGAATAAGATCAGAGAGAGAGAGAGAGAGAGAGAGAGAGAGAGAGAGAGAGAGAGAGAGAGAGAGAGAGAGAGAGAGATGAAAAGAGAAGAGAGAAATGTAGGCATATGCGTTGTAGAGTTGATGACGATGACTCCACACGCACACACACCACGCGATGGCAAAAACAACAAAAATATAAAAAATGTAGAAATATGGGGAAGCGGATAAGGGACGGCGAGCGGTAGTCCCGTGGCGCACGGGTGCGCGGCGGGTTTGCCTACCCGCCCGGTCACAGGGGCGCCGGCCCGGCCGGGCCGCTGCCGCTCCTCGCGCCGCACCTGAGCCGGGTCGGGCAGGGGCCGAGGCGTGGGCGCGACATGCTCCGCTCAGGCGTAATTAGATCGAGTCGTATGGCTTGGGAGACACAAAGAGACAGACGGACGTGGACGCTAATGACAGGAGAGCGGCTCCGGGGAGAGTTGAGGCATTATTGTGCGCCGGGCCAGGCCGACAGGCAGCGGAGCGGGGGAGGAAAGGAAAGAACACTCTCAAGTGTGGGTCCAATTGTACACGCCCGCGTCGGCCATGTTACTCACATTTATACATTTAGCAAAAGGTTACACAGTAACACCGAATTCTTGGTTTCCAAACGTGAATTCTTGGGCACCAGGAAATCGTTTTAACTGTGTAAGGCAAGCTGCGCCGAAACTTTGCGGCAGTGTAAACGTTAAAATTAAGCAGACATCTCGTCAATCATATAAACAATAATCATCAATGATTTCCGTCGGTCAAGCCTGACACTAATCCACGCTGGTCTTAACGACTGCAAACACTTAAGTGGTTCAGGCCCGTTAGTGGAGGGGACGGGGAAAAGTCTCCGCGCTGACAGCACTTTCATCACTGTCGGTGGGAAAGGAAAATGTGACACCTCCCTTTCTCCTCTGCTGTGCCGCCCGTCCGGGCCGACAGGTGCTGCCGCCACGAGGGTACGGCGGCGGCCGGGCGAACCCCGCCTCGGCCCACCAAGACGCTGCCGCCCCCTGGCGGAACGGCGCGGAGCTACGCCTGGAGGGTAGGCCACAGTAATGGGAGCATCTTTTTAAAGTTTTCGACGCGAACGAGGAGAGAGGGAGAGGGCGGGAGTTGGGTGGGTGCAGGCTAGCGCTGTGAGGTGGTAAGAAAGGTCCACCTCCGACCGCCTGGTCCGCTCAAAGGGAGCCCAAAAAAGGCTTCGAGGATCCGATGCCCGCGGAGTGATGCCAAAGCAAAGGGTTCCTCGGTGGTAAAAAAGGGCAGCGCGTTTCCAGAAATGGAGATAGTAAGGGTGATGGAAAAAAAACCTTATTCTACATAGTAAAAAAAGGCACTCACAATATCGTAACAGAACACATGTTTACAAATTATTCATAAGTAAGGGCATTTCATACGGGATGGGCCTCGGAGCGGGCTTTCGCCGTCGATTTTCACACTTTTCCAGAAAGAGGGCGAAGCGAGGCGATGGACGGAATATACTGAAAGCGGGCGAGGCCGGGGCCGGCCGAGCATCAGAATACTTTGAACAACTTTTGTGTGTCCGCGGTAGGTCGATTATGCAATAACTTCTCCGATGAAGAGATTTCTCCCGTACTCTTTTTACAGCCCTAGGCGCGGTGCCTGCGAGCCAAGGCCAGCCAGATTATTGTAGAACCACCACCGACCCAACCCCCTTCGAAAACATAAACCGCATACAGCGGGACTCAGCTCCGCGCGACTGCCTCGATGGCACGTCTGTCTGCGCGGCCGTGGCTCTGGTAAAGAGAGTATCAAGCTGACGTTTTAGTACCTTAGCCCATATAGGCGTCCCACGGCGATATGCGCCTTAGTGCCAACCAACTTCCTAGAAAAACGTAGGATTGATGAAGGATCTTTACCGCAAAACTGAGGCGAAATTAAATAAGCGTTTAAGTTCTGCGACAACACCCAGTACTCGCTTTTCAGACCCGAGCCGAACGCCAGCCGCCCTCTGTTCTACCCGCAGCTCGCAGGGTTCGCGCCCCTCACCTCCACTCGCCATATGTTTGCCTACCCCCTTCTACTTTTTCTTCTCCCTGCAGCCATCTTACATTAATCAACGTAAAGACCGAGAGGCTAGGCGGGGGGGGGGGGGGGAGGCGAGAGGGGGCGGCGGCTGCTGTGCGCAACGGTATGGATTTGCCCCGACCCCCTTTTTCCTCAGAGTACGTGTGTGTGTGTGTTAGTGTGTGTGGAGCAGGGGCGTGGAGATAGAGGGGCGGGGGGCGCTCTGCAACCTGGAACTTGTGCCAAAAAGGGGAGAAAAACGAGATGCTGGCCTGCCAGGCCAGGCCTTGGTTGGTGGGGCCCCTACGCCCGCCCCCCTGCGCCACCCCCCGGCCCGCCCCCCGGCCCGCCCCCACCACCGCGCGGCCGCGCCACTGCGCTGACCGGCCCGGCCCAGCCCCCTCTCCCGCCGTGCCACCGGGATCGATGCGCGGCGCGCTGGGCTCCGCCCCTTCTTCCCGCCCCCCGGCCCGGCCGCCCCCGCCCCGCCCCCGCGGGCCCGCCCCCCATTCAGGCCGCGCCCCGGGCCCGGAGGGGCTCGCCGCGCGCCCCCCCACCCACGTCAGTCGGCCTACTCGGTGCCGTACTACCAGACGTCGCTCGTTGCAGCGGTGGTTGACCTGGCGGCGTCGCGGTTGCGGCGGTAGCAGCAGCGGCAGCAGGTGCATTGCGCTGCACGGGACCCGCCGTCCACCAGCCGTCCAGGCGCCCGGCCCGGCCCGGCCCCGCCCCGCCCCACTGAGGTACGTGAGCAACACCGTCTTGGAGGCGGCCCGGCCAAGCCCGGCGCGGTGCGTGCCTGCCTGCGCCAAACTGCAATCACAACAACTTCAACAACAACAACGCGCAGGAGCTTGGGGACGCGGGGGGAGGGGAGGGCGGCGGCAGGGCGGCCCTGACCCTCCACAACGCCTGCCCTGCCCTGCCCCGCGCTGCCGGCACACATTTTTCGAAAAGTTCTTGTTCGTATTGTAGTTGTTGTTGTTGTTGCAGTTGCGTCTAGTTTTCGGACAGCTGGGAGGAAAGTTTGAGTACTTGTTGTCGTGTCCTCGACCTTGTTTCCTTCTCCTTCTCCTCCTCCTCCATGGCGGCGCGGAGGTGGTGAGGCCGTTCCGCGGGCGCAGCGCAGCCCAGGCCAGCCCAGCCGCCCCCAAAAACTTTGTCGACTTCGCTGCCGCTGCCGCTCTCAAGTTTATGACAGTTTTGAGAAAGTTTTTGGTGGCCTCCCTACTCCAACCACCTCCTCCGGGGGCCTGGCCCGGGCTCCGGGCTCACTCCGGGCTCGCTCCGGTACGCGGAGCGGCGCCACAGTCGCAGCGAGCGCGGCCGCCGCCGGCACCACTCCGGCCCGCACCCGGAGCCCACCCGGATCCAGATAGCCAGCGGCCCGGCCCGGCCCGGGCCCGGTCCGGCACCCCGCGCGTTTCCGTTTCCGGTGTCGCAGCGCGAAGGTGGTCGGAGCAGTCGGCACCCCTCTCACCTCACACCCCCTGCTCCAGGGGGAGGCCGCGAGGGCGGGCGCCGCGGCGCAGAGTCCACGACGCGCCGCCTTACAGGGTTCCAGCGTTCAGCTCCCCAGCCTAGGCTGCGTCTGCGCGGCCCCTGCGGGCCCCTGCGACCACGTGACCCGCACCGGTAAGGAGGGGTCGAGCCGCTGCAGCCCGCCCCGCCCCGCCGCACCGGTAGGGAGTAGGGTCATGCCGCTCACGGTTTATTTACGATTAGGAACCGTACGGCAGACCCAAAGTGTGTGTGTGTGTTCTATGTGAGTATCCCTCCTCCCCCTCCGCCCTTTCCCAGCTACCCCTGCCTCTCTCCGCGCCCGCCCCGTCCCGTCGCCGGGCTCAGCCTCGGCTTCCTGACACGTAAGCGTGCATTAATAGTCCATGCCGCGACCCTCGCCCCTCCCCCCTCCACCCCACCACCCGTTCCGCTCCCGACGGCGCCGCGCCGGGCCTGACTGCCAGGCCACTGCCGGGGTCACGTCTGGGGTCAGGTGGCGGGGCATCCAAGAGACGCCGAGACTGACGCCTCGTCTTACTTTGATGGCATACACAAATTTCAGCACAATTTTTTCCCCCTGCAAATGTGCAGTTTTTTTTTTATTTTTTTAATTATCCGCGTAGAACGTTGACGAGCAGTAGTTGACGGCCGGATATGCCTCGCGGAGTGGGGTGGCGTGGCGTGTATACAAGGCGGCGGCGTGAGCAAGAGGGCTTAGCAGCAATCACATACAAAGGCTCACCTGTCCGCCCTCCCCCACCTCTCCCCCGCCTACGCACGCACGCGCGCGCGCGCGTAATTTGACGCATGAATATTATACGGCGTCGTTGCGGGATGTTAGTGGCGTGGCATGATCCTCCTCGTAGGTGAGGCCGGGGGGGTGCAGGAAAGGGTTCGCCGACTGACTAGAGATGAGGCGTAAGCGGCTGTAATCGAGCCTAGGCGCCGCAAGGTGGCGGCGCGCCCAGCAATCACCTGATATTACGCGCGACGCTTCAAAGAAAATTACTTCCTCTGGATTTTTTTTTTAAATTTTATAATTTTTCGTTTTTTTTTTAAATTTTTTTAAATATAGATGGAAAAGAAAGTAAGCTTCTCTCATACACGCCCCTTTCTCCCCTGGTCCCGCCTGTAATTAGTTACGACCAGGCCGGGCTTGACACAAGTCGAACGTCAACGGCAACCGCACCAGCCAGGGTCATCCATCAACTGCGAATAAAAGAAGAGGACGGGGAGAAAAGCGCGAGGGAGAAGAGAAGAAAAAAAAAACCTAGAGCGGAGAGCACTCCGTCAGCAGACGCTTAAAAATGTCGGAAGCAGTCCATTCAGCGAAATTTAAGATCATCGGCCAGCCATACGACACGAAAACACGGAAGAAAAAAGGACGCCATATGGACACATGCGCCCGGACGCGGACAATTATATATGCGAGGGTAACTATTACGGCGATTATAACGTGCCGTTTGCTTACGACAGTAAGTTATTCGGCCGCGGGATCAATACTGTGATAGCTGCTGCCACGTGGTGCGGCACCTCCCCCTCCCCTCCCCCGCCCTGCACACTCAATATACTAAATCTTAAGCCCCGGCCCAATCCACTCATTAAGGCGCGGCGGTAAGAGCGGGAGGAGGGGGACTCGCGAGGAGTGGGAGAGGAGAGAGAGAGAGAGAGAGAGAGAGAGAGAGAGAGAGAGAGAGAGAGAGAGAGAGAGAGAGAGAGAGAGAGAGAAGAGGAAGAGAGGCGGTGCGCAGAGGAGAGGAGGAACAAGGGTCTTCTGCAGGAGAGGATAGATTGATTGTGGAGATTCCCGGGTGAAATTATGAACGAGCGCTCCTCGGCTCCAACGGCGGGCGGAGCAGCCGGGTAGGGTCGTGTGCAGCTGGCGACGCGCGCCTGCAGACCGCAGCATAGGCAGACCCGCACGGCACGAGTGGCCAGCGGGCGGCCTACCCAGCACACCCCTCACCACTGCAGCATGCGATGGGACGGGGCGGGGCGGGGCCACGGACAACCGCTCAACGAACCCTTCTGCTGCACCCGGTCACGTACATCGTGAGGGGCGGGGCGGGGCGGGGCGGGGCGGGGTGAGTGGCAGGTGTGTTCATCGGTCGGGTTACATTTGCATACGTCTGCGTGACAATGGTGATCCCCTTCCGTGCTGATTAACCCCCTTCGCCACGCCCCCTCCCCCTGCTCTACGCCATGAACAAGCAGGTGCCTCAAAGACGTCCCACCACACAACCTGCCAGCGCGCAGAGTGCACCCTTAACAGGAAATGTTACAATAGTGAGCCTGGTCACACGCCTAAAAATACAATAAAGATACATAAAATACAAGAAGCACAAGCAAAGTGTACACAGAAATACACAAGTTTCCGCCCTCTTGACACGAAGCATAATCGTTACTGTGCACAACATTGCAAGAAACCCCTCTACATCGGCAGCTAGAACCCTCGCCACGCACAAGACGAGAGAGAGCGCTATACTCTATAGCGCCATAGGCTCGACCAGCGGCTCTCCAAACATTAACGTTATTAACAACGGCCGCTGCTCACTCCGGCGGTTGTAAAAGAGCGGGAGCCACTTGGAGTGGCGGAGGCGGAAGAGGAGGAAAAAAATACAAGAAAGGTTGCCTTAAAAAAAAAAAGGTGGGCGGGATGGGAGTAGGACGAGGCGGGCTGGATGACGGCGATGGTGTCAATTAAATCCCACTCCTTCTTGTAAAACGCGCCGCTCAAAATGAACGATAAAGCGACGCTATTAAAGAATAAAAACAAAAGGCCATAAACACGGCAGGATGCTCTTCTTCTCCCCTGAGCAGCGGCGGCAGCCGAGTGGAGCCAGCCACCCGGGAGATACAAAGGAAGCCGCCCCGCCCCGCCCCGCCCGCTGTCCGAGGGGCTGGGGGCGGGGGGAGGGGGCGCACCTCCACCGCCGCCCATGATCGCCTCAGAGGAAAGTTCTTTTCTTCACCGTTAGGCACAAGCAAGTGTGTGTCTGACTGGAATTAATTATGTCAGTTAGATGTTCCGGTCCATTGCGCCCTCTGCCGACTACCGCAGCAGCCGCCGCCCTGCCACGCCCCGCCACGCCCCGCCACGCCCCGCCACCACCTCATCGCCCAATACATAGTGTTCTAATGAAGCCGGGCACAAATTAAAAAGGGGCGCTCGTCTGCAACCCTTTGGCGGAGCGCCGCCCCGCCTCGCCACCCTGCCGCGCCTACAGCGCCACCGCGCTCACCTTCCAGTAACGCTGCACACTGCCACGAAAACAAAAATTCCATATAGGAAACGTTTTGTTAGCAATTCCACCACAGTGTGACAGTACCACAAAAAGTTGCGCCTTCACCGAAGTTTGACCAATGTGATCGTTCTGCAAATGAAATCCGGAGCAACGCGAGAAAAACGTTACTGTGCAGTCAGACCCTCCCAGGCCCTGGCCCCTATGACGCTGGTCGGCTCGTACAGATCAGTCTAGTCTAGTCGGTCCCCGGACGGGACCGGGCCGGGCCGGGCCGGACCGGACCGGTCATCTCCGGCCGGACCAATCGGACCCTCGATGGAAGACTAATGGCGTGGCGTGGCGGGGCGCAGCGCGTCTTCATCAATTTTCATCAGTCCATCACTTAGCGCCGCGCCGCCCCACCCCTTCCGTGCTGGAGCGGGCGGACCAGGACCAGGCTGCGGCTTTTGTTTCCCCGCCGTCATTTCCCTCTTGGCCCAGTTTCCTTTTTTTTTTGTATTTTTAGCGGCGCTCTCCCTCTCTCTCCACCTCCACTCCCTTGCTGCGCTTTTCCGTCTCTTTTCCCCTTCAAATTTCCTGTCGCAGTCCATCTATCCCTAACCCCAGCTAACCCCCTCTCTCATCCGCTTCCCTCCCTCCTTTCTCTCTCTCTCTCTCTCTCGATCAGTCGCCAGGGACAAGCGGCCCCTCATACTGATGGCGAGTGATCAGCGCGTGACGGGAAGCGACTGGCGAATGATATCGACTGGAAATATGACGGCCCTCACTCCGGCAAACGGCGCAGTAATACACAGAAGTGGGACGGCCAAAAACAAAAGGAGCAAAGGCGGTGATGATATTATAGGTAGCTGCTCGCATTTCCGCCGTTTGCCGCCGTGATCACCGATCACGAGGACACTGCAACAATAAAACGAAACCAAGGCAGGCCGAGCAAAATCTTCAAAAAGGGATGGCGACAGATTGTCTTGTCGTGATCCGCCAGGAATGAGAGAAGGCCCCGGCCTGGCCAATATCTGTAGAGCGACAATGAAAACGGGATGGAGGAGGACGTCTTAATGAAAACGAAGAGATAAAAAGAATAAAGCGTGGAAAAAAAAAGGCGCAGGGGAGAAATGGGTGATCAAAACACGGGAGGCTGGGAGGAGGCGTCGGCGGGGGGAGGGATCCTCGAAACAATAAGACTTTATGGCGGACACTCGGAACAAGTCTCATAAACGTTTTTAATCATCCTCGGATCGGGTGGAGGGCGATGCGGGCGTGAGGTGCACAAGCTCGAAAAAAAAAAATGCAAAACAAAATTTTTCAAAACAGAAAAAAGTCAATAATACACCTGTGTCGTTAGCGTCCCTGTTTGTTCTCCCTCTCCCCCGCCGACGACATTCACTGCGGTGCCTCCAAATTATTAGACGCGGAGCAAAGCAGCGCCGCGAACCGCACTTAGGCGGCGACATATGAGGGGAGCCGGGCCGGGCCGGGCCGGGCCGGGCCGGGACGTTCAGCTACTTACGCGCCTCCGCCCCCGCCATCATCGGCCCGGAACAGAGACTGGGGTGAGAGAGGGAAGAGTCTGCAGTCCGTGGGGTAGGAGGAGTAAAACAGGCACGCAGGCACGAATACATACGATCGTACAGTGACAGAAAGCTTTAAAAACCTGTGGAAAAATTGCAAAAACCCTCGGAGCCGAGAGTATTGTCTTGCTACCAGTGTAGAGGGGGGGGGGGGGGAGTTTTCCTGAGCTAAGAGTAGTGTCCTGCTATATCAGTGCCGCCCCGCCCCGCCCCGCCAGCACCTGTTGTCTGCCGCGAGCAGGGGGGACACGGCGGCGTGCGTGGGGCTGCACTCTCCCCATCATTAGGTCGTACAATACTTCGATCTCGACGATGAAATTTCCATGGCGACTAAGCGCTGCCACGACAGCCCGTCGGCACGGCCCGGCCCTGGTCCCGCCCCGCCCCGCCCCGCCCCGCCCCCGGCTGGCAGCTGGCGGCGCTCCCACGGGCCCAGGGGCCGGGCCAGGGCGCACGAGCGTGCAGCACTCCCGGCCAATGCAACGACGTAGTTAGTGTTATACAGGCAAGTAACCACTCCAAGTAATAATAGAGAGAGCACATACACACGCCTGCATATCAAAATACCAGTCAAGACGAGAACAAAACACTGTACGGTCACACTACAAAAATGGTTTGCCGTGACTTTCACGATACCGCTGCACCGTACGGTTAAGTTTTCCCGTAAGCTACGGTAAAAATCTGAGTGCAGAGTTGATTGTAGCTTGCAGTGAAATTCGCCCAGAGCAGCTTTTTTTTTTAAGTGCAACGTCATCGGCCGTTCTCTTTTTTTGCTTTCAGTCACGGAAAATGAAGGGACTGGAACATCGACAGGCTTGACTATGTGGTTTTGTTTGAGCGAGTCCACCACCCACCCTCCGGCCCCGGGCCGCACTGACCTCAGCGCCAGTGCGCTCACACACACACACATTCGGAGGGGAGCGGGGGAAAAAAAGGCTGTCAGCATGCAGAGTCAATCAAACCACCAGGCAGGCAGAGCCGGGCATGGGCAACAGGTCCTGTTCTCTTTTTAGATTGTTTTCATTTCATCCGGGTTTTTTCCCCTTTCCCCACGCGAGTTTTGTTTCGCCTTGTTTTGTCCCTTGCAATTTGCGTACACTGCTAGCATTCGGGGAGTTTCGGTGCAGCGCGCGGAGTAGAGTAGGGAAGGAGAGAGAGGGGGAGAGAGGAGCGGGGTAAAAATGACCAGTTTTCTGGAATAATGGCCCGTGCTGAGTGCCTCTTAATTTTGTAGCGCGGCGGCGCGGCGGAGCGAAAGGTGCCTGATTGCCTCGAAAAGGAAAGTAGTTTCTGCCGGTGAATAAGTCATCGCCCCTCCCATAGTTTCCCAGACTTCCCCGTGAGAACCAGGAGGGGCGGGGCGAGGCGAGGAACGACACACAAGGACTCCCATGAATAATCCCGGTCCCCGGCTAAACGAGCCTCAACAAACCGTCACCTTTTAATTTTTTTTCAAAATGTGCAAATAAGCAAATATTGCCAGAGTCATTAAAAAAAACGCGGAAAAACACCACGGTCAAGCACCATTTTTTGGAATACGACGTGTTGGTATAGTACCTTCCCACGTGAGTTTCTTGCAGTGTACCGCGGCGCCCCCTCCCCGGCGCTGGCCGCGGTCGGGCCATTCCGCCAATCTAAGCCGGCGGCATGCTAAGATCGCCAAGAGTTTCCTTTTGCCACCCTCCTCCTTCTCGAGTGGATATATTTTTTTCCCCCGGTCGCGCCATCTCTCTTACTGTCTCCCGGAGGACCCGGAGGGCCCGGCCACTTCCTCTCTCTCGCACCCGCCGGCCCGGGTCGGGCCCCGGAGGGGGAGCGAGAGAGACAGCGAGTGCGGAGGGCCGCGACCCAGACGGCCTTAATCTCTATCTGATCACAGCGATTATAGCGCCAGGCCAGGCCGAGGCGCCTCCCGGCCCAGCAGCAGGCTCGCTGCCAGCGGCTGGGCAATGCGACTTCCGCGAGGAATTAACGCGCCAGAAATTTGAGACTCAAGATTTTAGGCGCGAAAATTCCATACCCTGCGGAAAAAAAATATCCAGCCCTTTCTCCCTTAGTGCCGCTGTTGGCGCCGCTGGCATAGAGAGGCGCCAGCCACACGGCAGCGTTTTGTTCCGCAGCTGCACGGATATTCCTTCATTTCGGGCGACTGACCCCGCGGTATTAGTTTCACCAGCAGGCGAAAAGTTTTTGGCTTGATTTCTTGTGGGGCTGAGCGCGGCCCGGCCTGGCCTGGCCCAGCCCGGCCGCCAGCTGCCGCTCCGAGCTCGGCCCCACCCCGCCCCGGCACCCGGCAGCAGCCGTGCACTTGTTGGCGGCAGATATTCATAATTTCGGGCCAGCCAGGGGAACATTTTCACTCGTTCCCGCCCCGTCCCCGTCCCCTCCGCGCTGCTCCCTCCCTCCCTCCCTCCTCAACCCTGTCAACCCCAACTCCCCCGCCAGGCCGCAGCGACACGCCCAATGCACTCATTGCCTGCTTTTCGCATTTCCTTGTGAAATTAGAAACACAGCGCGACTCCTGGGGTGCCTGGCTGCCTTTCCCATTCGCCCCCACCTCTCCCTCTTCGTCGCGCTCACTCTCTCTCTCTCTCCCTCCCCTCCCGGCAGCCAACTCGAGCTCAATTGTCAACTTGTGCAAGCGGCCGTCCTCACATTCCCATCCCCCTAAAAAAAAATCTTGTTGGTTTTTCTCCCTCTGGTGTGTACTTAATTTTTTCGCTCCCCAGTTAGGACCCCTCCTCCTCCGACTGTGATATGGCCGCGCGGGCGGTGCGCAGGGTGACGGGAGAGCGAAGGAGAAAGGAGGAGGGTGGCGAGAGAGAGAGAGAGAGAGAGAGAGAGAGAGAGAGAGAGAGAGAGAGAGAGAGAGAGAGAGAGAGAGAGAGAGAGAGAGAGAGAGAGATTCTGGGTTTTTGGACACGATTTAAGAGGGTGCGCAGACCTCGTTTTTAATTGTCGCGCGGGTCGTAGATGTGGTCCCGCTACGTTCTACCTGACGTGCGTAGCAGAGTCTGCGCGTGTGCGTGTGTGTGCGCGCACGCCACAGCAGCTGCAGACGCCCTTACCTCTTTATGCCTTTCATAAAGGGGCACCTTCTCCCTCTCCCAACCCCCTGCTCCCTCCAGCGATCACCCCCTCCCCCCATCTTCCCCCTCTCTCATTGCTTCACGGCCGCACCTGCACTCGTTTTTCAGATATTGCTTCCTCTGCAGTGCTGCGCGCGCGGCGGCGCGGCTTGCACCCCACCTGAGCGCCCCGCCCCGCCCCGCCCCGCCCCGCCCCGCCCCGCCCCACCTCCTCTCTGTGATCAGACGCCGCCGTACGAGACTTATCGTCATGGCTATGGAGCCGCCACGCCGCGCCCGCGCCGCGCTCCTCCTCCGGCTGGATAACTGGGAGTGGGGAAGCAAAAAAAAAAAGTCAGGACGGAGAGAAAAAAAAACAAGGCTTGGAGGGTACGCTATCCAGCAGCCCTTAATACGCAACGCAGTTTTACTCTGAGGGAAACAAAACGCCATACGCGCAACGCTGTAGTCGCGGAAACTTGTCCGTGGAAAACTATGAGGCTTAGAGACGGATCACTTGCGGTATGTCCGCGTTCTATTTGTCCCAGCTATTTTCACATTTTTTGTAAAAGCTTTTGTTTCACTGTCTCTTTCGTGCAGTTGCGGGCGGAGGGGAGGCCTGCAGGATGGGTCCTGGCCGGGCCCGTAATAAAAGGTGGGAATGCAACGCGACGGCGCGGCGCCCGGGCGGCCCAGCCCAGCCCAGCCCAGTGGGACCACCACTGCGGCTTATAAGTCGTAAAAATAATAGTATTTGTTGGGCTGCCCCGCCCCGCCCCGCCCCGCCGAGCTCTCGCAGGTGTCGCGGCAGCCCCGCCCCGCCCCGCCCCGCCCGTCCATGATTGCCATAGGCCGGCGCGGCGCGGCCCCTCCTACTCGTCTTGTTTTATCGCTGCTCCCAGGAGTTACCGCGCCTTTTATCGACCACAAAATTTCCGCGGAACGGATTTATTCCGGGCGATTTCATGATTTCGACCTTTATGTGTGCCACTTAGCCACTTAGCTGAGCGCGATATGGCTTTCTTTTTCCTCCCCTCCTCCCGCCGCGTATCCGTCTCGGCAGACGGGCCACCCACTACGCCGCGCCACGCCACGCCACGCCCCGGCGGGGTGGCCGACCTGAGCGGTGCGGTCTGATAGAATTCGATACCACTTCGGTTCCACTTGGACGATCTGGTTCCGTTTCCGCTCGAGCGACGCGCTGCTGCTGCTGCTGTGTTGTGTCGGATGTCACCAGCGAGGGAGGGTGGAGCCCGCTGGTCCGAGACGAGACGGCAGCGTGACAGAGAGAGAGGGAGAGAGAGAGAGAGAGAGAGGGAGAGAGGGAGAGAGAGAGAGAGAGAGAGAGAGAGAGAGAGAGAGAGAGAGAGAGAGAGAGAGATGCTGGGCTGGAAACAGCAGAGCATGACTCTCCCAAAATTACGGCATTTTGCTGGAATGTTGCAAGTCAGTTGGTCTAAATACTCGCGCGGCGGCGGGGTGGGTGGGTGGTGTAGGGGTGGTGGGTACTTGCGGCCTCGGCGGCGTGCGGGCGGCGGCGGCGGCGGCGCGGGGGTCTCGCCGAAGTTGGAATATTGCAACCTTGACTTTGGCGGTCGTTTTAAGCCTCTCGCTGGACACCGCCACCCTACCCCACCCCCGACTCCCCTCTACTCCCGGCCCGCAACGCGCGCGCGCGCGCAAAGTGGAAGTTGAAAAGTCAATGACCGAAAGTTCGGCTCCTGCCGCCGCCTCGCCTCGCGCTGCGGCCTTGGGCGGCCGGCGGACTGGCCTTGGGGCAGGGCCCAGCGGGCCGGCTGCAGTGACCCAGGTCAGGCGCAGGTCAGGTGTCGCGTCGCAATCGCACGCATGTCCGTATGCGACCGAAAATTCTGACCCGGAAGTAGACTACAGCCGCGTTTATCGGTTGTGCGGGCTAAGCACAGGCGAAACCCTTCACACTTATTCTTCCCCTCCTCTCTACCTCAAGCCGGGGCTAGAAGGATGAGAGTCGCGGGCGGGGGTAGCCCTAGGACCTAAAAGAGAGGGTTGGGGCTGATTTTCACACCAAAGAAGAGAGGAAATGTAAATAGTGACTCTCTCTCTCTCTCTCTCTCTCTCTCTCTCTCTCTCTCTCTCTCTCTCTCTCTCTCTCTCTCGATTCGTCCGCCCGAGAGACACTTTGGCGCACAAAGAGTTACTTGCAGTGGGACGAAATTAGTTCCAGTTGTTGACTTCCACCTCGTTGCAGTTCGCTGGCGGAGGGCCTGCCTGGGAGCGCGGGAGGGTGAGAGAGAGAGATTATAGGAGGAGGAGGAGGGCGCGCGAGCGAGAGGGAGAGAGGATTCTCCCGCCCGACTCGTGCCTGCACTACTATAGGGGTAGCAAACGGGCAAAGCAAGTGGAATAAGAAGCCACTAATGCTGTAGACACTAGAGAGGATAGCAGACGCGTAGGCGGAATAAGGCACAAAAGCGAAAAACTACCACGAATTTCATTAATGACCACGATTTTTAGGTACAATATAAACTGTCTCTTAAATCCTCAAATCAGGTCAAACGGCCATTCTTCTGCAAGCCGTAGATATAAAAGTGCGTAAGGTAGTCTTGGAGAAAGGAAAAGAGAGGGATAGCGCGAGAGGGAGAGAGGAAGTGAAAAGAAATGCAAACGCTGGGTTGCCCCAGTCACCTCGAGGTTTGGTAGCGGGAGGGGGAGGGGGTGAGGCTGTCGCAAACGATGGATGAATGCAGATGAGTTTCAGAGTGCGGCCGGGCCCAGCCGGCTGGTCGCCGCCCCATCACCTCAAGGAGCCACTAGTGCGGCCCAAACACAAAGCGTAAGGGAGAGTCAAGGCGGGGGAGGGAAAAGAAAGCTGGTAAAAAAAGACTGAAGTAGCGATCGATTAGAGAGATAGGAGGGGGACCTAATTAGTTCCGGAGCGCCGCCGCTAATCACCAGCCACTTCTTTCTTTCTCTTTTTCTCGGCAGAAGCAGCAAGAATCCGCTTATCCAATACGAGTTTGCCTACCGTTGCTTCCGATAGAGCAGGCTAAAAAGCTCAACGACAAAACAAAAAAATAAAAATAAAATAAAATCGAATGCCGACGATACTGGAGAAAAAAATAATTTCCCGCGGCGTTTCTTTACTTTTTTCAGGTATTTGGCTCTGTGAACGCGCCGGTTATATAAACTATTTTTAAAACATTTTAATTGTCAGGACGGCAGAGCTCTGCTACGAGCGTGTGCAGAGGTGTATGTCGACCCGGGGCCCGGCCTCCTCGCCACCTCGAAATCAGTACCAGGCCGTGGCGGCCGGCCGGGTCGGGCTAGGCGGGCTGAGGCGGGCTGAGGCGGGCTGAGGCGGGCTGAGGCGGGCTGAGGCGGGCTGAGGCGGGCTGAGGCGGGCTGAGGCGGGCTGAGGCGGGCTGAGGTTCCCCAGAGGTTGGCCGGGCAGGGCCGGGCAGGGCCGGGCTGCGCTCCCCTCCCGACGCCCTGCGCGGCGCGGCGCACCCCTGCCGCCCCGGGCCGCCCGCACCCACCGAACCGCGGCGACCCTTGGCGGGCGGGCGGCCGGGGGTGATGGAGGAGCGGGCCGCGGGTGGGAGGGAGAGGGAGAGAGCGGGGGATGAGGGGCGGGAGGGGAGGGAGAGAGAGGGAGAGAGAGAGTGGGGAGGCACAGCAGCAGCTGCCAAGGTAGGCATGTCATGTTTAGAGAGAATTCAATAAATTTGCATGTGCGACCGCAGGGGGAGAGCGGCCCCGCCCCACCCCGCCCCTGCCGCGCCCCCGGCCCGCACCGAGAAGGCGAGAAAAAAGAGATTAGAGGGCCGTGTGGCACGAGGATAGGGATGGGTCAGAGAGAACGGGAGAGGGAGAGAGGGTTGGAGGGAAAGGGGGGAGGGGGGCTCAGGGGTTGCAGAGGACGACCGCATACGGCGCTAGGGGTTCCGTAATGGAATTTCCGTAAGGCGCAATTAGGCAACCCGCGCCTCACACGGCATAGCGTAGAGGGTAGGGGGTGGAGGGTGGGGCGGGGAGAACTGAGATGGGAAAGGTAGGAGGGGGGGGGGGGGATATCACAGCAGAGAGGGCATGAAGGGACCAGCCATAAACCTGCGGCCACACTGCGGTGGCGGTGGGGTATGGAGACACGGGGCTGCCACACACACGCACACACATTAATCATCTTCAAAATAAATGTCACGCAGGTATAGTGCACCAGGAAGGAGGATAATGTCATAAGCAGAGTTATCATTTTTATACTTGTAATATGATAATAATAATAGTAATAATGATACTGAAATAAATGGGCTTTTTAGCTTAGCATCAGACAGTGTCCAACACTTGTAAATGTGTCAGGTAAACACTTTAGATTACAATGTACACGGAATCTACGAAAACCCCCGTTTCTGTGTAAAACGAGAGAAGAAAAGAAATCTCTTTACCGGGAATTCTTGAACAAGGGGGAGTATTTACGGCCACGGAAAGTTGTGTATAAAAACAGTGTTTTCATTTTCGCGCCGCGTTCAGCCTGGGTGATAATTGAATCTGGAAAGCACAGTGCGGCCACTCACTCGGTGCGGGGGCGGGGCGGGGGCGGCGCGGGGGCGGATAGGACGCTAGCGCTAGCAACAGATGGCCAGTTACCGGCCGCGTGTCCGGCCCGCCCCGGCCCGCCCCGACCGGCCAGCACCGCGGCGCGCCCGCCGGCCACCGGCCATTCCAGTGCGCTCCGCCACCCCCGGCCCGCCCCCGGCCCGCCCCCGGACGCTCCGCCTGTCTGCCCGCAGCGCCATCCGTCACGATCGTCTATGCAAATCGGCAGCTTTTAGTCGAATTAACACGTCGGCGACTTACTTGACCAGCAGAGGGGAGCGAAGGGGGCTGTCAGCGCGGGGCGGGGCGGGGCGGGGCGGGGCGGGGCGGGGCTGCGGGTGTTTGATAATGCAGGGCGGCAGGGGGACTCACGCGTGCGGCCGCGCGCCGCCTCCTAATGAAATATCACGTGGCCACAGCACAGATTATTTTTCCTTCCACCTTTCTATTTTCTCTCCACTCCTTTTTCCTGTTACCTTCTTCGTCACCATCCCCAGCGCCCTCGCACAGGTCGGCCAGCTACCGACACTGCACACACACACACTGCTGACTTGTCACGCACTTGGCCGTGCTCTGCTAGCGTGGCCCCCGCCCCGCCCCGCCCCGCCCCGCCCGCTCGTACCCGCCCGCGCTGCCGTGTCAGCGGCGCTGTGTAATTGTTCTGCCAGCGTGCCGGGCGGGGCGGGGCGGGGCGGCGCCTTGAGGCAGGTCAGGTCAGTTAAAGGGGAGCGCAAGGTGATGTCATGCGGCGCCATAGGAGCTGCGCACACAGGCGGGGAGCCCAAAGAGTGTGAATGTTGCACTCTTGTAGCAGGTGTGCGAGTGCCGATCCGCACATGCTTGAATAAAACATACGTTATAACGAGTGGACATTTACACACCTACAAAGTGTGCGGCATTCACACGCTTGGCTTTCCATTGCAGCTCTGCTGCAGGGCAGCCGTAAGTCACCAGGGGAAGGGGGGAAAAACGCTAAACGGAAATACAAAATGCGTCGTTTTTGATCGTCTCGAGTGGCGGCCGCCACCGCCCCGCCCTTACCTCACGCACGAGCAGCACGACATCGTAATAGCCTTATTCCCATTTTTATTTCCCTCCCCCTTTTTTTTATATTCCTGCCTAAAGGTGTCTCTAAGTGGGCGCGATTCATGTCAGCCGTCGAGCCTCACGCACGGGCAAACCTTTCCCTCCCCAAGGCTCCCTCTACTCCTCGGCCTAGACCTAGACGGCCCGGGCCCGGCCCTCTGCCGCCGTATAATCAAACAAACGCCGTAATACACGTTTTCTACACGATTAACCTCTCCTTTTTCTTACGCGCGCGGGCGTGTGTGTCCCGCCCCCAGGAGGGCCCCCACACGTGCAAGGGTTGCCTCCGGCCTCCTCCACCCGGCCCACGCGTCCCGCGGGGGCGCGTCGAGACGTCCCGCAGCAGGGACCACTTCCGGGCGCCACTTTTTCTTCCGGTCTTTCCGGCACTTCCGGTATCACTATCGGGAACGCCCATTGGCCTCAGCGCGCGACGACCATGCGCCCATGCTGTGAGGAATAAGACACCCTTCCTTCCTCGTATCTTCGCCCTTCGCCGTTTCCGACGACGACGAAAAAAAAAGTTTCTGACCAGTTTTCTACGATTTGTTATTTATGAAATCGTTTTCACACACAAGTTTATTGCTCCGTGTCGAATAATATTTTTTTTTCCTGGCCTCGCCGGCCTGCTATTTTTATGGCGTGGAAACACGCTGACAGATCGGTTTGACAGTCCGTGATCAGGAAGTTGCTCCGTAATCACGGTCCCGTCGACCAAGTCCACCCATTGTCTCGTCACCTATCGACCGGATCTGACTACCCTCGCATTTTATTTCTCTTTTTTCGCAGCTCGTTCGTACGCCTTTTTCCTGTTACCTTCACGGGTAACGACGGTAAGCTACGTCCAAAAGTACAGCTAGTAAAGAATATTAGTAACTTACCATTCGAGTAGAGACGCAGATTACAAGATCAGGGAATAGGTCGGATCAGGGTCATCCTGTTGGCAAACCAAAAGAAAAATGCCAATATTAAAATCAACAAAATATAAATATGTTGAAGGCACCCAAGTCGTCGCTGAGGCGTCCTTGCTGGCTTATTCCCTTTGACAACAAAACCTCTTCTCGGAGATTTTCCTTCTGTAGTGTACCCACCCCTCTCCCTCAGTTATGCCCACCAGCAGAAAGCACTGCGGCGCCGCAGAGAGAGAGAGAGAGAGAGAGAGAGAGAGAGAGAGAGAGAGAGAGAGCAGGGGGAAATAAAATAAAAATGTATAAGGGAAGGGGCGCAGTGAGAGGGGGCCCGAGCGCCCGCCGGAGTATTGACATAAAAATTAGGTGTCATCGACTCTGCACTCGGGCTGCGGCTCTCCTTGGTTTTATGGGCCGTGAATTGGGCCCCGCATGAGAATCGCGCCACCTCCCCCACCCCCTCCCCTCCTACAGCGCCGGGGGCTGGTGCCAGGGCAGGTGCGGCCGGAACACGCACCGCAAAAAAAAAGAAGAAAAAATTGCTAATGAAATAAATGACTTTTATTTTTAAAATAAATAAGACCCGTCCGTCCCGTTCCGGCTGGGCCGCCTGTTGCCAGCCCCGGCTCCCTCTGGCTTATTCACACACAGCGGATTACTGTTTACCGACCATGTGGCGAAAAGAGAGACCGACGACGACGAGCCGTTAAGCGGAAATAAAAATAAAATGGAAAAGAGACGGGAGGAGACAGAAAAAGAGAAACACGAGTCGTTGGCGTCGGACGGGAGGCTCAATTAGCCGGCTGATGGACTGGGGATGGGGCTGTGCTCGGCCTGCATGGGGATGAACATAATCACGGAAAAATAATTACTGGGTCACGCGATGCGTCCGGGACGCGTACCGCGAGCGGGCGCGGCCGAGCCGAGGCGCCCCGGTGCAGCGCGCACCACCAGGTGCAGCGGAAATTCAAAAAGAAAAAGAAAATATATATGACAATTTCAGCAAAAAAAAAAATTCGCATAGAGACGATACCGTATCTTGTTCTGAGATGTGTGTAGATATAATTTTGTTTTTCTCTCGGGCCGATCCACACGCAACAAACTATTTTGTCCCGATTGGTTGACGGCGAGGGAGCGGTTGGCCTCGGCGCCCAGACCACTCGACACTCGGAGAGGACGGGTCGGTCAAGGGCCTCTAAACATATCTTAAGCGGCGGGCCCGGTCGGGCCGCACGGCGGGGGCCGGGTGCGCTGCCGGGGCGGGGCGGGGCGGGGCGGGGCGGGGCGGCGAGCGACGCCTGTCACCCGGCGTGCCACCCTCCCTCCCCGGCGCTCCCCCGCCCCCCGCCGTCACGCACCCCGTGCCCGTGCGCCCCTACGCCCCGCACGCATGTCTGGCAGTGCCAGCAGTGCTTGTGCCTGTCGCATTTGTCGTAACCACTAAGCAATAATACCCCCCTCCCCCCTCCCACCGCCTGCAGGGGCCCTGGGGTAGTGTCGCGAGGTGGTGGGGTCGGAGCGAGGCTAGGCGTGTTCGACTGGGAGTAGGGGCGGGCGGGCGGGGGGAGCGGGGATTACGTTTTCATTGACTTGGATATAGCTGTCGTGGAGGTGGGCGCGGCGCGGCAGGCACGAGCCTTAGCGTGCGCGCACGTATGTCCCGGTGAGGTCTCGCCCACGGCCCCGCCCGCGCCCCGCAGGCGGGGACAGAGGTACGATAATAGTGCCATGTCGACAGGGGGGAGGGGAGGGAAGACGGGAGCCTTTTAGGGAAAAGACATTGATGGCCCCTCCTTCTGTAAATCCTTATATATTTGTAACGTCTCTTTTCTTTTCTCGGTTGCACCTTCTGCGTCCGTTATGTTGTGTGCCAAGGAAGGACGCAGTAAGTGGGCGGAGCGGGACGGGATCGCGCGCATGTTGTAGGCCAGGGTGAACACCCCATGCGCCCCCGGTCGCCGTCCTGCTCCACGCACTCGTTGGCCTGCAGCAGAGCGCGAACCGAATAGGGAAGTACAGTATGTGTCTCTGCGGGGGTGTCTTTGGCCGGCCCTGGCGCCGGCGCCTGTGGGCGGAGTAAGTCCCTGCAACGGAGCGCGGGCCACACATACAGCGTGAATGTTCACACCAATGTATGTGTGTGTGTGTTCCGGAGGAGCAAAGAGCTCACCACAGTCCGAAGGTCAAGTGGCTGGCACACGACAATCATCCTGGGCCTCAAAACGAGATATAACGCCTTTTGTAAGTTTAATAAGAACAGGATTGCACCACAACCAAGTCGTATAACGCGCCGGGCCGGGCCGGGCCGGCGGGGCCGTCCACTGGGGTGCCTTTATATAAATAGCCGGCTGCAGAGGCTGCGCCACGCCACGCCACGCCACGCCACACCGCGCACACGCCTTCGGGGGAATGAGATTTGTCCTCCCATCTCCAACAAATGACTGCTCATCAAATGTATGAGTGGCCCGCCTGGCTCGGCGAGGCTCAGGGACCGTCGGTCCCCGCCCCGGCCCCGTGTGGCCTCCGGCGGGGCGGGGCGGGGCGGGGCTAGGGTTGGCCTCGGCCCATTGTCCCCACAGGTCCACCGCTTTTGTCGTCCTGTGGCGAGACCGCCACCGTGACAAAGCCGACTTTTGCAACATGCCTCACCCCCGGGCCGGGCCGGACTTGCACTGCCCGCCCACGCCGATACACACTACACGCCCTGCTGGACAAGCGACGAGACAAAAAAACTAAAAGTAAAATATTTTTTTAAAAAAATAGACTAAGCTTAGCGCGGAGGCAGCCGGGCCGGGCCGAGTCGGGCGCCAGCTGCGGGGTGGCGTGGCCCTTCCCTGCTCCTCTCTGCGATGCCCGGGGCCCGCGGCAGTTCAGCGCGCTGTGCGTATTACACGGCCGCCAGAAATCCTACCGCTGTCGTGAAATATCTCGTCGGTCAGGTCGGCGTGCCGCCGGCTGCACCGCGCCGCTCGCAACATGTGCTACTCAAGGAAGTGCGGCTTTTGAGGCCCCACCGCGCCCCGCCCCACCGCCTGAAGGGGGCACCCCCAGCGCCATCCATCTGCACACTCTACCCACTACCAATTATGCCGCGCCCCACCGCACCCCACCCCACCTCCACCCCGCCCCGCCCCCTCAGCTCAATCCGGCGCGGCCCTCCTCGCTGCTGGCTTCCCTCGGCCATTACACACTAGTCCGCATACAGCACGGCTGGGAACAATCCCGCCGACACCTACTGCCGCCCCAGTGCTGCTGCTGCTGCTATTAGCCCGGCCTCATATAGCGCTGAGGAGGAGCAGGGGCAGGAGGAGGAGCAGGAGGAGAAGCTGGAGGAGGAGGACCTCGGCCGGCTGCTACCGGGTCGATTCCCCGTGTCGACGTAAGGCTGGCCTCCACCTCACACACCTGCGGATCAGCTCGGGGAGTGAGGTCGACTATCAAGTCAGTTTTTCACTAGCACTAGATCGCTCCACGCGCTCGCGCTCAAACTCCCCCCAGCTTTATTTAGACATTTGGAGGGGGCTCTGGCTGGAGGGACTAGAGGACCACACCGAAAAATTCAAAAATAATTTCAAAATTTTTAGTAAAGTCTCCCCTAACGGAAGACTGAGGGAGGCTGGTGGACAGCAGTAGCAGTGCTACGCGGGGGCTGGGTCAGGGCGGAGGAGCACTTCGTGTCCGCGTGGCGTGTTTGGAGAGGCAGGATAAACTCTCCGCGGGGTATCCTGAGGTGCGCGCCGAGCCCAGCGGGATGGAAAGATAACAGCGAAAGAGTTGATAAGATAAGATGACCGCGCTCGGATAATCAAACGGCCAACTAATTGATTACGAGAATTAGAAAGAAAAAAATTAGTTTAAGCGAAAAAAAAAACACGCACACGAGAAACGTTTTAAAGGGAAAGAAAATTCCGTAATTCTTTTCAGCTAAGTAGGACCGCCCTAGGGTGGAGACGCCACCAAGGCGCTTTTTAAAAGCCCCTCTGCTCAGATAAATCATACACGTCAGACAGGCCGGGCGCCGCGCACCACGCCACGCCACGCCGCTACACCGAGTGCTACAGCTGCCGCACAACAGGTAACGCCGAGGCCTTATCTCTGACGGGAGAGAGAGAGAGAGAGAGAGAGAGAGAGAGAGAGAGAGAGAGAGAGAGAGAGAGAGAGAGAGAGAGCAGATCCCTAAATTACGCCCCGGTGGTCCTTGTTTCCCGCGTGTAGACGGCAGTACAAGGAGGAGATGAAAAACGCTGCTGCGATAATTTATTCCGCGCTGGGGGGTAGGAATCTCACGCCAGATTTCTCATACGCGCCCGGCGTCTCGTCTCGTACGCCTAATTCCCTCCAGGACATGAATTCCCCATATCAAATTATTAGGCCCCCCTCCCCTTCACCCCCGCCACCTACAGAGCGGGGCCCCGTCCTGCCCTGCCCCTCCGTGTGTGTGTGTGAGTCGACCCTGCTTTGAATTTACATGCGTGTATGAGATTTTGATATGATCCTCCTGCAACAAATTAACGCGAGAAGATATCGGGGAGGAGGTTGAGGGAGGGGGCGTGGCGTCCTGAGAGTGACTCCTCTCCTCCGGTGCAGCGCGGCGCCGCGGCGCTCGCTCGCTCTTCTTGCTCCGCCGCTATAGCGCTTCCCTCCCTTCCTCCCCGCAGCCCGCCCCGCCGCACCCTTTGGCGAGCGTCCCTGTCCAAACATGAAATATGAAGTCCTTGTATATCTTCGTTACAGGTGAGGCGTGGCGCGCCTGCCCTGCCCCGCCCCGCCCCGCCTCACCCCACCCCGCGGCGGGCCTTCCCTCCGCGCTCCGCGGAGCGCAAGCATGACCAAAATATTGACTGCTCGCGCGCGAAAAACCGCTTTTCTTAGCGTGTTTGAAAAAACTATTTGACTTTACACGTCGAAAAAGACATGAGTTTCCGAAAAAGACGGGTCAAAGCGACGTAGGCGCTTCGCGGACACCCCTTTCCGGCCTCGCATCTTGTGATGGGCTCGGGGGCGGGGACCTTCCCTCCCGCTGCAGATGACGCGCGTCCCATTGTGACCTAAGTGTCTCGTGTGTCTCCGTGAAAAGCGCAGGTGGAACCTGAGGGGTCGCGAACCCGCGGCTGCAAAAGAGTGCGAGAGTCGCGACGAGAGCAGGCACAGAAGGAGGGGAAAAAATGACAAGTATACTCCGCGGGGGGAAATGAAAAGACGAGCGGGGAGGAGAAAATGAGAAGAGCGTGCGTAGCACGACTGGCCGGCGCGCCACGGCCGCCGAGCTCGTTTGTTAAGCCGCGTGAGTTGACGACAGATTTGTGCAAACAAGTGCTGCCACCTGCTGTGTGTCAACATCTCTCTCTTTCTCCGCTCTCTCCCCCTATGCCTCCCTTCCTTTTCCCTCTCTTTTCATGGAAGAAAAACTCAAGGAGAGGTGGTAACGGGGCATGGGCAGAGCAAGAGAGAGCGAGCGAGCGGGCGGGAGAAAGCGAGCGAGAGAGAGACGAGGGGGGCGCACGACGGAAAAAGTAGCCGAGGGGAGAGGGGCATTGGCGGCATAGGGTAGGGTAGTCCCGCGGACGAAGTGGAAGGGGTGGGGGTGGGGAAGGGGGAGGGGGATGAAGTGGCCCCGGTCCAGCGAGCCGCGCCGAAAGTCAAACATGCGTCTGTAATTAGGCGGTGCTACTGCTGGTGCTGCCGGGCCGGGCCGGGCCGGGGCCTCCGCCTTCATTAGCTCTCATATCTTGGCGACCCAGCGGAGCGTGCAGCTGCTCTCTTACCTCCACGGCCCGGCCGGGAGCCCCGCGTCAGCAGAGAGAGAGAGAGAGAGAGAGAGAGAGAGAGAGAGAGAGAGAGAGAGAGAGAGAGAGAGAGAGAGAGAGAAGAAGAAGAAGAAGAAGGGGCCTTCGAACACGCGTATCCATTTTTCCTGGTGCGTCGCACACGCGTAGGAGATGCCCCTAACCCCCACTCCTTCTGCCCGGTCCTCAGAAGAGAGGCGGGTTGGGTTATCATCCCCAACTAAAACCTCTCGGTAAGCCCTTCCTTCAGCACACCCTCCGTTTCTTCGCAACTCCTTCACGTCTCTCTTATCTCTCACCCCTTCTTACCTCTCTCTCTCTCTCCCTCTCTCTGCCCCTGAGCCAAGGACGTGGACGCCTCGGTCTGTAGTTTTAGTGCTCGCTTTAAACCAGCACGTTTCGGATTAGCCCAATATTTACTGATGAAAATTGACTGCAAAAGGGTTGGGGCGGGGAGATAGCGCGTGCGCGGGGGAACATGCGTGCGTGCGTGCGTGCGAGTGAGACGTCTCGCGCGTGTTGACACAGCCTCACTTTCGGATGCGTTCGTTTTGCGTGCGCGCACGCGGTGCCCGTGTGTGCAGTTGTGTTGGTGCGTGCATGTTAAAAAGCAGTGCAGAGGGCCCCCGGCCCGAGGACGGAGGCTGTAACGAGGTGCGAGACGCGGACGGGGGACGCCATAAGGAATTACCGCGACACGACGATATCGGCGCAAATTTGTCGGGCGGCGCTGAGCGTCGCGTCGTAGCCTCAAAGCAACAGCCCATGACAATCCATCCCCCACGCGGCCGCGAGCTTTAAAAAAAAAAAGAAAGAAAGAGCGTCGTGTTTTGTCTCCGTCGCTCTTATGGGCGGTGTCACTCCTCTGGAGCTGGAGAGAGGGTGGAGGGCCGAGCCACCAGCACGCGGAATGGCGCTGTAAAAATGCTAACAAGACATAGGAGAGAGTGCGCGCGGGAGAGAGGGAGAGAGCGAGCGAGAGAGAGAGAGAGAGAGAGAGAGAGAGAGAGAGAGAGAGAGAGAGAGAGAGAGAGAGACGGAGAGCGCGACAAGTGACTAGCAGTAAGACGGAGATGACGGTGCGCCGCGCAAGAGACCGCGGGCGAGCCATAACCCTCAATGTCCACATAAACATGACCGGAGCCCTCCCCGCGCTCGGGAAAAAAGAAGGGTAATCGCATACACAGTTATCACTTGCGTAAATACGGTGACGACAGGCGGTGGCATCAGGGGCGGGGAGGGACTCTTCATAGGTGTCCGTGAGTACGAGGCCGCCCACATGTTGCCCGCTCGGCTTACCCGCCCAACAAACATTGAAAAAAAAGTCAAATTTTTTTTAAGGGCTGTCTGGAATAATTTTTTTTTTCGGAGGCTGTGACCGTTATATTTATTTTAAGTTACGCAGCAGTACGCACGCGGTTTCACGGACCCTTCGATTCTTTCTATTCCTTCGGAGCAAAAACAATCTCTTCCAATAGGAATAATTTACATCTCATTAATATGCACGAAAACATCTTCACTACAGGCGTTTCTTTTCTTTAAGCGTCGGCCCGGATTTAACATTTTCTTTCGCTCCGAGGCAGGGGGTGGCGCGTAGCACAGCGCGGCGCCCCGCGGAAGTTGTTTCCAAATCCAATCTGGCCGGGTAAGGCAGCCACGGAATCTGTCTGGACTCTCTCGAATATTCCTCCTGCTTTATTATAATTTTTTTCCCCTGCGTTTGTGGGCACCTCCGCTCCGTCTGATTACAACTCCCCTCTCGGTCTTGCCTAAAAGAATGCCAAGGTAAAGCTCGGGATCGCTTACGTCAGTCTCATGTACTAGCTGGTGCAGCCGCCCTCCCGCCCGGAGGAAGGAGGGGGGAGGGGGAGGCGCTGCTGTCGCTGGCCCTGGCTGCCGAGCCGAAGGTGCGCCCACAGTCATGCACTCGACACAAATTTGTTCAAAAACGTTCTAAAATATTTTTTTCCCGCTTTCATCCGGTTTGACAGATTTAAATAGTGTGTTGTCGCACAAACCCACTCTCCGTAACTTTGTGTGGACATAACGGTAACGATACCGCGGCGCAGCAGGGGCTCAGGGGAGCATAAAGGGCAGATCATGCCCCGAAGTTACACTGTGGCTGTTGAATATTGCAGGGACCCAGAACCGCCTCCCCCCGTTTCTCACCTCTCCCGCTGCTTTTTTGTCGCTTAAGGCCTCCACTCCACGACGGACTGCTCTGACAGAAAACGGGGCGACGTCCCTTCGAGACACCGCATCCATCACACATTCATGAACCCGTCGTTGAAAAGCGAAGGCATGCGCCTACCTCTCATTGGGGACGAATTTACGCAAAACAAATTTGAAAAAATTAAGATAACGCTGTAAGAATTTTTTTTAAATCTCGAAAAGAGGTGACTTTTTTCAGGAGAGTGCCACGACAGGGTGCGTCCGGGTGCTGCGGCGGGCAGGGCCTAGGGGGGGGGGCATATGCACCGCACTCTAAAGTGAGAAAGAATGAAGCAGGCGGGGTCCGGCCAGCCTGGCCTCTCCCCATCTGCGTCCATGGCGCGGTGGGGCGCGGCGGCCCAGGGGTGCACCCACTAATCCTGCAATCCGTCAGGCGAGCCGCCACCGCACAGCGCAGAGAGGGCCCCGCCCCGCCCCGCCCCGGCCCGCCCCGCCCTAGCCGCCCCGCCCGGCTTTCTTATTTCCTTGTTTTCCATTTTAATACACGTTAAATTAAAACCTGCGGCGGCCGGCGGTGCGCTGAGCGCGCGGGGCGCGGGCGGGGCCGACCCGACCGCGGAGCAAGGGACCGATGCACCGCACCGCGTGAGGGGAAAGTTTAATAAAGAGAGGTTCAAAGACAAACGGAGGCGCGCCGCCGAGCCGCGCCGGCCGTGTGCGCCTGCAGCCCGCCGGGTAGGCAACCCGGCAGACAGGCGGGCGGGCGCGCTGCCTACCCTGCCGGGCGCTCCCGCACGCCGCGCCGCGCCGCACGCGAGCGGATGACCGCGTGTGAAAGGTTACCGTTGTAAAACGGTTATGCCTGTTGCGCGGCCCCCGCCCGCCCCGCCCTGCGGTCAGACTGACCAGACCACCGCCACCGCGCCGCCGCCTCGCGCTCATTTGCATCGCGTAATGGAAAATTAGTACGAGAGGGCGAAGAGAAAGAGAGAGAAAGAGAAAGTGAGAGGGCGAGACCGAGAGAGAAAGAGGCCTAAAGGGCTGGCGGGGCGGGGGCGAGTGTCTGCGGCGGGGGCGGGTCAGCTCCGCGGAGAGATGGGTTATTAGCAGCGATAAGCGCTTTGATGCGGCGGAGCCGGCCTAAGTGTTCTAGAGGGAAAAGGGCGCGGTAGCTGCACTCAGTGAGGACCTCGGCTGTGAGGCCGGGGAAGCGACAATATAGGTGCGTGTTCGGGGGCCGTGTACATGCACCTCTAGGGTTCCCACATTTCAGCTCCTGGCATTTTCCATGAGTTTTCCATGACATTTTTTTGAATTTCCATGACTTTCCCCCACATAAAATGTAAAACACAAAAAGATAAAAACGTTAAAAGAAGTTAGAAATGCTCTATTTTTTACGAGGAGTCACGCGAATTTTCCTCGACCGCCCCAGCAATTTCCCCGATCTCCCTGGCCCCAGAATTCGAAGCACACAAGAGGTAGAATTCATCTTTAACCCATCGTATAGGGAGTTTTACACACACACGTTTCGGTTCCTCTCTCACAGCCGCGGCGACGAGCAGCAGGAGTAGAGGAAGAGAGCAAGTCAATTTAAAAGCGAGATTAACATGGGGAGAGCGAGCGCTCCGCTCCGAATGAGTGACATGTCATCTTGCACGTGGGGCCCCGCCCCGCCCCGCACAGCCCAGCCCAGCCCAGCCCGGCTACCGCTCCGCTCTGTGTCCTCAGTCGCGCCGCAGCCGCAATCCCAAGACACACGAAGAAAGATAAGTCATTAGGAAAAGTCAAACACAAGGAATATGACAATGGACCTCATTCCCGAGACGCACGCACGCACGCACGCTGGGGCTGGGGTAGGAAAGGCGTCCCGAATGAGTGCGCGTCAGTGTGTGTGTGTGTCTGTATGGGAGTGAAAGTACGAGTGCGTACGCCTGTGTGCGTGAGAGTGAGAGAAAGAGAGGGAGCGAGAAGGAGAGAGAGAAAGAGAGAGAAGAGATAGGGTTGGGATGGGATGCACACTTCGGCGCGGGTTGTCGAGTGGTAGCAGTGATTGAGCAAGCGGGAAGAACACACGCAGCGCAGCACCGCACCAATCCGCGGGGCGAACGGAGAAAACACGTTCCTTCCTACGGACTTGAAACTTCTTTCATCGTACACCGTCCAACGCTGTCGTGCACACACCCTTTGGCCAAAAGGCTGCTATCTCGAGCTACATTTTCGGGAGGGTATCGCTCGCTGCCTTCCGCCGACGCGGCGGCGCGCCCCTACGCACGGTGGCGGTGTATAAGGAAGTCCGCGCCAGGCCGGGCGCGCCTTCCACAATGCAATAAAGTGCGGAGTTAAGAAATCAGCTTGCGTTAATTCAGACCTGCTGATCAAGCCCGGGCCGCGCCACGCCGCGCCACGCCGCCACCGTAATGACTCAAAGGCGCTCCCGCCACCCTTCATTTCGAACAGCCCTTTCTCTTCTGCTGCTTGCTTTACCAACTCGCGGTTTTCAATAACACCAGGGAAAAGGAGAGAGGGAAATAGAGCAGCCAAAGTGGAGAGGAGGGGAGAGTGGAGAGAGAGAGAGAGAGAGAGAGAGAGAGAGAGAGAGAGAGAGAGAGAGAGAGAGAGAGAGAGAGAGAGAGAGAGAGAGAGAGAGAGGACCGTGGGGAAAACAGCGGCGCCTGTGTTCAACGAGGCAGTGTCTTTTGCGTCATCTAGTCGCGGAGCGCTCATCTCACGTACCTCTCATTCTCTCTGAGTTTCTCTCTCTCTCTCTCTCTCTCTCTCTCTCTCTCTCTCTCTCTCTCTCTCTCTCTCTCTCTCTCTCTCGCCCTCCTGCCGTCCTCCCCGCGGCGAGAAGGTGTCCCACCGCCACGCCGCTTCCTCGCGCTGCAGGGGGCGGACGAGGACTTGAAATATGGACACTGCTGGCGGGGCGGGGAGGGCCGAGCGAAAAGGCAAAAAGAAAGAGAGAGAGAGAGAGAGAGAGAGAGAGAGAGAGAGAGAGAGAGAGAGAGAGAGAGAGAGAGAGAGGGGGGGGGGAGGGGGGAGGTAGGGCATTGCGTGCAGGCAGGCAGGGCGGCTGCCTGGGGACATATTCATGGCGGCATTCAAGTCGCGGCCTGGCCCGGCCCGTCCAGGGCTCAAGAGGTGTGTATAATATAGTGGCGCTCACCTTACATAACCTTGGAGGACTTAGGGCTGTATCGCTTGGCTCTCCCCGCGAGCCGAGCCGCCCCATATCAATATACAGGGACTCTGAGGGCAGCGCCCCGCCCGGCCGACCTGCCTGGACCACACCAGCAACACGGCCAAGCGTTCCACTCCCGTTATCAAACACTCTTTTTACACAATTTAATTTTTTTTTCCACCTTTACCTAAAACAAACATTATGCTGCCCTCCCGCCCATCTCTTCCAAGACAACGGAAAAAAAGGGAAGAAGAGGATGGGGAAAGAAAATTTCCATCCGCTAGATGGCGGTGATATTGCCGCTCCCCGCCCCGCCCGGCCCGGCCCGGCCCGGTCCCAGCAGGTGGGGCGAGAAGGAGGGAGTCGCCTAGCGCGAGGTCGCGACATTTTGCTCGGCAATACTCGCGCTCTCCTGCAGAGTGAAAAAAAAAAGTGCAACACGTGAAAGCGAGCGGCTGCGCTGAGCTGGCACGGAGCTGCGCTCCCCTCCCCGCCGCACCGCACCGCGCCCTGCCGCTCGTAAAATGATGCGGGCACGCGAATCTCAAAACCTTTCGGATTTCCATCTCTATGGGGATTTGGCGCGCGCGGCAGTAGTGTATCGGTGCGCCCCTGCGCGCCCCTGCGCGCCCCGCCCCGCGGGCTCAGCTAGGCTTGACTCGGCGCCACCAGCGACAAACAGCTTGATGGATATGGTCCGCGCTCTCCCCTCTGACACCACGACCAGAACCCCGTTTGAATAGCGATATGAGAAACGAAGAAAAAAAAAAACAATTCGCGGAACAGCACATATAACGCCGCGCTCTCGCTGCAAGACTCACTCTAGTGCTGCTGGGGGCGCCCCGCCCCGCCCCGGCCCGCCCCGAGGCGTAACTACAGTAAGTAGTGGACATGATGATAATCCTATTGTCGCCCCGCCACGCCACGCCACGCCCGCGCAGCCCGCATTACAATCACGCTGTGCAGGAGCGGGGCCCTTGCCCAGCCGGCTACGCCCCGCCCCGCCCCGCCCCGCCCCGCCCCGCCCCACCACGCCCGGCCGGACAAGGGTCAAGAGAATCAAGTGGGCCTTGGAGTGGCATTAAGACGGGCGCGGCCAGGGCCGACCGGACAATGCGCCGACATAATGGAGGGCATTACAGGACTACACGGGGGCAGGGCCGCGCTGGCGGGGGCCTCGGCCACGGCCCCGGCCGGCCACGGCCAGAATTAGAGCGGCAATTAAAGGAATCAAGTGGGTTGTGGCGGGTGTGAATCAACAGGCCCGCAAATTGGTTCGGCCGGTGGTGCGCACCGGGCATTGTGCGGGTAATGGGGGATTCTTTTGTGCGCGCCACGTGCGAACGGCTGGGCGGGCCGGGCTGGGCTGGGCTGACCCACCTGCAGTGTGGGGCTGCAGGGCGGGGCGGGGCGGGGCGGGGCGGGGCGCGGGGAGCGCAGGGGGTGAGAGATGATACGGGCGGGGCGGGGCTGCGCGAGCGGCCGAGGGGTGGACCACTTCCATATTCCATCTACACCTTGAAATATATTACGAAAATATTCCAATTATTCATGTGCTGGAAGGCAGTTTCTTTCGTGTGTTTCATAGGAAATTGGTGATTTTCCAGCTAACCCCCCGTTTCCCCCCGATTCTTCGTGGACCATTCGATAAGTCCACCCTCCGGCGCGGGCTGATCGGCGGGAGCGCCCGGTTAGCAGGCAATGCGGTTGCATCGCCGTTCGACGGGTTGGCCTACCCAACAGGCGCCAACGTCGAGCTAAGGTTATTTCTTCGGGAGAACAGGCAAAATTGCTCATTTAGCTAGTTGACAGTAACTACGCGAAATTAAAATACACATGCGGCCGCGCGTATATCGTGGTATAGTCCACATATTTTGCATCCCTGTGGATCTCCGTCAGGGCCGCCGATCTGCCCGGCCCCGCCCGGCCCCGTCACGGCCCCTCCTCACCGCCCCCACCGCCCCCACCGGCCCGGCCCCCACACGCCGCCGCGCTGCGAGTGTTTCAAACTTTCATTACGGCGGCGGTGGGGTCGGGTCGGGCGGGGCGGGGCGGGGTTGGGCGGGGGAAGACAAGGAAAGGGTTGGCAACTTCGTAACGCGCCGCGTTCCACACATTCTTTCTCGGCGATTAGATTGGTTCCTCCGCTCAGGCACCAGTCATCCGGCTTTCAATCACATCCTGGCTAGCTGCTTGCCGTGGCTGCCCCGCCCCGCCGTAGCTTCAAGCCCCGCCCCCGCCCCGCCCCCGCCCCGCCCCCGCCAGCCCCGCGGCGCGGCGGCGCCTCTTACCAGAACGCAAACGTTTGTGAAGCCACTCGCTGGAATTGACACTGCTGTCCGATTATCCGCACGACTTGTCATCACAGACAATCAGTTCCTTCTCTCCATGATTTTTTTGTTCCGTTCGCGTTGCGTTTGCGTATCTTACGGCGTGGCGCGGCGGCAAAAAAAAAAAGGTGGATAAAAAACGCGTCTGGGGTGGGGAAAAGTGTTTCTCTTTATGCAGTGCACAGTGTGGCGCGCTAAGCCGCCACGTTTAAATATGTTTTGTCCCCCGCGAGGGTCTTATGAATACCGAGGGTCTGTTTAAAGAGACGCCCCTTGACCTTTGGCCTCCTGGGGACAAAAACACGCGGCGCGGCGTTGCGCGGTGGGGCGCGGTGGGGCGCGGCGGGGTGGGGTGGGGTCGCTGTCGGGGGCGGCTCTGTTTTGTTGTCTCAGAGCGGTGCTCGCGGTGGGGGCCGGGCCGGGCGCCACGAGGGCCCCGTTTGGGGCGTGTCGCTTGGGCCCCGTATCGCTCCCATCGAGGAAAGGAAAAAGCCCTTTCGGGGCTTAACTCATTGAGGGCACTGGAGGGTACGGCGAGGGCTGTGGGGCGTGGCGGGGCGGGGCGCGGTGCGGTTAGGGGCTCTGTCGTGTTCGGGTGAGTGGGGGCGCGCGGCGCGGGGCGGGGCGGCTTGCGGTGGGATACCCCTCGAACCACTGCCAATGCCGCCAAGGGGTTTGCAGGGCTTTTCTTCCTCGCGTTCGATGGAGGCTGCTCGTGGTAAACGCATATAGGCACAAACCGCAAATTTAAACTTTTAAAAAATCTCATTAGTTTTTTTATATCCTTTTTTACTTCTTTTTTTTTCTAATTCTTCCAAAAAATCTCGGCTGTGTAACCAGTCTTGTGACACCTTTGCTAGTCCCGGGGTGGGGCGGGGTGGGGCGGGGTGCGGGCCCTCCGCTCCCTTCTCCAGCAGCAGCAGCAGCAGCTTTCGCACGGAGCGACAATGGCGACGTGCCCGGCATGGCTAATTGCCGAGGCCGTGCCCAGGCCACCGCGCCCTGCCCCGCCCCGCCCCGCGGTATCAACCACTGAGCAGCCTCATTTGGTTGCGGCCCCCACTGTGGCTGCACGGCCGGGCCGGGAATCCTCAAATACGGGGTTCAAATCTCACCGAGACGAGGGAAGCGCGTACACTTTGTTAGCCTATATTCCCATATAAACTTTTGCCGGAAAAAAATACTCTATACACTAACTATACTCGTTTGGTTTTGGACGCTGTCTTGGGGGAGAGAGGCTCTCGGCTCGCCCCAGGACAGCAGCCTGCACGACACGTTTGACTCCCCCCCACCGCTGCCCCCGCGCACACCGCGGCCGCGCCGGGGCTAAATGAGAGCCGTCCGGTGTGGGGTGATGAATAGACCCCCGTGACCATCAGACCGAGGGTCTGTTCATCCCAGGATAACCAGACCCCCCGGTGTATTCATCCCAGGACGATGCGACCCCCCTGTAAGGGGGTCTCTTTATCACAGGACGATAAGACCTCCCTAAAGGGGGTCCCATCATCCCGGGATGATGAGACCCCCTCAAAAAAACTCAGCAGCTACCAGATTTGACAGCACTAGCATGTGCCAACTGCGAATAGTGCCGTCCACGTACTGCGAATAACGTATTGTAAAGAATCTGGGGTCTAATCATCCAGGATGAACAGACCTCCCACGGCATACAGGCGCATGGGAGGTCTGTTCATCCCGGGATGATGAGACCTCCCCACGGCATACGGGCGCATAGGAGGTATGTTCATCCCGGGATGATGAGACCTCCCGACGGCATACAGGCGCATGGGAGGTCTGTTCATCCCGGGATGATGAGACCTCCCCACGGCATACGGGCGCATAGGAGGTATGTTCATCCCGGGATGATGAGACCTCCCCACGGCATACAGGCGCAAAGGAGGTCTGTTCATCCCGGGATGATGAGACCTCCCCGCGGCATACAGGCGCAAAGGAGGTCTGTTCATCCCGGGATGATGAGACCTCCCCACGGCATACAGGCGCATAGGAGGTCTGTTCATCCCGGGATGATGAGACCTCCGCGGCATGCAGGCATGGCACATAGGAGGGGTTCTGTTCATCCGGGATGATGAGACCTCCCCACGGCATACAGGCGCATAGGAGGTCTGTTCATCCGGGATGATGAGACTTCACGGCGCGCAACTAAAACACGGCAATTAATAATTATTCTAGCAGATGTATGAAATGAAATTGACTAATTAAAAACATAATATCTTTTAATAAGAACTGTATGAAGGTTTTTTATTTGAATCTCACAGTGTCTGCTCACTCTGCAAACTCACGTTTAGTACAGTACTGCAGTAAAATGTGTGAGACAAATGGTCCTACAGTTTTTGGTGTAGGACACCCTCTGTCCGACTGTTGTACTTCGAGAAGTACCCGTGTCTGACATATGGGGCCCTACACATACAACTATCGGACACAAGGTGTCCTACACTAAAAACTGTAGGACCATTTGCCTCACACTTTTTACTGCAGGACCATTTGCCTCACACTTTTTACTGCAGGACCATTGGTCTCACACTTTTTAATGCAGCACTATGCAATACTTCAGTTTGTACAGCAATTTTGTAAAAAAATTACTTTAAGATTTTTTAAAATTAAGTTAATGCTTGGTTCGTGAGTGCTTTGATGGTGTTCTGCGACCGGTGTTTCCACGGTTGTTAGCGAATGTATAAATTGTGTTATTAAGTGAAGAAAAAACATTCTTTTGTAAGCGCCCAGCCTGGTCCTTCTCAGATTAATGACCTCACATTTATAATATTCTGAACGGACGATCGCAGTCTACGCCAACGTGAGTTCAACCGAGTTATGGTGTCACATGGATGTCAATTTCACAATCAGCACCCTCGCTAACATATCAGGCTATGTCAAACTCGAAATAAAATCTCGGTCGTTTTCGGACTCGATGGAAATCAAACGTCGATCTGAGGCCCAAAGAAAATGTCAATTTCGTCGTCAGGACCCTCGAAAACCTACGACATAATGTCGAACTCGAAATAAAAATGTTGGTCCCCACGGGATTTGAACCTTGGACCAAATACCTCCGATCGGCTCGAAACCAGCACTGTACACTTTGTTGCGTCATCCGGATTACAAAAATACTCATATATGCCATTCTAGCTCTCTTAGTTTACAAGATCTTCCTCTGCTCCATGTAGACCATGGTACAATGGGTCATTCTTAAAACCATTGATTCGGACTTGGTGGTGATTCGGCATGGAATAACCCCTTCTTCTTAACTTCCTGATGAAGAACATATGTAGTGTTCGTATGTTTCCTAGCTTTAATGGGGACCCAGGGGTCCAAAACAGTAAAAAATATATTTAAAAAAAAAAAGGTTTTAATTATTATTTATTTTTACATGTTACGTCGGTTTTTACCTTACTTGGCTCAAAAGTACCTGTTCATAAGACAAACATACCATTTTTTTTTTTTAATCTTTGACCCGGCACTTCTATCTGAATTTACTGGAGATTTAAATGGAAATTTACCTAAATTTATCTTTCATACCCGGTCAGGGTTAAAAAAAAAAAAAAAAAAAAAACTGTTTCAAATGTGGATTTTACCTCTGTTCCTTGATCAGAATCACAAGAAGACCCTACAGAACAAATATGAGCACTGTAGGCCAAATAGAATGGAAGTGTCATTTACACCAAAAACTTAAGTCGCAGTCAGCGGGGAAAAATTGTTTACTGCTTTGTGGCATCTCATAAGTATATGCTCCATCTCAATAAATAGATCTTTTTTTTCTGATTCGGAATAAGGTATCACATGCCACATTCCAGCTCATAAAAGTTTTGCCCTCAGATACCAACACTTCCGATATGATTTGGGCAAAAACGTCCGAGATTTTATTTCGCGTTTGACATAGCCTGATATGTTAGCGAGGGTGCTGATTGTGAAATTGACATCCATGTGACACCATAACTCGGTTGAACTCACGTTGGCGTAGACTGCGATCGTCCGTTCAGAATATTATAAATGTGAGGTCATTAATCTGAGAAGGACCAGGCTGGGCGCTTACAAAAGAATGTTTTTTCTTCACTTAATAACACAATTTATACATTCGCTAACAACCGTGGAAACACCGGTCGCAGAACACCATCAAAGCACTCACGAACCAAGCATTAACTTAATTTTAAAAAATCTTAAAGTAATTTTTTTTACAAAATTGCTGTACAAACTGAAGTATTGCATAGTGCTGCAGTAAAAAGTGTGAGACCAATGGTCCTGCAGTAAAAAGTGTGAGGCAAATGGTCCTGCAGTAAAAAGTGTGAGGCAAATGGTCCTACAGTTTTTAGTGTAGAACACCTTGTGTCCGATAGTTGTATGTGTAGGGCCCCATATGTCAGACACGGGTACTTCTCGAAGTACAACAGTCGGACAGAGAGTGTCCTACACTAAAAACTGTAGGACCATTTGTCTCACACATTTTACTGCAGTACTGTACTAAACGTGAGTTTGCAGAGTGAGCAGACACTGTGAGATTCAAATAAAAAACCTTCATACAGTTCTTATTAAAAGATATTATGTTTTTAATTAGTCAATTTCATTTCATACATCTGCTAGAATAATTATTAATTGCCGTGTTTTAGTTGCACGCCGTGAAGTCTCATCATCCCGGGATGAACAGACCTCCTATGCGCCTGTATGCCGTGGGGAGGTCTCATCATCCCGGGATGAACATACCTCCTATGTGCCTGTATGCCGCGGGGAGGTCTCATCATCCCGGGATGAACAGACCTCCTATGCGCCTGTATGCCGTGGGGAGGTCTCATCATCCCGGGATGAACAGACCTCCTATGCGCCTGTATGCCGCGGGGAGGTCTCATCATCCCGGGATGAACAGACCTCCTTTGCGCCTGTATGCCGTGGGGAGGTCTCATCATCCCGGGATGAACATACCTCCTATGCGCCCGTATGCCGTGGGGAGGTCTCATCATCCCGGGATGAACAGACCTCCCATGCGCCTGTATGCCGTCGGGAGGTCTCATCATCCCGGGATGAACATACCTCCTATGCGCCCGTATGCCGTGGGGAGGTCTCATCATCCCGGGATGAACAGACCTCCCATGCGCCTGTATGCCGTGGGGAGGTCTGTTCATCCTGGGATGATTAGACCCCCCAGATTCTTTTCAATACGTTATTCGCAGTACGTGGACGGCACTATTCGTAGTTGGCACATGCTAGTGCTGTCAAATCTGGTAGCTGCTGAGTTTTTTTGAGGGGGTCTCATCATCCCGGGATGATGGGACCCCCTTTAGGGAGGTCTTATCGTCCTGTGATAAAGAGACCCCCTTACAGGGGGGTCGCATCGTCCAGGGATGAATACACCGGGGGGTCTGGTTATCCTGGGATGAACAGACCCTCGGTCTGATGGTCACGGGGGTCTATTCATCACCCCACACCGGGAGAAAACGCTCACCATCTTTTTCTCGTCTCGGACCAGCAGCATCACGACCATCAGAGGCAGGGAGGGGCGCGGGGGACATCTCTTCCCTTTTTTTTGCGAGGCAAAATCCTAATTACCCTCTAGCCGGGCCGGGCCGGTCTAATTCCCATTGTCGCAAGTCACGAGCCAGCGCCACCCTTTCCCTTTGCTTCCCAAAGGTCACACGCTTATATGGGCCGGATAAATCTCAAACGCCAGGCGCAAAAAAAAAATTCAGGAGAAGGGCGCGGATTCTTGATCGAGTGCCGTTAAATCGAAAAGGGGGGGTTAAAGGGTGGAACGTTAATTTTTTTCTCTGTCCTCGCGGAGTATCTTACCTCTCTCTCTCTCCTTACTCCGCCGACCGCGTAGAATTTAAAATAATGCTATGCGATACGCTGCTTAATTGCTCACTTTCCTCCCCCATTTCTTCTCCATTTTCTTTGTGTAGAGTGTATACAGGGAGGCCTCCGGCGCAGACAGTCACTGCTCAGGACCGTATCATCATCACATGCCGTAATGTGGTCATGATTCTGTTCCCCTCGTCAAGGTCCATGTCGCAACCCCTTTCGTCCCGCCCATGCTCCCGGCCCGGCCGGGCCCGGCCCTACCCGAGGAAGGTCCCCCTCTGGTCCCGACCCCACCCCCACGTCCCCAGAGGGAGACGGCGAGCCAGCCGGGCCTGCCCACCCCCGCCCCGCACTCACCCATGTCAAACGGTACTGGGGGTACCCCAGCAGCCGGGCCCGGCCGGACCGCTCTGGCATAGGCATCTCGACTCTACGAGCAACATACCAACCTCACCGGCGTTAAATGTGAAAGTGATGACACACGATAAACTCGTTAATAAATCTTTACTATTTCTCCCCGCACCGCGCCGATAAGATTTTGGCTCTAAAGTCATGACACACGTAGTGCGGCGGCCTGTCCTGTCCTGTCGTCTCGTCTGCCCTGGGCGTCGCGACGCCTCACCACCCCTTCAGGCCCGGGGCGAGCGGCCCGGCGGCCTGCGTTATGGCATAATCTCATCTGATGAGCCAAAGGGAGAGGGGAAGGAGAGGAGAGGAGAGGAGAGGGCCGCCGATACGCCGCGCACTAATGTCAGCGGCACGGGCCTTATTAAGAAGGCGATATTAAAGGGACAGGGCGGGGCGGGGCGGCGCGGGCAGGGGCGTCTATGCCACCGAACTACACCAGCACCGCACTAGGCTGGGGATGCTGGGGACCGCGTGGCCGCGCGCGGACTGAAGAACAAACACAGTCCGAATGTGTAGAACGGGGTCGCGCGCACGGGGCGGTGGTACGGGGGCGGCGCGGCTCAAAGCCCCACATCGGCCACGTTAATTTTATTTGCTGATGCTGGACGACCCCCGCGCCGCCCCCTCTGCCGTGCCGAGCAGCGACCCTTTCCCTGTGCCTCATCGGGTCGGGGCGACACTATACCGCCACCGCCCGGCCGCTATAGCACTGTCGGCGGCGAGGCAGGGGTGCGGCGGGGGTGCGTCTCAAGGCGCAGGGCGGCGGGGGCGGCGGCGGGGGCGGCGGCGGGGGCGGCCGCGGTCGGCCTTGGACCGGCGGGGCGGAGCGGGGCGGGGCCAGGCCGCTAGACTGCACCGCACCCATTAGGCTGGAATCCGGGTGGCCGCCTTGGCCTGGGCTGGGCTCCTTGGGATGGATACACTTTGAGGGCTGGGGGATGAGGCGAGAGGGGGGTGAAGGGGGTGAGGAGGAGAGAGGGGACGAGGGGAGGGAGACGGAGGGTCCGCCGTGTCCGTTAATGGCGGCCGCTGCTCTGGCCCGGGGCGCTGCGCTGCGCGCCGCTGCGGCTCCCGACGCGCGCGCGCCAGGGTTTTACGAGAAGTTGCGGACATTATTCGGCATAAATTTATATGAAATGGAGTGATACGTGTATGGGGCGCGGCGGGGCGGGGCGCGGCGGGGGTGTGGCGGGGGACGCCTCGCCGCCACGCCCCGCCGGCTGGCTGCTTGCAGATTTATAAGCGGAATATCGAAGAAGACGCAGCACTTGAGAGAGGAGGGGGGGAGGCAACTCCTTCACAGCCGATATCGGTGGGGTATAAACACCCCTGCAGGCCGGGGCGGGGCGGGGCGGGGCAGGCGTCGTGCGCGGCGCCCGGGCGGTAGGCAGCCCGCCGGGGGAGGCGGCGTGTGTGGGAGGGAGTGTGCGGCAGGCGGGGCTGGGAGGGGAGAGGTTAGGGGACGGACCCCGACACCCTCCTCAGCCTCCTCCTCCTCCTCCTCCTCAACGGCGGCCTGGTGCTCCTCTCCTCCGTAATTACAGAAAGGAGGAAATTAAGCGGGGCCCACCCGGGCCGGCGGTGCGCGGCCCCGCCCGGCCCGGCGCGGCCAGCCTAGGCGCCTTGTCGGCGCTTCCGACCAGATAGACAGACGCAAGGTGTCGCCCGGCCCACCGCCCACCACCACGGGCTCGCGCCACTGCCTTCTTATCACGTTAACGACAGGTTGTCACACTCGGGACACTGTCCGCAAAAATATAGCAGTAAAACGTCCTGGGAGAACAGCAGAGGGAAAACTGAAATGATGGAACAGCCATAGTATAGGACAACCATAAAACCCTTGATAAAACCCGCGCGCTAAAAGGGTGCTACCTGCTGTTCGTGCCTTTTCACTAATGCCCCTGTAAAGATACGAGACGTGCTAAGAATCGCACTTTCTGAGGTAAAGCGCGCCTCTGCCAAGGCACAAGTGCAGTAGCGTCCCTAAAGGGCTGCTACGTAGAACATTTGTTTCTCCAGTCCACGCACCACGTCCTCTCATCAACACCACTGCCTGCTGGCGCTGCTGTGGCGCGCCCCTGGCTGCTGGCCCGCGGCCAACCCGTGTGCTCATCGCGCAAAATCCAGGACCGGCCAAGGTCTACAACCCGACGGGGCGGGGCGGGGCGGGGGAGCAGTTCTGATCTGGTGCGCAGCCCCCAGCACTTAAGGAGGCCGGGCCGGGCCGGGTTGGGCCGCAGTGTTGCCAGCAGTAGTCCGATACAGACAGAGAGCTGGCGTGGCGGGGCGCGGCGCGGGGGTCGGTCCGCTCGAGTTGTTCCGATACGGACGTACAGGAGAAGCGCATCTCGATGCAATATGTAACTTGTTCCTCCGCATATTGCGGCGCAGCTCGCCCCAGCCCGCCCCGCCCCGCCCCACCACACCACCGGGCTTGTGCGATTTTTAGGCATGCGTCTACTGGTCTCGGGCCTCCCTGGTGCCGGCCGTGCCGGCACGGCCGGGGGTCGGGCCGCTCAGCCGGGGCAAAAATTGGTTGGAAAGTTTACTCGTCCGCCCGGCTTTGGATGGAGGAGCGGCGGGGCGGGGGCGGCGGGGACGGGGTACAGCAGGCCGTGGGGGCGGGGCCGACAGCGAGCCCGGGGGCGAGGGGCGGAGCGGGGGCCGCGGGGGCGGCGGCGGTGACGCGGGGCCGAGTCTGCAGCATCATTAGAAGCCATCAGCCCCGCCGCCACCACCACGCCCCGCCGCGCCCCGCAACATTCCTGTGCTACGAAACCTACGCCGCGCAGCCCCGCGCCTCGCCCCTATCCACCTCTCCTATACCCCCTGTCCATCATAGACCTGTAGCAAAGGGGGCCCCTCTGAGGGCGGCGGGGGCGGCGGGGGCGGCGGGGGCGGCGGGAGCTGCAGGGCCACCCCTTTGAGAGCGCGCGCGCAAGTCGAGGCCTGACACCCGAGCGGGCCGGGCCGGGCCGGGCCGGAGCGGGGCGCGCAGCAGGATAACTTCATGTTTAAATTTCTTGCGCAAACGAGAAGAAAGGAAATGGTGGAAGGAGGGAGGGGGTAGGTGGGTCTGCTGGCGCGAATATCTCATGGAGTGCGAGAGAGAGAGAGAGAGAGAGGGATGGGAAGAGCTGGAGAGAGAGAGAGAGAGGGGGGGGAGAGGAGTGGGAGGGGCCGCAGGCAGTGCACACCTCGCGTCAACATGCGCCCGGGGCCGCCGGGGCCGCGCCGGACCCTCGTCTTGTCTTCGACCGGGGAGAGGAGAGTGGTGGGGGAGGGGGAGGAGGGGGAGGCGAGGCGGTGTCCTACATTCTCCACTGCTCAGCAGAGTGGCCACGCGCAGCAACAGCACGCTACTGTCGCGGCGAAAAAAAAACAACAATCATGCTACAGAAAACTTATGATGTCGTCGCGAGGGACCAAAGACGGGTTACTTTTTATTTAAACTCCCAACAGAAATTTCAAATAACAACTGTACCACACACCCTACATATAAGTGTTTATATGAACGTTGTGCGAGCGTCTGTATAGAAACGCGATGATTAAGGAAAGAGGCAAACGAGGAAGAGGAAGCGGAAGAGGAAGAGGAAGAGGAAGAGGAGGAGGAGGAGGAGGAGGAGGAGGAGGAGGAGGAGGAGGAGGAGGAGGAGGAGGAGGAGGAGGAGGAGGAGGAGGAGGAGGAGAGGGGGGCGCCTCGAGCGCCGTGTCAGCACGCCGGATCAGCATCAGGAGAAACACCAGGGAGACGTCAAAGTGATCTGCGCGACCAGAACCGCAGCGGTGCGGGGCGGGGCGGGGCGGGGCGGGGCGCGACAGCGGGGCTCAGCCAGTTACGAGAGGGCCGCCGGGCCGCCCTTCCCCGCCCCGCCCTTCTCCCTCTGGCACATAATTACGAGTGCTCTCGTCCCGCAGCCATGACGAATGATATTAAAGAGTCGAGGCGGGGCGGGGCGGAGCGGGGTGGGGCGGGGCGGGGCGGAGCGCGGGGAGCAGAGGGCCACGGAGGACGCAGATGCTCCCCTCGTCTCAGCCCCGCCCCGCCCCGCCCCGCTGGCCGCCCCCAATTGATTCTCATTTATTTATCAGGAGGCCCTTGGTCAGGTAGGGACCAGCCAGGGGGCGGAGCGGGGGGCGGAGCGGTCAGGTTTGACCCCGGTCCACCAGCCCTCTGGGTCTGGGGTTGCAGCGATCAGTATCACTAACACTGCTACTGCTCTCTCTCTCCCTTTTTCTCGAGGGGATTTCGGAAATGACCCCCACTACTTTGTATTACACTGCTCTACGTTCGTTTTAATTTTTCCTAACGAAAATCATAAGTCAAAAACAAAATTAAAAATAAAATTTTTAAAAAATTAAATATAAACTATGGGGTCAAACAGTCGGTATAACGGGGGATCCGGGCGGCGGCAGCGGCGGCTTCTTTATGAGATGGGCGGGCCGGGCCCTCGACGGGTGAAGGGCGCGGGCAGAGTGAGTGGTCAGGGCTCCGGGCCCGACCGGCTGGGGCGCGGCGGCGCGGCGGTGCACCACGGACAGAAAAATGCTCAGCCGCCAAAAGGGCAACACGGAAACAAAAAAAAAATAAAAAGTCGCTCATACAGCGGGGCTAAGCCGTTGGCGGAGAAAGGCGAATAGCGGCGTGGCCGCGGGGCCGAACGGGTCGCGGCACCAGCAGCAGACGACGACACGCAGACGACGCGAAGGATTCGGGAGGGGGGGGGGATGAAACGTGCAGACGTGGCTCATTTAATGAATTTAGTCAGAACAGCATGGGAGTGTGCGGTACGGGGCGGTACGGGGCGGTACGGAGGGGAGGAGGGTGAAACCTCATGTCGAGGGGTTGGAGGAGGGGAAGGAGGGAGGGAAGGGAGAGGGAGGGAGCGAAGGAGGGCGGGCCTCGACGAGAGACCATCAGGAGAGGCACAGCGCGAAGAGAGGGAGAGGTAGAGTGAGGTAGAAGGCGGGTTCCTACTACATCCGATTCATCCCCCTCCCCCCTTCTATCGGACGGCATTCGAGATTAAACCAATAACGCTGTTAACCGCGATACATACCGCGATAAATAAGTAGAAGTTGTCCATGTGATACAGGCAACGCCACGACTGAGTGTTGTCGCTAGAGAATCACCCCCCTCCCCCTCTCCCCACCCCCGCATCTCTTGGTCGCTCCGCAGCGCCGCGGAGAAGCGCTCCATTCCGACTAAATCTTGCGCACACCGACCTATATGATGACACGCCGCCTAATTTGTCACGGCGCTGGTCTTTCAGCCGCTCATTAGCCCCGCGTCGGTAACACACCTCTGAGCGTCAAAGCCTTTCGTCATTAGCCTCGCACACAAACACACACACACACACGCCCCCGCGCGCGCGCACACACACATGGGCGCACGGCACGCGTTCTCGCGCGCGCGTGGGGAATTAGTAAGTGCGTATACGTTGTACAGTGTGTGAGCCCCCATGCCCGGCCCGGCCCGGCCGCTGCCTGCCTGCGGGGCGGAAGGAAAGATTTGGCAAAACACTATAGCGAGTGACATAGACTACATGTAGGGCGCGCGCGGGAATGTACAAGTACGAGAGAGGGAGAGAGGGAGAGAGAGAAGGAGAGAGCGGGGAGGAGAGAGAGAGAGAGAGATAGGGGGAGGTAAGGAAGGGAGGGAAAGAGGGGGTGGTGGGTAAAGGAGCACGCGTGCCTCCCCTAAGACGCTAATAAATCAATAGGGGCCTGCAGGCTGGCTACACGGCGCCGTACACGCCGTACAAGCTACTCGTTACACGCTACATGCTGTAGGCCGCGCCACGCCGCGCCACGCCACGCCGCGCCGTGCAGCATATGAATATCACCCTGCAGGGCATGCATATTAACGTGTGCAGCAGTCATCGCGAGCCACCGCTGCGCCGCTCCGGCCCGCTCCGGCTGGGGCCTCCCGCGGGAGAGAGGCGGAGAGCGAGAGAGGAGAGAGAGAGAGAGAGAGAGAGAGAGAGAGAGAAGTTTCTCCCCGGCGGTGCAATGTTGGCGTTCACTGAAAATCTTAGGACTTTTGAAATTTTATTACTCCTCAGTGAGCGAGATTCGAGCTCGATTCGAGGATTTGCAGTGTCCCTATAAAATTATGATTAGTTTTTAGAGAAAAAGATCGAAAAGTGAATTTTTTCTTGAATTCCCGTCTCGCTCCGCCGCCCTGCCCCGTCCCCCGTCATGCACTGCACCTCGCGGCGGCGCGGGGGGCGGCGCGGGGGGCGGTGCAGGTGGCGGTCCAGGGGGCGGTGCTGGGGGCGGCCCGCCCCGCCCCGCGTTACACCGTAGATATTATCCCCTCTGAACCATTATGGTGATGAGTTGCGCGGATGGCCTTAGGCCGACTTAGGCTTCCTATACGTCTTTGCGGCCCTGGCCCGGCCCCGGCCCCGGGGCGGGCTCTGCTAGGGCTCGGCTAGGCAGCTCTATGGGAGCTAGGCGGCGGACGTCACCCCCGCCGGCTATGTGACTGGCTTCACCGTAGATCAGAAGGAACAGAAGGGTTGATTATACCAGGGAGGGGTAGTAGAGGGGGAGGGGAGGGGAGGGGAGGGGGTGCGCCACCAACCGGGTCAACCTCCGGGGCCGGGATCAACAACTCCTGCAGGGTACAGCGCCCTATAGCTCCTGGGGGTAGTGTCGTCGTGTATTTTACCATCGACTTTCCATTAAAAATTAACCTAACCTGAAAATATCTAACCTGGTACCGGGCGTTTCAGAGAACGCGTAACAGTACCGCGCGTCTGCCCACCCAAGGGTCCACAGCTCCACGGCTCCTTGCGGGTAGGCAAACCCGTATTCTGTTGGGGGTACTCTTAAATTACTATTGAGCAGTGATTTTTCTGGAGCAGCAGTCCAGCACAGTAGCGCTAAAGGAGATGGGACTGAGAGGAGTAGGGGCACGGGGTGGGCTGGGGCAGGGGTGGGGGTCTGTCCTGTCCAACCCCCACGGGCCACTGCATGCGAAAGTTTGACCACACATCAGTCTGTGTGCAGAGTGTGACCGCACACGTGCGCGCGCGCGCACACACACACAGGCGAGCTCCTTTCCACCGCCACCGCCATGCCTTTCCCCTCGCCTATCTCTCTCGCACACACACATACGCACACTCAACCCGACACAAGCAATACGGTAATGCAGTCTATGGGGCGTATCACAATTGGACAACGCCCCCCCCCCCCCTGCCCCTCCCTCCCCCTCGACAGCGACGCAAACTCCTGCATGTCCTCTCCGCCCGGTCCGCCATCCCTCTCGTTGGACCTTTTTTTCCTTACTTTCTGCACAGCCTTTCTCCCCTTTCTTCTATTTTTTTTCAGTGAGGTCAACGAAGACGCCATTGTGCAGTTAGTAGGGATAATTTATGACTGGAACCGGAAGTCCACTGCACTTAAACGCGTTAGTCGCGCCGTCTGCTGGTCGAGGGAGGAGGGGTCAGAGGAGAGGAGGGGTCACGCACAGTAGGGAAATCCAAGAGATGGGGGCCAAAGGGCTTCCTCAGTGAGCCATCTTGTGGGGCGCACAGCCGTGACCAGCTGATGCGTGTTACGCACTCACCTTACTTGTTTCCTGTTCCAGGTGGCGTTCCTTGCGATCTCCAAAGTGCGACACCAATCTCCAGGGACATCAGCGGGCGTGTGAGTGAAAACACTATTTATTTTCCTGATTCTTTTCCTGCGAGCTCAACCTGCAACAAATCAAAAAGAGCAATAAGTCGACCGTATCAGAAACGTGTCCAGTCGGAGACGTGTTGCTTTACCAGCTTCAAAGCGATATAGGGCTGCTGAGGCTGCACAAGGGAAAGGGCGGGGCGGGTAAGCCCTGCGTGTCGGCGCGTCCAGTCCACGCACACACACACACACGAGCGTCATCTTACGTCCTTGTCATAACGTGGTTTCATTTAGGGGATGCTCGCCTGCCATGGAGGGCGGCGGTCTGCCGGGGGGTAGGGGTGGCGGGGCGGGGGTCAGGACGACGGAAAGTGGTCGGATAGAGTAATCTCAGATAAGGCGTCAATAAACGAAGGGCTGGGCGGCAGCGGTGGCGGCCCGGGCCGGGCCCCTCGGCAAGAAATAGGCTGGCGGCAGGGCGGGGCGGGGCGGCTGCGCGCCTGTTTCTCCAGGCCTCCAGCGCGCTCCACTGGAGACTCCAGAGCGAGGAAAGAACCAAAGGAGCGGCGGCGAGGAGGGGAGTACGTACGTGAGGGAGGCGCAGGGCTGCGCGGGGCTGCGCGGGGCGGGGGCGGCAATGAGCGGGGAGTGTAACGGAGTGTTTGGTGACGATTTATAGCATTGTAATAGGGGCGCAGCGCACACCCCGGCCCGCGGGGGAGGGCAGGAGCAGGGCAGGGGCAGGAGCAGGGGCAGGAGCAGGGCAGGAGCAGGGACCACGCGGGGCCGGGCCGGGCCGGGGGGCGCCGCGTCACACGCCCAGTCCCAGCCCCACACCCCAAGGGGGCCCTCCTTTTTTCCTCCGGCGCCGTTTGAGACAGGACACTCGGCCATAAACCCTCGGCCTTGTTCCAGCTCGCCCTCTCTCTCTCTCTCTCTCTCTCTCTCTCTCTCTCTCTCTCTCTCTCTCTCTCTCTCTCTCTCTCTCTCTCTCTCTCTCTCTCTCTCGGCCGCCCCCGGGCGCGCGCGCGATGGGCTAATTCACTCGATGTGTGACTCGATGGGTGTCGCTAAGCCCGGAATAGGCCCGCAGCCGCCGTTTCCACGCCGAGGACGTCGGACTTACAGGGGAGGGAGGGTAGGTCGGCCAGTGCACGGGGTGGAGGGGTAGGGGGTAGTGGAGAGGGGGACGCATGCTTCTAATCAAAGACCTCCGTGGAATGTGTTAGGAGACTTGCTATAATCCATAACGTTTCGGGGAGAAAAATATCATCACCACGCAGCTAGAAGTATCACAGTAACGCTGCCAGCCACCTACCCCATCGCACATGCACGTCTTTCTTTTTCCCCGGTACTCGCGCGGCTTACCCCTGGCGCCCACCCCGCGCCGCGCAGCGCAGCGCCGCCGCAGCAACCACCCCGGGCCGGCCGCGTGGAGAGGCGGCTGCGGTAAATGTAGTGTTGCTTTTAAAACAAGCAATAAAGGGCGGCACCCCGCCACGCCGCGCCACGCCGCGCCACGCTACACTACGCGGGCTAACGCAAGGGTGTTAAAACGCAGTAAAATCCGTCCAGCGGCGGCGGCTCCACCAGCAGCAGCCAGGCAGGCAGGCCTTTGCGCCAGGCCCCGGCCCAAGCCTCGGCCCGAGCCGGCCGGGCCTCCCCTCCTGCAACCTCAGGCCTCGGCTCGGCTGGTCCCTCCTCTGATGTGTGAAGCCCTTCGTTACGCGGTCCTCGGGGCCGAGGGGCGGGGCGGGGCGGGGCCGGGAGCAGGGTCCCCGAGTAGCACTGTATGGCCAGCTGATGAGAGGACGGCCTCGCAAAAGGAACTGGTGAAAAAGCGGGTTCCGTTTTCGCTCGCGATATACGACGATCGGATCGCGAAACGCGTTGTTTTACGTGAACATATCATTGACCTTCCTACGGAGAAATAATAATCCAAGACAAATAGAAATCCCCAAAAGAAAAGGGAAAAATTCAAATATCCACAACCTCCCCAAAAATAGCTCATAGTCGCGATTGCGGGGCCCTGGAGGCTCCAGCAAACTTTCCATCATATCTTCTTTCCTTTTCAATAAGTCGACCTCGGCCGGGGGAATCAAGGCCCCCAGCGCGGCGCGGCGCGGCCGGGCCGGGTCTGCGGACGTGAATCGCTCACTTTTCGTCTGCTTCCTCATCTTCTTCTTCTTCTTCTCCTCCTCCAGCCAGCCCTCCCCCTTTTGCAGTATTCTGGACCCCATGTCGCCGCGGTAGCATGTAAATGAGCGGCATTGCCGCCGCCACGCCCCGCCCCGCCACGCCCCGCCACGCCCCGCCCTGCTAGGCCCAGCCAGCCCGCACGACCCAGCCGCACAGATTGGGTGCGACCCTCTTTATCTTTCACCCCTTTGACTTCCAAATCAAAACACCTCAAAAGACACGGTAACTGGCAGCCCGGCCAAGCCCGAGGCTATCCTTCACCTCGGGGAACGGAATTCGGACGAATTTCCCACCCCCGCGAGCGCGATAAAGCCAACCTCAAAAGCAAAATATATATTTTTTTCAAACACGAAACAGCAGTTTCCCGGGCGATTTTTCTCGATTTTTCTTTCATGCCAAAAAATTCCTATAGCAAAAAAAAGCGTGGTTATTTCGGAAGATTTGGCTCGGCGTGTGCGGAGCGGCCGCCGCCGCGCGAATGAGGGAGCGTCTCATTTGGAATTCGGCTTGGAATTAAAGAGTTCCTAGACTCCCCCCTTGATGCCAACTTGCGGGCGCAATGTGTATGGTGATGATATGCCTTTGGAAGTGCGTCGGTTACGGACTCTGTAGTAGTAGTCGAGAGGCCCCCGTGTGCGTGTGAGGGTGCGCGCCAGTGTGAGTGTGTGTGTGTGTAAGCGAGAGAGAGAGAGAGAGAGAGGGCGCTCAAGGTGGCTCAACATCTGGCCCTGGTTAGGTCTCCGGTTAGGGCAGCCCTCTCCCAGCTGTGGCTTACATTACGATGACATGCAAGGCTCTCGCCTGGCTGTGGCGCCGCTGAGTTTAGAAGGAGAGGAAGAGGTGGTCGCGGAGGGGAGGGGACGGGAGGGGAGGCAGAGGGGCGTGAATATAAAGAGGCCTGAGTACCCATTTCCGACCCGCATTCACAATTTGCCGCCCCTTTCGCCACCTCCCCCCACCCCCTCTCCACGCACACCTTTCCACATACGCGCACACACCACTCCTTTCTTGTGTCTCTTCCTCTCCTTCCTCTTCTTACCTACTTCGACTTTGTCTTATTTTAAGCCAAGGCGTGACTTGCAAATAAGTTTCTGCCAGAGCGCGCCCGTTTGAACAACCCCCGCGCCGCGACCCAGACCCAGCAGCAGCAGCAGCTCGGCGAGTGCATTAGAAATGCTCTTCTTTTGCTTTTGCAAAGGTTTAACGATTTTCTTCACATTTTTTTTTCGACACCCTCGAGTCCCTTTATGAGCTGCATCACAGGAAAAGAAAACGATGCAAAAAAAAAGTGAAATGACATTCATAAAGCAGCGTGGTGTGCGTCCGGCTGCTACATTGTGGAGTGTTTTCATTACGGCGTGGCCGTTGACCTAATCCCAGCAGTGTGAATTCAAGATGACATTTTATGACGCCAAGCCCCACCCCGTCCCCGCCCGCCCTCAACGCGTCCAGAAAGGCAAAAGGCGAGGCTCACCGGGGATGAGCCTCGCAAGGAGCGTCATAAAACTGCATAATTATCACCACAGGGAGATGGAGGGGTTCGTGGCCGCAGGCCCGGGGAGGGGGGGCAGAGCAAGGGGTGCATACCTGACGTATCACGGCCCAACGATCCAAAATTTAAAGAATAACCTGCAATCGGAATTTTATTTCACTATTTAGAGAGAGAGAGAGAGAGAGAGAGAGAGAGAGAGAGAGAGAGAGAGAGAGAGAGAGAGAGAGAGAGAGAGAGAGAGAGAGAGAGCGAGAGAGTGGAAAGGAGCCGGTGTGAAAGCGTGTGACTATGGCGCGCCGCGGACGTGGCTTGTCGCGCCAGCTGCCTCTCAATGTGAGAGATAGCGCTCTCTCTCTCTCTCTCTCTCTCTCTCTCTCTCTCTCTCTCTCTCTCTCTCTCTCTCTCACTCACACACAGAGTCAAATCTTGTGTGCGCACTCCGCTAACTTCTCCCCTCCAACCCTTTGGACCGTCAGTCACACCACGCCAGAGGGTGGACTGATGTTCGCGCCACGCCCCGCCATGCCCGGCCCTGCCCGGGTAAAGGTAGGGGGGGGGGAGATTTTATTATTTCTCTGAACGCAACGCTACGCGGCGCTGTAGAGCAGAGGCTCTCAGAAGCCGAAGCCGCAGGAACCCCGCCGAGTGCCGGACGGCGCCGTGAGGGTAGGCAACGTGCCCACACTCCCGGCTGCGGGCTTGCCTATCTCTCCAGGCGCCCTCTGGCACAATGCGCACTCCGCACACACACGCACACACACCTGCGGGATGCGGGCGGGCGCACAGATAACGCGGCGGGGCTAGTTGCTCGCGCCGCAGCCCCGCCGCACCCGTCACACCCCGCCTCACCTAGCCACACCCCGCCACGCCCCGCCCCGCCCCGCAGAGATAACCACCAGGCCGCGGGTGGAGGGCGGGGTGTGCCAGCCGGGGCGGGGCGGGGCGGGGCCGGGCGTTGGCGTGGCGACGGCCTGCTTGATGACCTCTAGGCCGGCGCCGGCGGTCCTGCCCGGCACGGCCCCTGCTGGGGACGGTGCGGTCTCTGCCCTCATTATTTCTACGGTCCGGTCCGGTCGGGGCCGAGGCCGTGGCCGAGGCCGGGACCGGTCGAGTAAGGGTCTGTGGCGGAGCGGCCTGGGCCGGGGCGGCTCGGCGCACACCTCAGCCCGGCGCCACGCCACGCTACGCCGCGCCACGCCACGCCAGGGCGGACGGGCCGGAGACGAGCAGGACTGTGTGACCCTTCCCTTGTTTGCACAGCCACTGCCCGGCCCCGCCCGGCCCGGCCCGGACCCGTGCTAAACGACTGCCTGATGTCCATACAGTCCGCCAGAATTGCTTCGCGTCCATCTGGGCGAGATTTAATTGTGTGACTCGGCACAGCAGGTCGCCGCCGTCACACCGTCACACCCGCGCGCGTGACTATAGAGTGCCCGGCAAAAAATGGAAGCGTCCGATCATAGAAGAAAAATAATTTCGGAACAATATGAAAACGAATTTTGAACGTTAGAAATTTGCACCCGCAAAATCATTTTATTCATGCAAATACAGGTAAACTTTGGGGAGCACCGTCCTTTACTTGTAAAGTTCACGAATACAACTTTTTTACGTTTTCTTCGACACACACCAGACTAAAGTTTTAGAAGTGCCCGCTCCTCTTTTTTTGCAGTCCACCTTATGAATGCCGGTCCTCGTGTGTGAGGCAAACTTCCACTCCTCCACTCTGCGCCTCCCGGTCAAATTCCCATCCATCTCAATTCCTCTCACGCGTTCCGAAGTCGTCCCTCCGCTCCCGCGTGCCCTACCCGCCCTGCCCCGCCCCGCCCCGCCCCCTCCGCGCGCTGCCCCACTCCCCTGTCGGCCCTCCTCGGGGATATAAAGGGATTGTCTTCTTATCCATCCCCTTCATTCATTAAGTCACCTCGGATCCGTCACTCGCGGCACAGGCCAGGCCGACCACGAGGCCCCTACACGCACGCCCATGGGGTCGGCCACGTCAAAATAGATCAGCAGTTTCTGTTTCTGCTCTCCTATTTTTCGCAGTGTCAAGAAGTCGTTGCGCCACGTCCATCCTCCGGGAGCAGCTCGTGCGGTTCCGGAAGGCCGGACGACGGCGTGGCGGGGCGTGGCGGGGCGGGGCGGGGCGGGGCGTGGCGGGGCCGGCCAGTGTGTCGTTTGAAAGGGAAAAGGAGAATTTGTAGTGAGGGGAAATGGGTAGGGAAGAATGCGGAGGATGCGTTTTAGCTTTCTGGACCTCGGCTGGCTCCCGACGGCTGCGGCAAAGACTTGCTCGGCCACTCTCTGCTGCTGGACCCCATGCAAATGCCAGGGAAGGCGTGTGCGGTGGCGCGGGGTGGGGTGGGCGGGGCGGGGCGGGGCGGAAGGGGCGTGCCGAGGAGGGCAAAGGGCGAGCACGAAGGGGGGGTAGGGAGGGAGGCAAGGACCAACACTCTTATCTCCAGGCTGAGCCGGTCCGGCTGGACACGCGGCGAGGTAGTGCGAGATTTATTGGGTCCGCTCGGCCCCGCCACGCCCCGCCCAGCCACGTCCGGATAGTACGCGGACACAAAAGCAAATCGCTGAGCCAGACAGTCCAACATCTTTTCGGGCTTCACCCCCAAACTAGTAAGCGCCGGCGCGCGGCAAGTCCGGAGCCAGCGGCCCCACGCGCACCTGAGCCCCGCCGCGCCCCGCCGCGCCCCGCCCCCGCCCAACAGCCACTACAAACGGGGCGACTTTATTGATGACGCCGACCGAAAACTTTATGGCAGAATCTGTCAATGGAAACCGTTACGGCCGCGTACCTGGTATATAGGTACACTGACATTTACGGAGGTGGAATATTATCGAAAAGAAAAGGGAAAGAGAAACGCTTTTACACCTGATTAAGTAATACGTAGCAGGATGCGTAAACTTTGACTAGGTATTCTCGATACAATATTTAATGTCATCATCATTTAGGGGAAAAAGTCATATTGCAGAGGAAATAAAGTTTGGTGGGAAGAAAAGAGTGCGAATAACCTCGCTGCATCTGCAAGTGCGAGCGACACTGGTACACTAGGATTTCCACCCGACGCAGCCGTCCTTGTCAGACATCTTTAATGGCTAATACTTTAATGCCAGAGGAGTCCGGCCCGGCGCCTGGCGGCAGGGCCGCGCTGGGCTGGGCTGGGGAGGTTTATTAATGTCCTGGACACCTCGACCCTGGGACGGCATCGACTCGTCACGCCCGGAGCCCGGAGCCCCGGAGCCCCCTCCGGCAGGCGTAAGCACCGGACTCCATAGGCTGCTTCTGCTGCTTCCGGAAAAACAGGTGTTTCACTCGGACCCGCCCCGCCCCGCCCCGCCCAGCACTTCCAAGGTGTAATTGAGATAAATCTGGGGAGAGGCTTACAGCGTCGCACTACGACACCGCGGTGGTTGCCACTCCGACGCCTTTTTCCCGGAGAGGAGAGAGTGAGAGAAAGGGAGAGGGACCCTCGTTATTAAGTGTGCTTAAGTCACTGTTAGTCCCCCGCCGCCCCGCGCCCCGCCCGGAGGAGAAAGAGAGAGAGGGACGGAGACAGCGCGACGTAGAAGGGTTAGAGAGAAAGTGATGGTGAGAGAGAGGGGGGAAGAGGGGGGAGGACGGAAGTACAGCGCTTCCAGAGCAGGGCCCCGAGGTGCTTTTGTACACACCTTGACGCGGTCGAGGGTCAGGATCAAATCTCCTCAGCGGAAACAAGCAAAAGGCCAGGGTCTTCTTCTGCTCCTCCATGCCTTCTCCAACGAGAGAGAGAGAGAGAGAGAGAGAGAGAGAGAGAGAGAGAGAGAGAGAGAGAGAGAGAGAGGGGGGGGGGGCGAATGCTCATGTTAATTAGACTGATTTTGAGGAGCGCCAGTGCGGGGGGGCGCTCGCGCTCGCTCGCGCCGCGCGCCCTCCCCGGCAATAGTTTTACAGCGACAATTAGCACTCATACAGACTGCAGAGAAGAGGGCGTTGCTCTGGGAAAATTAATGAATTTCTTCCGTTGGTTTTTACCGCGTCGCGTCGTGTCAGCGGCCTGGAGGCTGCAGAGGGTGAGGGAGAGGGGAGGAGGAGGTTAGCCGCCCGGAGGAGATGCCCCCGAGATTGTCAAGTGCCGCGCGAGATGGAAGAGGATGGCGCCCACCTCCCTTGCTTTCCCTTTCTCTCTGTGGCTGGCTCTCCATCTCCCCCTCTCTCCCCCTCTCCTCCCTCTCTCCTCGCCCTCTCACCGGACACACTTTACGGCGTGCACGGCGAGCTTTAGGCCCTTCATTACACACGCGCAGCGCGCACAGGCCCGCGGCACGGTGCTTAATGGTCAGCCCACACCGCAAATAAAATTCCTTGAAATATTATAAAGAAAGAACAACTATTGAAATAGGCGTTAAACTCTGGAAGCAGAGCGGCGGAGAGACGCCAGAGGCCGTATAGGAGGCGTCCAGCCGCGCCTCTCTCGGGGACACTTAGCCCTCGCGTTGGTATGATTGTCGGCACGGGCCTGTCTGGTACATAAATAATATATAGATATATATATTTTGGCCAAAGAAGCGACGAAGGAGCCGCCCACCGCGCAACGCAAGGGGCCGCCTAAGATATACTGACCAATAAAAATGGCCCAACTGCAGAACCAATTGAAAAAAAAAAAAGATGTACGTACGTGAACTGTATGTAATCTCCATCGAAACCGACAAACAGGGCGATATTTCCAGATATATTTCTGTGCGGCCCGAGGCCGAGGCGCGCGGACCAACGTGGGGGAGGAGGGGAGAGTGAAGGGTGGGGCCGGTCCGCCCCGCCCCGCCCCGCCTCGAGTCGTAAAGTGGGCCTGGCGCTTATATTAAGGTTGCGGGTCGCCCCTTCCCCGTCGGCCTCCTCCGCAAAATGAGTGTTTGAACAAGATCCGGCCGACCACGGGGCGGGCGCTCCTGCCGCTGCACCGCACCGCTGCGACCGACCCTCCAGTCCAGGGCGGAAGAGTTTGAATAAGATCCGGGAGTCTAGCCGGACCTGCACAGCGCCTTGGCCAAAAGGCTCCCAACTGTACCGTAAAAGAGGCTGCGGCGCCTCACCAGCCGGTTAAAATACTGCACTGAAAAAGTCCAGGCTCGCGTGGGAAATTGGCTGTGATTAGCTCTGCTTTCTTGGCCAAGTCGGGCGGCGGCGAGGAGCACAAGTGCAAATCAGAGAGGGCGCTGAGCTGCTACCCCTTTGGGTCCGGGTGTGGCGGGGCGATGCGGGGCGGGGCGGGGCGGCCGGGGGCCAACATGTGTAAGAAAAGGGATGCCATGATATGTGGGCCTAGCGGGAGTGGACCACCCCAAGGGCCTGCCGGCCCGGCCCGCCCAGGGTCCTTGGGTCCCGCTGCGAAGGTCCGCGCGCGCCGTGGCGGGGAGGGGCGGGGCGGGGCGGGGCGGGAGTGTGGGCGTGTTTGCTAAGGCCTAGGACGGGGCCGACCCCAGCGGCACCCCGGGGCTGTTTGAGCGCGCGGCGTGGCAGGGCGTAGCGGGGCGGGGTGGGGCGGGGCGGGGCGCGCGCCCGAGCCGGGGATACAGGAGCAAGGGGTGGCTTAGCCTCGGGGCTGACCAGCGGTCAAGCGCACTGCAAATGGATCGAGAAACATGTTTTCACGCCCGTTTCGGCGGCCCTGCCTCGCCCCGCCCCGCCCCGCCCCGCCCCGCCCCGCCCCGCCCCGCCTCTCGCTCCCACCTGTGACCTGCCCGGACCAGGCCAGGCCACCCCTCCGCCTCGCCGCGGGAGGGCCGGCCCGGCCGGGCGAGCAGGGTGGGGCGGGGCGGAGGCGGGCCGGACCGCTGGTCAGCCAGGTGGACAAGGCGCCGACGTGATTTGGCTGGCTAAGACAGGGTTACACAGGGCGCGGCGGGGCGTGGCGGGGCGTGGTGGGGCGGGGCGGGGCGGGGCGCCAAGCTGTCCGAAACAATTGCAAACGCGGGGCAATGAGGCGCGCTGTCGTGAATGTGAAGTGGTCCGGCCGCACAGCTAGGCCTGCCTGTATTATTCGTCGGAAATGCGAGCAATTTCCCAAGACGTCCGCCCCGCCCCGCTCCACCGCAACAACGGGACGAGCGGCGTGATTTTTATCCGCCCTCAGCTCATCCCTTTTGCTCCCTTCGCTCTTCTCACCTCGGCCGTAAAACCACGTTACCCCTTAATAAAAGCGCCATCCGCAAATATTTACTCCGGGCGAGGTGCGCGGGGCGGGGCGGGGCGGGGCGCGGCGAGCAGGGGAGGAGCAGAACAGTGAAGAACGCAAAGAAGGTCGCCAACACAAGGGTCGGTCTATCGCTGGAATGCGGGCAGTGGTGGGGCGGGGCGGGGTGGGGCGGGGCGCGGGGCGGGGCGGGTCAAAGGCGAGTGGAGCCGCTTTATCCCGGGACGAGAACGCCCCCATCACTACTACACACCACTACTCGGACATCGGAGATGCGGGGGATGAAGTCGTGGGTCCCCCACTACGGGAGTTTATTCACTCGGCCGAAGCAGCAGGTAGAGACATCATGGGAATCAAACGCGACTTTCACAAAGAGAGAGCGAGAGAGCGAGCGAGAGAGCGAGCGAGAGAGCAAGCGAGAGAGCGAGCGAGAGAGTGAGCGAGAGAGAGAGAGAGAGAGAGAGAGAGAGAGAGAGAGAGAGAGAGAGAGAGAGAGAGAGAGAGAGGAACTGGACAGTCTTCCTGCTGGCGTGTCGCAGGGCCAGCTCAGCTCAGCGCGTGCCGTGTCCGCGTGCCGTTCCGCCATGGCCGCATTGTCTAGCAGCGGCTGGCCGAGGCGAGGGCCGCAGCGGGCAGCAGCACCGCGCGGTACGGGCGAGTAGTACGGCGAGGTGGGGCGGGGCGGGGCGGGGCGGGGCGGGGCGGGGCCGGGCTGCCCAGCAGCACCCTTTGAAGCGCTCTGCTCCGCAGGACTTCCCGTTCGCGAGATCAAAGAGCGAGAGAGGAGAGGAGAGGCCCAAAGTCCTGCGCGGCCCCGCCCCGCCCGGTGGCTGCACTCGCATTACCTCGCTACACTCGCTAGTCGGGCCGCGGTAATGTGAATTATAATATGCTATTATGTATATATATAATTTCTTGCTGCAGGGAGCCGGTGAAGCCGGCGACGACATATTTCAGTCCGGTGAAAAGCGGCTCCGGTCGGCGGCGCGCCCACGTCTCGCACAGTGACGCGTCACGCTACAAAGAGATTTCCGTTCGTCCGCGTCCGCTCCCATATAGCAGAGCAGGAGCGCGCGTAACTACTCAGCGAAATGTCGTATAGGCGCGCCGAGCCGAGCCGAGCGTTAGCAGGCAGTAGTGTCGGCGCGGCGCCAAATTCAAATGGCACAAAGAGGCCCCACCCGGTACTATGTGCCGGGGCGGGGCGGGGCGGGGCGGTGCTCACACGGGCGCGCGCCGCGCGGGGAACAAAAGAGTATGTGATTAGAGCAGGCACTTTGAGGCGCCCCGCCGCGCCGCGCCACGCGAGGGCCCTCGCACAATACACGGCGTGTGCCTGCGCGACGGAGCCGGGGACACACACGCCCTGCTGCCACGCCGGGGTTAGAGCTGGGGGCTCAAGACGGTATTTTCGATAAAGGGGAGTGGATTCGACAAGACACCGGCGCTGCTCTCCCGCTGCTGCTGCTGCTCGCCCGGGCGAAGGGCTTAGTGAAAGGCTTCGTCTCGGGGCGGGGCGGGGCGGGGCGGGGCGGGGCGAGGGATGCTGATGACGGCCTGCGAAATCCCGCGCGCCGCTACTGCCGCCGCCGCCGCCGCTCTGCGAAGAAAGGCTTTTCAAAGGGGTGGCTGGGTATGTGGGGGCGGTGGTGGGAGGGGGAGGGAGGGAGGTCGTAAAATGGCTTCCGATTACATTCTCATGTACATGACCGAGAGCATCCAGCCAGGCCGGGCAGGGCGGGGCAGGGGGACGCCTGGCCAGGCCAGGGCAGGGCAGGCCGGCGTCGCCGCCCGTAATCGCCTCGAGGCAACGGCGGGGGCGGCGAAAGGACGGGGCGGGGGCGGGGGCGGGGGGAGTGTGTCAGTCATCAGCCCGGGCATACACTGGGCTGAGGGATAATGACTCCCCCCACCCCGCACCGCACCGTGCATATCAGCAGCATCACTCTCGCGTGCAGTCACTTCCTGCTTAGGAAAGGAGTACCAGGGAATATGAAAAAGATAGATCCACAAACACGTGTACTTTCGGCGAAATCGACGACGCGCTGCGGAATTACTGGCAATTGAGGATTTTTATATCATTGCTTTCTCTGCGCCGCCCGGCCCGGCCCGGCCCGGCCCGGCTCTGTGCCGGCACGCCTGTCTTTCTTTAAATTTCTCGACGCCGGGCCGGAAATGAAGCCGCTCCCGCTCGACAGTCCGTGTCTCGGACCCGCCGGGCCACTCAGCACTGCCCGCCCGGCCAAACGGCCGGCAAACGACAGCGACACGAGGGGGGAAAAAAGGGAGGAAAAAAAACTGACGGCAGCACAATAGAATGAGACGTTCCAACGCATTTAAAACTTAAATTCCGCCCCGCCGCCTCCCTTCCTGGGGACGCACGGTGACCGCTTGCCCAGTGGCCGGCCCGGCCCGGCCGTTCGACAAGTTATCTTCTCTTTTCTCCCTCTTTTTTTCGCTCGCTAGCTCGCTCCATCCCTCCTTCGTCCCCGGCCACATCCATCCGCCGGGATGGGACTCAGGGGTGTTGGAGCACGTATACTGAGCGCGCCAGGGGCGGGCCGGGACCGCGGGCCGGGCGGGCCGGGGGGGAGAGTCCCGTCTGGTCAAATCCGGTCAGGGCCCTGGCGGCGTGGGAGGAAGCTGCGAGACGGGGAAGGGAGGGGGCGGAGGAGAGAGAGAGAGTGAGAGAGGGAGAAGTGCAGGGAGGGAGAGGGTGAGCGAGGACGACAGGGCAGGGCGGTGATAGGGACGAGGCTGTCATCGCTGACAACTGGACATCCTCCCTCTCGAAAGCCACCCACGGCTAAGACAATGATAAGATGAAGACGTGCGGGTCCCTCGGCCGCCGCCCCGCCCCGCCCCGCCCCGCCCCGCCACGGCACGCCCCGTCGCTCTCCTAAGGGACGGCCGGCCCGGCCACCACCGGTAGTGGGGGCGGAACCCTCTCGAGACAAAATGAGAACAGTGCTCTCTCTCCCAAGGGCAGTCAAGGTGTCAACCGTCACCCGCGAGGCGGGGCTGGTGGCGCCGCCGGGGGTAGGGGGAGAGGGGGGGAGAAGGGCGCATCTGGGTGGGCATTGTACGCGCATCGTGTCTAGGAGGAGGACACTCGACAACCTTAGAAATTACCAAAAAAAAACACAAAAAAACGTTCCAATGCGATTTGCTAGATGGTACAATATGTGTTGCGTTCAGTAATTTTTTTTTTAAGTTTAGCCTGGTTATACTTAAATGCATCATCTTAAAAAAAAAACAACAGGGCGCCTCCGCCTACTTTCTACTGTTTCTGCTGAGTTTAGTGAACACGCGAAAAGAAAGTGATATCTCAGACAGATTATATTTGTAAAACCCTCGTACGGCGCACACCTGCGCTGTTAACCTGCGGGCTGGCTCAGCGCTGCCCGCCGCCCGCCCCATCCCACCGACTTCCCTGATCCCCCTCATATTCCTCCGCGCAAAGCGCAGCTTGCATTATAAAAATCCCGCCCCCCCCCCCTCTTAGCTGGGCTCATCCGTTTGCAAAGCGGCTGAGGCGGCGGGGCGGGGCGGGGCAGGGTGGTGCGGGGCGGGGCGGGGCCGGGCGGCAGCAGGCGCTCAAACGATGCGGTGCACCCCTGTGTGCGCCAGGCTAATATATACCTATACACTTTTTCGTAATAATAGAGTTTAATATTTCCGGCGGCCCGATACGCCCTGCAGCAGGGCTGCTGCTGGCGCGCCGTGCTGTGCTGTGCCGCAGGGAGACCTATCCAGAAAAATAAGGCAGGGAGGGGAGGGGGGAGAATATTTCGACGTTAAATGCAGGCAGAGGCAACAAGGTGGGACGAGCAGAAGCAAAAAGCAGGAGGTATAGTGCACAATTCGGGTTCCTCATGGAACCGTGTCCGTGGCTAGCGCCGGCAGCGCAGGCCACCCGCATCGGACAGCCGGGGAGGTAGGCAACCCTTCTGACGCTACACGCGCAATAGGAATGATTAAAGGCGTTCTGCTGACGAGGCGGGGCGGGGCGGGGCGGGGCGGGGCGGCGGTTTAGTCGGGTTTAAGTCGCTGTGGGTGGGGCTGCAGCGGGGCTGCGGATGACAGAGGCTGATGGCTGATGAGCCGCCCTGGCCCGGCCCGGCCCGGCCGATCCCTGATTTATTTCCCCCAGACGAGCTCCACACACATCCAACAAATAAGACGTCTGCTATGCAAACGAGGCTGCGCCGCGCCAGATCCGACCTGGGAGTGAGGGCTCAGCAGGGCCGTGCCGGGAGAGGGGAGGTGGGCGGGGCGGGGCAAGGCGGGGCGGGCCTCAAGAAGTGCATCAGCAGGCAGACCATCATCAGCAGTGCGGAAAAAGAAAAACACAAAAATCACCAAAACAAATATTCGTTATGGATTTTCATTCCGTTTTCACGTATAGCCGTGCTCACAATCCGTTTAGCTATGCGCTGCGCGGGATTTTAACATTTGCGCGCGATTCTATGGGCCAGGCTCGAAAATGTACTAAAATTAATTTTACCTCATATTTTTTTTGCTCCTGAAGGGGTGGGGTTGATCATAACGCTGGCCAAACTGGCGAAAAAGAGGAAACACCACCACGATAGAAAGAGAAGGGAGGGCGATGCGCACCCGGCCCGGCGGGGCGCGCTTCCGTTATGATTGATTTCGAAGACGAGGCGCATTTGACATGTCTTGAAATATTGAAAGGAACTTCTGCAGCCAATGCGTCCCTCTCCCCCTACCCGACCCGACCACAGCCAGCGGCGCGGCAGCCACAGCCACCCCAGCCCCGCCCCGCCCCGGCCGGCGCCTTCACTTTAAAGCTCAAAAGGGCCTTGTCCCCCGCAAAAGCTCATTCATGAAATATGGTTCGGCTCGCAGCAGCAGCAGCAGGAGCGGGAAACTGTCATTCCGACTGCCACTGATTCGCGGCCGCGCTGCGGAAGCACCCTGCCATGGGTTGGGCTGGGGAAAGCAATATCCGTGATTTTATTTTACAAAATATAAGGATGAAGGGGATAGTGCCTGAGCCGTGTGTAGGGTGGCTGTTTGGGGTAGGGGTATGGGGGTACAGTGGGGACGGGGGTTGGGGGGCAGCCGCACTGTTTTGGGGGCACGGCCGCCCATTCCATTCTCTGCCGCGGCCATTCTGCTGCTCCAGCCTCCCCCACCCCCACCCCACCCCCACCCCCTTTCATCCCCGCCCCGCATTCCCTCCCCATTCTCGCAAACTTTCTCCCAACTCTCCCGCGTGCGCTCTTTCTACCTCTCACCTCTCGTTCGCTCGGGGTTGCCCCCCCTATCCCCGCCGAAAACCCCTCACCCCCCGCCACCGCCTTTAACTCCTCCCCCTCCAACCCCCTCATCATACCCCGCACCTCCTCCTTTTCGAAATGCAATTTCTGATGTCCCCAGTCGCCCTTGCTTTTCTCCTCAGTTTGCCAACGTGATCCATTTTTCAATTTCTGTTGACTTGTCGAAAATTAGTGGTATTCTTTGCGGGCGCCGCCGCCGCCGCCGCGTTCCCTCCCGCCAAATCGTCCCCAGCGTATTGCAATACGTCGCGACCGTCAGCAGCAGCCCCCGCCCCGCCTCCCCAATGAGCGCGCGCGGCGCGGGGCGCGTAGCGAGCTCCATCCGGCCAGGCGAGACGAGACGCCTCTCCTTTCTGACTTTCCATTTCCCCAGCGGTCGGGCGGGGCGGGGCGGGGCGGGGCGGGGCGGGGCCGGGCGGGGCGGGGAGGGGAGATCGGACCGCCCGGCACGCCCGCCTGTCTTGGTGTTGTCTTTGAGGCTCCGCGGCGCCCTTTGCTTCGGCATTCATAGCTGGCATTCCGCGGTGGTCAGCCAGCGGACCAGCTGGGGCCTGGGCGGGGCGGGGTGGTGGCGGGGCGAGGCGGGGCGGGGCCGGGCGGGCGCAGCCTGGACAGGCGACCAGCCGCAATGCACAGTGACCGCGGGAGGGCGGGGCGGGGCCGGGCGGGGAACAGGCTGCGGCGAGGTGTTTCAGCCAGGGGGCGGCGGCTGTCGCACAGCGGACGGACGGAGAGAGCCCCCAGACCTACCCGCTCCTGTTTTTTCCCCGCTGCAGTCGGGAGCCCCTTGGTGTGGCAGGGGGCTGCCGTTCGCACGGAGACGACGGGGCGCTGGGCCTGGCCGGGCGGGGCGGGGCGGGGCGGGGCGAGGGGAGCGGCCGCCGCGCGCCGGGCCGGGCTGCGCCGCGGGGCACATTGGCTGCTTGGTTTGGTCGCAGTGCGGAGTTCGAATTTCGCTCAGGGCGAAACAGAAGGGTTTTGCTAGAACGCTGAAGGGCTGTTGCCAAACTTTGGTAACAGCGAGCGCGAGCGGGGGAGCGAGGGGTGCGGCGGGGAAGGCCAGTATTCTCGCGGTCCTGAGAGGCCAGGGTAGCCCCCACACGGGGGCCGGGAAGGGCAGGGCGGGGCGGAGGAGAGGGGCTGGGCGTCAGGGAGTCCTGAGAGAAAGGGAGGGACAGAGAGGGAGATAGGTAGAACCTCGCCCCAGGGCGTGGCGGGGCGTGCCGAGACCGCCACCATGTGTCTGCGCTCTCCTCTTCGCACGGCCCAGGCGGGCGGGGTGGGGCGGGGCGGGCCGAGCCGCTGTACCGCCCAGGGGCAGGGCCGTGGCAGGGCAGGGCGGCGGGAGGGTAGGTGCAGAGATACGTCATTCTCTCATCGAGCCAAGACGCCCGGTCCGCCAGCCCTTATCAATCGGTGACGGGGGCGGGCAGCCTCTCTGGCAAGCCAGGCCCTTGGCAGGCCCCGCCCCGCCCCGCCGGGCCCTTAGCCCATTGTTTTGCGCACCCCCACCCCGCTCTCTCTTACTCTCCCTCTCTCTCTCTCTCTCTCTCTGGCCCGCAGCCCGTGTCCATTTATTAGTCCATTAAGACCAAGGCGAAGGCGGCCCGCCCTCCCTGGCGACATGCTGATTGTGCGCCTCGACCCGACCCGGACCGACGGGGACCCCAGACCCGCAGGCCCCCGCCCCGCAGAGAGTGTGAGAGAGAGTGAGTGAGTGAGTGAGTGAGTGAGTGAGTACCTCTTTCTTGCGACACGCTCGCCGCCCAGCTCGACAACCTCCTCGTCGCCTCGCCTGGGCGACAAGGACGGCCGCCCGCCCCCGCCCCGCACGTCACCCGGGCCGGCCTGCGTCCCCGTCGCAGTCCTCTGCGACGTGAGTCGTTCTCGGCCCGGCCCGGTCCTCCCGCCCCGCCCCGCCCCGCCCCGCCTTCGCGTCCTCAGTCCTCCCTCCGTCCGCACTGACCCTCCTCCTGCCCTGCCCCTGGTTATCGGCAATGAAAATACGAGTGCCCCATCTGTGACACGTAGCTGCTTCCGAGGCGGTCGAGCAGGAGGAGGGGGAGGAGGAGCAGGAGGAAGACGAGGAGGAGGAGGAGGACGGCGCGCAGCCGGCGCCGCGCCGCGCATCAACAAAGAGACGGTAAGTGAATGTGGTAAAAATGTCACGTTTTTCATTCCGTCCGAGATGAAAGGGCGCTGGCTGGCGCCGTGCCGTGCAGAGGCGCCACACCGCGACCCCCTCCCCCTCCCCCCTCCTTCTCTTTCTCCTCATGCAGCCGCAACCCAGCCCACCCCGCCCCACCCCGCCCCGCCCGCTACTGAGATAAGAACATAAGGGGCGGGGCGGACCACAGATAAAGAGGTGCGGCAGGAAACATGCCTCTGAAAAATTGCGTGTGTGCGCGTGGAATTGGTACGGTGAGGGCTGCTCACCCCTGCCACGCCCCGCCCCGCCCCGCCCCGCCCCGCCCCGCCCCGCCACTCCACAACCTGTTGCGGGCCAAACGGTGAGGACGCGTGTCGGCCAGTCGGTCGGGTGTTCCTCGCTCCACCCCCTTCTCCCTTCTTTTTTATGCCTCTTTTGAAACCCGAAACGGTCGAGCGGGGCGAGGCCCAGGAGAGGGGAACAGAATGGGTTAAATAAGTGAAAGGATTAGATTGTGGCAGGCCTGGGACGGGGCGCGGGGCGGGGCGTTCCGGGGAGGCGACAAGGCATGCGTGCGCCCGTGTGGGAGTGTAAGGACATGTCCAGGTGAGCCCGAATCAAATTAAGGAACTGTCTGCAAACAAAAAAAAATTCTAACGCTAACGCGGTTAACGGCCACCGACGTTTTAAATTATAAAAATAAACTTAAAACCACCTGTGGGTACTATAGCCCCACCTACTTTCGAAAAAAAAACTGTCGCGGTGGTACATCCTTTTACGCGGGCCCGAGGCAAACCCTAACGGGGTCCTGCTAAAATGTTGACCGTTAGTTTTCCTAGCTCTGCTAGGCTCGTCCATTCATGATGGACTTCCCCGAATAAAATAACGACTGGATTATTGGAATTGTTTGTGCAACAGAGTACCGGCGGGTAACGTAGTGAGGGGAGTTTTGGGTTCGGATTGTGCGCGGGTGGTCCGCGCGGTATTCCGGTCCCCCGCCCGGCCCCGGGGCCTACCGGTTCCGGTTCGATTTCTCCCCGGGTCAGTTCCGCCCGCCCTCGCCCGTGTGTTGTGTGTCTGCCCAACCGGAAGCCGAACCCATCCCTTCCCTCCCGCCGATACACCAGGGACACACGAGCGAGGCGAGCACGGCGAGCACGGCGAGCACGGCGAGCGAAAGGGAGGGCCGGCACCGGCAGAGCCGCTCAATAGACCCGAAACACAAATCTCCGTAAGACATACAAACGATTGTCTTTGGTGCAAGTACCGCGCGCGCGCGCGTACAACAAACTCGCGCCGTGCCGCGTAAGTACCGCAGACACAACAGCGCAGCACGGCGCCCCTCCAGCGAGCTCCTCGACGGTCACGTGCAGGCCCCGGCCCCGGCCCCTGCCCCGGAGGAGCTCCGAGCTGAGCCGTAACGATGTCGATCAATAAACCGAGCGATAAATCAGAGCGCGTCTTTGTCACGACATCCATTCACGCCGCTTTTGCTCATCTGGATGCCGGGCGGGGCGTCGAGTGGCGGGGCAGAGGCCCCGGCCCCGGCCCCGGCCCGCCAGGCGGCCTCTGTATGAGAGCTCTCATCAGAACCCCCAGCATGCTACGCCGAGGCCAAAGCCATAGGCCGGGGCGGGGCGGGGCGGCTGCCACTGCTGCAGCAGGCTTTGAAAACGTGACCGGAGCGACGCATCTTTGAGTCGCGGCGGCGGCGGTGGTGGCGGCAGCGAGAGCCCGCCCGCCCCACACAACGTCCTGCTCAAGTACAACACTCACCGGTGCTGGCGCCCGCCTGGAGTGGGGCACGGCGGGGCACGGCGGGGCACGGCGGGCTGGGGCAGGACGCGCTGGGGCCTAACGAGCACCAGGTGCAGCACCACGTCGATAACCTCCGAAGGGACGACGGAACGGGGACCTCCACAGCTCTAGAACCTGTGCCAAACGGGAAACAAACGTCAAAATCTTTCTTGAGCGTATATCTACATGCAGGGGAAATGGGTTTCACTGCGAATGCAGACCGCAGCCTGGAGGCTGGGAGGAGGACCTGGAGGTGGTGGACGTAGGCACGGCGGGGCGCGGCGGGGCGGGCCGGGGCGGGCCGGGGCGGGCCGGGGCGTGCACCCAGCCCAGCCCAGCTGCCAGCGGGGATTGACTCCTTGGTGTTATTCCAAGCCGGCTGGGATTCATTAAGGGCCGAGCCGCAGGGGCCCAGCCCAGCCAAGCGCTCTCGCGCTCTCTCTCTCTCTCTCTCCCTCACCCTCTCTCCCTTGATCTCTCTCTCTCTCTCTCTAAGCGGCGGCTGACAGCTCCGGGCCAGGCCCGGGCCGCCACAGCGGGTCGTCATTACTCTGGCAGGGGAAGGCTGTCACCTGCAACGACACCCTCAGCTCCGGGGCCTTCCTCCACCACCGCACCGTCCCTCCTCCCTCCCCCGTCCCCCTTGGTTTTCTCACTCTACGACGATTATTTTTTTTAGCAGACGATTCCCCTTGAGCATCAGATCCAAGCTAAAACTACACCGAGCCGGCGTTCAAACTACATTTAGCTTAATGAATTAATTTTTGTCGCACAAAACGCAGTATCATCTGCTTTCTAATCCCCCCCCCCTTTTTTTTGCAACTTTTAGAGGATAAGGATGTGTGGATTTACCTCACCTCTGACACGATGGGATGCTTTCTTCCCTTCCATCCTGAGCGTAAATCGCCAGAAGATGAACGCGATATTTTCCACGCTTTCGCCCCACCCTCTCCCTAGCCTCTCACCGCCGCCACCACTACTGCTCTGCGCGCCATCAGCTAGTACAGCGTTGTTGAACAAGCAGTGCCGCGATAAAAAGCTCCGATGCAGCGCGGGTCGGGTCGGGTCGGGCCGCGCCGGGCGCGGCGCTTGTTAACGGCAATGCAAGATTAAATAGAAGCGCAAAAACAAAAGAAAAGCAGGCCGGCGCCCTCCCTCAACCCGTCCCCTTCCCTCCATTCCTTACTTCCAATTTGTATAAAGATGCAACCGTAAAAGTGAGAATTTCCCGTCGTCCGGAGGAAAAGGGAAAAGGGGTCGGGTCGGGTCGGGTCGGCGGCGAGTCGGCGGCGGGGCGCTGAGCCCTAAATTTGGGCGCGGCGTGCATTTTTATCTTTATTGTTGTGTTGGACGGCGGCCCGCCTCGCCCCGCTTCCATTCTTTATGGCTGATTCACACCCCTTTGTTACTCCCATTGTGGTCCGCCACGCCCCGCCCCGCCCCGCCCCGCCCCGCAGTGGAGCGGAGCGCCTTGGTGGTGTTGACGTGATTTCACCAGTGTCTCGCCCTGCTTTGCCGCCCCCGCAGCGCTGCGCCCCCTCCCCCCCCCCCCTACCCCTTCTCCTTGCCCAGACACAGGAGAGGAAGCTCTACTAAGAATTTACGGCGAGAAAAGGACCAAAAGACTTGTCGTAGTAAAAGGGTGAAGGTGCGGCGAGCGGATGGGCGCGCGGGCGCGGGGCGGGATTAACCGCACCACCCCAGAGGTTAAGCGATCCAGCTCGCCCCGACGATTATCTAATAAATTAGCAGAAAGGTCAATTTTATACAGTTGCCCTGCGATTTCAACCAAATCCTTCTTTTTTAAAAACAAAATATTTGGAGGGGGCGGGGGCAGCAGTGGGGACCAGCAGGTCAGGGGGGCCGCTGCCGCTGCGCAGCGGGCAGCGTAGCAGAGCTCAGCTAGAGCGCATTGTTTAGATGGGCGGCGCGGCGCGGCGGCCCGCCGGCTCTGCACTGCGGTTCAATTTGAATATCCTCTCCACTGTTGTTCCACCGCACGGCGGGGCGTATTAGCGTGGGAAGGGGTAAGCCGTCTCAGAGAAAGGGGGATTGGGGAAAACGGTGGGGAGGGGGGGGGGTATGCGCTCCTCCCAATCACTGTCGCTCTGTTGTCTTTCCATTCCGCGAGGAAGCGGCGAACAGCGTCGGGGATTCCTTAGCGAAACGACGTGCGCCCCGCCAAACTATCCCCCCCCCACCCCACCCCGGTCCACGGCCATTGAAATAGCACAACGGACGTCTAAATTAAATTGGTGAAAAATTACGATTTCTCGTCAGAATCTCAACCCTTTGTCAGGAATACGGTTGGGTTCTGCCCCCGCTTGGCGGTGGTAGGAGAGCAGGCCTGAACGGCTTCTCAAAGATCCCTTATGCCTTCTGCTGACGCCAGCCTGCCTGACATCCCTCCGCGCCCTCCGCCCCCTGCCCCATACCTCCATTTCCAAGAGGCAGAGTTCTTCCCCAAAAGGGTTATCATTGTGGCCAGGCTGGGCGGCGAGGCGAAGCGAGGCGAGGCGGGGGCGGGGGCGGGGTCGGAACAGCAGGCACGGCCTCAGAGAGGATCCTCCGGTAGATTAGCGGTGTAATATTTCGCGTTATATTATCTGTGCCTTCGCGCCACTTTAGTCTTGGTTCCGGCGCACGGAAGCGCCCCAGCCCGGCCCGGCCCAGCCCAGCGCGGGTCCTTTCCAGACCCAGCCGCAGCGGCCCGGGCCGGGCCCGGAGTCCTACGGCTACCGTCGCGCACATCCTTCGACCGGAAACCCTTTCTCTATCTCTCTCCCTCTCTCTCTCTGGCTCTTACCTCGCGCAGCAGCCGGCGTCATTCCTCAGCTAAGTCCCGGACCATTGTGCGACCACTTGCCACTTTCTGCCGATGCGAGTCAGCGGTCCGCGAGGAGGGAGCTCGACGAGCCGTCCTGGTCCTGGTCCGCGCCGCGCCCGCGCCGACTCTCTCCCTGGAACAGGTTGGGAAACATTTGAAACGCGCCGGAGATGGCAGCGAGCTTAACAGAACGCTGGTTCTGAAGTGTGGTTTTACTGTTAAACGCAACCCATCCGACACGCCACACCAGCACCGAGCATAGTGCCAGGCAAAGCTTTGGGACACAAATTAACTTCGTACAGTCAACTTGTAAGATTTTACCACATTTCGTTGGTGGGTTTATTCCTCCAGCCAACCAACATATTACCGTCACAATACTTTCCACAAGATATAAACGCAGAGCCGTAGAAATCAGCGCCCATAACAGGACACAATATAAATCCAAACCTGAGTGTACACTCTTAACCTCTGCTCGGCGGCCGCTCACACAACACAACCTCACGCAACGCTTCCTTTGTGCTCCTTCATCACTGGCTCACTTCAAGATTCGTTATGAAACAGTTTTACAACTGTAATAGATTCAGTTCACACGCGAGAATCATTTCTAATCTATTCGAATCACAATGGCGATAAAACTGCAGCATCAGCTGAGCCGCTGCGCACTCATGACCGAAAACCACGAAAACATCCGCCGCCAACCGTCGACCGTTGGGGAGCGAGCGAGCGGACCCCCTCCCCCGGCCCGGCGGCCCGGCGCCGGCGCGCGTTTGAACTTGAAAATGGTCGACTAGCCTATAATAACTTCAGTTTGCTCTTTACTTACTCTGCTCGCCGGGCCACACCCACCCAACTGCTCAAATGGTTATACAACATATGTACCCAAGAATGACATATTTAAAAACAAGTTAACTTTGAAGAAAGCTGGGCTGGGCGGTAGTCAGAGGCACGAACACGAACACCACCGCACCACGGCAGCAGCGGAAGCGGTACTGGGCGCGGGTAGGGCAGGGGAGGGGAGGGGCAGCGACAGAAAACAGTTGACGATCGACCGACTGCGCGGCGCGATTTTAAATTTAAAACCTCTGCCGAGCTTGCTTTTATCATCGCCGCCGCACCAACATTACAAACATTTACTTCGAAAACCGAATAAAATTCGAAAATGCAATGGAAATAACAATTGAAATAATTACGACCACGAACGCCAGCGGCACCGGAGAGGGGGGGGGGATAAACTCTGCCGACAGCTGACGATCGGCCATCGGCCGGCGCGCGTTTCAAAAAATGCCGACGGCCCAACGGGTTAAAGAGCGCCCGCTGCAGCCTCCGCACCGCAGCCTGCCGCTCTGCTTCTGTCCCTTGGAAGTGGCTGCTCCTCTCTTCCCTCCCCCTTCCTCAGGTAATGTGTTCACCCGGCGTGCAGACGCCCCGCACATTAAGAAGGCGAGGCGCAGTCGAGGATAATGTGCGCCGCCTCGCCGGCCCCGCCCCGCCCCGCCCCGAGCCCGGGCTCGATGAACACACCACGTACGGGAGGCGGCGGGCGCGGGCGGCGCTGCTGCAGCAGCGGCGCGGTGAATTTCGGAATGAATCCTCCTTAATTTATTGTTGGGTTGAGACTGAAATGGCTTCTGAAGGCTGAGTGCAGACAGTGTGGGTAATGAAGGGAAATGGCGTGGAAGCACCGTGTATCTGAGTCGGGCCGGGGCCGGGGCCGGGGCCGGGGCCGGGGCCGGGGCCGGGGCCGGGGCCGCGGGCACGCTACCCACCCGCACCGCTCAGGCGGGCAGGGGCAGGCTGAGGCCGGCGCGGCGCCAGGCCGCAGGCAGGCACGAGCTGCCCCGCGCACACTCGCGTGTTCTGCTGCTCACACAGGTGAACCTCCCCGACCCGACGGCCTGCTGCGGCTCCTGTAGGGAAACGGACCGCGCCCGCCGCGCCAGGACTTTTATCCGCTTTACCTGAGGTCTTCACAACTACTTGCAATAACAGGCCATCGCCGGTTCAGGCGGACCTGCAAAAGTCTGTAGGTAGTGAAGAGATAATCTTTTATTCTCACGGTAGTATAAGGCCTCAGGTCCCGTGGCGGGCTCCGCCTCCGCTCCGCGGCCCGCCCCGGCCGCCCGTGTGCGGGGCGGACCAGGACCAGGACGGTGACGGCGGCGGTGGCGGCGGCGGGCGCCCCTACCGCAGGCTTGGGGCTGATTATGTTCTTTTGGAGACAGTCGCGCGCCTCACCGCGCCACGCCGCGCCACGCTTCCACTCGGCATACATTGGGTGTGGCGGCATCCATGTGTAAATGAGAGGGAGGCCCGAGATAATTAGATATCTTAACGCCATAACTCACGTGTAATCTCTGCGCCGCTCACCGAGGACCCGCGCCCAGCCCCGCCCCGCCCCCGGCCTTCCCTCTCCCAAAACCCCCTTCTCCATCTCCCCCCCCCCCTCCCTCCCCCCTCCCACCCTCTCTCCCTCCCTTTTCCCCTCCTGGACCGCGCCGGGGACGAGGGGGCCCAGAGGGTGGAGGAACCAAATTTTTCAACGTGTTCCTCGCGCAGGAAGCAGATGACATTATCCTTTCGGACAACCCTTTCCCCGCCCGCCCGGCCCGCGGCGCTGTTGGCGGGGTCCACGCCGAGGGGCAGGGCGGGGTGGGGCGGGGCGGGGCGAGGCGGGGGTATTAGGACGGTCGGCCGGACCCAACTGGCCATAAAAGCTGACCGAATTAGTCTACTCAGTAGACAGTCAGCGCGCGGCCGGAGAAAAGGGAAGGGTCGCAGGGAGGCAAAGGGCTTCCGCCCTTTTTAAATTAGAGCAGGATGTCACGTGACTGAATGGCGGGAGGGGCAGGGGCAGGAGCGGGGCGGTGCACGGTGCAGAGTTGAGAGAGAAGGATTGGGCCACGGGCGAAGTGTCGTTGGAAGGACGATTTTTTTTAGGTATAGGTGTTCGGCTAGGCGTCGAACTTTTTGCTGGAAATGTCGGCGCTATCATAGCAGGTCAGGTACGCGCGCGTCTGCAGCAGAGCTCCGCTGCAGCACACCGTCGCCGTCCTCTCGCCGAACAGAGTACTGTACCGGGCCCAGCATCCGGTCCGCTCCAGTCCAGTCGGGCCGCCTATTGGGAGTTGAATTTTCAGCGCATTAGCCGTGTAGCAGAGGGTCAGTGTGTCCTGAGGTCCAGGGCGGGGCGGAGCAGGGCTGGGCGCGGCGGGGCGCGGCCGGGCAGGAGGGCCACCGGGGCGGCCAGCGTCCGGCCGGCGGCCCGGCACGGCCCACGGGAGGGACAGATTACGAGTTAGTGGACGGGGAATGGCCCCAATAATAAAAATAAAAGGAAGGCCTGGGATTTAGATGAGAGAAATAAGAGAGGGGGAGTGGGAGGAAGAGAGTGAGGTGATAAAAAAAGGGTGCGTGAAGCAAACACTGGTTGGTATTTATGTGTGAGCCCCTGGGCCTACCGGGGCCGGGCGGGGCGGGGCGGGGCGGGGAGGGGCACGCCATTCCTCGCACTTACACGCACTCCGGCCGAGCCGGCCGAGCCGGCCAGACCAAAAAATGGCACACGAAGTCACCTCGCGACAAAGCTTACTGACACAGAAAAGTGACGAGCAAAATACTTAAAATGACCCTGTTCTCGAGCAAAGAAAACCAAAACAGCAAAGGAGAGTAGGGCTTCTAAAGGGCTTCTAAAGCTGGTCGGATCGAACGGGAACGCTACAGCTGCCACACCATCCCCCCAGACACATGCTAGTACTGGATTGTGGGTATGGGCGCGCGCGTGCGTTTGTGTATGTGTGTGTGTGCGTGCGTGAGGAGCCGCAGCATCTTTGCGCTAATCAAGACTTATTATGAAGGAGTCTCTGGGGAAGGCCCCTGTGCCCCCGCCCCCGCAAGGAGAGAGGAGGAGGAGGACGAGGGAGGAGGAGGACCAGGGGGAGGAGGAGGAGGAGGAGGAGGCAGATGTTGTGGCGCGGGGACGTTCAGTGTGTTTAGGGGGAAGGTGCTTCAAGGAGGCCGCCCCTCCGCCTCGTGTCGCCACGGTTTGGTAGCCACCACCACGGTAGTGCCTAATTCGGCCGCAAGGCGCGCGCCACCGTCGGCAGCAGCGCCAGCCGTCGGCTAACGAGATTACCCGCCCTGGAAGAGGAGAGGAAGGAAAGCGCAGGGCAGGGCGGTGAGCAGGCGGGGCGGGGCGGGGCGGGGCGGGAAGGTAACGTCGTCGGGGTTACAAAGAGACTCGATCGGACTGGGCCGCTGTCCGAGAGCAGCACGTGAGCGAAGGCAGCCGGGCCGGGCCCTGACCCCGCGAGGCGGGGCCCCGCCACCCCACGCCACTTGGACGCGGACTTCCGATAAGGCACCGCGGGGAGTGGGGTGGGCGGGGGCGGGGCGCCGCGGGGCGGGGCTCCTTCGCTTCGCGCGCTCAGAGATTGCACTCAAATCAACCCCCCTCTCCCTACCTCCTCCTCCTCCTCCGCCCCCGCCGGCGATGAGCCGCCCGCGATGTGAGCCAGCGAGCAATTAAAGCAATAAATTTTCTTGCCATCATCTGCGAATTCTAGCTCATCTGTTAAATGCTTGTGAGACGAAAGTGATGTAGTCGTTCTTGCAAGCGCCGCGCCGCCGTGCGCTATGAACATGAGCACCCTCCTCGCGTGCCAACCTCCCCCGCGGGCGCCTTCCGCCACACACACACACATTGTCACATGGTGTGCCGCATATGTGCGGGGAGAGTATGACCGCGTCATGTACTGCTCCTCGGCTCGGGCGACTATCGAGCCGCTCGCGGGGCGGGCGACGCGACGAGGACGGATTCCGCTGCCCGCACTCGTCACTCTGTCTCTCTCGCACTCAAGGAGTGTGCCGTCGGCTACGAGAGAAAGACAGAGATAGAGAGACGAGTGCGGTCCGGGAGCTGCACCTGCCGGCCGGCAGCGCCCGCGGACCTGGGCCCTGGGGGGCGGATCCATTGATTTAGGACTCGTGGGAAGGGAAGAGGATATGTGTGTTGGAAAAGTTGAAGGGAACCGAGCTACCGAGCTGACGTGTATGCTATGCTAATGTTGGCAAGAAGACTTGCAGCGCGGCTCGGCAGAGCCGGGCCGGGCCGCCCGCCGCACCTTCTCTCAATGCTCTGCAGCCGCCCCGCCCCGCCCCGCCCCGCCCCGCCCCGCCGCTGATACCCCCACCTCTCTAACCCCATCCGCTGCCACTTTCTTACTTTCCAGACGTGCGGGTAAACTTTGTCAGCCCTCCCCCTCATCCTTCCCTCCCGCCGCTCCTCTCCCCCTTCCCCCCTTTCACTCCTTATTCCATCGGTTTCACACGGCAGTGGGATAGAATTTCAGAGGTACGGGTATAACGACTTCCCGCTTCTCCCCCTCCCCCCTTTTTCTTTCCACTCACCCTCGCGCGTACAGCGCATATTCACCCGCGACTCCTCAACACACACACACAAACGCACGCACACACGCCCAAAGCAGTCTGTAAACACGCAGTAAAGGGAGTGCGTGCGCCCTCTCCTCTCCGTTACAAGGACCGCGCGGCAGGACGGAGGAGTCAGCCGTGGCGTTCCTGCACACGCGCAGCTCCCGCCCCGCCCCGCCCCGCCCCGCCCGGCAGGGCGCGCTATATTTTCTCATTTGGCATTCAATCTGCAGCCAGGCCGGCTGGGCTGCTTAGAGGCGCAGAGCAGCGCGGCGGGGCGGGGCGGGCGCGGCGGCCCGCTCCTACCTGCGTGGCGTGGCGCCATCTGCAGCAACCCCGCCCCGCCCCGCCCCGCCCCGCCCCGCCAGACCCTTCTACGCCCGCCACCCTACCGGAGTTGTTTTCTCATTTTTCCCGTCCCTCCTCCCCCGGTGGAGCCTCCTGCAGAGTCGCGTGTGACGGAATGGAAATGCGATTGGGGAGGTCCAGCCGTGGAGCCCGCCCCGCCCTGGGCAGGGCAGGGCAGGAGAGGCGGGGCGGGGCGGGGCGGGGCGGGGCACGCATCTGGCTCTGCCCGCGCCCGCCTTGCCCCTGGCAGAAGGCGCCCTCGCCCAGCCCACCATGCGTGACAATGCCGCGTGTCACACTGTCACCACCGTCACACCGGGGGAGAGGTAGCGCACATGAGGTCATTGACGGCGCTTGGTCGGTAGCTTGGGTCACCCAAACGTAGCCCACCCCCTCGTAAAAGGGATGGGGGTGGCACGGCGCACAGTTCATCGTCGCCCACTTAAGCTTCTTACAGTGACAGCAAATGATGTCCTTGCTCTACATCATCTGCGAGTAAACAAACTTCCATCCCATCTTAGATGTTTTTTTCTCTCCCTGCCTTACTTTTTATTCCCGTGAAAAATATTTCGTGTATTTTTTTAAATATGTATTTTAGGTTGGATATTTTTTTTCGGCTTGGCTTGGCTTTTCCTTTCCCGGTGAGTCGAACGGGTGGCCCCTCGGGTGGCCCGGGGGCAACGGCGGTGGCGCGGGCAGGGCAGGGGCGGGCCAGGCGCTCTTCGGCCCTGCTCCGCCCCGCCCCGCCCCGCCCCGCCCCGCAGCGACACAGAGATAGCGTGATTTAAATACGCCGCGGGGTAAAGTAGCCTGGAGAGACATACCCCCGCCCGCCCGCCCGCGCGGGAGGGACGGCCGTCCTGGTTCCGCGGCAATATGCCCCAAAAAAGACTTGCGACAGGCGTGGCGGGTTTTGCGAGGCCAGATGGCAACTGCCGCAGAAGCAAAAGTAGCACAAGAGCATGTTTTTGTTGCGACTGCAGCGCGGCGCGGCGCGGTGGTGGTAGAGATGGTGGTCGTCGGGGAGGAGACGCGCGGGGTGGGGTACACCTAGGTGTGGATGGCAGGCTCGTAGGACGTGACCATTCGGAGAACGCCCTGCTAAACCCCCAAAAAGGCACGAGCTTTTTTTTTAGCACTTTTCGTTTTCTATTTTCTTTCTGTCACGATTCCCGGTGCTGCGCACTGCGCCCGGCCCGGGCCGGCGTCGTCGGAGTCGCTGCTGCCGGAGAGAGGAGATTTCTTTTGTGAGGGTCGCGATTAAAGCGGCATTATATCAGCGCCCTCCCCCTGCCCTCCCCTCCCACTCCTCGGGCCGCGCCCCCGGGACACCCCGGGACACCCCTTGCCCCGGCCGGGCCGGGCCGGGCCCGGCGCGCGACCGCAGCGCGGAGGTCCTTCGGCGGAGGGGCGGTGTCCTCAAGGCGCCACCGGCGGCGGCAGGGACAGGGCGGGGGCGCCGCGGCCGGCCGGGGTTGGGAGGCGAGGGGCCAGGGCCACGCGCAACCCTACCGGCCCGGCCCGCCACCTCACCACCCGCGACAGGCAACCCATCCGACAGACAGCAAGCAGCCTCCCTCGCCATGATACGCTACCCACCGCCGGGCGATAGGCAACCCATCCGTCACACCTAGCCCTGCTCCTGCCATTTGAAAGGATATGAGCAAAATGGAACAAAAAGAAATCCAACCTCTATCAGAAATACTTGTTCGAAAAAAAGACTTGCATGTCATAGACCATATAAGAAAAGTACCATGTTTTATGCTTAATGCAACAACTTGGTTCTACCTGAGGCATTAATTATTTTTGGTATTGACTGAATTAAAATTATATACATACTGACCAAGAATATAGCAAAGGTTTGAAGGAGTAGCCTACGTTGTGCTTTGCGTTCAAGCAGGTTTGATTGGTTATTAATAGTTATAATAAGGAAAAGATAATTTAATTTTTTTTTCTTTACTTGACGACAGTTTAGATTAAGCGACAAAGTATATAATACTACAAGACATGCCTGGCTGTCCCTGTCCAAAGCAAGACTGATTCTAACACCATGAATTGTTACGATTAAAAATCAGAAATAATTATTCTTGGTCAGCAGGCTATGCGAACCGTTAAAAATATAGTAAAAGGCATTACCTAGTTGCATGGATAAAGTATACGCAAAAAGTGCACTGATGGTCCAAAAATTAAAGCAGAACTTTTGATTGAAAGAAGACTTTACCATACTATACTATGCAAGATAATAAAATTTTACACTGAGAGTAACATGTTTAGGTACAAACAATGTTTAATTTGTCATTCCCAAAGAAGATTGTAAGGTCCTGCCTTTTGCTAGTAATAAACTTGAAAACAGTACGTACCTCACATGATACAGCAGAAAATATTTGTTTTTCGAACATAAATTCTATTTTCCAATAATTTTTCGACGTAGTAGCAGAAGTTATTTGTTTTTTTGTTTGGACTGGGACGAAAACACGGAAAACGCGGAAAACACGTGCCATGAAATAGTGCGAATAACCGTGGTATTATTCACAGTGCCCCAAGTATGAGAAGTAGAGATATACGATTGATGTTTACGTGCCGTGAGTCGTGTTTTCGAACGCATTTAGATTGTGTACTAATTTGATAGTTTCGGAATTTTGCGATATCATGCCACACAGTTCAAGTTTTTTTTTCTGCATATCGGCTCAGCTTATGTGTTAATTTGTAGTCGACCTGTCATAGTGCAACGAGATAACCTCCAAGATTATGGCTATTCCGTCTCCATGGTGTTTCTGCTGTCTACATTTTTGCATAGGTAAGTTGTTGAGAGGTCCTACTGTCAACATGAACCAGCACGAACACAACATATTGAATTTTTAGCCAGAATTAAGTTGCAGACAGTTTATTTCAGAGAATATTACATTGTCACTATTCACTCATACTTTTCATGTCATAGTTGTGTAAGTGTAATACGAGCACCTATTATCAGACTGCGGAAACCTTTTAGGCAGAATATATAGCGTACACATTTTGAACTATGACAATGCTTGGCAATGTAACTACACTTTGGTGTAAGACAACATCACCTCTGTGTCAAGATTTAAAAATCTTGAACCCTTTAACTTTAAACCATACCTGTACATTGTTGCGTAGAAAGGGATGGACTGCAAAAGTGTTAATTAAGCAACACTTAGGAGAGCAAAATTTGTACAATTTTTTTTCTCAAGCCCAAAATATTAAGTCCTATGAGTTCATGAAGCAAAAGCGCCCCATAACAATTTTTTCTCAACCCCTCACTAATTCTTCTCCAAGGCTGATTGGGAGTATTGCCGAGAAATGGCATAATGGCTTCCTCCGCCCCGTCGATGGTAAGAAATACTCAAGGAAAAAAGGGGCGACCTGCTCCACGATGAAAGGCGAACGCAAACAATTAAACACCTCCCCTTCCCCATCCCCTTCGTGTCGTTGACTTGATTGCACCCCTTGACGCGCGGCCGGCCCGGGCCCTGGCGCAGGCCGCACCCTCTCGAATTAACCCGTTCACAAGAAAGGCACGGACTCCTACCCGGAGTTCGCTATATTACTTTTTTTTTTTTGTATTTTGTGTATGCGTGTCTTTCACTTGTCTTCTTGTGCCCCTTTCCTGCTAGAAATACGCTCGAGATTTGGCGGTAGCGCCTCGCGCTACCCTTAGGTCCTCCAGAAGCAGCGGCCCTTCGCCCCGCCCCCGCCCCCGCCCCCGCCCCGCCGCGACCGTACCGCGACCCGGTGACGAAAAAAGCCGACACTTCCCGTCATATAATTAGCATAACGACTCTAATTAAAATTAGAAATGAAGAGGCTTTTGAGCGCCGCAAAGCGACTACCGTTGTGCGGCCCCAGGAGGGACGCCGCAGCGCCGCGCCGCGCCGGGGACAGTGAGAGGGAAAAGAAAGGGTTTCCGGGGCGGGGCGGGGCGGGGAACACCTTGGACCGTCAATCACGACAGAGCCAGGCAGCCCAAGTCGGCCCGGCGAAGCAGACGACATGGCGCGGCGTGGCCGCGGCAGCAGGAATCGTCAAAATGTAAATGTTCACTTCATTAGGCTACGGCTGTGGCGCGCCGCTGCAGCGGAGGGGCGGGGCGGGGCGGGGCGGGGCGGGGCGGGGCGGGGCGGCGTGCGCTGCAACAACACAAGGCAATCGCAAACAGGGGCACTTTGCTCGGCGCGGGCGGGGCGGGGGCGCGCGGTGAAAAGGGGGCGCGGTCCTCCCCGCCTCTTCTGCGCCACCACGCCCCCTCCACCCAGACGCCCCGCCCCGCCGCCGCGACGTGCTTGTCGTACAACGAGCCTCGTAGTCGTCTCTTTTTCGCGAGTGTAGTGTGAATCCTTTTTATGGTTGTGTTCCCCACAAAGGGCAGCAGCCTCTTGCCCTCCCACGCCCTGCCCCACCCCCGCCCCGCCCCCGCCCCGACACCAAACCGGCGGGCTGGCTGGTGCGGTCGTGCGGCGGGGTGGGGTGGCGGGGGCTCAAGTACGGCGTAGGCCCGCGGGGCAGAGGGCACTAAGCCACTGATCCCCTGATCCAGAGCCAGTAGTCCTCCCCCGCGACGCCCCCCTCCCCCTCCCTCCCAGGCGCCGTTGTTCCCCTCGTGCTCCCGCGACCCCCTCAGAAGCTGGCAGAGCAACCCGACGCAACAAAATTCAGTGCCCGATTTTAAGACTCTCCTAAGTGTCTTTTAAGGTGGTGCTGAGCTCCGGGCTCCGGCTTCGAGTCCCTCGCGGCGCACGGGAGATCTCCGGGGTTAACAACACATCGTTAAGTCCGAACAAGAGGGCATAAATCAGAACCAGATTACAAGGCCGGGGGATGTTGTGACCTTTTCTTTTGTTTCCAGGGACAAGTCGAGCCAATTTTCTCCGCAGACTGTCCAAAATTTAAACATGTTTTGTTATATTTATTTTATTCTTTGCTTTCAGGTCGCATTCGGGGCGTCGCCTACGGAAACGGTAAGTGTAATACCCATCGAAATATAAAGTAAGTGGAGGAATTGAACGAAAGATGGGAACTTCGCGTTGCGTTGCTACACGACGGACGCAGCGTTAATCGGCCTGTTTTAGTTCGCAGTGTAAACGGCTTTGGCGCGCGCGATTCGACAAAATAATTATTACATTTCATTTGCTTTTGCGATTCCCAGTTTGCGCTAGTCGATGGTCGGAATCTTGATTGCCACCCCCTTGAGCTTTTCCCTTTGGCACCGCATCCCCTTTCCTCTCTGCCCCCCCCCCTTCCCGCCCGCGCCCCTACCCCCATACGCCCCCTTGCCGAGACGTCTAGAGTAATGAAGTAGTAATAGTAAGCGACGAATCACGGAAATTAAGTGTCAACACGGTGGGAACGGGAGAACAGAAAGATGTGGGGAGCCGCGCGGCGCGGCGCGGCGCTTGCGAGACGTGGCGTGGCGTGGCGGCGGCGCGCCGCGTCGCCTACACTGGTGAAAACTTTGTCCTGGTGGCGGAAGGTACGCGTGCTCGAGGGGTTCGCTGGGTTCGTGAGACGCCCGCAGCTCATAAGTCTCGTCTACAACAGCGTCGGCGTGTGGTCGTCGGCGCAGTCGTAGGAGAAACTCTTTCCGGTCATGGCGTTCAGGTAAAGGCTGAGACGACCGGGGGGAGTTCTCTCCTCCGACCTGGCCGACGATCACGCCGACGACCGCGACCTCCAATGTAGACCTGCGAGCCCAAAGACCAGAAGCGGCGGCGTCGACGATCGCGATCCCGGGGCGGCTGCCAAAGGCCTGGCCCGGCCCGGGGGATAAACCCGTTAGAGTAAAAAATAAATAATAGGAGGAAGGAGGAATGGAATGGCTGTTAGTTGGAGGGAGCGGAGAGGACTAGGGGCGGGGCGGGAGGGAGCCGCAATGGGGAAATGAGGTAATCGAGAAATATACATTTGGGGTGGCAATGATGGACAAGGAAAAGGGTTGGGAGGGGAGGAAGGAGCAGCGAAGACGGATGAAATGAAAGTCAATGGAAGGCCCTCCTCGGAGGCGCGCCCGCCCCACCCCGTTGGCTCGACCGGGCCGGGCCGTCCGCCGGAGTGTTTCAGTGTCAAACATTATTTATTCCAGTGCGACTTTTTCTCTCTCTCCCTATCACCAGCCGAAGGTCGGGAAAAAATGAATGGGTTGAAAAGAGCATCGGGATGGCTGGGGAAAAAAATTGAGCTGAAAAAAAAGGGCGGCTTGTGGCGGTTTCTCCAGCTTGTAATTTTGCGAGTCGTTTGAATTTTTGGGTTGAATTTTTGCGAGTGTGCCGCGGGTGTGGGATGCGGGCGGAGGGTGGCGCGGGGCGGGGGCGGCAGTCTACTCGCTAATCGCTTAAGTGGAGCTCCGCCAGAGAGAAAACTCTTAGAGTGGCGCGGCGCGGCGTGGTGCTGTCAACCCTTTACCCCAGTAGGCTTCACCACTTCCACCGCCGACCACCACCGCCGTAGTGGCGCCACCGTCGCCCTCTTTACCAGGAATGTTACAATGTCTCTCCTTCTCCCCCTCTCTCTTCGCCTCTCATTGATTTTAAGATAATTTTTACTTTAGTTCACACCCCGGGTCTCGCCCCTCCCCCCCTCCCCTGCCTCCTCCGCTGCGCGCGGCCGTGTCCAGCGTAGGCATGCCAAAAAGGGGCGCTCATTCAATTACAGAAATTAAGCCGAGCGGCCCGGCCGGGCGCCCTGCCCCGCCCCTCGCAATACATTCCTCGGGATTACTTAATGAATTTTACAATTATTTTTCTGTCACCGAGCGAGACCTATTCGGCCAAGGCGCCAGCCAGCTAGCCCGCCAGGAGGCGCCAAACGGACACAAAAAATTAGAGTGAGGGAATAGGGAGAGAGAGAGAGAGAGAGAGAGATTGGTTTGTGAAGAGGAAAGAGAGGGAGGGGGTGGGTACGATACCATGGAAAAAAAAAGAAAGGCAAAGGAAAAGGAAGCTCGGTCGGCTGCGTGCAAATGGAAAGCCTTCCTCATCACCGAGATTAAAATTATTCAAAGCTCAATGTCAGAGGCCGGGCACTGCCGGGCAGCCCTGCGCAGCGCAGCGAGCTTTAGTCGGTTCAAGAGCGTGCCATGCCGCCCTGCCCGGCAAATTTCACAGCCGTCGCGCGCGCGCACCTCGATCTAGAAACGGACAGCAATGTTTTATTGCTTACGGCGTGGTCCCTCCGTGCCGTTAGGCAGCCCAACGCGCACCGGGCCGGGCCGGGCCGCGTGGCGCCGCGCCGGGCGGGCGCCGCACTCCGTCGAACAGCTGAGGGGGTTGGCCCCGGCCCGCTCCGCCCCGCCGCTCCGCACAATCTCAGTATGAATCAGGTACATCCCCAGCAGGCCAGCCAACCCGCTCGCCCCGCCCGCACCCTTGCTCCCCCACTCCCCCCTCCCCACCCCCGCAATCTTTGCTTCTTTCTCAGGGAGAGCCATTTCTGTACTCTTAAGTGCTTTAACGTCTTAGCCAGCTGGCATTAAGCCTAGCGCTGCCGCCGCCAACCACCCCCGCCCGCACCCCGCCCGCACCCCGCCCGCACCCCGCCCGCACCCCGCCACCTCGCCCCCGACCAAAACCCTGCTGCTGGGCGGGCCGGGCTGGGCTGGGCGGGGCACATTGGACTCGCACAGCCAGGCGCCCAACAAAATATTAATTAACGTTATTAACACCCCTCTTCACGAGCACGCCGCCTTGCACATTCTAGCCTCTCCTCTCCTCTCGGTCAGACCGCTTGCGGCCTCCCCCCCCCCCACCCCTCTCTCCCGCATCTCTCTTCTCGCGCACTCGACACCTCTCATCTTTTCGTTTTCTCGTATTTTTTATATTTTTATTGTGTTCGGACCTCATCAGTCTTCATCAGTCCGCCCTCTGGCCTCCGGTATCTGAACTGCGAAGTGACCAGCGGTAGGGTTGCGATACCCCGCTGAGCCTGAGCTTAGACACCCTGAGCTGAGACACCTGCACTGACACCCCCCCCCCCCCCTCTACTACCGCCGGGACGGGCCGCGTGGCGTAGCACGTCGCACTCTTAGTGTTTTTCCCCTCCTCTTTTATATTATTTTTCATCCAGAAAGAGAGAGGAGAAAAAAAAAAAACATTATCGTAAATCATCGTTTCCCAATAATGCTGCCAAGGGCGCTTTTTATTATTTTCACCTTGCGCTAAATAAGCCCCGCCGACCCGACCCGACGCGCGACCCTAGCCGAGCCGAGCCGAGCCGCGGCGACCCTTTTGCCCTTCCCTCCGGCCCTGCGGCCCTGCCTCAGCCTGGCCCCACCCACACACGGGCGCGCACTCACACAGACCTCTACCTGTCCGCGCCGGGCTGACGGGACGGCTACCGTACACACGGGAATGTCAGCCTGTCAGAGTCACTACCAGCGTCGTGCAAAAAATACCTAAGGAAAATTGAACACGTTTTCATTCAATTTAGAAAAATTATATTGATCGTCTTCTGCGAGTCTTTACGTTATTTATACGAGTCAAATTTGTGTGTTGTGACATGTCAACGAGGCGTATGCGGACCCGAGCGGGCCAACGGCCGAGGGCTGTTTTGGACCTGCAGGGGGCTGCTAGCCTGTCTGGTCGGGACCTTCGTCCCACAACGCCCCGCCCCGCCCCACCCCGCCCCGCCCCGCCCCGCCCCACCCCCGCCCCGCCCCCGCCACGCCGTCCCGCGCCGCGCAGTCATCGGGCGAGCATTGCACCCCACGGGGCAGTCTATGCACGGCCCGGCAGATTGCACAAGCACCTCAATCACAGAGGGAGAGAGAGGGAGAGGGAGAGAGAGGGAGAGGGAGAGAGTGAGAGTGAGAGTGAGTGAGGATGAGGCGCGTCCTTCCCTACCTTGTGCGGGTGTCGCGCCAGCAGGACGCGTCCCCTTCTCACCTCTTGACCCCGCCACGCCCCGCCCCGCCCCGCCACGCCCCGCCCCGCCACGCCACGCCATGCCCTGTCGCGTACCGTGGAGGTCCTAACGGTCCCCATTCAGTGCGTGCGGGGCCGGCGCCGGGGTGGTGGGGGCCATTATTGGGCCTAAGAGCCTCTCACGTGGACTGGACACTGCCAAATGGAGCCCCCCTCCCCCGCCCCGCCACGCCACGCCACGCCACCACCTGCCCTGGCCCGGGGGTGAGCCTCGCGCTACCCTCACATATCCAGGCGGCTGGTGTTTGACCTTTACACTCTCCTTGATACTACGTGATGAATAAATTTGGATTTTTTACGCGAATGTCGTAAACGGCATTTTCCACCCATTCCCCCGCCCCCCCTACTTTTTAAAAAAGATTATTTCTATTCCTCTGCTTTTGCTCTCAGAATAATGCATCTGGAATTGTATGATTATAATGCGTATGCGCCAATGGGCCCTGACTGATTTTGTAGGTCGAACTAGTGGGTAGGTCACGACGCACACTCGTACTGGCTTGGCGGCCCAGTTGTCGTCTGGTCGCTCGGCCCCGCCACGCCCCGCTCCCGCCCCGCTCCGCCCCGGCCCGAACGGTTCCTCCCTCCCCCGAACTGGCCGGCCAAGTTGGGAGCCTCATTTTAGAGTTCCAATGTCGAAACAAGGGAAAGGGAAACTTTGGGCAGCGCCACCCACCGCGCCATCTCGACCTTAGGAAGAACCGCCAAGGTCAGGGACCGGACCGCGCGCCCCCCGCGAGGCGAGGCGCGAGCGAGCCCCCCTCCCCTACCCGCGTCACGGCCTTGTCATTTCCAAACAGTTTCTCGCGCACATGAAAATTTTCGCAGCCCCCCTTGGAATAGCGAAGGTGACCGGTGGCCCTCCTCGATATAAAATGCACGCATGTGATACTAGATGTGATCCGGACGACGCACGATAAGGTCAAGCGGACTGGTGGCTTGTTTTTGCGAGAAACTGAGTAGTTTTCGTCCCAAGGATACGCAAACACAAATAATATTAAATATCGGGCACTTGCTCGCTTGCGCCCGAGTGAACGAGTAGGGGCGCATGCATGTTTGCACATGTGTGTGTGTGTGTGTGTGTGTGTCGGACACCTGTCATAATATGTTAATATCTCCGTTTAACCCTTTTTTTTCTCTCCCTCCCGGGGCTAACAAATTAATCGCGGGCGCGACACGGATGCGGCCCCCCGCCCCGCCCCGCCCCGCCCCGCCCCGCCCCGCCCCGCCCCGCCCGCCGGTCCGAGCGTGCAAATTAATTTTCGACGCAAATTGCTTTCACTGCATACAAAAAGCGAGCGCGTGGCGTGGCGTGGCGTGTCGTGGCGTGGCGGCACGCTGGGCTGCGGGGCTGCGCTGGGACGGCGCCCAGCAGGCAGCAGGCCAGCAGGACACAATAGGGACTGCCCTGCATGCGCCCTGTGGGCCCTGTGGCCCCTGTGGGCCCTGTGGCCTCGTGGGACGGTCGTGGTGAGGCACGTGGCGGGGGGCCACTATAGGCCACGCTGATCGTGCTGGGTCGGCACGCGGGGCCACCTGGCCTGCTGGCCTGACCCCGCGAGCATGCGGGGCGACGTAGCTGGCTAAAAGTAAAATTTAAAATAATAATAATAAAAATAAACCGTGCAACGGTGCAATATGAAAACAATGGAAAAGTCAGTGTTGTTTATTTTGCTACTGCTGCCCCCTGCATTTCACCGCGGCGCGGCCCAGGCCTCATATCATCGTCCCATCAGAATTTTTTGGGCGGCGGGATGAGCAGCAGCTGGGCGGGGTCTCGTGGCGTGCAGCGGGGGCCGGGCCGGGCTGCAGTCAGCACACAGCACAGAGTGAGACCAGACCGCGATGTTTCACCATATCGCCCACGGCCTGCCCTGTGCCGCTGATTATTAAAAAGACCCCGCCCCGCCCCGCCCCGCCCCGCCTGCGCCCAGCCCGCCGGCCCCATCACACCGTGCAACAACGCTTCCGCAAAATTAATATTTTTCTGCACTGGCCTGCTATTTGCTTTTTTTTTCTTTCCCCGGCTCGCTCTGACGCGCCCACACGCCGCCCTTTTCTCTCTCAAACATGTGCTCTCTTCTCTCTCTCTCTCTCTCTCCCTTTCTCTTTCCCTCTCACTTTCTCGCTTTGTATTTGCCTCTCGCTCTCTCGCTCACTTTCCCGCACCGGTGTTTGTATTGTTTGTTCACGTCACTGATAGCCGTTTACGTCGCCCCGCCTCACACACAATAGTACGCACACACACGCACACGCGCACGCACACACTCTTGTACCATCGCGCGCGCTAGGGCTCACATATTTTGTTTCCCTGCTCCACATTTTCAAAAATTCCGCAAGAAACCTCTGCTGAAGGATTTTCATTTAATTTTTGTATTAGTCATTTTCACATCAGTATTTAGGTTTACTGAGAGGGAAAGAGAGAGAGAGAGACAGAGGCTGACGATGCGGTCTATTACCATGTAACGGTAATACGCCTGAGCGTCACACCTCCACATGTTATCTGATGGACGCGCCTCTCTCTCTCTCTCTCTCTCTCATTCTCTTCTCTCTTTCTCTCTCATTCTCTGCCTCCCTCGCGCGCCCTCCCTCACGCCCGTTTCGCACCGTCTCCGTCTCCTCATTATCTCTGCACTGGTATGACGATGCGGGGCGCTACTGCGCGCGGCGGGGCGGGGCGGGGCGGGGCGGGGCGGGGCGGGGCGGGGCGGGGCGGGATGGGCCGCCGAGGCGCTCCCCAGCCTCAGCTTGGGCCTCCAGTCTACGGGTCTCTGGGCGCAGATTAGCTCCTCTTCTTCGTTAAATATTCATGTGTTGGGGCGAGGAAAGAAACGCATGCCGGAGCGCCATGCCGCCGGAGGAAGTGGTGCGGCGGGGCGGGGTGGGGCGTGGCGGGGCGAGGCGGGGTGTTACCGTGTGACCAAGGAGATGCTCGCATCACCCGCCCCGCCCCGCCGCGGCGCCGCTCCCAGGCAGGAACGCCGCCGCCGCGCCAAACCTCTGCCCCCTCATGCCTCCCGTGCTCTCGGGGCAGGAAGAGGCGCGCGCGCTCCTCTCAAAGTGGACCAAACCTGTAATGAAAATATCCGTTTGCGCCCCGCCCGGCCGCCCGCCCGTCCGTCCCAACCAACCACATCAAACAGCGTGGACCTTCGGGCGGGGCGGGGCGGGGTGGGCACCTGAACAGCGCAGGGCAGGGTGCCGGCTAGTCCTTCCTAGCCTCGCCCTGCTCCTGCTGGGCTTGCACCGGGAGGTGAGGGTAGGGTCCGCTGACGCGCGCCCTCTGTTCCACGCAAAATAAATATGGAGGCGCGCGGGGCGGGGCGGGGCGGGGCGGACAGACAAGTGGCCCCGTGCGGCACGGCGCCTCGGTGGTGCGGCGGGGCGGGGCGGGGCGGGGCGGTGGCCTGGCCGCGCTGCGGAGCGTCGCGTCGGCGCGCGCCCGCAAGGATCGCAGATGGAAATACCCTATTTATATGCAGATTCCAAATTTGTCACTCGCATAAGAGGCGGAGGATGGGACAGGCTGCTTGTGGCTCACCTCGACTTCTCTTCCTCCCTCTCTCTCTCTCTCTCTCTCTCTCTCTCTCTCTCTCTCTCTCTCTCTCTCTCTCTCTCTCTCTCTCTCTCTCTTTCTCTCTCTCTCTCGCTCTCTCGCTCCCTCTGCCCCCAATCGAGCTGCTGGTCAAGCTCTCTGTCCGGAGTGCGCGGGGCAGGCACGACCAGGTCATCCCCCTTACTGGGCGTGGGAGTCTCTTAGGCACTCCTGTGCCGCACACACACACACACACGCGCGCGCCAGCCACTTGAGGCGCGGCTGCGGCGGCACTTCCCTATGGCGGCGCGGATGAAAAATGCCTCATAATTACGTGGCTCCTGGTGCAGCAGCGTCACGCGGGCGTTCCTCGGGGACGCATCAAGCCACGGAGTGCGGGGGCGGGGCGGGGCGGGGGCCGTGGCGGGGCGTGGCGGGCCGTGGCGGGGCGGGAGCTGCAGCCACCAGTTAGCGCGGGTGCATGTCAAAAGGTCGGCCGATGGCCCCCGGTGCCCCGCTCCGCCCCGCCCCGCCCCGCCCCGCCCCGCCCCGCGGCCGCTTGTGTACACCTCTCCGATAACCCCCTTGTTTACCGGCTTCATTCATCCTGTGTACATTTCCTCCCCCCTCCCTCCCTCCCGCGCACTGCTCTCTTTTTTTCTATTTTTTTTTGCACTCGCCGTCTCTCTCTCTCTCTCTCTCTCTCTCGCTCTCTCTCTCGCTCTCTCTCTCTCTCTCTCTCTCTCTCGCTCTCGCTCTCTCTCTCTCACTTTCTCCCGCCTCGTCTAGCTCCCCTCGCCGCTCAGAGCAGCCAAAAGTTGTCGGCCCGGGGGTTGGGGAAGGGGCGGGGCAGGGGTGGGTCCCGGGGCTGCCGCTGGGGTGGTCGGTCCGATCCCGTGCTGCTGCTGCTGCAGGCCCCTGCGGGGGAGGCTGTCCCACAGCGCCGCGCCGCGCCGCGCCACGCCACGAGGCGCCACCCCCAGCGCGACGGGACGGGCCGGCCGCACACGGCGGGGCGGGGCGGGCTGCTGCAAGGAATGCACTGGAGCTTGACAGTGTTTGCGCAAGCAGCAAGTTTTTGGTGTTATAATGACCTGCCGGCCCGGTAGAGAGGCAAAAAGGTAGAATAAAAAAATGTGAACGACAATCTAGCTTAACAGCAGCAGCGTATCAGGCCTCCGGAGCGGAGAATAACGAAATAAGGAAAGTGAGGTTCCTTATATGCGTCCATGGCGTCAGAGAGAGCGAGAGAGAGAGAGAGAGAGAGAGGGGGGGGGGAGAGGGAAATAGAGAGAAGGAGAAACCAGCGGCCGACAGCAGGGGAAGATATGCAAGAGGCGAGCCCGGCGCGGACCCGGACCAGACCCGGACCAAGGAGGCGGCCGCCCAAAGTAAAACGAATGGGAAATGTTGGAGATTGTGTTTTGACGTCTGATAGATTCATGGTGGTCGGCGCGGGTGGGGCGGGGCGCGGTGGGGCCGGGCCGGGCCGGGCCGGGCTGAGCGGGTTGCGGTGGCAGGCCGAAAAGGAGAGTAGGAGGAGTAGGAGGAGGAGGAGGAAAGAAGGGAAGGATAGGAGGAGAACGAAGAGCGAGGAGAAGAGTGTGAAGAGGAAGGGGGACATGCACGCCACCGAGCCGCTCGACCGCCACTTATGGTAAAAGCTTCGGCTAAAATAAATGTCCGGAGTGGAGCCGGGCCGGTAACGATGTGGCAATCCAGTACATCATGCGGCGCTAACGACAGAAATGGGAGTCGGGGTGCAAAAAAAAACCTGTAATAATGTAGGAAGGAAGGTTTGGAAAAAAAAAAGTTACCAGTGAAAATACACGCTCGGTGAGCGGAGTGGCACCGCGAGGGCCGGGCTTGGTATCACATGATTAGGTCGCCCCCCCCCCCCCCAACCACCACCAGCCCGCGGCCCCGCGCCCGACCCCGCCCGGCCATCCAATAGCGGCACCCGCCCATTTTTTACATAATTGATGCAACAAACAACCTTGGGTTGCAGAGGGGGCGGCGGTGGTGCGCCCCTGTGCGGCCCGGGCAGGCAGGTTGCATAACGCAGATGGGGTAGTGCGTGGGGTGGGAGCTTCGTAACCCCCTCCCCTGTGCCCCCATCCCCCTGCACCCCCGCCCCCCCCTCTGTCCTCGTCCTCCTCCTCCTCCTTCTCCTCCTCCTCCTCCTCCTCCTCCTCCTCCTTCTCCTCCTCCTCCTCCGCGCGGACCAAGGATGCGGCCTCTGCCAGTCCGAGATCCATCACTTCGCCATCACTCCTTTTTATTCAGCTGGAGTGAGGAAGGGGGGGGGGGGTAGTCTTTTTTTTCTCCTTGTGCCAACTTTTCTCCTTCCCACCCTCCCTCCCTCCCTTTTCTCTTCTTTGTAAAAATGATCACTTTGTTGCAATTTACATGTTGTTTACATCGAATTGTTCGGGACTCGTAAAACGGCCAGGACCGATGTCGGCGACGCGGGGGTTGGGGGGCAGGGGAGGTGCAAGGGGGGAGGGGGGGGGGGAGGGGCGACGATGGTCGGGTTATGCCATGCCGATGGCCGTGGCTGAATATTTCGACGCAGCGAGTGAGAATGTTGAGACAAAGAAAAAAAAGTTGATATTTTCAATTAAAAAGCGCTCTTTCACCTCCTGGACTGGACTGGCCACCGCCATCAGTCATTCAGACTGCAAAACAAAAAATACTTTAAAAATGAAAATAAAATAAAAACCATTAGCGTGTGGTGAGGTCAGTGTCGCGGGTTCGCGTCCCAGTGCGGTGCTTATCTTTTTTCACGCTCGGACTTAATGGTCCTGTGGCCGGCAGGGCTGACCAGCGGCCCGCGCTGGGCAGGGCGGCGCTGGGACGCGCCGGGGAGGTCCTTCAGGCAGGTCCGCTGGGATGCTCGGCCCGGCCCCTCTCCTCTCTCTATCTCACTCCTCTGCCTCTTCCCTCCGTCTCTCTCTCTCCCTCTGTCTCCCCTCCCTCTCCCCTTTCCCCTCTTGCCGTGATATGAGTGCAGCGTTGGAGGCGGCCGCAGCCAGTATATTGCAATTTTCATCGCGTTTTCAGGCCACAGTTAATTATGCGGGAATTCTACCTCCGCAACCCCAGCCTGCGCGGCCCCATAGAGCCGCCCCTGCCCCCGCCCCTGCCCCCGCCCCTACCCTTCTCATCCGCCCCTGCTGCACAGCGGTCGGGACAGCCTCCCCCCCCCCCCTCCTCGCCTTTCCTCCTCCTCCAGCTTCTCCTCCACATGCCCTCGCGGTTATTCTCCGCGAGCATCTTGATGAAGTAAAAGGCATCGATCATCCAATTAGCCCGCCGATCAATCATGCCAGGTTTGCGCTGTTGTGGTGCGGGGTGCCGGGTCGGGGTGGGGTGGGGTGGGGCGGGGTGGGGCGGGGTGTAATGGGGAGGCCTGCCTACCCGCATTGTGCCGCGCGCTATGATACAGTGCGAGTGTGACGTCACGTCGTGTAACGCTGTTCGTCGAGGTGGATAAGACAAAGACGACCCCCCTCTCCCTCTCCCTCCTCTCTCCATCACACTCTCTGCTCACACACTCGCTCAGTAGGCCGCTAGAGGCCCCGTGACCTGCTCGCAGCCGCCCCAACCCCTGCTACCCCTGCCCGCCCCGCCCCGCCCCGCCCCACCGCGTGCCGCCACCGCGACTCGACGCCCCTCGCGGGGTTTTTGCAGCCGCTCCCCGCGCTTGTTTGGCTTGAGCGACCCTCCGGAGGGGCCCCCGCCCCCAGGCCGCCCCCAGGCCGCCCCCGCTCCAGCGATCCGATCGCCGAACCAAAAGACGACAGGCAATGTAACGCCAGCCACCTTCAATCACATAATGCGAATGGAGCAGCCCTCCCTCCCTCCCTCCTCCCCCTGGTTCGCTCCGCCCTGCCCCAGATGACTCCCCCTCCCCTCCCCTCCCCTCCCCTCCCGCCCCTGACTGCCCGCTGCTGCATATTCATGGTCTGGGCCGCCCGTCTTGGAAGGCGAGGCGAGGCGAGAGCGGCCCCGCCCTGTCCCGTGCCAGCTCGCTCGCCCGCTCTCGTTTTTTTATTTTTTTAAAAATTTCAACTTTTTTCCTCCGCTTCTCGCTTTCCCTTCGGTATTGAAAGAGGCGGTATGGCTTCGTTTGGTTATAAAATTTGTATTGATATCGCGGTGGCCAAGGAGACTGACGTCCGACACCTCCGGCCCGGCCCGGCCCGCTCCCGCCGCGCAGCAGTACAGCGTTAAAAGATGTCATCTCAACCGCTGCGAAGATCTTCCCTCAAGACTCAGTTGGGGAAAAATATATACTTGACGAAAAAGAATACTATTTTTACACTAAAAGTACTTTGCCTAATTTTTTTACACTCTCATCGTCGCACTTTTAGTTTTCCACGCAGCGCGTTATTCATAAGGAAGGCCTCCTCTCCTCTCCTCTCTCCTCATCCGCTGCTTTGTCGACACGTCGATGCGCGATGTCGCGTGCGGCGAACCAAGACGCGTGTTGGGCTTCTTAGAGGGGCGGGGGGGATCGCGAACTACTACCGTATGCAAATACGCAAAAGACGATGAATTAATTCGACGCGACCGCGGCGTACCTCGCGGCGCTGCTACGCTGGTCCCGTCCCCCCCCCCCCTATCTCTCTCCCTCTCTCTCTCTCTCTCTCTCTCGTGCCCACGTGCGCTCCTTGGCGCACGCCCCTATGAACAAGTAATTGAATCCATCAGGAGAGCCTGGGCTCGGGCGGGGCGGGTAGCTCCAGCCGGGACCACCTAGCACGACAGCTCTGCGTCCAAGGGGAGAGGGGGAAGGACTGAGGAATTTCTGTCAACTTAGGGATGAAAATGCCCGGAAAGTTTCCGGAAAAATTGGAAAAAAACACTGTTTTTTTCGGTTTTTTTCTCTAGCCTCGGAAAAATTGGAAAGATTCATCTTGTAAAATAGGCAAAAAGCACGACTTTTCGCCTGAAAATAGGCAAAACGCATATGTTCAACACTATGTGAAGACGCTTCTGAGTGCACTCATACTGTTTATACCCTGTTACGTTTCCTTCTCGTGCGTTTTTTGCGATCCCAGTTGGTTATCTAGAGTTGCCAGAGGAAGTAAAGACCTAATGAAATACGAAAGTAGTGGCTTTTATGTTCATATTCCACTATAGGACTTAAAAACAAATTTTTCCAATTTTTCCGGTATTTTTCCGTTTTTTTCCTTTTTTTCCGGTTTTTTTCGGACACTTTGAATGTTTCCGGAAAATTTCCATCTCTATGTCAACTCTTTGCTTGTATTTCTCATCATCATCATCATACGTGCAGCAGTGTTTCACTGTGAAAAATAGTCGTAAGTTTACGGGAAAATTTTCCACGAAGTGCAGTTGTAAAATTACAATTGCAAATCGTAAAATTACAAGCACTACTTATCGACTTGAAATTCATTCACGATCAATAAAGGTCCATCGTAAACTTACAACATATTTCGTAAATCGTGATTTACAAAATTTATTGTAAATCTACAAAGATATTTTTCACAGTGTTTCTTGCGCGTTCTCCTCACGTGAATGGTCTCTGGAATGTGGTCTGAAACGTGCTGAGACCTCTCACGGCCTCGCCCCCTGCCCTCCACGCGCCGGGGCGGAAGGCCTGTCCACTCTGGCTCCAGACAAGCCTAGGTGGACCTGCCGGCCTGAGTGGACGGAAGCTGCTGTTTCCGGAAATCGATGGGCCGAGAAGCCGAGGAGGATAGTCGGGCGTCCTGACCGGGCGTGGCGTGGCGTGGCGTGGCGGGCCGCCCCGGGGTCCTCCGACCTCCGCAGGCCGCCCGGAGTGGGTCAGGGGCCAGGGTGGGTTACACTCATGAATCATTGAGGCCCGGAGCCGCCCGGAGGATCTTGGAGGGCGCCTGGAGCCGGCCCGGCCCTGCCCCGGCCCCTCTGGAGTCTGACTGGAGTCACAGCGGGCGGCCTGGGCTGGGCTGGTGGCGTCAGGCGCCGCCCGGCCCCGGCCCCGGCCCCGGCCCCGGCCTGGCTAGGCTATCAGCGACTAGGATCAACCTGTCTGGCCTGGCCCTACCCTGCCCTGCACCAGACTCAGACCAGATGCCTATTCTACTCGCATACTCCTTGTGAACCCCGGCCCCGGCCCCGCGCTAAGAAAAGCCTACTGTGAAATTTCACCGTAAGCTACATCGCTGGAGGGTTCACAGTAGCCTACTGCGAAATTTACCGCAAGCGCGGGGGCGTAGTGTTTCCAATCGGGCGGGCGAGCCAGGCGAGTGCCTTGCCCGACATCGTCTGTCTCTCTCCCTCTTACCTGCGCGCAGATACGAGGGAGAGAGACAGACGATGGCGGGCACGGCGCTCGCCCGGCTCGCCCGCCCCATTGGAAACAGTACCTGGGCGGCGGCGCGCCGAAGAGGGCCTGGCGCCTGCCGGGTAGGCAAACTTGTGGAGGCGTGGACACGCAAGCGCCTGTATTGCCTACCCCCCAGGCGCCGTGGGACGCGCGGCGCTGCGCGCTGCCTGCATCCCCGTGGCCCGGCCCGCTCCTGCTCCCGCTCATCTTCAGACGGTATGAGCTGTAAAACCTTTCGCAGCCTCCTCCTCCTCCTCCTCCTCCTCCTCCTCTGCGCTGAGCGGCAGCAAAAGCATTCGGTGACAAATAAAGGTCCCCGCCCGCAGCGCGCGATGTGTTCGCAATGCAATATTCATACCGCCCTTATGAATACATTATGAAGTGTGGAGAGATTTTCGCGATTCTTATACAGTCGCGGGGACTAAGTTGGCCCCGGCCCGGCCCGGCCCGGGTGAGACGTGCGCGCATGCTAATAGAATCACGTGGGAAAGACTCCAGCCAAGCCAGCCAGCCAGCCTCCCCCGTGCCGAGGAGAAGAAGCCGCGCTCGCGCAAAGCCGGCGAGGCGCGGAGGAGCGCGCGTGCGGCTCGTAAATGTATCAATCAACGCTTATTTTACTGGATGTTTATTTTTTATTTCTCTTTCTCTCTCTATCCCTCCCTCTCTCTCTCCGTGCTTTCCTCTTATTCTGGCCGGACCCTTGCGCGTTGACAAACCGCTCGAATTGGATCAGAGGCCAAGAGGCGCTAAGGCCAAAGGGGAATGGGTCTAGTGGGGGGAGGGTCTTCACTTGAGAGAAAAGAGCAAAAGCAAGAGGGAGCTGGAGGAATATGACAGAGAGAGAGCGAGAGAGAGAGAAAGGGGAGATAGAGTAGAGAGAAGAAGAGGAAATAGAGGGAGAGAGAGACGCACGAGGGATGAGCGAAGATTTCAAGTGTTGGAGATTGTGGTCCATCTTTATCGTTCATGATGTGCCTCTCTCTCTCCGCCCCTTCCGCTCGCTCTCCCTCTCTTTCCCTCTCCGTCCCTCCCTCCCTCTCTCTCTCTCTCCCACTCTGCTCTCTCGAGCCCCCTCCCGCCCCCATTCTCTCAAGCAGACCGCTGCTCGTCATTTCCTCCCCTTCCCATCTCCCCGCCCGCTAAACTTCTTCAGCAGAACTACATGCAGAGGGGAGGGGAGACGAGGGGGTGAAAAATAATTGGTGGCCGGGTGGTGCGGGGCTAGGCGGGGCGGAGTGGGGTGGGGTGGGGCGGGGCGGGGCGGATCCGCAAGTCTCCCCCTGCGTTTCTCTCCTCATGACCTATGCAGCCCCGCGTGCGGTGCATCAGGGGCGCCCACGTGAGGACCGCGTCCGGCCCGGGCCGGTGTCAGTGCCGGGACCGCCACGGCCAAAGCTTCTCCAAATATTTGGGGGCCCCACCCCGCCCCACCCCGCCCCACCCCGCCCCGCGCACGCTCCGACCCGCCCGCCTCATCCCTCTATAATTATTCTCTGGTCTTGGACTAATCTAAATTATCCGCCGTAGCCGGGCATGCGGCGACAGCGTCAGTGACAGCGGAAGCATGCCCCGCCCCGCCCCGCCCCGTCCCGCCCCGCCCCGCCCCGCCCGCCAGCCGTCTTCCTACGCCGCAGCAATTCCTCAGGAGGAGCGCCGGGGAGCCGCCCCGCCCCGCCTCGCCCCGCCTGGAGACAGTGCGATGCGCCCTTGCCCCGCCCCGGTATATCGCTGAGGAGCTGCTGAGGAGGCTGACGGGGCGTAAAACACGAGGAGGTGGAAGAACCCGCAACCCGTCTTAGTAGTACTAGCCCGGGCTGCTACCCCCGCCCGGGGGGTATGTCCCGATAGCTCCCCCTCCCCTACTCCTCCGCGCGCCCGTACGCGAGGGTACACACGGCACTGTATACGGTCCGTGCGGCGTGCGCCAGCCGTCTGCCCCGCATTCCGCTCAAGGTGGGGCGAGGCGGGGCGGGGCGGGGCGGGGCGGTGTGATGCTCATCCCGCCACCTGACCTCACGCCGCACCTCGAGAAGGCCCATAGCCGGATGACTTGCGGGAATGCAGACAGCGGGCCGCTGGGAGACGTGGCGCTCCCCGCCCCGCCCCGCCCCGCCCCGCCCCGCCCCGCCCCGCCCCGCCCCGCCCCGCCGCGCCCTGCGTCCTCCCGGCCCGGCCCGTCCTGTGCCGTCGGTGGAGCGTCCCCGTCTGCCGGAATTAATTTAGGGGATGACAGCGCGAGCTCAGAAAGGCTTCAAGAAAGGGTTACAGCAGGAAGCTGCCGCTCCGGGGAGAGACGCGCGGCGCAGCGCGGCGGAGCACCCCGCCCCGCCCCGCCTCGCCCCGCCCCGCCCGCCCGCCGCGCGCCGCTCACTTACCAGTTACCAGCCCATTTCACTGTTTTTACTCCGAAGACCTGTCAACCTCCGACCCTAATTCCACCGAGGCATTCTGCCGTGGCGTGGCGGGGTGGGGCGGGGCGGGGTGGGGCCGTCCCCGTCGCCAGGAGCCGCAGGCCCGCGGGCCCGAGACGCGAGGGGTTCCTTTTCCCCTGATCCCTCCGGGCCGTACCCCCTCCTCCCCCCTCCCGCCGCACCACCCCCGCCCTCCCGACCGACCCGACCGAGGAAAACGACACTTAATTGCTAAAATGCCCCTCTTAAAACGTCTCCTGTAGCCTGCGGCCTCAGCAGGGCCAGGGCGCCGCGCCCCGCCGCGCCCCGCTGCGGTAGAGCTATGCAGTCAGGATGGATGCTGTCGAGGTCGAGAGATACCGCGCCGCGCGCACACCCGCCCCCTTTTTTTTTTATACCTTGCATAGCTCCATCCCTCTCCCACACAGACTCGACATGTAAAGTCTCGGAGGGACAAGCAGCAGGGGGAATAAAATGCCGCTGTAGATATCTGCTTCCCTGCATTACCCCACCGCGCCCCGCCGCGCCCCACCACGCCCCACCACGCCCCGCCACACACCGTCAAGTCGTGCGTGTGTTCCCACACCTCTCCATAATGCACGCCGGCAAAACGCCAAGCAGGCGGGGCGGGGCCGGGGGTCGCGCTGCGTGGCGGGGCGCGGGGCGGGGCGCGGCGGGTCGTAAGGTGGCGGGGCGCGAAACACACACGGAGGCCGCGCGGAGAGGAAGGGAGGGGGTGGGGGGAGAGATGAAAAATAAACCGGGCAGACAAAAAGGAGGGGATTGAAAGCCATAAAGGTTTCAGAGAGCATATCATGAATACCACCATCACACATCCACACCCTCCCATCCGCACGCACGCACTCCGCGCTCTCCAGCCCACGCTCTCTCTCTCTCTCTCTCTCTCTCTCTCTCTCTCTCTCTCTCTCTCTCTCTCTCTCTCTCTCTCTCTCTCTCTCTCTCTCCACATACGGCCAGGGGGAAGTACCACGGTCCGCATAACGCGGGCATTATGCTCTACAGGTGGCGCGTAGAGGGAGAGGGAAAAAAAAGAAGAGCGTGAGAGAGTGAGTGAGAGTAATAGGAGTGAGTGAGAGAGATAGAGAGCGCGGTGCGCGCGCGAGTATGTAGGACAGCGGCCGGGTGGGCCGGGCCTGTCCGCGCGCACGGCGGGAAAGTAAATAAAATCTGATTTATTCGCCGCTCTCACCTCTCCTCTCCTCTCGCGGTCTTTAAAGCGCCGCCATTCATCTTGATCCCCAAAGCCAACACCCACCTCACGCCGCGCCACATTTTATGGGAAAAACTGGTCCTGTCGCGTGGAAAGAAAATATTGTGGGTTTTTTTAGGGGGTGTTGTGTTGTATTTTTTTTTTCTGTAGGAAGGAGAAAAGAGCAGAGGAGCTGCGTTCACTGAATCAAATGTAATACGTGAAAGGCCATGGATGCTTCTTCTTTATTCTTTCCCTCCGTATAGCTTTGTATCGCTCCGGTCTGTGACCCGGCGCCGGAGTAGTGATAGCCAATAGACCGTGCTATGACGCTGCGGCCCCCAGCCGGCCCCCCTCCTCCGGTCGGCTCCGGCACTGCGCATTGCTCCGGGCCCACGGGACTCCAGGCGGGCGGGAGCGGGGCTCCGGGACGCGGTGGAGGTGGCGTGGCGTGGCGTGGCGTGGCGTGGCGTGGCGTGGCGTGGCGCGGCGTGGCGTGGCCACGGCGGGAAGCTGCCAATGACACTTTGCATACTGAAGGAGCGTCCAGACCAGTAGGGCGGGGAGGGGGTTGGAGTAGGGGGTGGGGGGTGAGGAAGCTGGTTTGCCGCCAAGACTCGTCGCAATGGACCTGCCCTGGCCGCGACGACTACGACACTGCAAACATTTTTTTTAACCTAGATTAAGCTCTTCCCGTAGACTATATAAAGCCCTTTAACTCATATAGGTTACCGTAAGGAGCGAAATGCAGGCGTTGCAGGTTTTCTTGTGGTACTGTACCTGTGCTTTATTGGTAGATTCGGTACAAGCGGCATCAAATATTTCGAAAATGATTATCGTGAAACGGAAAACAGTGTACTGTGCCCGTGATGATTTTTAACACTGGTGCCGCTGGCGGCCCACTGACCCGCGGACGGCGGGGTGGGGCGGGGCGGGGCGGGGCGGGGCGAGGGCCGGAATGATTTCACGCACAAGATGCTGGCGCGGAGGCTGCTGGTGAAGGCCCTGCTGGCCTCGGCGCGCATCACCCCGCCCCGCCCGCACCGGGGCAGGGCCGGCAGGGCAGGGCAAGGGGCTTCCTGCTCGGTTAGGCGGCCGTGCCCGGCGAAAGGGTTGAGAGAGAGAGAGAGAGAGAGAGAGAGAGAGAGAGAGAGAGAGAGAGAGAGAGAGAGAGAGAGAGAGAGAGAGAGAAGGGGTCCGGCGGGTCCGGCGCAGGCACGGCCTTGTTTCAGACGGCTGGGTACACAATTATATTTCCATAAGGCCGAGGGGAAAGGGATATGGGAATGCGGTTTAAAGAGGGCGAGGGGCGGGGCGGCCACTCCTGGCTGACGGAACGCCCGGCCGAGAATGGCCACGAGGAAACACGTAGGCGGGGCGGGGCGGGCCGGGGCGGGCCGGGGTGTTCTGGCCATCTGCATAGCGCACTTACAAGGCGAGGCGAGGCGAGGCGAGGGGTCACTGCCGGCCCGCAGCCATGCCGGCGAGAGAGGGAGATCCGAGGGAAAGCCAAGCGGACACAGATATTAGAGCACTAATTATCTCAAAACAGCTGACTTGCTGGCTGCGCGGCGCGGTGCCCTCGACTGCTCGGCTACTAAGCTTTTGCTGAGGGCAAACATGGGGCCTCTCGCCGGCCGGCCGGCGCGCCGCGGCGCCTCGAATCAACTCTCTCTTTTCCTCTCCCGCTGCTGCCGCTAGCCGAAACACCCAGCAGAAGCAGCAGCAAAAAAACAAAAATCCTCGACTTCTCACCCTTTTATACCGCTTTCTTAATTTCGTCTGGCGATCTCTAGTAGTAGTAGTCCGGGCTGTTACCCCCGCGGGGGTATATCCCGATGGCTCTCGCAGTATACACTCCCCTCCCCCCCCTCCTCCTCCGCGCGCCCCCGCTCTCTTCGCGGCGGGTCGTCAAATTATTTTTTACTGGCTAGATGATTGGTCGCTGTTAGCCGCGCCACCAGCAGCGGCGCCCAGTGGCGTCGGCGTCGTGTCGGCAGCATCCTCTCCTCCTCGCCAGCGCGATGTGTTTCGGCTGGACAAGCCGCCTCCAGTGGCGCCCGGCCCGGCCCGGCCCGGCTGGAGTCTGTGCTGGAGGCCGCTGAGGCGCCGCATAGTAGGGCTCTCACACCCTTTCAATAAGTCGACATTCATCGTCCCTCAACCTTTTTTTTTTTTTTTTAATATTAAGAATTCTGTAGAGTTATATGTAACTTGGATTTTGGGGTTGTTTTTTATTTTTATAATTTATCGTATCTGTAATGTGCAATTTTACGTGAAACCTCGCGGCGCGCAAATATTGATAATTATTTAGCGCTGAGCTAGCGACGGAATTTTGGGCTGCAGCCGGCGCGGCGTGCGTTTGTACCGCCTGCGCTCCGCTCCGCTAGGCTCGGCGGGGCGGGGCGGGGCGGGGCGGGGCGGTTAGACCCGAGCTAGACCCGGCGCCACCCCGCCCCACCCCGCCCTGCCTAGCCTTATAGCCGCTACTATCCGCCGCGAGCCCAGCCCGGCCCGGCCCGACCCTAGCGTCTTTACATCCCACACCAAATCAGCAATAATCAGGCTCATGCCTCCCTCCCCTCCCCTCTCCTGCCCTCCCCCTCCCCTCCTCGCACGCGCTCGCTCGCGCCGAGCACAGGCCTCCTTAACCCTTCCACCCCCCAAATATCCACCTACACTGCGCCCCCGTCTTCGGTGATGCTTGACTGAGATAACGGATGGAGATTAAGAAGAGAGGGAAGAAGAAATGGAGGGGGATAGGAGAGAGGGGAGGAGAGAGAGAGTGGGAGAAGGAGGGAAAGGGTTGGATGTCGGTGCAGGGGAGCGCAAGGAATAGCGGAAGTGGAGGGTGACGGGGGGAGGCGGGCGGGGCGGGGCGGGGCGGGGCTGATCGAATGGATACGCAGTTATCGAATGCACCGTAATTTTAATTAAGGAGGGTAATTTGAAGGGAGCCGCGACATGCTCGCCCGGGACACGCGAGGCAGCCCCGCCCCGCCACGCCCCGCCCCGCCACGCCCCGCCACGCCCCGCCCGCTACGCTCAACTGCCTGTCGTTCAGACGAATGGGAAGGGGCGTGGGGGTGGGAGGGGGGGGGTGATTGGGGGCGGGAGAAGAAAATACACTGAGAAACTGGCAAGAATTCGGCTGGGATGTGGGGAAACTATCCGGAGGCAGTAGTCGGGGATGGTATATGTATAAGCGGAAGGAAAAGGGGCGGTGCGGGCAAAAACTGGGCCGTGCATGTGGGTGGAGGTATGCACGGGGGAGGTGTGTGTGTGTGTGCGCGTGTGAGTGTGTGTGCGCGCGCGCGCTCTCCTGTCTGCTCTGCCAGGCAGCCCATGTGACACGCCTTCTTATCGCTGGAGCCTCCAGATACGAGGCGCGCGGCAGCGGTGCCTGTGGGTAGGGGCGAGGTGTGGCGGGGCGGGGCGGGGCGGGGCGGGGTGGGGTGGCAGTGGCGCACCGTAAGGCTGAACAAATGCACTATCGTCGCCTTTTGTCCTAGTTTGCCTGCTGCCTGGGCCGTATCTCAAAGGGCATCAATTCCACGTGTACACTACAACCCCCATGGCCGCGCTACACGCTCTCTCTCTCTCTCTCTCTCTCTCTCTCTCTCTCTCTCTCTCTCTCTCTCTCTCTCTCTCTCTCTGTTTTTGCGGACAAAACCGCGACCCTGAACAAAACAGCCCTAATGCTGCGGACGTGTCTGTCGTGGGGCGGGCTGGGGCCGCCCGGTGGGCCTGGCCGACGCCGAGCAGGTCTTATGGGTTCACGAACACTGTTAAAAAATTTAATGAAATTCATAAGAAATTGTCCGATGGTTGTGGAGGGGAAGTGCCATTCGGCCCGCTAGCGCCCGGTGCGCTACATTGTATGCAAAACGACGCCTTTCTCGCCAAAAACTTGCCCCCATCTTTTATCACCTCGTTTTTTTAACTCTTTCTCGGCTGGCGCAGGAGGTCGGGTGGGCCGGGCCGGGCCTCTTAGCTCCGCCTTTGTTGTTTTAATTTGTGTAGCAATTGTGTAGGAGCGCGTCGGAAGTCGCACCGCCGCGCCGGCGCGCTGTGACCTTGAGGTCTTACCCCCCGGAAAACTGAAAGAACAAAAAACAAACAGCACCGGTAATAGGACACTTACTTTCCCTCTCGTCGCCGCCGCGCTGCAGTACGACGGATCAGGAGCACTGTAAAAATATTATGAAAATAGTGTCTTTTCTCAAAGCTGTACAAACACTTTTTATCCCTCTTCTGTCTGCCCTTCCCCTCCCCCGCCGTCCCTTCCTGCCGCCCGTGGCCTTGTCCGCCCGCGCTCTCACCAGGAAGCGCTTTGCCTCTTCTTCTCCTGCTCCGGGCGGGGCGGGCCGGGCCGGCGCACGTGAAAGTATTTACAGACCTGACCTATATACCCGCCCCGCCTCGGCCCACCCTTTCCTCCTCTTTTTTTCCTCCCTTACTTTTCTCCTCTCTCGTTTGCGATCCACGGGTCCTGGTGCGGCCCGGGCCGTGCGGCGGTGGGGGCGGCGGGGGCGGACAGCTTATGGCTTTTTCGAGAGCCGCTTGACGTGAGTTGGCGGCGTGAGGGGCAGCAGCGGGGGCGGCGGGGCGGGGGCGGAGGACCGGGGCCACCCATCTCGTTGCAAAAATGGACGGTTAAATAAGCTGCTAACGAGTCGCTCGGCGCGGCAGCGGCTCCCCGACGACGATGGCGCTCTTCATTTTTTCTTTTTTTGGAGAAAAATAATGTAAATTTTCCGGTCTGTTTAGGATCGTATTGTGTGTTGCTTTTCTGGCCGTCGATTTTATGAAAATTTAAATTGGGTCCGTAATCCTTACACCGTTTTTCTTATAGTATCCGTACCGTGGTTTTAAACGACCGTCCTTTCTTTTTTAGTCATTACCGTACAGCTAGCTGCACCCCAAGTAGGGCACTGGGCTCGGCAGGTGGCGCGGCACTTCTTTTGGCCTGGGAATGGAAATGGCCCGCCCGGCCCCGGCCCGGCTCCGGCCCCGCTCCGGCACGGCTCCGGGGCGCTTGCGATGCATGAGACGACCCGGAGCATCGTCCCGTCCGCCACCTCCTCAACCAGGAAATTCATGATTCTTCTTTTTTTTTTTTTCCTTGGTATTTGGGTTGGCATTTTTAAAGCAAAAGATGAGGACGGATTTTTAAAAAAAATACAAATAATACGTAAAAATCGTTTTTTCGCCAGGAGTAGGTTTTAGGTTCTCAGGGCGAAAACACTGTTGCTGGCTTTCCTTTTTAAAAAATGTCGGGTCGGGCCGCGGGCCGGACTGCCAAGGCTTCAGGGTAGGGTGGAGAGAGTGGGAGAGAGTGGCGAGGAGTAGACGTGTCGCCGCGACGCGGCGTATCGACAGGCCCCAGCTGATCCATCATGGAGCGTGGCCAGGACCCCCCCCCCCCCCAACCCCCCACCCCTCCAGGGCTAATCTCGCGGAAGTGCCCAATCAGCCTGAGACAGAGTCACGTGCTAATGAAGGGAGAAAGCGGGAAAAATGAAAATATTTGACGGATGGCGGGAAGGCCGGGCGACCAGCTGGGAGGTGGTGCCCGGCCAGAAATTGGAGAAACCAAAGTCTCCCGATACGCATGACACTACTAATGCACTGGAAAGAAAGCGACAACAGAAGGATGGGAGTTTTGGTAAAGAGGGAGGAAAAAAAACTATTTGTTATTGGCTGTGGCGCTGTCCGATCAGGCGTGAGCAGACACCTGAGTGAGGTGGGAGGTCACGGCTAAGTCCCTATCGGGAGTGGTGGGGCGGGGCGGGGCTGGGGGCGCACCCAGAGCGCCGCTTGGGGAGGGGAAAGTTAGTTTTAAAACTCACTATAGCATTCTGGTCGCACAACATGGGAAGATCCCTGAGCAGGGCAGGGCGGGAGGGTTGGGACGGCGTGTCTGGAAGGCTGCTGGAGCGCGCTGGAGCCCGCTGGAGAGAGCCTTTCTCACGTCCTTCTAATCACCACCCCCACCCCGCCCCCCGCCCCGCCTGCCTCTTTCGTCGGCTGGGGCCCTGGCCTGGCCCTGCCTGCACCTAATCATCTCTCCAGCCCTGCTCAGGCTGGACCAATACCCTCCCCGCAATACCCGCGCGCGCCCCCGCCCCGCCCCGCCCGCCCCGCCCGCGCCGCCCCGCCCCGCCCCAAATCGAATTTCCACTAAACTCTTAGAATGTACAATCACTGGGAGGCCGCGCCGCGCCGCACCGCGCCGAGGCGAGGCGAGGCTCTGGCGCTGGATAAACCGATGATTAGTAGAGAGAGGTCCAGCACAGGCTGGACAGGGCTGCTGGATGAGAGCGGAGCTGGCTGTGACGGGCAACGGAGAGGGAGAGAGAGAAGGTGTAGGGAAGTTCGCTCTCTTTCAATACAAGGACCTGGCCTTGTCCTCCGAGAGAGGGAAAGAGAGACACGAGGAGAGGGAAGGCCAGCGTCGCGCGACGATTGTAAGCGTGTGTGCGTGTGTTTGCGTTGGGGTGGAGGGGTGCGTCGTCAGAAGCAGTAGCAGGAGGGTGGAGCGCGGGGCTACGCGAGCGCGACCCCGTCCGCCGCGGTCAGGTCGGTCCCAGAGGCTGGGCCGCGCCGCCCGCATATAGGACGTCAAAGACTGACGAGTAGTCGGGGCGCGGGGCGGGGCGGGGCGGGGCGGGGCGGGGAGTCTGGCCTCGCGGACGGAGTGGCTGTCTGACGGACGGGCTCAGGTATTGCGAGCAGAGGCTCGCGCGCGTTGTTGCTGTTGCCTGCTGCTGTACTTCTCGACGCGGCGCTGCCGCCGCGCCCGTGCTGGGGTGGAGCTGGGCGGGGCGGGGCGGGGCGGGGCGGGGCGGGGCGGGGCGGGGCCGACCCTCCGCACTTCCCCTCGCCCGGCGCATCCCTTCCCTTTTCTACACCCTTGTCTTAATTAGGAGCCGGAATCTGTGTAGGACCCGCGCCACCCACCCATCTACACACGCGCGCGCGCACACACACACACGCACACTCACCCCTTCTATATCTTCCCCCTTTTCTTCGCATACATTTCAGCTATGTGCCACATACTCGTTCTCCCGGCGTGCGCGCGCGGGGCGCCGGCACACTCTGCTCTGTTTCACACACACACACACAGTACAGTGTTTCGCCCACGCGACTCCCGCGGCGGCCTGCTCGCGTGCGTGTATCCGCGCCGTTCTCCCAACCCTTGCCTGCAGGCCGTGCCGTGACTCACACGAGAAACCACCTTCCCGCCTCGCGCCGCCCCGTGTTCACGATCAAGCGGCGGACAGAACATTACGTACGATTTTTCAGCTTGATAATGAGGATTTTTCGCTCCACCGTATGGTGCGTGCAGAGCAGAGCAGATCAGAGCGGCAGAGCTCGTCGCGAATCGTCTAAGACAGCAGAGCGGAGAGGGGTGGTGAAGAGGAGAGGAATCAGTGCAGAGCGTAGCGGACGGGCCGCCCCGCCCCGCCCGCCCGGCCGCGGCTCGCGATCGCCAGCAGCGGCCTCCCTCCCTCCCTCCCTCCCTCCCTCCCCCGTAGGCCGGGCCTCCCCTAAAACACTACCCTCCACCCCTCCGCACCCCCGCCCCTCCCCTCCCCCGCCGCCAGCAGCGCGACGTCGCCCAGCATGGCACGGGCACGCCGCCGCCGCCGCCTCGCTGACTTCCTCCGTCCTTTTCCACCCTCCCCCCCCCACTCTCCCAGCCTACCACCACCCCACCCCTGCCTCCTCCCCCGCTACTCCAAATCGGATATCAAAATTGGTCCCTCTTGGGTGTCGTTATTTTAAGCACCAGTCTGTCTGGGGCGTAAGGGCTGGGGCCGGGCCGCTCTGGCTGGAGGGACAACGTCCATGTGTGGCCGCCAGGCCAGGCCCCTCCGCCAAGGCCGGCGGGGCCAAGGAGGAGAGGGGGGGGAGGGGCGGCCAAGTGGCGACGCAATGACCCAGACCCAGTGGCCAAGGAGCCGGGCCGCCGCCCAGGCCCTCCGCCAGCCCTTGGCCGGCCCCGCGCCCCCGCCCCGCGCCCTGCGCGGCCCCTCCTGGTGATTATCGGGTTATGTCTACGGCTGATGGGGCCACATAAAGGCTGCCAGTGACTGAATGTGTCACTCCGGCCGCCCGGCCCGGCACGGCCTTGGCTATAGGGACAGCAGGCCAGGCGATTGGTCCTTTGGGCCGCCGAACACTACTGGCCTTGGCGGTGCGTGTGAGTGCGTCGTCGTAATGAAACTCGACCCTGCAGGACAAATTATGTCACTTTTGCTGCGTTTCACTCTTCTCATGTGGCGTTATTGAAAGTAAAAGGACAGTGGTGGATGTGTGTTGGGTTATGCCGGGGTCGTCGGTTCAAGATAGCCGCGTGCTTTTATTAGATTCGTCTGCGAAATTTGAATGTTTCGGTTGGATTTATTGTTCTCATTTTTTTTGTCGAATTTTTTTTCTTTTTGCGCGCGACGCGCGCCGTGTAACCGCGCGCATCGTATCTGCATGCTGTCGCCACTTCCGCGATATCCGTGACGAGATTGAGGCTGATCCGGCCCCGCCCCGCCCCGCCCCGCCCCGCGCCGCCCCGCCTCGCGTCGCGTCTCATCAGCCGCTCCGTCTGTGTCTCAGCAGATGTGTTCAAGAAAAATATCTCGCGCATGCAAATCTGTGTGTCAGCGATAAGGGCGTGGCGGGGCGGGGCGGGGTGGGGCGCGCGGGGCGTGGCGGCGTGCGTGTGTGCAGCCTGTTTTATTTATTTATTAAACTGATTGTGGCCCGCGGAGGGACTGGAGGTGGTGGGAGGGGGGGTGCAGCTAAGCCGCCCTGGCAGTCCCAAGTTGTGCCATTCTTCTCCCGCGGGGCGTTGAGTGATACTTCGTGTCACACTCAAACACACACATACACATACACACTGTGGTGAGGATGCGCAGGTGGGGCTGTGACGGGGTGAGAAAACTTCACGTTTCAAATACCTTTTTGCTGCGTCGTTGATATTTTTTTCTCTCGTGGACCGCGTTATTTTATAATAATAATAGTGGTTGTAATGCTAACGGCTCAAAGGGAGACGCTGAGGAGAACAAGGGCGGCGAATCGCTCAGCCAGAATCGTCTTATTCTCTTATTTATGAATTTGGGAGCTTCGCCTCGGCGGAGTAAGAGAGAAAGAGAGAGAGACCAAGAAACGCAGCCATTTAGACTGGAGTAGTGAGCAGGAAGAGGGGGAGGAGGAGGAGGAGGAGGAGGAGGAGGACCCTGGCGTCGGCCTGGAAGTAATCCGCACAGTATAATAATACTTTCCGCGGTCGCCAGGTTCCGCCACGCGGTGCGGCGCTGCGAATATGAAGCGCTGCACGCCCCGCCCCGCCCCGCCCCACCCCACCCCGCCCCACCCGGCGAGACTCTCTCCTCTCCACTCAGTGGCTCGGCTGGGGACGCATTAGAGGCAAGCGCGGGGGGCAGTGCGAATTTTTGGACGTGTACACATAGCGCCTTCGCACCGCCGGCGCCGCCCAGATTGGGGGTCTTGAAGAAACCAAAAGTCGCGAGCGTGATAATTTTTTATATTTTTTTTATATTTTCATGGCTGGAAGCGTAATGTATACATAATTTTATTTTTTATTAATGTTTTGCCAATCGACCCCGCGGCGGGGTGGGAGGTGGGAGTGGGGAGGGGGGGGCTGCTTGAGGGGGTACACAGCCGCGACGGTTGAATGAATTTGGACAAATAATTAGACAATGGCGGGACAGAGCGAGGCGCGGGGCGCGCCGGGCGCAGCGACAAAAGCGAGCCCGAGCCTTGACCCGGTGTACTTTTAAAGAGGATTAGAAACTTGGCGAAGGGCAGAGAGCGAGAGGAGGACGGATGCCCGGGGCGGGGCGGGGCGGGGCGGGGCGGGGCGCGGCGCCTGGGCGCGCTGTCATTGTCCGTCGGTGGAGCGCAGAGCGGCCGGCCCCGGCCCGGCACAGCACTGTGCTCTGCGCGAGTAACCCTCGGTCACCGCCTGAAGCACCGCGACGACGACGACAGATCGGGACGCTACAAACAGCGTGTTTTACCTGATATAGGAAATCTCTCGCCCCCCCCCCCTCTCCCTCTCCCACCTTTGCTTCCGCCTTTTTCAGGGTGGTCCTCCTCCCCCTCCTCCTCCTTGCCTCTGCTTCTTCCTATCGAACTTTTTTAACGAGTTGGAAAAGTAAACATGAGGAAGGCGCTGATTGTGATGCCGAGAATGTGAGAGAGAGCGAGTGAGTGAGAGAGAGAGATAGCGTGCGAGAGGGAGGGAGGTTTTCTTATTCTATTCGTTTGCTCCGCTTCTCTTTGCAAGTCCAAGTAGCGATCTACCCATCCATTGGTCCATCCGTCGATCTCAGAGGCGAGGCGCGCACCGCACACGGCCGCAACCACCTGGCATCGCCTCAACACAACGCGGAGTAAAGAGGCTGCTGTTTTTTTGTCTTTTGTTTGCTAGTTTTTGTGTGTGTGTTTGTTTTTTTAGAATTTAATGTGTAGCGCTGGCGGCGTGATGTCACGCGAAACAATTACAAACGCCTTTAGAAATGTGTATTGTAACACGGGAGGCGCTGGAGTCGGGCCAAGCGGGATCGGGTGCCGTTCTGTGGACCGTCGGCAGTGCCGGATGGGGCGGGGCAGGGCGGGGTAGGGTGGGGTGGGGTGGGGTGGGGCCCTACCGGCACGATGCTGCTGGGGCGGGAGAGAGGGGGGCAATTGCTGATAACGCAATAAACAGAAAAAGCAATAAAGTTGAACAAAAAAGCAAACACGGCCACAAAGTGAAAGTTAAATGGGGCACGGTGTCTGTGTAACGTAGCGTGTGTGTACTCTGTGTGTGTGTGTGTGTGTGTGCAAGCGGCCGACAAATTCCGACCCATATTGGCAATTGTGGTAACCGCGCCGTGCCGCGTCCCGCGCCCGTGGCGGTGGGGAGGAGAGGGAGTATAGTGCGCGATCTTGTACTTCATACGGAGGCCACGGTAGAAGAGGAATACTCTTAAAAAAAACTGTTAAAAACAAGACATAAAATTATAAGCCTAGCAGTGTCGGTAAATGGGAAGGAACGCTCGTGGTCCGGCCGGCCGGCCAGGGCAGGCCGCCCGCTCACAGCCATGCCTGCCCGGTTGCCTACCCGCCAGGAGTCAGCCCCGGCCTCGGGCCTGGCGCTGCTCGCCCCGCCCCGCCCCGCCCCGCCCCGCCTCGTCTGGCCTCGACAGGCCTCCGGGGACCTCCGGGCCTCGGCTTCGACACGGAGCCGCACGTCTCCGCAAACTCTTTGCCCCCCTCGCCTCGCCTCGGCCCTCCCGCAGCCTCCTCTGCGTCTCCCCGCCACCCTGGGCTGCTAATTCTTTTACCGATTCCCTCCTCGTCCCTCGCATCCGGCGGCCTTGCCCTCTCCCTCTCTCCCTTGCTCTATTTCTCCCTTGCTCTCTCTCTCTCTCTTGCTCCCTCTCCCTCAAACCGCGCGTCGTGGCCGCAGCAAGGCGGCGGGCCCCGCCACGCCCCGCCACGCCATCCAATCTCACCCTTGCCTTCCCTCCGCCCTGGCCTGTGCCTCTGGCCGCCCCGCCCCGCCCCGCCCTGCCCCGCCCCGCCCCGCCCCGCCCCGCCCCGCCCCGCCCGACCGCGGCCCGCCCTGGCCTGGCCCTGGCCCCCACGCCCCGCCACTCCCTGTCCCCAGAACAATGGACTCGTTAATTAAGATTTTCTTTCATCTGCAAGCATGGCTGCCGCCGGGTCGGGCTGGCACTAGGCTGACTAGGCGCTAGGCGAGCCGCAGCGGGGGCGGCGGGGGCGGCGGGGGCGGCGGGGGCGGCGGGGGACCACCAGGGCACCGGGCCGAACGGGCGAGTGAGTGAAGGCCGATAGGTTAGGCCAGGCCCCATACTCTGTCAGCTGGCCCCCTGCTCCCACAGCACGAGGTCCAGAAATCCCTCCCCTTCCTCTCTCTCTCTCTCTTGCTCGTTCTCTCTCTCCATCAGTCAGAGCCTCTTGTTGCCGCAGGAAAAACAAAAAGTGTTGTAATTAATTATTCAATCGCAGCCCGCGGCGGCGCGTGGTGCGGTTAGTGGGTGGGAGGGAAAGAAAACGGCGGAGAAAGAAAGAACGAAATAAAGAAGAGAGACAGAGAGAGTAGAAGACACGAACTGAATGAGAAGGGCGTTGCGGCCAAGATGTTTGTAGTGGTTAGGTGACCCCGCCACGCCGCGCCCTGATCAGGCGGGGAGGAGCATTTAGTATGCTGCGGGTGTGGGTGAGCCCCTCCTGCCCGCCTCGAGACATCAGGGCCGCGCCCCGCCCCGCCCCACCCCGCCCCACCCCACCTCAGCCCACCCCACCCCTCCGCCGCGCACCGTGGACACAAATACACTCGGAGACAAAAAGGCTAATGACGATTTGAGGAGACAGTAAAGGAAAGAGAGAGAGAGAGAGATGGAGAGTGAGTCTCCGGGCGAGCAACAGAGAGAAAGAGAGAAATAGAGAGAGAGCCTGCGCGTTGAGGGGGCGGATGACACGCTAGGGCACTCAGGGCAGGTAAGGGGATCTACGAAGGGGGAATTACAACGCGCGGGGCGGGAAGGAAGGGTGGGGAGGCGCGGCCGCGGGGCGGGGCGGGGCAGCAGGAAAGAAAGGAGAAATTCGTATTTATTTCATGAGGTGCGCGGAGGAAAGGGTTAGAGAGAGCGGGAGGGAAAGAGAGAGAGTACGAGAGACGATGAGAAATCTAGAGCTAAACCCTTGGGGGAAACAAGTATTTTGGCGTGAAATTTTGCAAACAGTTTCTCTGTAAGAATTTAACAGTAAAAGTGTATTCGTGTGATTTTTCGTTTTTTGTGTCTCCGTGCAGAGAAGATATCGTCCTTGCTGCCCTGCGCTCCAAGATTTCGCTCATTTTTTCCACTCGAAGTTGCGATTTCCTGTGCGTCTAGTCCCTCAGCCTCACTTTTCGTTTCTTTCCCCCCGCGGAGCGCCTCCTGTTTTTGCTGAGGCCGGTGCGGCGCGGCGCGGCGCTGTCACTAGCCGCAGCGCCCGGGTTTATTTCTCGCGGAGCCTTTTTCCCCGGCGGTGTCTTGAGGGAGCAATACGCCGCGGTGTGGCGGGGCGGAGCGGAGCGGAGCGGGACAACCCTATCACGTTGCGCCAGCCGACAGTCCCCCGTAACTGCTGAACCGGCGCGCTCGAGATACGGCGTCCGCCCCGCCCCAAGGAGTCCACGATTTGAAAAACAACAAGGCGGTGCCGAGCCGGGCCGGGCGCTAGACAGGAAGGCGCGACAGCAGACATTGTAATTCCTGTGTAAAATGCGGGCGTGGCGTGGTGGGGTGAGGTGGGGCGGGGTGTGGTGAGGTGGGGCGGGGCGGGGCGAGCACGGGAGGAGTTGCACGGCCAGGCTATAGGGCCGCCGTTGGAGCCGCGCTGCTGCACGTGCTGCAGGTTTATCATTCATTTAAGAAGGCGGAGGCCATTAAAGACATCGGTGCGTGAAATATGCGGGGCGCAGCGCTATATACACGGCTGGGCGGGGCGGGGCGGGGCGGGGCGGGGCGGGGCGGGGCGGGCGACAGCTTGAGCAGCTGAGGCGGCGGCCTGGTGCTCTGCTCTCTCGTATACCCGGGTATCTTCGTGGAAGCAGGAGAGGGGGGAGAGAGAAAGTAGTAATTCAAATTTCTTGAACCCCCGCCCCGGCCCACGCCGCACGCCCCGCGCGGCTGGCTGAGGGTGCAGTACAGGAGGGCTTGCGGCCCTTAAGCATCCGCACGAGCAGACTCGATCGCTGGTAGAATAGCGGGGCCGGCTTATTTCTGCTGTGTGTGCATGTACTGTTGACCCCGCTCCCTTAACGTGCGTATGTGCCGGCGTTTTTCGGTGCAACGCTGCTGAGATTTTTGGCTGGAGGCTGGTGGGTCCAGGACAGCGGCGGGGCGCGGCGCAGCGCAGCGCAGAGCGGCGGGCCATACATCACTGCACCATATTTGTACAAGCATTGCCTGGCGGTGCGGTGTGGTGCGGCGGCGCCCCGCCCCGCCCCGCCCCGCCCCGCCCCGCCCCGCCCCGCCCCGCCCCGCCCTGCTCTGCCCCTTCCGCTATCGTGATGGCCGATGATTTATAAGGCTCCTGAGCCTCAAGGAAGCTCTCTGCCGCGCCCCGCCGCGCCCCGCCGCGCCCCGCCGCGCCCCTCACTGCCTCCTTCACCCTTCCCTGTTGACTCTGATCGCTAGGCAAAAGCCCGGTGCAGCGCCCGCGCGGTCGCCGTTGCAGGCACGGGTGCAAGCTCTCGGAAAATTTGCAGCATTGCGTTTAAAAGGAGTAGTTGTATAAACATTTCTTCTCTATTTGGCTATATTATACAAAATGGGCCTGCTCACCCCTATAGATTTAGTTTTTTCCCTCATTTTTCTCAGTTTTTCTTCTAACTTTCTTCCAAGCCCCGTGTATACACAAAAAAAAAAATGCGATATCCTAATGGAGTATGCACGTGTGAAATCCCCCTGTCGATCCTGTCGAAACACACAAACTCTCTCCTCAAAAATTGCTGAGCGTGCGGCCTTTTTTCCCTTTCACCCCCCGCCCCGCCCCCTCTCCTCATCCCCCGGCGTGGTGCCATCCATCTCCTTCGACAGGCTGAGGTATCTATCGGGCCGCGGCGCGCCCTGCAGGCCTGCAGGCCTGCAGACCTGCAGCTCACTCACTCGCAGCAGGGATTCACGCCGCGCGACGTGCCGCCCCCGACCGCCCTCCCGCCTGCATAAGCTGCCGATGGCACTGCACGTCGTCTGCTCTTTTACTTATTCATTTCTTAGTTTTTATTACTTTTTAAATAAAAAATCATAAAATATAGACGTTTTGTTACGCTGTAATGCGCGCTCGGTGGCAGCGCACAGTACTTGTGCGTCCTGGTTGGTCAGTCAGCCCGCGGGCCGGGAGCTCCCCGCCCCGCCCCGCCCCGCCCCGCCCGGGGGGCCCAGTGCGGCCATCACTCTGGTCATTTTATTGGCGTGGAAGTTGATGCGGCCATTCCGAGGCCATAAACATAAAGCGATAATCGTAAAGCTAATGGCTCCGATAGCTGATTAGACAAACACGATCAACTCGCCGGTCCAGCCCGTCCCGGCCCGGGCCGCTCAGCTGTCTGCGGGTCAGCAGGGCTCGTTACAACGTCCGGGGCCTCGCGGGGTGGGGCGGGATGGGGCGGGGCGGACAGTTTTAGCACTGGATTACTACAGTAGTTGGCATGTTGTTTCGCCCTTGTCACCGAGGGTATCGTCTCTCAAGCTCCTACAAGCGGCTGGATTTTCCGTACCGTTTTCTAAATTTATCGTGCAATTTATGACCTTGCGTTTCTTTACTTTGTCTCAGGAGGTCCGGGAGTGACCGCCACGACCACAGCGCCGCCAGTATCCCAGCCGGGGAGGAAACAGCCTGATCAGCACATCCGGGAAGGCGGGCGAGACCGGTAAGTGAGAGTGGGCGGGTCAGTCAGCTGACAAGGGCCCTAGCCCCGCCACGGAGCAAGAGTCGCCGGTCGTAGGACTAAGGAGAGTGAGAGAGGGAGAGGGTGGGAGAGAGGGGAGTGGGTGAGGGTGGCGACGACTGCATGAGAGTTGCTAGTCAGTAAATCAAGCACAACACACATATCTGAGCTCCGGCAGATAAATCAGAGGACAAGAGAGACCGCCTGGTCGGGCCGCCCCCGCGCCGCCCCCGCGTCGCCCCCGCGCCGCCCCCGCGCCGCCCCCGCGCTGCCCCCGGGGGTGGAGAGAGGAGGCGGGGGAGGCAGCCGGCGGCAGGTGGTTTAAGAACGCACGATAAATCGTACGACCAGCGTCCTCTCTTGCTTGTGCTCCTCTGGGGTGGTGGAGTGGGGGGCGGCCTTATGTTAAACGGGGCTAAAAGCAGCGGGAAAAACTTGCAAGGCGACGCAGAAACGCGCGCGCCACAGCCCTGCCGGCTACCCTCTCGTCCCGCCACTCCCCGCCACGCCCCGCCACTCCCCGCCACGCCTCGCCACGCGGGTTGTCCTGACGGTGGCGATGCTTATCTCGGCCACACCGTCCCGAACCGTCCCGGGGATAAAGAGCACATAACGGTAAGGAAATGAGAAGTAAAGGCGCTAAAAATAAAAAAAATAAACACAAGGTCACAAAAAAAGAAAAATAGGAACGGAATCAGCGGAGAAAATAAAATAACGCGGCTCGATCGCGTCGAAAAAATCTCCCCTAAAACGGCGCGTTAAAGTTGGCCGTAAGGAAGCAAACAGACGTAAAATTGCGCGAATAAACAGGCGGCGGGCTCTCGATCCGTTTGTCGTTTCCGCCGGAATGTAATTGAGCGCGAAAGGCAGATGCGACGACGTAGCCCCGGCGAGATTACCCGTGCGAAAGCTGGAGGGAAGTAGGGAAAGGGGATTGGGGGGGGGGGGAGCAAACCTATCTGTCTCTCTAGCTCTTCATAGGAAAAGAGGTGAGGGGAGCGGAGCAGGCGGGTGGGGCGGGGCGGGGGCGGGGCGGGCGGGGCGGGGCCGGGCCGCACCGCGCGCGGGGGTTATCCAAACACAAGGATCAAGATTCAATTTCCACGGCCACTCCCGACTCGAGTACTCTTCATTGAGAGAGACCTGCTGCGTGAGGGGGCGGGGGGAGAGGGAGTGAGAGAGAGGCTGGCGGGACACAGCGGCGAGAGCGAGAGAGACACACAGGGGTGGGGGTGGGGGGGGGGGGTGGGGAGACATAGAGTGGAGATATAAGACGGCGAGAGCAGGGGAGAGAGGGAGGCCAAGTGGCTGGTGGCATTCCTCATCCGCCACTTACTGGATGGGACAGCCAACTCCTCAAACCTTATCTATTCCACCTCTAACTCGATTTCTATCTCTATCCCCCCGCCCGCTTGACGCTCCCCTCTTGCTCCGACCCGGCGGCCTGCGGGCCTCCTGGTCCTGGTCCTGGCAATGGCGTCGGCGTCGGCATGGCGCCGCGGCGCGCGCCGGGAGGATAGGCAATCCCGCCGGCCCGCACGACAGCCGCGCTGCCACGTTGCCTGCCTCACAGGCGCTGGCGGCCTTGGCGCCGTGGAGGTAGGCAATCACAGCGACCCGCACGACAGCCGTGCGCCCGCGTTGCCTACCGCGCAGGCGTTGGCCCCGTTCCAGCGCCCGAGGCCGAGGCCCGCCCCATAAATCTCTCTTCTTTCACTGATTTCCTTTCGTTTTCACGCTCGGCCTCGCGTCACTTCGTTAGCAGCGCCCGCACGTCTCGATAATGTCGGCGCGACGCTCTCATAATTTCTCCCGTGTGCGTCCCGCCCCGCCCCGCCCCGCCCCGCCCCGCCCCGCCCCGACCCCCGCGGCGGTGGAGAGAGAAGCATTAATATGCCCCCCGCATCTCCGAGGCTGCAGTGCGAAGAGAAGAAAACGGCCCTGCTGGCGCGCGTCTTTCAAATTACAAATATTATTACGCGAGTACAAGCAAATTATTTCCGGTGATTTGTGCCGCGCCGTGACCTCCCGGAGGCGGGCCGGAGTCGGCCCCGCCCCGCCCGCGGCGCCCGGAGCGGCACGGAGGCACAGCGCCCGGAGGCGCAAGTTGGGACGTGAGCAGCCGGGCCGGGGCTCCGGGCTCCGGGCGCGCTTCTCTCCTGTTACCTCTCTCCTCGGCTCCGGCTCCGACTCCGGCCGGACCTTAAATTATTCAAAAGTAATTGCTCGACATTTTGCGGCGTGAAGTTGGTGACGTCTGAGCAGAAGCTACGCCGCGCCAGGCCACGCCACGCCACGCGCCGCCGTACCGCGCATACGAGATGCCCTGGCCGGAGCCAGCGCGACGAGACGAGCAAGTAAAAAGGTTACCCAGCAGGGCGTTATTACGCGTCGCAAACGCGTCACGCTGCCTGCCCCCGCAACTCTCCGCGGCGCCTCTGCGCGGCGCGGCGACTTTGGCGCGGTTTTCTTTCTGGAGCAGGTGAGGTGCCACGTAGGGTGCTGTCCGTTTTGTTTTCCGTTCCCTCTTTGTGTGTTTGTGTGTGTGTGTGTGTGCTCCCCACCGCCGCGGGCAGCGTGCAGCCTCATCAGCAAAGAGCAGTGGTTACGTTTGAAACTGTAAACCGCGTGACTGGAGCTGACGCGGCGCCACCTGCGCCGGTAAGAAAGGGCGAGGGAGTGAGAGAGAGAGAGAGAGAGAGAGAGAGAGAGACAGAGAGAGAGAGAGAGAGAGAGAGAGAGAGAGGGAAGGGGTCCTAGCGGAAGTGGCGAGGACGTTGCTGCTGGGAGAGACACAAGGGAAGGGCGCGCGAGAACCGGAGGCGGCGGTGGCCGCGTTAGTGGGAAGCAGAGGAGAGAGAAGGAGAGAGAGAGGGGGGAGGCGAAGCGGGAGAGGCGCGCTCTTTAATTACGCGTCTCTTTCTCCGGCGATGACGTATGGCGCCGCATGGCGCCGCAAAAAGGGCCTCGGCGCCGCCCTTGTCCCGTGGTGTCGCCCCGGCCCCGCCCCGCCCCACCCCGCCCCGCCCCGCCTCGCCCCGCCCTCTCCCCGCTCCGGGCCTCTGCAATCTGTCTACCTAGTCCGGCCCGGGCCACGTCGTGCGACACGTCTTTTTTGTCTCGGCCATAACACGGGCAGGGGCCTTGCCACGCCCCGCCACGCCCGGACGCGCACGGCCTCGCCCCGCCCCACCCCGCCCCGCCTCGTCCGGGCCGGTCGGCCGCCTCTTATCGCCCACGGGCCGGACACGTCCGGTGATTAGGCTCCGGCCTACACTGCCGGCGACGCGTCGCCCACCCGTCCCGTATCGCACTGCCCTTTCTATCTTATTTGTAACAAGACGCCTTCTCCTCTCTCCCTTACTTGTGCGTATGGCGCAGTGGTAGGCTACTGCTGCACGGGGGGATGCTCAGGGCTGCTGAGGTGTGTCCCCCTCCTCACCAGCCCCTCCCGCCCTACGCTCCCCCCACGCGCCTCTGCAGACTGAGTAAGGGCCTAAGTGAGGCTTACAGCAGTCTGCATCGCCCTTAACCCTTTCGCGGGAGGGGGTTGCGCGGGCGGGGGCACCACTGTGTCATCTTGGGCCGAGGGGTGCGGGCCGGGCGCGGCGCGGCGTCAACCCCTTTTGCTTTATTGGTCGCTCCAGGATCGTTTTTTCGGGCGCCGTCCAGCAAGGCGGAGGAGAGGGGAGGAGAGGGGAGGGACGCGCGCGCCGCCCACCCCCTTGACAAAGTGCGCGGGGCTGCTGGGCGCGGCGGCGGGGCCAAGGTTCTGATTCCTTTTAAATTATCCCTGTTTTGTCGCCGAGGGTGTCTAGAAAGGGGAAAGGGGCGGGGCGGTGCGGCGTGGAGCGGAGCACGCTGTCGCGGCGCGGAGCGGCGCCCTTTTTCCACCGAGGACGTATATCATACCTCGACCTTCCCTGCACCACGTTTTTGCGTTGAGCAATTGAGGCGGATGGAAGGAGAGAGGAAAGGTAGGGAGAGGGGAGCGGGCAGGGGGAGGTAGGAGGGGGAGGGGGCAGGGCCACAGGGAAGGGGTCTAACAAGGTGCAGTCGGGCAGGGGGAGGGGGGAGGGAGTGGCATATTTGATCAATTACAAACTTGGTCGGGTCGGGCTGGCGGAAAAACGCTTTGTCAAATTCGGGAAAGAAAAAGTCGCTCCTGCTTTGCGAAGGAAAGTAAGCAGTATGTACACATGTAAAATAAGCATACCGTCGGAACCGTCGCGGGAATTCCAAGAATTTCTCGGCGTTTTTTCTCTTGGTTGCTCTGGTCAGAAACAAATGAAGATGACAGTGTCTGGAGCTTTCTTTCCCCTTCTTTCGTCGAGCAGGGCGTGGCATGGCGGGGTGGAGCCTCGAGACTGAGACCGGGACCAGCTGTGTCCGTCCCGCCCGGCCCAGCCCGTCCAGCCGGCTCAGCTAAGCGGCGCCCTGGCCCCGGCCGGCCTCGCTCAGCGCCGTGTTCACGTCAGAGACCGACATGCTGCCCCACCCCGCCCCGCCCCGCCGGCCACGACGACGGCCTACGGGCTGCTCCCTCATTCTTTTCTCTTTCCCTCCATCTCTTCGTCTTTCGCGATCCTCTCCTTACTTTCCTCCCCCTCGCTCCGCCCCATTCTTAGCCCCCTCTGCTTCTCTCTTCCTTACAAATCGCAGTAAATATTTAAACAGCCATCGATTCCGGGCGGAGTGGACCTGCTAGTGGACGCACTCAAGGGGCGCGCCCCGCCCGGCCCGCGTGGCGGCGGTGGGGGTGGGGGCATTCCATCAGCCAGGTGCATCTGTCAATCCCCCAGGACGCCGTCCAGGGTTGGAGAGAGAGATAGGGAGAGAGAAAGAGGGGGGAGGTGTGAGAGAGAGAGAGCAAAGGCGGAGGAGGATGGGACAGGGCCGGGTCCAGAGGCAGACAGAGACAAAGGCGGAGGCAGCGAGAACAACAGCCGGTGCTAGTCCGCACCGCAGTCCTCCACGCACTCTGCAGGACGGCCCCTTCTGTGGGTCCTGCTGCACTCGAGCAGCACGCATCCTGCAGCCCTGCTGGAGCTTCCTCCAGGACCCTGTCCTGTCGGGTCCCGCTGCACTCGAGCAGCAGGCGTCCTGTAGGCTCCTGCTGGCGGCCCTGGCGGCCACGCTGCGGACGTGCGGTCAGAGGGTCCGGGTGGGTCAGGCCGGGGCCGCCGGGCTGGACCTAACAACCCTTGTCAGGCGGCGTGGTCCAGCAGCAGCAGGGCCTGCCCCTAGCAGTGCTCCGCCCGCCTCGCCGCCCCGCGCCGAACCGCACCGCGCAGTGCTGATTGCTTGTATTGGCCCGGCTGCCCGGCCACACCCCGCCCCGCCCCGCCCCGCCCCGCCCCGCCCCGCCCCGCCCCGCCCCGGCACGGCCCCGGCCCCGGTCCACCACCGACTGATGACCAATGAGACCCGAAAGGACGTTAATTAGAAGGCCGGCGCTAAACGTGACCGGGCGGACCCCGTTCGACCTCGCCTAGCCTAGCTCCCGACCCCCGTCCTGCCCGCCTGACCACCCGCGTGGACTCGGAGACGGGCGTGCGTGGACGTGCACGCGGACGAGGAGGACGTGATGTGCACGGCCTCGGCCAGCACGTCGGGCCACCGCCACCCGAGCACGGCGTTGGGGGTGGCATGCGTGGTAGAGCTGCAGCGTTGTGTACTGTCCTCTCTCTTGCTCCTTATGCCAGTGCCGCATGGGTGCGACAAGGATAGAGAGACGAAACCACCGTATGCGGAATCACCCGACTGGTACCCGGCCCGCGGTGCGGTACGGTGGGGGTGGGGGGTTGCTGTCCGCGCACTGGCCAGGCGGGCGCAGAGTTGGGGGTGCGGAGGCGCCAGCCAGGCAGTGCATGGGTCACAAGATAAAGGCGCCAAGTTCCAAGGAGCAGGAGGCCATTGTAAATCCAGGATTAAAGTGCAGGTTTAAGTAAGGTAAGCCAAGGCGGGATCCTGCGCCGCCGCTGCCTCCTGCAGATAGCGCCACCCCCTCCCCTCCCCTCCCGGACAGAACTGCTTATGGCTTTAGACCTCGGGCCCGATCGCGCGCCTCTGATAACGGCATGCGCGGCGCGGCCAGGCGCGGCACAGGCAATTGATACTCGTCCTGGACCGCGTGTGGGTGGGTGTGGGGGCTCTCTGGACCCGCGCAGACCAAGAATCCGGGTTCAACGCCCGATTGGTTTTTTTGTTGTTGTTTTTTTGTCGGCTTCTATCTTTTCTTTTTTCTTCTTTTTTTTCTCTCAAGTGTGGCGCCCAGTTTGACGACCCGCGTTTGTGCCGGGCCGGGCCGTGCCCCGCCGCGGCCGCGCTCCGTCCTGATTGGCAAACAAAGCTACCGCCGCGCCGTGAGGCCGTGCGGCCCTGCGGGCGGGCGGACTTTGGGCAGAGTTGAATTGAGGGGGTGTGGGTTAGATCAGGGGTGGGGTGGGGCGGGATACGCGGGAGGTTGGCGGGGGTGTAAGGGGTAGCATCGGGGGCGGGGGCGGGCAGGGGCACCGGTCGTGTTAAGTGGCGTTTGATGGCCGGAGATAAGGTGTCGGAAATAGGTCTGAAGCCCCACCCCCTCCTCTACGGATGAGAGAGAGTGAGAGAGGGTGAGAGGGGTTTGGTGAAAGGGTTAGGAAGAGGCGGGAAACAGTCAGTGCTGGAGGTGCTGGGTACGGCCACATCCCCCAACCCTTTCGCCCCAGCTCCCCGCCCCCGCGCCGCGCCGCCCCGCCTCGCCACGCGGCAACACTCATTGGCACGAAAGTGAAAACAGAAGGGGGGGGGGGGCAGTGGCATGCTGCTAGAGGGGCTCTCCACTTCGGCCCGTGGCGGGGCGGGGCGGGGCGGGGCCAGGCGTGGTGCGGGTCTGTCTGGTGCACGCGAGCACGCACGCCCCGCTCGTGCCCCGCCCCGCCGGTACCAACACTGCCATGACAACAAGCACCGCGCCGCACGGTCAGGGCGCCAGGGTACCCGACGGTCCCCGGCCCGGCCCGAGAGGGTAGCCATTGCGAGGTCGAGGCGAGGCGCGGCCGCGGAGGTGTCGAGCGGGCGGGGCGGGGTGGGGCGGGGCGGGCACAGAGCGCGCCGCGCCGTGGAGGTGCCCTCCGTGCGCCGACCTGCTACGCCACGCCGCGCCGCGCTGCGCTGGGCTCGGCACGAAACTTCCAAATGATATAATGACATTAGTGCGGCGACAGGACGGGCCGGGCCGGGCCGGGCGGGTCTGTGCCGGCAGCAGCCTCAGCGCCAACTCTCATCGACTGCGCGGTCCTCTCATCTCCTCGCCTCGCGGAGCAGCGCACGCGGACATGCACGGCGGGGATAAGAATACCGGCACGGAGCTTACAGCTTGGGCGGCAAGACGGCGGGGAAACAATAAAGTGGTTTTCGAGAAGTATATATATACGTATTACGAAAAGAATGGAGGGTCCGAGGTGTTGAAGTGCTCGTGCGGCGGGGCGGGGGCGTGGGCGTGCGGTGACAACTGTTACCTGGAGGTAATGACGGGATCGCATGTCGGCGCCACGGTCCCCGGGCCCACCCCACCCCGCCTAAACATACGCGCGTGGCTCGGTGGCGCTCCCGCCCCGCCCGGTCACATCGAGAAGGGTCTGGCGGGGCCTCGAGCCGCTTGTCGCGTGAAGTGGCCGCGCGCGGCGCGGCGGGCCTGGCTCGTGGGGTGCACCGTGTGGTACGGGAGCTGGTGCAGGGAGGTGCGCGCGCGTGTGCGTGAGCGAGTGGGGGCCGACGACGCGACGGTCTCCTCCTGCTCTACCGGTGGCCGACCCGACCCGCGGACCCAGACTACCGCCCAGACTCGGCCGCCGCCGCGCCCGCCCGCCGAGGAGGGAAATGGCTGTCTGGCCAAGTTTGAGTCGCAAGTTGGCTTCTTGACCGCCACCCCGCGGCGGCCCGGGCCGGGGCCAGGGTCGCGACAACTTGTAGGGCACCAGGACAAACCCCCCACCGGCTCGCACACCCCGCACCCCGCAGCCACCCCCACTTCGCAAAGTAACGAAGTTCGGGCGCGGGGCGCGCGCCGGGGCGGGGTAGGGCGGGGCGGGGTGGGACGGCGCGCGACGGCGGCCGAATCCGGCCAGCCGGCAATGGAAACACTCTTAATATTCGCGGGGTGGGTCATTGACCTTGACGACTTGGCCGAGATAAATGTTCTTCTTGCTCGCCGCGAAAAACTTTACTCTCGTGGTTCTAGTTTGAGGACGGCGAACTTTCCGGCCAGTCAAAACATTGAAACTTTCAGTCGTGAGGTGGAGGGGCTGGCGGAAGGGCGGCGTGGTGGGCCGGCGGGCCGGCGCGGCGCGGCGGGGTATACTTTTGAATGCGTTTAACACAGTAGCCAAGTTCCTTGGCTGGGGCAGGGCAGGGCAAGGATGCGGGGCGGGGTGGGAGGGGGATACGGGATGGTTCACGAACTCCAAACAGCTGACTCGAGTCAGACTCACGACCCTGACTTAGGAGGAGGCGACGCGACGGGGGGCGGGGCGGGGCGGGTGTACAACTCGGCGGCACGCGGCTGCGCGGGTGCGGCGGCGGGGTCAAAGTGATTACGGAGGCTGGTGCGCTCCACACGTGTTTTGCGGGGCGGGGCGGGGCGGAGGTGTCTCCTCACCGGCGGTCCTGGTCCTGGTCCTGGTCAACGTTGCCGTCCCCGTCCCGCCGTGCCCCGCCCCGCCCCGCCCCGCCCGGGGGACGCAACTCCGCCGTGTGTATAACGTCGTGTCGAAAAGCCGCGACAGGCTGTAAGAACCGGTTATCGTTTTGTGATCTCTAATAAAATCCCACTTGGATTTCCCGCGTGTCTTAACTGGACCACGTGTGGATTTCTTTTTTCTTTCTTTTTTACGGAGCACCTGCGGCGCGCGGACGGGCGATTCCCACGCGAGGCTGCTCTCCAATCCACGTGGCCGCGGGGAAAAAGGCAAGCCGATGATTGGTTTGGCGTGGCGGGGCGTGGCGGGGCGTGGCGCGGGTGCGGGGTGTGTCCGAGGGGCCCGGGGCCCGGGGGGGCTGCGGGGGCCCCGGGGCGGCCGGGCCGGGCCGGGCGTGCGCAGTCCAGCCACGCCTCCCGCACTTAGGCCCCTGCTCTCCTCGGCCGGTGACTGGCGGACTCCCCTCCTATCAGCGCTCTCCCCGCGCCAGAGACCCCGCCCCCCGTGCGGGCCCCGCGCCCCGCGCGCCGCGGCTGGTGGAGCGGGCGGGGCGGGGCGGGCGGCCCGGGGCCCCAGCGCGCAGGCTCGGCCCCGCGCCGCGCCCTCCCCCGCGCCCCGCCCCGCGCCCCGCCCCGCACCCTCCCCCGCGCGCTCCGGCCTGAGCCACCCCGCCTGCGCCCGCCCGCGCCAGTACGCTCCGTGCGGCCGTGGAGAGAGGGCGCGTCCGTGCCACCGAGCGCCGCCTCCCGCCCGCCGCCCCGCGACGCAGTCCAGCTCGAACGCCCTGTCCGGCCCGACCTCGCGGCCCGCGCGCGTGTGCGTGTGCGTGTGTGTGTGCGTGCAGTGGTGAAAGTGATTGTGCTCAGTACCTGTGCCAGTGAGTGTTGCTACCCCGGCCCCGGCGCCCCCTCTTTGCCCCCTCAGTGCACCGCCCCACCAGCGCCCCCCGGAGCCCCGCTGGGGGTCGCCCAGCCCCGCCATGGACCGCACCCCACAGCGCCAGTGAATACCGCGGATGTGGACAAGTGAGTTGACACCTGGTTCCTCCCTGTCGCCGAGGTGCCCGTCGAGGAGGCCACTTCGTCCCCGGGATGTCTCTCGCTCGATGTGGGAAGTGCGGAAGTCCGCGAGGGGGAGGTACATGCCCCCCTACCCAAACCACCCCCACCCCCTCCACTCCCTTCCACCCCTCTTGAGTTTCGAGTTGTTGAGAATTTGTGGGAAACTTGAGAAGTTTCGGACGGCCCCGCGGGGTTGACCTAGGCCACGTTTGGTGACGCGTGGAATCGGTTCCAAAGTACGGCGACCTCTCGTCGTGTGGTCCTATGGAAAGAAGAAGCTCGGGGCGTGAATCGAGTCGGATAAAAGGGAGTGGTCACGCAACTTGGGACCTAGGATTGCCCCTCATTAGGCAAAATAAAATAAAACTATTGGTTTTTATTTTCAAGAAGATTAGCCTCGATCCGGTGCGTCACTTTTTGACGGAAGGCAGTATAATTATAATATTCTAAAGAATTTTTTTTCATCGATTCCTATGGTGCGAATAGCTAATAATTCGCACCAGTGAGTGAGAATAAATACTAGCGATTACTTTTGGTCCAGAGCCCAATCCAATACATCATTGAAACTGTACTTGTGAAAAACGGTACTCACCTGCGACCAACGCTTACTTTAAACTTTGCTTTCGTTCTTCTCATTCTTCAAAAAGAGGGGCCCTTCGTAATGATTAAAACCTCTAATATTATTCCAATTTTTATTTGTGTGATCTGATGTTTAATGAAGTCGCAAACCACTCATGACAAGCTTTTCCCTTTTTCTCTCAGTGTGATAAAGGATAACGATAATACAAATACATAGAATAAAACTGCAGGTATGAAAAATAAACGGTACGATATGATTCTGGTGACACGATGAAGGCAGTGCGACCTCTCCCTGTAAACGAGTCGTTTCGTGAGCTTTATTCCCCTGTCGTAAGTAAATAAGACAAGGCCGTGTGCCGCGAGGTCCGCCCCGCCCTGCCCTGCCCTGCCCTGCCCTGCCCTGCGCGCCGCGCTAGGCGCTAAGCGACTTACGCCCGAACAATGGGTACGTGTTTCCGCGGTGGGGCGGGGCGGGGCGGTCCTCTGGCTTAGCACACCCCGCCGCAGACGCTTTGCGGAGCCTTCTCAACAAGTCTATAAAAAAAAGAGTCGAGGGCAGAGGGAGGAGGGACTGTGTGAGTGAGAGGGAGAGAGTGATAGGGGGAGACGTGGTGAAAGAAAATCAGAAAGCATACGCCCGGCCCCGGCCCGGCCCGGCCCAAGCACGTAGAGGCTAAGTGCCCTCCGGGATCTCACCGGAAGACGCGCGGCGCCCGGCGGCGCCCCTAGTGCCCTTCCCTCTCTCCTCCCCCCTCTCTCTCCCTCTCTCCTGCGGCGCCCGACCCGTCCCTTCCACCTGGTTTTTTTCCCCTCGAGCAACAGCGTGGTGGCAATCGTCACTTGCGGGCGGAGGCATTGAAAAGATGAGGAGGGTTGTGTTGCTTCTTTTTGTGATCTTTCTTTCGGAAGATTGAGCGGCCTGCGCGGCGCGGCGCGGTCGGGGCGGCGCGGGGCGGGGCGAGCTGTCACTTGCATGACGTCGCGGTGCAAAACGGAAATTAGACCTCCCTGAAGGTGCGTCGATTTTTAACCGTGTTTTTCCCCCCTCCCTCTTTCGGAGAGGGTCTGCGGCAGGCGTCCCTTGGAGAGGAATTATATGAAAATAAAAATCAGACTCTGACTGACTGGCGCGCAGGGCGGGCAGGGCAGGGCGAGCGCCAATCAAATAGAGTGGCCTCGGCCATCGGCGCCCACCCCTGCCGCGCCGCGCCCCGCCGGCCCAAAGTGGCACCCCGCTGGGCCCCCGCTGCCGGGTCCAACGGGTGTCAAATCTGTCCTGCGGTCGTACGCCCGGTCCAAAAGGACCCCCGCTGCGCCACGCCTCGCCCCGCCCCGCCCCGCCCCGCCCCGCCCCGCCCCACCCCGCCCCGTCACACCTAGAGCAGCCCCAACCACATCCTTATCTCTGGCCTTCCCGCCCGCCCCGACTCTCTCGCTTTCCTCTGCGTGCGCCACCAGGCGCCTGGCGCCGCCCCGACACCTTGGCGTTATTCATCTCTGCCACAATACTGCGGTGTTGGCGTTAAGGGGTGGGGCGGGGCGGGGTTGGGCGGGGCGGGTGGAGGCCGAGTCGCACTACCGGGACCGGGTATGGACGAAAGGGGATGGAGTTTTCTCGGTGAAGACGTTATTCCGCCAAACTAGCTTCTTTTATGACACATTATAAATGTGTAGGGACTGCTGGCCTTTGCTAGAAATAATACAATTTGTGTGATTTTCTATACGATTTTTTTATCTTCTAAATAATGAAATGTAAAATGTCCCGTAATGCTTTTCCGGGGACCGAACTGCGATTTGTGAGAAACTGTTGCGGGGTGCGCGCGGTACGGCCCCGCCTTGGCCGCGAGCCAGTTCAGTCCGCCACGCCCCGCCACGCCCCGGAGTGTCATCGCGACTCGCTGGCCTGGCCTCGCTCGCGTACAAAGCATGTGGCCCTAACGCTTTCCCCTCTGCCGTGCGGGGCGTGTATATGTGTCGGGCGTTCATGCACGATTAAAAGGGAGAAGTGTCTGTTTGCGTGGTGGTCTCGCCTCGCCCTGCCTCGCCAAGCTGGTGTCACCGCGGACCGCCCGAGACCGCCGCTGCGCGCCGTGGTGCGAGTGGCTTCCCTCCTGGAATGATTTCGTTGAAAAGAGCGGGCTTTTGTGCCAAACCGTTGTCGCCTGTCCCCCGCTGGCATATTTGCGGACCGACCGGGTTAGGTTTGTAAAGAACGCCCCGCTCCGTTTGCAACGCACCCGCTCCGCTCCGCCCCGCCCCGCCCCGGCCACGTCAAGATACTTACGCCGCCGTCATCGTCTTGTGTTCCAGCTGCACGCGTGACGATGCGGATGACGGGGCCGATGAGCGAGAGAGCGCCGCGCTAGGCCGCGCCGCGCCCGCCCCCGTCGCGCCCCGCCCCGCCCCGCCGCGCGCCATGGTGGACGTGGTGGCCGAGACGGACCCCGCGGTCGCCATCGAGGAAGCCAAGAAGAAGCGCAAGAAGCGATGCGTCGAGAACAATAACTGCGAGGACACGCCGACCAAGATGGAGGTGATGGACTCGAAGGTGGCCGTGGTGGCGCCGTCGCTCATGGCCCCGCTGCCCACGCCCGCGGCGCGCAAGCGGGCGCACAGCCCGCGCACCAGCCCGTCCAGGAAGATGACCAAGCTGGGCTCGGGCGTCGAGGGCGGCGTCGACAACGAGACGCTGATCCGGGAGACGGAGGCGGCGCTCAAGAGCCTCTCCGGCACCTGGCCCGGCGCGCGCGCCTCGTACTACGGCGCCTCCAACCACGCCGACGCGGACGACAAGTTCGAGAACCTCTTCGACGAGAAGCACGCGGCCAAGGCGCGCTGCGCGGCCACGGCCTCGCCCGGCCTCGGCCCGGACTCGCTCAAGGACGTGATCACCCTGCGCGGCACGGGCAGGGTGCCCGCGCGGCCCTTCGCCAGCCGGCCGGCCGGCCGCGGCGTGGCGGCCCGGCGCGACGAGGACGGCGACCTGGACGAGTCGTCGCAGGAGCTGCACATGGACGTGGACGTGGACGAGGACCACAAGGACTTCAAGAAGGTCCCGCTCATGGCGCCGCCCCACCACGGCCTGACGGGCTACGGCCCCTACCCTCCCAGACCCACGTTCGTCGGGTTCCCCGGCGACGCGCTCAGCGCGGACGTGGGCCCGGCCGGCGTCGGCGTCGGTGTCGGCGTCGGCGTCGGCCACGTGCCCGGCCTGGAGGACAAGGCGCCGCCGTCCTCGCTGTGCCTGCTCGAGCTCAACCTCAAGTTCGAGGAGGACGACCAGGCGCCGGCGCCGCCCGCCGCCGCCTCCCCCGACCCCTCCTCCAAGCAGTACACCATCCTGCAGCCCGCGGCCGCCGGCTCGCGCGCCGCCACCGCCATCCAGGACGTGACCCGGGAGGGCCTTCCCGCCGTGCCGCGCGCGCAAGCGCAGGACCTCCACCGGACCTTCGGGCCCCTCTCGCCGGCCAGCATCGGACGCGGTGAGTCTGCACGGGCCGACACGGCCCTCGCCCCGCCCCGCCCCGCACCAGTAGTTTAGCGCCCCGCCGAGCCGCGCCCCCGCCCCGCCCGCCCCGCCCGCCCCGCCCGAACACGACCGCCCTCGCACTGCTCCCCTCGCCAGCATCGAACTTAATTTCCTCCTTCGGCCGTCAGAGTCAGAGTTTGCTCCCCTTAATCCGGTGCGGTTGTCAGCAGCGAATGAAACTCACGATAAGAAACGCGCGCGGCCCGGCCCGCGGCCCGCGGCAGAGCAGGTGGGGCGGGGCAGGGCAGGTACAGAGCCTCCAACTATCAGTCCGTTTATTTTCGGGCGATGCTCGCGGTGTGCGCCTGATAAAGTCGTTGCAAGAGGCCGAGTAAGCCCATTGCAGTCGGTCTGAGACACGCTCTACCCCGCCCCGCCACGCCCGCGCGGCTCCCCACCGCGCCCCCTGCCACGCCCCGCCCCGCCCCGCCCCGGTCTGGCGTGGCATGGCTCCTCTAGTTAATTGGCTGACCGGCGCCTTTGCCAAGTTGCACCCCCAGCACAAGCCCTTCGTTCTCTCATCGTACGTGCGAGTGAGAGCGGAGCGGAGCAGGGCTGAGGGGAAGTCCAGGGAGGGAGAGAGAGACAGAGAGACAACGAGCTTGGTCTGCGTCCTTGTGTTTTGGCCGTGTTACAACCGTGTCTATGTGGCCATTCCCAGCCATTGAATAGAGGCGGGGGGGCGGGGCAGGCCTGGCCGACACCCTCCCTCTTCTCGCCGCCTCTCTCTCTCTCTCTCCCTCTCTCCCTCCCTCGCTCTCCCCCTCCCCCGCACACACACGGGGAACAGCCGGCGACCCTCTAAATCCTGGGCGTCTGGAACAGCATCCAAATCTCGTATCCTTGTCGCCCCCTCCTCCCCCCTCCTCCCCCGCCCCAGCGGCTGCCGAGCAGGGCGTGGCGGGGCGTAGCGCAGGGGCGGACAATAACACAGGGCGCCGCCCGTCGCACCTTCGGCATCCCTCCCTGAGGCGCGGCGGGGCGGGGCGGGGCGGGGCGGAGCGGAGCGGGGCCCCAAGTGATTACAGACCCCCAATCATAAGCCCCATACGCAGCCCCGAGGCCCCCGCGGGGGCAGGGCGGGCCAGGCGGGCCGCGCCCCCATTGTTATGGAATCAGTTAGCATTTAGGCGAGATGATATAGTTCATTTGACGCGGCACGTACGGGGCTGCAGGCAGGCAGCAGGGCGGGGCGGGGCGGGGCGGGGCCGAGACTCGTCGTTACCTCCGCTGAGCGACGCTGCGCTGCGGGACGTGCCGTAACGCTCCGCTCGCCTCAATGGACGCGTTACGTTACGGCGTTACGCGTTACACCTCGCGGCCTGCTGTTTCTGGGTTGGAGCGGCGGGGTTCTGATCTCTCTCCTCCCTCCACGCGTTACAGAGTAAGGGTGAGCCGGACAGTTAAGTCGGCGTGTCAGGCTGCGGGCAGTATGTTGCCAGAGAGGTAGGCAATAAGTAGCCCAAACGCAGTGGATGCGCCTGCGTACTAGGCAACACCTTAGAAGAGATGTGTGCACGTTGCCTAGCAGGCGGGCGCTGGTGATGCGGCTCGCTTTACTCCACTGTGTTTGGCCTACTTGCGCCTATTTTTCTCTGGAGGGCGTACGCACGCTCGTGCCTGTCTGCTCTACGGGGCCGTGCGGGCGGCACGGCGCGGCGCGGCACGACAGGTCTTGAACTTGAGGGAACAAGGGCAGTCGGGTCGGGTCGGGACCAGAGTCGAGTTGTCCGCACGAGATTCAGTGCAAGTGTTCGTTCGTGACCTACCTCGCGCCCGCGCCGCGCCCGCCCCGGGGGCAACGGCCCGGCCCGGCCCGCCGGCACATATGATGGAAAATGTTCGCCGGAACTTTGGAAGTGCTTAAAAACTTTGGCATTTGACCCTGGTGAAAGTTTTCCCCCGCCCCGCGCCCCTCCGCGCGCCGCGCCGCTTCCGTCTTTCTTGTAAGTGAGTTAGCGTACGCGGGGGCGCGGGGCGGGGCGCCACCTCAGCACTGGCACTTAGTCTGCCGACGCGACGGTACCCGAGGGAAGGCCTAACAACACCGGGGCGGCTTTCAGTTTTAGTGTTGGGGGAAAAGGCGGTTCCGTCTAAGCATTTTGCATCATTTTTTTTCATTCCGTCTTTAATTTTTGTGGCATTTGTTCCAGAAGGCAGCAAATGCCCAACACCCGACTGCAATGGCCAAGGACATGCAACCGGCCTGTACCCTCACCACAGAAGGTAAGAGTGAACAAAAATACTGAAAAGAAAAAAACAACTAACAAAAAAAAAGCGCAATCTGGTCGTGCGTTTAAATCCTTCCGCTCGCCTCGACTCTGAACAAGCGATTCTTTTTCCAGCTTGTCAGGATGTCCAAGAAAAGACAAGGTCACACCTGAGAGTAAGCATCGACATTAATCACATGTCCTCTCTACTTAGCTTTCTGTAGAATATTTTTTTTAATACTCTGATTTATTTACTTTCATTATTTAATTATTACATCTTATAAAATGTTCTTTTATTTTTGCTATTGCTTGTTTTGTTTTGTTTTTCGTTTTTCCTGAGTTCCACCTTGTTTTCTTCATTTTCAGTTTTATTTTATTATTTTTGCCGGGTAGAGAGCTTACTACCACACAGTGTTCTTGCTCCATATTTTCTGTAGTGTCGTTTTGCTGTCTGTGCCCTCTCGCGTGCGCCGGGCCGAGCCCCACGCCGTGCCGGGCCGGGGCACATCCACACCAATGTCACTTTTACCTCCATGCCAGTGTCAGCAAAATTTCGCGTTCGAAATGCGGCGCCATGTTTAAGCGACGAAATAAACTTGCCGGCCGCTCGCGCTCGCCAGGAGAGTCAATGACATGCAGGGTGTTCCAGGGACCCACAGGGCGACCCACAGGGCGACCCACCCATCAACATGAGACCAAAGAGACCAAGCCAGTCGTTTTCTTTTACATTCTGCAAGACGTGTCAGAGAACCGACCCTTTTTTATTTTAAAATTAAAATACATTTTTCAAAAGTACGAGAGAAATACATGTTTCAAAAAAATAATGGTTGGAACCACAGTTGGAAAAAGTACGTCTCTCTACCCGCTTTATTAGTTTGTTTCTCTGTAACGTCTGTGTCTTTTATTTTTTTTCCGTTTGCCGTTCGTTTTCGTCGGCTAAACAAACAACTGGCCTTGCAGTTGTTGCAAAACTGTTGACGGCGGACGCCTTGTGTCCCCCTCGCCGTCGTGATGATGACTTTCAATACTAATATTATATAACCATATAAGACTTGGTCTCGTCTCGTTCTCATGTTGTTCTCTTCTCTCTCCCTCTCCCTCTCTCCCCCGCGCCGCGCCGCGCCCTCGCAGTCCTGGCGATGCATGAGACGATCCTCAAATGTCCCACCCCCGGCTGCAGCGGGCGGGGTCACGTGACCGCGAGCCGGCACTCGCACCGCAGCCTGTCCGGCTGCCCGCTGGCCGCCGCGGCGCGCCGCAGGGCCCGGCCCCACGGCCACCGGCCCCTCAGCCTCACAGGTAGGCCCCTACCGGCCCGGCACCACGGCACAGGCACGCGCTGCGCTAGCACAAGTAGTGTTGTATCTATTGCCGATTTCCTTTGGTTCCCGCGAAGGGGGAAACAACTCTGAATTTTGATGTACAAATTATCGTTCTAGAGACGTTTTTTTTTCCCCGCAATTACCTCACTTAAAAAGAATTAATTTGCTTTAAATTATCTTAAGTTTTCTTAATTTGTCTTGATTTTCTTTAAATTTTCCTTAGTTTTTTTGATTCCCCTGAATTATTCTGAACTGCATGGTGTACAAAAGTGGCAGAGTTGTTTACCCTTCGGGTTCCTGTCCCGTTAAGCGCAATGTAACGGCGTGTTTTTTCTTCCGTCGTTTTTCCAGTGAGCGCCGTGGGCGGGATTCACGCCGACTTCGACACGCCCGCTTTTCCCGGCGTGCCCAGCACCAAGCCCTCCTGGCTGTACGGCGTCAAGGACTCGACGGACTCGCCGTTCTACAAGCCCACGCCTACCCAGGCGCAACCTCCCCAACAGCAGCCCCAGCCCCAGCCCCAGTCCCAGCCTCAGCCCCAGTCTCAGCCCCAGCCCCAGTCCCAGCCCCAGCAGCAGCAGCAACAACAGCAGCCTCAAAGCCAACCCCCCTCGCAACCTCCATCTTTACCGCAAACTCCGACCCCTGCCCAACCCTCGCCGACACATCCTCAGCAGCAAGCCCAAGCACAGCAGCACCAGCAGCAGCAAGCCCAAGCACAGCAGCAACAGCTACAGAGGCAGCAGCAGCAAAGCCAAAACAAGAAGACCGAGGACGTCGTCAAGGCGCTGAAGAAGGAGGCCGTGGACCTCCCCAGCAATAACCTCCTCGTCCCCAAATCAGAGGCGTCGCTTACGCGCTCGGCGTCGCCGCAGCCCGCCCAGGCCGTGCGCCAGCAGCAGCAGCAGCAGCACCTCATGCAGCAGCAGCAGGCCTCGTACGAGGCGTACCTCAGCAACCAGGACTCCAACTCGTCGTCCATGTCGAGCATGGACACGATGCGGTCCCCGGGCTCCATGCTCCCCTCGCACCTGCCGCAGCCCTCGCCGCACCACCTGCCCACCCACAGCATGCAGCAACAGCAGCAGGCGCAGCAGCAACAGCAGCAGCACTCGTACTCCATGTCGCTGGTCGACCACCAGATGGCCCAGAGGCCGCCGTACGACGTGTCCGCAAGCGAGGATATGTACCAGCGCGCAGGGCGGTTCAGTGAAGGTGAGTCCGGCCCGGCGTTCATGTCCTCGTGCTGATATATAGCGCCTACGATTCTTTTTTGCTAGGACAGCAATAATATTGCTGGCTTAACTCAGCCGTTTTCAGTCACGGCTTCATAGTTCGCTAAGGCTGCAAAAAACAAGTTGTACGTGCTAAATTTGCAACGGGGTTTGCTAAAACTGCAAGTCTTTCTCTCCGTGTGCCATTGCTCATGTCCGTGCTCATGCCGTGTGTCTCCTGTGCTGCAGATGACGTGCACCGCGCGTACGGCGTCCAGGCGGTCCAGCGGCCCGTCGTGTCGTACCCAGAGCTCGGCCTCCGCGTGGGCCCCGTGGGCGGCCCCGTGGGCCCGTACGACAGGCCGTACGACAACAGCACGCCCCCCATCGGCCAGAGCGGCGCGGCCGGCGCCGGCGGCGTCTCGACGCCCACCTACGACCGGTACGGCCTCGAGCACCCTCGCCTCTACGGCTACCCCGAGCAGGCTGACGATCGCGCGCCGTTCTCGCCCCACTACGGCCAGCCGGGTCAGCCCCAGACCCCGCCGGGGCCCCCGGGGCCCCGTGCGCCCCCTCAGCGGGGCGCCTCCGCGCCCCCAGGCCCCACCCAGCCCCACAACCCCAGCGTGAGCGTGTCCCCCCGCGCCGCCACGTCGCCGCACCTCACCGCCTCCCCCCAGGTCCAGGTGCAGGTGCAGGCACCCCCGGCCCCGGCACCCCCGGGACCCTCGGCGGCCTCCCCCCAGGGCCAGCCCCACGACCTCAGCGTGACCAGGGTGCCGCCCAGGTGAGTGTCTGGTGTGGCAGGGCCACGGGCAGGGCGCAGGGTGGTGCTGGGCTGGGCCGATCTGATTGCCTACCCAGTTGGGTTGCCTATGCCTCGCCGCGCTCCCTTTGGAATAGGTTACTGTGCGCCCGACCTTCCCTCTGTGCCCCCCCTTCTCCATTGCCGTCCTCGAGCGCCTGCATTCGGCATGCATAGGCAACCCAACCTGCACTGTTTCGGGGTAGCGAGTAGCGACCAGTCACCCTTGTGTGTCTTAAGTCCGTATGACCGACGCCGGCCTGATAACCCCGATTCTCCTTTCTCCACGACAGCGACGGCCCCAGTCCGATGTACGGCGGTGACGTCGGCCGCTACGAGCAGACCGAGCCCGTGGACTTCTCGACGGCGCCCGAGTCTGTGACTTCCGTGCCGTTCCCGGGGCAGCCCATGGCGCGCTTCCCCGCGGGCCCGCCCGGCCCCCCGCCTGGCCCGGGCGCGCCTGGCCCGGGCCCCGCGGGTTACTCCAGGGACTCCTCGCCCGACTCGTCCGCGGGGCACTTCCTGGACTACCGGGACGCCAACGGTGAGTGACGTGAGGTCCCAGTCGAGGCCGAGACGACGTAGGTTTAAATGGTGGAAACTGGTCGATCGACGCATTTCCTGACTCTGACTCTGACCCGCACATGCAGGCTACGGCGGCATGAGCCCGGTGCACGCGGCGCACGCCGCACACGCCGCCCACGCCGCGCACGGCTACGGCCTGGCCGGCCCCAACCTCGGCGGCGACTACCCGGGCAGCGGCTACTCGTACACCAACTACTGCGCCACCACCGGCTACCCGGCCACCTACCCCGGCCACGTGGCCAGCTACTCGCCCCAGCCCTGCTACTCGATGCCGCCGCCGAGCCACCCGCACCCCGGCCACCCCGGCCATCCGCACTCCGTCACGCCCCTCGACAAGGACGGCGTCAAGTCTGAAGGGTGAGTGTGGGCGTGACTGCTGCGTGACAAGTAGGCAACACGGTAGCGTGACAAGGGCGACGTCGTAGGCAACCCTTTTGGCTGGGGCTGGGACGTGTAGATGGCGCCTGGTGCTGCAGCCCGCCCCACTCCGCTGTGTTGAGGGAGTTCGGTTTGCCTACTTTTCTTGTGGGGGCGCTCAGACCGTCACTCGTCACGTCACCATGCTCTGCTCTCCTCCTTGCAGGTTGTCCGGCTGCCCCCGCAGCGACCGGTCGCAGATCCAGCCTCACTCTCAGGAGCTCAAGTGTCCGACGCCGGGCTGCGACGGCTCCGGTCACGTGACGGGAAATTATTCCTCACACCGAAGTCTGTCTGGCTGCCCGCGCGCCAACAAACCGAAGAGCAAACCCCGAGATGGCCAGGATTCTGAGCCTCTCAGGTGCGTCAGGCTGTAATTATTCCAGTTTGCAATTTTGCCATTCTTGTCTTCTGGCTGTCTAGACGTCAGTTTGGGACAATGGCTAGCTGGGTGAGTGTTACAGGCCCCGCCGACAGCTCCGCTAACTTGCCTCTCTCTGTTTTAGATGTCCGATCCCCGGCTGTGATGGATCGGGACACTCGACGGGCAAGTTCCTGTCGCACCGGAGGTGAGTGGCCGTGTTTGCAATAATGCCTCCTGCTGCGCGTCCTGTTGGGTGTCCTGTTGGCTGATCGTGCGTTTTCCCCGCAGTGCGTCGGGCTGTCCCATTGCCAACCGGAACAAGATGCGGGTGCTGGAGAGCGGCGGCACCGTGGAGCAGCACAAGGCCGCCGTGGCGGCGCTCAAGTTCGGCACGGGCGTGGGCTCGGCCGTGTCCGTCTCCGACTCGTGCGACGTGAGCGGCTCGTTCCTCAGCCACCGCGGTCTGGGGCCGGCCGGCGGGCCTGGCGGCGTCGGCGTCGGCGGCGTCGGGGGCGTCGGCGGTGTCGGCGGTGGCCTTCCCGTCTCGACGAGCAGTAGCCAGCCCGGCTCCGGACCCACGGCGGGTGGGAACGCCGCGGGCGGGCTCGGCGGCAGCAACCTCAAGAAGGGCTTCAGCAAGTACCCGCCGACGCCTGATGACATGAGCGGGATGTACGGAAAGGGAGCAGGTGAGTTTCATGGTAGCTGAGGATGGTGACTGGGGAATCATTTGTAAAACTCTTTCGCTTTGGTTGAGTCATGAATATGGTTTGCGGAATATCAAATTGTCGGCATGGAAACGTTAAATTAATACCAAAGGAAAGATATTTTTCTTTTGAGGGAAACTGAAATGAGTTGTGGAGATGTGCTGAGCTTGTGCAACAGCAGCAGCAGCAATTTCAATGGGATATTCAAAACCTGGTAATGTTGCCTGGCGTAGAAGTCTGTTTCTTCCCTTGTTGGGGATTTATTGCTGTATAGGGTTCTAATCAGTCAGCTCTTTAGCCAGTTGTCACTTCAGCACTAAATGCATAGCAAAGAGACATTTTTATTTGCTTGAGATGCTAGTATGCTTTGATAAGTAACGTCTCATTCACAATATCCTATCAGAATATGTTCTTTACACTGCATTGCAATGTTATTTGGTATTCCTTATCATAGTATAACTTTAGAACTTGTTTTAGTAGGGTCTAAAATTATAAATGAATCAAATTTCCCCAACTAAGGAAACAGGGCATTCTCAGTTCTTGTTATGAACATAGTGTTTCTTCACATTGTAAATTCTTAAAATTTGTGTTGATTTTTATGATAATGCGTCTCAAGTGTCACAGTCACTTTAATTCTGATGGTGCCAATGTGATGGAATAATCCTGGAAAAGATTTTAACTGGCGCAATTTGTTTGCAGTATGGAATATTTGTTGGAAGTTGCCCATACTTCCCCAGTCCCTACACTGCAAATAAATTATGCTGGTGAGTAAAATATTTTATGGTATGTGTTATAGATATTGGTGTGGTAAAAGTATATAAGTCCATAGTCAGCTATGGGAATTTAGTTTATTGCCATCATTGATCTCATGCATGCCTCTGTTTGTTCATCTAAATTAGCTGCTTATTAGTTTCTTTGTAGTTTTATATTTTTTGTGGATAACTTCTCAGTGCATGACTGTTGTAGTAGCTTTTTTCTTATTTAATCACTTTTTACCAAACCATGATTTGGAGCCTAAGTTCCAACCTGAATTTTCAAACTTTTGTCTCACTGATGAGTTGAGAAAAATGTAGCTTAAAAGAAATTTGAAACAAAATAGAAACAGTTTTGAGGACATTTTTTTAAACAGACAAAGTTTTGAGAACACATGGAAATTTTTTTTGCATGGTTATTATTTTTGCATGTTTTTTTATTTATGAAGTCATTTGCTGTAGCTTAGTTTCTGTGAAACCCAATCTTAAAAATGGTAGGAAGTGGTGAATTCCACATAACATCACCTCTTGAGTCTTTTCAAAGTTTGATAGAAAAAAGAAAAAAGATGAAACTCTCCTATTTGATTTGCTGTGACATTTAAAAGTATTTCGTTGACAATCAACATTTTTTACTGTTTAGTTTTTTTTTCTGTCAGCTTATTACTTATATCTGAGTGGTTATGGCCAAATGGCCACGTTCTCAAACAAGTTTGTAAGTTTAGTGGGAATCCTTTTTTTTTTATTGTTTTTGGAAGGGTAGAAAAGTAAGATATTTCATTTTAACTCAAGGCTTCCACATCTCTTGTGTTCTAGGCGTGATGGAGGTGCCTTTGCTCCATGGGTTGACTTCAGGGGTGGGAGGAGCAGGAGCACCTGGTGAGGACCTCAATTCCCTAGAGGCAGAAATCTCTCAACTCCAGAGGGAAAACGCCCGAGTGGAGTCTCAAATGTTGCGACTGCGCACCGACATCACAGCCATGGAGGCACATCTAAGGCATGACAAGGTATGTTTTTCTCTGAGGTTAGACATTTGGTTTAGTTTGAGACTATAACTAACTCTCTTATCCGGCTGTTCAGGAACCCCAAGTACTCGCACCACCTCGGGCTTCAAATCTCACAGACTATTATGAAAATCTTCGGAATAATGTGATGACCCTCCTGGAACATGTGCGCATTCCTGGTGGATGTAGTAATAGTGCTGCCAATGGACCACCCCACCACCCCTACTCAGATATGAGAGTTGGGTTGGGTCCAGAACATTTTGAAAGTTACCTTAGCAAATTACAGACTCTTTGCGACGAGGGAAATGGCTCCAACAGAACCATATATGGCTCTGTTCGCTCCACACTGCCAACGCCCATATGAAGAAAGGAAGTACTGGCATTGTAAATTTTTATTGTAAAGGCGGATTTGTACCGCAAGTTCACCTTGATCATGTAACAATAAGATTTAAGGGGAGAAAATGTATACATATTTAGTTTTACAGCCCTAGACTCTATTCCAGCTGAATGTTGTAACTGTAAAGTACATATGATATTTTAGGTGTTTAGACTTGAAAATAAGTCTGTCCATTATTTGCTGTGTAAAAATAATTTTAAGAGGCTAAAACTTTTGAGAGTGTGACTGGGGTATTTCCTGTGATGTCATACTGTGGTATTGATATTCAAAGACCGTATAAAATAATGCAAGCATTATAAACTAGTCAGGTTTCTGATCAAATTGTCAGCCATTGCAGATGCAAAATTTGCGCTGTACTACTTACTCTTTTTTTTTAGATAGATTATTTTAAATAGAATTGTCAATGGAATCTCTTGCTCCAATTTTTTTTCTTTTGTTTGATTTTTATTGAGCATTGCAAATGAAGTTGGAGGACAAGTGGAAGCCATATCTCAGCTAGCCACCCATGTGATCTTAGTTAATAATAGGAATGATTTTATTATAGCTTGTTATAGATTGTGATTTCTGTTGTGATATGTGTTGTTTACCACAGAATTTTCTTTACAGTTAGCAATTATGTGTTTCCCGGTGAATTTAAAAGTTCTGTAAATGAGTTGTACAATTTTTTAGTGCTAAAACACAAACTGTTACTGTTCATTGTTTTTCCCATTGTTTTTCCTATTCTATGTTTTGTTTTGATGTATTTGCACTGTTTATTTTTGAACTGTGCTGTTGTGCTTTTCTTGTCACATTTGTGCCATATACCCTCTCAGGGCATTTGTTTTCCATTTGATCAGGGAGGAAGAGGGACTTAGGGACCATCGTCAGCCTTCCCTCTCCCATCTTTCACGCACTAACAGTAGGTTTTTCTACAAGTGTATATGAGAGATCATTGTTTTAATGGTTTGTTTTGAAAAGAATGAGTGCCTTCCAAGATTCAATTCTATTCAGTTCTTGTTCCACAGTTTGAACTGAGCACTCTTTTTGGTGGTAATGTTACTTTTTTGGGCAAAATAATGTACTTTATTGCTTTAAACTTCTTATATCTTACATATTACTTTGCAATTCTGTTTGCCTTACAAATGGGAAAACAAATATCCATTGAAAGTTAATGTGATATAGCTTTTTCCATCCAGATCAATCTAAAAATTTAATTAAATACACTCTCAGTCATTTCTGGTATGAGAGTGACCAAGAAGGTATACTTGTTTTAAGCTTAAGTCTCCCAAGCCAGCACCAGTTTGATGTCAATACTTGGGAACAAAAGGAAAGGGTTATAGCATAACAAAATCTCACATTTAGAGATATGCCACTTTGTGGATTTGTTGTTTCTTTTTTTTTTCTTTTTTGTTGTTTCGTTTTAAGAACAATATTCGTCAAAGGTGACTGATTAGGTGCTTCGCTGCGAGCGTAATTTAATCGCCATTGCATGAAAGTATACTGATTTAAATAAAGTGTTGAAGATATGTCCATTTTGCGATATGTGGCCTTCTTGCAAGTGCTTGAGTGTCTAAATACTCTTTTTCTTTTTTTTTTTTTTTAGTTTATAGAGCTCTAATTTTTGTTGTGAGGTAAATATTTGTGATGTCATCTTATATTTATGTTTGGCAAAAATTTTTGAAATGATACTTCAACTTCATAATCACATCACTTGTAAATCTGTCTCAAACTAGGGTTTTGATTTTGGAAGGTAATTTTTTCATTTTATATTTTTGTAACAGTAATATACTCATGAGGCTAAAGTTAGTATGCTCGTTTTAGAAAGAAAGCGAACAGCATCAACGTAAACCCTGAAACAGAATATTGGGTCATGGAAATATTCTGTGATAGGAATTTTGTGAGAAGCTGACTGCCAGCATATATAATGTGCTGACGGTAGAGCTCTAAAAGATCCATTTTATACTTCACCTATGCTTTGCAAGACTTATTTCCAATGACATTCCACAGCAGGTTTGTCAGTCTCAATAGAGATTTCAAAAAGCTGCCATGTCTCTGCCAAAGAGGTAATTTAAAATTATAAAGTAATACTTTGCCATGATCTAGGCACACTTGCATTGGATTGTGTACATATTTCCTTATATTCCCTGTTATTGTGAAGTGTGGCTGTATACCATATGATGGCTGTATAATTTTAATTTAGTATCATTTGTGTTGTTGATCATACAGTGGGATTTCAATTTGTTCTAATGTTATGCATAATCATCCTTTTGTAAACAGGATGTTAAAAGTCATGCTATAAATTTAATTTAGTTTTTATTTCTCACTTTTGCCTGTTGTACTGTTAAGAAGCATGGGGGAAAATTGAAAGTTAAACTATCTTTTATTATTTAGGGTGGCCAAAGTAAGCAGACATGTTGAAATCCTACTGTAATTTATTTGGTTGTCAAGTTCAGATGCCCAATGTTATGTGTCACTTGTTTCATCTGTTTATTTGTTAATGAAAAGATGTGCAATAAACAAATTTATTAAAAAAAATACATATCTCTCTAATACTGGCTTTCTTTGATGTGATGGAATGTGAATGCATTAATTTACCACCTATAAATATTTAGAACATTTAAGCATTTCAAATTATTCACTCGTTTATGGCAGTAGCGTGGACTCAATTCACAAAAGAGTGAAACCTCGGGATTTTTTTTCTCTAATTCAGGTGAATACCCTTCCTCTCTTCCACCCGGAACCGGAACTGCCTAGAATACAAGCTTTCTTGATTCTACAGAGCACGACAGAGACCTAAATGGTGTAAAACTTTTTCATACTTTGCCGGCTCTTCGGGTTCCATCTGGTGCCGAGAGGGTGCGCTGTCTTGGCTTCGTACTACGCGCACGCGCAACCAGTGTGGCCAGATTTGGCGATTTGTCGCCAAGTTGGCGATTTTTGGTCCGGTTTGGCGACATTTTGGCGACTGGCGATTTTTTTGGCGACTTCAGTCAAGACTGGCGATTTCCTTGGCGATTTTCGAAAAATATGGTGAATTTTCCTCTCTTTTGGCGATATTTAGTGAAATTAGGGGGAAATTTGCGACAAATGTGGCGACTTGAGCTTGGGGTTGCCCCAGAGTTCCTCGAGAGCCGACCGTGCGGGTCGTCACAGGCAAATTCCGGGAAATCCGAGGGTCCGCCAGCTCCAGCTGCGGGTAAATCCCGGCGAATGTCTGGCGATTTTGTACTGTCGCGCCAAATTTCTAGGCCGTGATTGGCGATTTTTTGGCGATTCTAGCGCCTCGGTGGCGACTTTTGGCGATTTAGGCCTGTGGCGACTTTTGGCGACTTTAGCGCCGCCTGTTGGCGACTCGGCGCGCTCGGCATCTGGCCACACTGCGCGCAACTTGTGCGCAAGAATAAAAGGCGTAAAGAAAAGAACTGGAACCGGCCGCACGTTTTTGGTATCGACATCACAATGTTTGGGGGATCAGCGCCAATTTTGGTGCTCAGTACGTTTCAGAACTGTGTACACTTACGAATTTGCAGTAATTTTCGTGCTTGTTTACAATTTTATGTGCTTTATTGCGTATTTCAGGCCAGAACACCAAGCGAGAGTCAGGACGAAAAGTCCAGGTGCAGAACATCGCCGCAGGCAAGGTAAGGCAGTTCGCCTTTATTTTGTGTTTTATGACGAAGCAATGCCCAAATTTACACGTATTTTATGATTTAATCTCACTCGCATACATGTTTACCATATTTCGGCCTTTAAACTTCTCTTGATCCCCAATTTCCTACGCCCTTTTGAGGTTAGGGTTTCTTTGTTAATTTATGAATTGTTCACTTTCCGTTTTGTTAAGGAAAGAACTGCGCGAACCTGTCATTTTAGCAGCTTTGTGTGCCGAAATTTTGTTTTCATTGATCTCCTTGCTCTTGCACCATGGATCCGAAAGTGACTGCATATCACATGACATGAATCATGGTGTACCATGTGAATGAACTCACCGCCGCTCGGTGCCTTACAATGTAATTAACAAGGTTTTTTTTCTTAGGCGATAGCTGACGTTATCCGAACATGTCTGGGACCACAGGCTATGTTAAAGATGCTGATGGATCCCATGGGAGGAATTGTTATGACAAATGATGGCAATGCCATTCTCCGTGAGATCACAGTTCAGCATCCTGCTGGCAAGTCAATGATTGAAATTGCACGCACTCAAGATGAAGAGGTAAGTCAATTTTGAGTTTTTAATTTATTGTCCCTTAAGATAATTGCTCTGAGAACCTCTGCTGCTATGATGAACTTTAGGCTAGAGTCCTGATAGTCTTGTGAATGACAAATTTAGCTCCTGAGTTGCAGAGTGTGATTGGATAATTTTTTTCATCTTTGCTGACCAAGTTATTGCCGTGATGAACACAAGGCTAGAGTACTGATTTTTACCATGAAGTTATGAATACATCTGAGCAATGGTCTCAAGCAAAGCATAAAAGATTTTGCATTATGCTTAAGTTGTCAATTTTGTCCTTTGCATTTTTTTCCCATTCACCAACTCTGGTGATAAGCATTAATTATTGTGGCTTATATTATTTGAGTAGCATTTAATTTTGTTTAAGTGAATTGCCATGATGATCACAAGGCTAGAGTACTGATATTTTTTGATAGAAATATATCAGCTGAGCAATATCATTTTGCATATTTCTAGATTAAATGTAAAGGAAGTCTTTTTTCTGAACCTGCTACCGTGATGACCTGAAGGCTAGAGTCCTGATACATTGGAATTGGATGACACATTTTTGTTGCTGAGTAGCTTGTCAGTAGCTTCAAATTGTTTGGTAGTGAACCATTGAAGTATTGCTGTGATGAAACATAAGGCTAGAGTTCTTATTATTTTTGATGAAAATTTATTTTAGCACCTGAGCAATACACTTCAGTTTTCTGTATCTTCTGTATGAGAGTTGATGAGATCTCTTTGGGCATGCCAATGTGATAACCTGAAACAATTGATTAATTTTCAATCTTAACTTCCGGATGTGGTAGCATTTACTTTCTAAAGTGTCCACCCGTGCTAGTAGTTAATTTTTATTTATTTATTTATTTTTTTGGGGTGATTTAGGTTGGTGATGGTACCACCTCAGTTATTGTTCTGGCTGGAGAGATGCTTGGTGTTGCTGAACAGTTTCTTGAACAACAAATGCACCCAACTGTCATAATTCGCTCTTATCGCCAAGCATTAGAGGACATGGTTCGCATTTTGGAGGATAAAGTATGGTATGTATTTTGCAACTGATGATTGCCTTACAAAGTTACAATGTGTTGTCTCAATCCCTATTTAAAATTCATGCTAGGGCATCTCGAATACTAACCATGAATTTTCTTACAGTGTCCAGCTTGATGTGAATGACAGGGCAAAGCTTGTTGAAGTTGTAAAGTCTTGTGTTGGAACCAAATTTATTGGTCGTTGGGCAGACATGGCATGCTCTATTGCTCTGGATGCAGTTAAAACTGTAGCCCTTGAGGAAAATGGGCGCAAGGAAATAGATATCAAGCGGTATGCCAAGGTAGAGAAGATCCCTGGTGGAAGTATGGAAGATTGCACAGTTCTCAGTGGAGTTATGGTTAACAAAGACGTAACCCACCCCAAAATGAAGAGGTATATTGAGAAGCCTCGCATTGTTTTACTTGACTGCTCTCTAGAATACAAGAAAGGAGAGAGTCAAACCAACATTGAAATTATGAAAGAAGAAGATTTCACAAGGATTCTTCAGCTAGAAGAGGAATACATCCAAAGAATTTGTGCGGACATCATAGCTGTAAAGCCAGATGTAATTTTCACAGAGAAAGGCATTTCAGATTTGGCTCAGCACTTCCTCCTTAAGGTTTGTGTCTTTCTCCAGCAAACAGTTGAATTCCTGTGCAAGGTTCTCTTCAACCATTAGTTTTCCTTTCCCTTTCTAGGCTGGAATCTCTGCTGTCAGGCGTGTTCGTAAATCAGACAACAACCGTATTGCACGTGCCTGTGGTGCAACAGTTGTGAATAGGACTGATGAACTGAAAGAAGAAGATGTTGGAACCAAAGCAGGCCTTTTTGAAATAAAGAAGGTAAATTGTTGAGAGATATGTTGTGACCTTGCTGCCTCTTTTGCACACAAGTTATGTGTATTTTGTTTTGTTTCCTTTTCTTAGATGGGTGATGAATACTTCTGTTTTGTGACTGAGTGTGAAAACCCCAAAGCATGTACTATTCTTCTTCGGGGTGCCAGTAAGGATGTTCTTAATGAAACTGAAAGAAATTTGCAAGATGCTCTTCATGTAGCTCGTAACATCATGATGGAGCCACGTCTCGTAGCTGGTGGTGGTGCTGTGGAAATGGCTGTATCACAAGTAAGATGAAGCAACAGATTTGTTAAGCTAGTCTATTGGACATGACTTTCTAGATATTAACTTCTCATTTTTTTGCTGCACTTTTAGGCTCTTGCAGAGAAAGGCAAAAGCATCCAGGGTGTATCTCAGTGGCCTTACCGTGCCGTTGCATCAGCATTGGAGATCATTCCCCGCACCTTAGCCCAAAATTGTGGAGCCAACACAATCCGCACCTTGACTGCTCTCAGAGCTAAGCACGCTGCAGGTTTGTTTGCCTCTAATTATTTACAATTCATTTTTGTTAAGAACGTGTTTATCTAATGGAGTGTTTGGTTGGTAGGTGGAAGCACATGGGGCATCAATGGTGAAACTGGAGAACTTGCTGACATGAAAGACCTTGGAATTTGGGAGCCTCTTTCTGTCAAACTTCAAACATACAAAACTGCAGTTGAGGTGAGTTTTTGAATGTTATTGTGAAATGACTGGATCATGTGTGAATGGTACAGTTATGCAATACATTTTTTTTTTTTGTAATCCATTTTTCAGACTGCTATTCTCCTACTAAGAATTGATGACATTGTGTCGGGATCAAAGAAGAAGAAGGATGATGCAGGTGGTGCTGCTCCAATGCCATCTGAGGAAGCTATGAAGGAATGATTGACTATCTTGTGACCTTGCCTTCCTGCTTATTTTGTTTTTTCCTACATCTAATATTTTGCTACAGTATAATTCTACTTAATGCATTTCTCCAATAGCGTTGCTAACAAAGTCACTAAGATGTATCATTTCATTTGTGTGCACCGCATTAACTACACACAAAGAATGGTCTGTAATTTATTCTTAACCCAAATGTCTGCTATGTAAACCCCAGTGTATTTATGACTGTGATTTAAGTGCATTAATTGTTGTCATTTGTTCTCATTTTTTTCTCATTTTCAAGAAAATTAAATTTTTTATCAATACCATTCATGCTTGTCTTGCAGTTTTCAATGACCTCAAACAACTGTGGGTCGTGATCAAAATGTCCTATGGGAGTATTTTTTATTAAATTGATCATAAAAATTAAAATAAGGTTACTCATTTATTCCATGACACTATTATTACATTCTGTGCACCAACTATGGTTCAAAACCATAATGTGTCACGCTGCAACGGGCTTGACGATAAAAATAGTGGGTTAAAATAGACATCTTATTCACTAGAAATGTGCAAGCTATCGCCGCCAGGGATGTAGGCAACCAAACCTACGCGGAGTGGAGTCGCGGGGCGGGGCGCGACTTGCTAGATGCAGCTTCTCCCACCCTGCGCACTAGTCCCTCCCCGCCCCACCCCACCCCGCCGGGCCTGTGCTGTGCTGGATCTCATGGCGCGACTTGGCGTGCGAGAAGGTGGTTGCTACGTCAGGACCTACTTTCACCGGCACTGTTTGCGGTGGCGACCGTGGCGTGCGTTTCGTCCGACAGACGCAACCACCAAGCCTTGCCAGCGGACTGGAAAATGGCAACTCTTTCGAAGTGGACAATCTGACTTGTACAGACGATAACCACGGGGGAAGAAAGATTCGCACACATGTCGTTTGCTGGAAGTCCCTGTCGGCGGGGCAGGCGGGGTGGGGGGCGGGGGCCGCGCTAGAGTGAGACGGGGACAGAGCGAGGCGAGGGTGAGGTGCCGCCGTTTCGCAACGCTTCTGCGGCCGCTGCGGAGTCCTCCGGCTCCAGGTGGCCCTCCGGGCTCCAGTCGGCTGCGGGGACAGGGCGAGCCTGGACGTCTGGAGATAAGCCCTGTGAGTAGTCGGTCGCCGGCCGCCGGCGCTTCCTCAGACCTGGACATCAGGGGAAACCTGGAAAAGCTAGAGGGGAAAAGAAAGTGGTCAGGGAAGAGTAAAAGGAATTTTCGGCCTGGCGTGCTGTTCAGACTCGTCGAGTTTAATCCTGCGCCGCTCGCGAGCAGTCGACATCGCGATTAGTGACTATAAGGTGATAATACTGCCCCCGTGACGGATATGCCGGGGGTACATGGGGGGGGGGGGGGGGTGCAATCATCCCGGGCCTCAGGCCGTTGCGTAGTGATTAACGCACCGCCTGCAACCGAGGCAGTGGGTCTGATTCTGGCTGTGAACTTCTGAGGTCGTGCATCTCACTGTGGGCGACGACCCCGCGGCCCCCGTGGATTCTGACCAACAGGTACAGGATGCTCCACTGCTCCCCCATCATCATCGCCCAGTCCCCGAGACGACCAAGAAGCAACTCGCCGCCTCTCGCAGTTTTCATTTTTGCTCTTTGCACTGCCGCAAGACCAGGCTGCATTCGTCCTTGAGCCCCATTCCATTCAGTGACTAGATCTAGATATCGCACCGGGAGACATCCTCCCGTGTCGTGATCCCCCCGCGAGGAGCAGGAGCGCGCACGAGACGGCCGTGGCTGCGTGTACCTCCGTCCTTGTCGCACCCATGGCGGTGCCCTATGCTGGGCATGGCAGTGCCCCGTGAGTGCCGTCCGCCTGACATCTCGCGTCGCAAACATTGGAGCGGGGCCTTCGCGGACGTAACATGCTGCTCCACCTCCCTACCCCCATGTTGCACTTGTCTCGCGTCGCGAAATCGTGCGCAGCCGACCCGACCCGCCTTCTCCCGGGCTTGTTTCATTCTTGTCGTGAGCGCCCGCGCGCGGTGCGGCGAGGGCGAGGGTAAAGCGTGTACCGGGTGTTTCTTTGAATGCGTAACAGTGTTGCGGGTTTGCCTACCCTATTCGCCCGTAAGGCGCCATTGCCCCTGCAGCGCTGGAGAGTATGCAATCCCGCAACACTGTTACGCATTCAAAGAAATACCCGGTACTTATGAGAGAGTGGCGCAATACAGTATAGCTCCACGGGTCGAGCCCCGCCCCGCCCCGCCCCGGGCCTGCGGCTGTAACTACGCCCGTAGCACAGCACAGGCGAGCTACCGCGCGGTGCCGCGGCAGGTTTGGCTGCCTACCTACCCAGGGGTTTGCACTTCGACACCGGTCGCGGTGGTAATTTCAGGTAGTGTCCGGGGGAAAATGGAGAAACCAGTCCGGCGCTGTCATCCACCGCATTTCGCGCACGACGTCGAGTGCAGCGTGACCACTGTGTGGTCACGCTCCCACGTTAAATCATAGGGGATACAAACGTCCCGCACTGAATGTGTTGGACTTCCGTCTGGTTCCAGTTGGTGTCGCGGACCGTACAGGGGAAGATGAGCGCCGTGACCGGAGAACCCCGGGGGCTGCTAGCGGGGGTCGGGACGGGAGTAACCCGCGGCCCATACAACGAGCTGGTGCACCAAACTGGAGCAGGTGAGACCTGTGCAAAAAAATCCGTTCTTATTAATTCGATGTTGTTTTTTTATGTTTTGTCTAAACACGTGGACGTCTTGTCGTGTGCAGCTGGGGACGCCCTCCCGATGCAGTGGGTGACGGGCGAGCCGCTGCAGCGCCTGCTCGCGGACTTCAGCGGCGAGCGCACCGGCTACGTCAGGGTGTCGGAGAAGGGCTACTTCCTCCCCAGCAAGTTCGCGACGGAGATGCCGCACTTCGTCAACTTCCAGGCGCGCGCCAGCGACACGTGGATCGTGACGTATCCGCGCTCCGGCACCACGTGGACCCAGGAGATGGTGTGGCTGCTCGCCAACGACCTGGACTTCGACACGGCGCGCAGCGTCCCGCTCAACGACAGGTTCCCCTTCTTCGAGTGAGCATTCTCGACCGGCTTGACCGTAACCGGCGCGCAGCGCGCACACCGCATCCCGCCACTCATATAAACGCCACGCCCTCGCCCGCCGTTACGTTCCGTTCAGGTTCAGCGGCTTCTTCCACGAGGCGACGACCCGCGAGTTCCTGGAGCACAACGCCGGCAGCCCGGAGCGCCAGCAGGCCGTTCTGGACATGGCGACGCCCGGGTACCGCGTGCTCGCCAACGCGCCCAGCCCGCGCTTCATCAAGACCCACCTGCCCTTTACGCTCCTCCCCAGGAACCTGCTCACCTCGGGTGCCAAGGTGGGTGAAAGCGCCAGGGGCGGATTTTTTTTTTTTTCGGGGGCGGGGCGTGGGAGGTATTTTCACTTCCTGAAGCCCTGGTGGGTAGGCAAAAAACCTTACGTTGGTGTGGCGAGGGTGAGACATCCCAGCCACGCTCACTGACACGCTTTACACCCACAGGTCATCTATCTTGCCCGGAACCCAAAAGATGTCGCGGTGTCTTTCTTCCATCTGAACAGGCTCATTCTGACCCAAGGCTACACCGGGGACTTTAAGACGTATTGGAACTATTTCCAGAACGATTTACGTGAGTAATTCCACACTGACAAGCCGTGATCTACCATATATGGCTGGTTTAGTACCACTGCGCAAATACACATCATAAACCCACATGTAATATCGTGCCATTCAGATGCGTGGACGCCGTACTGGTCGCATTTAGAAGAGGGTTGGCAGTGCAGAACGCACCCGAGGGTCCTCTTCATGTTTTACGAGGAAATGCGTAAGGTGGGCTACTCTCTTTATGAGCGGAGGATTCTTCGCAAAGTCGGTAGCACTCAGTCAGTCCCCCCCCCCCTCTCCCACACTCATTGTGCTATTTTTCCAGGATACTCCAGCAGCCATCAGGAAAGTAGCAAATTTTCTTGGAAAGCAACTCACCGATGACCAAGCAGCGAAGCTTGGCGACCATCTCGACATCTCAAACTTCAGAAACAACCCCGCTGTCAACTCGGAAGCACTCTATGACCTCGGAATAATGAGACGGGATGAACAAGCATTCATTCGCAAAGGTACACAAATTTCGGAAGTTATTTAGTTTCACCGTTCCCAGTGACGGAAATATCGCTTAACTGCAGAGTTTTCCTTGACGAAAATATTTTTCAATTGTTTCAGGGAAAGTTGGCGGATGGACAGACTACTTCACCCCCGAGCTAGAGGCCCAGGCAGACCAATGGATTGCGGAGAATCTTGCCAAGACGACCATGCGATTCCCGGACTGTAAATCGGTAGACAGTTGACGCCTCAGCTGCTTTGAAAATGAGGGAAGATCTCTTGAAAATTGTAATATAATTCTGTACGAAACAAAACTAAATTTATTAATAATAACTAGTTAAGTAAAATAAATCATCAACTTCATGGAATTTAAATGGTCATTCCCTGGTTTCTTAATTTCATTGGAATAGCAAGTAATGCAACATACTTAGTGCGACGTTATACCCCCTCGTATCATCTATTTCCTCATCACGATAGACAAATTTATATACGTCGGCTATGATTAACCGATGCCTGTAAATTATTTTTCTTCTGCGCCGGAGGTAGATCAAATTGACTATTATGAAGCAGGTTAATGTAGATACTAATTTCTCATACACCTATCCACGTGATGTGATAGCCTCACTCCGCTCTGTCCTTGGGTTCCCGCGTAAGGCAATAGCAATGTGTCATACCTCTGGACCAGCGGTTGGACGGCTCCCCACTCCGCGCTCCGACGCAGAGCTTCTTTCCATTCCAACCTTTCGGCCTTGGTGGAGCGTTGTTCCGGCCGAGAGTAGAGGCTTCGTGCACTTGTGCAGTACTTCTTGATTTACTAAGGTAAGCGCCTTCAGTTCTCGTGTTCCTTGCTTTTTATGGTATCCTTAGATGCTACGCTTGGTGTTTCGTGCCTGTAAAGTGAGTTTAAAGCTATGGGAGTCGAACTCTCGGAGATTTTTGGGCGCCGCTCTGCCGCATCCACGTGGCGGGCTTCGGTTGTGCCCAAGCGCGGTTATGGCTTCCCACTAAGTTTGCCGAAAGCCGTTAGGGCCTTAGCCTCATATAATTTTTCCAAAATTTTAAGGCAGCCGCCTCCAATTTAAAATTTTGTGTAGCTGTATCCTGCTTTCGTTGTTTAGTAAACAAGCCGGCACGATTTGTGTATTTGTGACGTCACACTTCTCGCTTTCGTGGTAATTGGCGTCATGATCGTGCACAACGCACGCTTCTGGCCTTCAAATTTAGTTACAGAAGTTTTTTTAAAGCTGATCTAACATGCACGTTTCTTAGAAGCATAATAATTTTGAAGTCTTTTCTGTTTATTTATTACCATAAACCTCATTTTGAGGCCGCCGCTATCTAGCACATTGCGGGCCTCTTGGTTAAGTCTTGGTGTGATATAACACATTCTCTACCAGTCAACAGATCTTTATAAATTCTGTGCTGCGTGTTCACTGTTTTTAATAGTTTGATCTGTTACAGCTCCAAACACCTGAGCAAGAGCCAACATGAGCGGCTCTGTGTGCTACAAGTGCAATGAACCTGGACACTTCGCCAGAGAATGCCAAGTCGGAGGAGGTGGTGGTGGTGGTTACGGTGGCAGCAGGGGAGGTCGTGACAAGTGCTACAAGTGCAACCGATTTGGACACTTCGCTCGTGAATGCAAGGAGGACCAGGTATAAATTTTTCTCAATTTTTTTTTTTTTTTTTAAATGTGATTGATTAAATTCAAGTTCAATTTTTTTTTTTTAAGGACCGCTGCTACCGTTGCAATGGTGTAGGACACATTGCTCGTGACTGCAACCAGAGCCCAACTGAGCCGTCTTGCTACAACTGCAACAAGACCGGCCACATTTCTCGTGACTGCCCAGAGAGCCGTGATGGTGGATATGGTGGTGGTAGGTCAAGCATGTCTTGCTACAACTGCAACAAGAGTGGACACATGGCAAGAGATTGCCCTGAGGGCTCCAAGGCCTGCTACTCATGTGGAAAGAGCGGTCACATCAGCCGAGATTGTGACAAGGAATCGCGTTAGATGAATTTCCTCATCATTCCATCTGCATCTTAAATGAACATTTCATTTGGCTTTAATTTTTTTTTTCCATTCACTGTTTTAACATGATGGATTCAGCATGCCGTGGTGAAAGTCTTATTATTCGTTTTTTTTTTGTTTGAGCAATCATGGGGAACTCAATATGGGTGTGAATACCTTGCCACTTACTGTGACTTGATACGTCATAGACTTTCAAGTTATCTGGAATCGATGTAAGACTTAAGACTGTACAATCCTTTGACTAAGCTTAGAGCATTGTTTTAGGAGCGATTGTGTTTTCTCTGGTCTTGTTGGAATGGTATATGTATGGTTATCCTGGGAAGACCCAGAATTTGTTGAGGACAGGAGGAAATAAAGTTAAATGTGAGATACTCAGCTATTTTAATTCACCATTTCATTTCACATTGAAAGCATTGTTCATCTACGTACAAATAAGCAGGAATAGAATGAAAGTCTACTTATGCATTCGCCTGTGTATTGGACACCTAGAGCTGATAATCCAACAATTTTAACACAGGGTTTGGTAGGATCAATAATTCTCTTAAACCATCTCAGCAACTTTCTCAAGGATTCATTGCTGGTGATCCTCAGGTTTTCCAATATACTTTCATACAAAAATTTGATCCACTCTTCTGGTCCCAAATACTAATGCCTACATACCAAGCAAAAGTGTGCTAATACCTATTTAGGTGGATAGCTAATTATCTGGTTCATCAATGAGAATCGAGAAACTGTAAAATACTTTCAGAAGGCAACCATTCTATTGGTTTTTCTGCCACAATTTCTCAAGCAGATTTTCTATGCAATGAAGCTGTTGTGCCTCTTATCGGATCATTTATGCCTGGTTATTGTGGGGCAGCCTTCTATAATTAATCCAGGGAATGGCCTATTACTGTAAATGTGACATCACCATTTCTCATAACACTCAAACAAATAACATAGTCAAATTGACAACAGATAGCTTGTCACTTCAGTTAATGCAGTGGGTTGAGATGTGAAAAGTTGCCTTCCACAGCTTCACAACTCTCACAGGTATGACCAATCAAAGAATAACCTAGCTCATACTATTCTTTGTCTGTTTGGGGTTATTAAATGATGTCTCTGTATTCAGGAAATTACACCTTCACCAGGCAAGATTTATAGTCTACTTCTTATTGGAAGGCAAAACGTCATGGACCATGTGCTACAAAGGTCCTCTAGAAACTATCACCACAGCGCTCGTATGTAAGTACTACCTGGAAAGGGACTTTCTCAAGATAAATACTTAGACTACTCCATAGCTAAGAAATCACAGGGCACTAGCAAAAAACAGGCATTTATCATATCACAGAGCTAGAGTTGAAATCTACTACAATCTACAACAAATTATCCTATAACAAACACAACTATAAAAATATGTCAAATCATTTTGACCTAGAAAGCACACCACTTTTTAAAACACCTACTAATCTTAATTGACAAATGATATGTATGTTTCAAGGAGAATGGTTTTAAAGACAGATTTTGGTCTGGGAGTGAAAAATGAGTGTATGAATTAACTGATAAATTTCATACACAACATTAAAAAAAAGTTGATAACAGATACTGGCAGGTAAATAACAGTAAAAAGTGTAATATTAATGGAATGAAATAACAGTTCTTGCCTTCATGAACAATATCAGCCGGGACAGGCCACAGGACATGTTAATGATGCAGTTCTCATCATAGTTAACAAAAAAGGCCATTTATACAAGACCCGGTTTACTTAAAAGCACTTTAAATTAAAAGGGAAAAAAAAAGAAAACAAAAAACAGACTGCAATATGAAACTTATTAATAGAAAGTTCAACAGAAGCGCATATGTGCGTATCAGTCATCATTTTTAGCTTCACTTGATAAATGAATTTGAATTTGTGAGTTCAAAAGCATACAGGTTAAACAATTTCTTTAAATGATAATTTTACAATATTTGAGCAGAAGTTTAGAGATTGAAAACTCCAATAAAATTACAAAATTCTCCAGAGAATATGCACCAATTGAATTGAAGACACCTATTAATACTATACTGAATAATTTTCTGTATAGAATTGTAGACGCAAAGAAGTCATCTGGGAAGAAGCTTGAGCCTCAATTTAACCAATACTTAAGGCACTGTCCTACTTAAAATTGGCCCATAGGGGTCTATCTATAATAGATATCTTCATGTTAGATGTGAGAAAAGAAAATATTGCTTCATTATAGTCCTGAGCATCCACGCTACTCCTATATTATGCCTTAAGAATTTCTAGAACTCTATAACTTCTTTGTCTGCCCCTAAATTGAAGCCTAATTTGTAAAAATCATCTTTGAAGACAAAGGTACCATACCTGAAACCTAAAACATACCAGTTCAGCGCTGTGACCAGTTTCTGTTCTACAGTTAAAATTGGAGAATTGGTCACAAAAAGAAAACATGTACATGGTATCATTTCGAACAAGCCTTTCTTAAAAGTTTGAGTTAATTGGCAAAATAGTTTTGTTAAAACAAAATTAGAATTTTCTATGCATCATTTAAAATATAAATGAGTCTGCAGAAATACTGAAAAATTGTCATCAGTCATGCACTGCAATGTAGAATCTAGGCAGTCAAATGGAAGAGCAAAAGATTTCACAAAGCATGGGTGACAGAGTGCCGGTGTAGACAAGAAAAGTAAATTTTTATAGAACAAGGAAAAGTCCTTCAAAAGTCTCCGTTCTGTTATGCAATGTAAAATTACAGTTAAATACCAGTAGAAGTATACAATTTTCAGTAGTTTCCTGCTCACACTGATTCTATTTAATTATTTTCTGAGCAAGAAGCAAAAGTGTTAAAAAAATGGTAAAGCCTTTACAAAAGTTATCAGAGCGCCCAAAACAGTATTCAACTTTGTAACTAAACTTTGTCGAACTAAAAGGAGTAAGTTTGACTTCACACAACAATTACAAAGAAAATAACTTTGTTGTCTTGTCTCACAAAAGGTCAACAACTTAAAAATTTGCTTGTATATCTCCCATTCTGGCTTGTGAACATAAACATGTGATGCATTTGTCAATAGATAACAACATAATTTAAATGACTAGACAAGACAAAGTCTAATTTGCACCATGCTGGAGTAAAACCATCTAGTGACTTCTAATGTAAAGTTTGATTATACACTACACAAACTAACAACAAATCAAGTAAAATGTCACAAATTGTGACCCCTGCTTTCAATTACTTAAAACACTTTCCATACAGAGCACACTGTAGCACAATGGTGAAGTTCTGCTGTAAATAAATTAACAAGCAAACTCTTCATTACATTTAACTGTGAAGCAGACTCAATGAACAACTAGTATAAATCAACAATTAGGACAAAATGATATTAAGTTATACCCAGGTAACACCTGCACTGAAATAAATACATATTCTACAAATACCGTACATTCAGATAGGATTTGATTGTCACTATTCCACAATGATAGATTAGTACACTTCTTTAAGGAAATCAAATCCAATTACACAAAGTTGTAGGTGTCACGTTCCTATCGGGAGAAAACGGATTTACTAATGACTGAATAATCCATGAGTCAAAAGCATTTTCTATTTGCTTCCCATGCCTCATTTAAGGCAGTAACATCATTTTAAAAAAGGAGAGGAATGTATTGGATATGATTATCTTGCAAAATTAATGCCATTCACATTTGGTCTCCTTCCAAGTTCATACAACACCAATATAATATTTCTGCATTACGTAACAAAACAACTTATAAAAATATTTAAAAATCTCAGTAAATGATGATAGATTGATATGTATTTTCATGTTCATCTTTAAAATGTTGAACACCAATGCAAAGACCTCAAAATCATTTAAAAATAGCTATACATTAACTTTGATAAATTAGGACTTTGATATGTTTTGAAATTGACATGTATGTTGAGTTTCCATTTAAGATATCAGCTTATCATGCTGAAATAAACTCTGTAAGATTATCATAACAACCAAATTAAACTTCTGACCACTAAAACGCACATCATGTTATATATAGGATAGACTTTTGATCTTATAGAAGAGATTTTGAAACAAAAACAGTGCACAGCTCACATTAGTGCTTCAGTCAACATGAATCACAGACACTAAAGCCTCAAATTTCACAGATGTACAGAATTGAACACATTACTGAAGATGGAAAAATGCACACCAATTAGAATGTGGAGTTTAAGATGATTCATTGATTAAAAATTATGATTTGTAAAAGCTTGAATTATTAAGAATTGGAAGATTTCCAAGAGGACAGATGTATGTTAGCACTACTAGGCTAAGGAGTCAAAGCCTCTGATGGCGAAGTTGACATTGTTGGTGATGAGACAGTTAAGGTCTCCAAACTAGCAGCTGCGAGAGTTTCTTTCCACTTTTCTTCATCGAGACCACATTGGTGTACTGCATTGTCAGATTTGCAGCGCCGCAATGCCAAAAGTGAAACCTGCAGAGAATGATCAGATAGGAAATTAAAATTTGTTTGTGATGTTGAAAAGAGTTAAATTATTATTTGAGTACAATTAATTTTATTAATTTTAGTACCTTAGAGCGGACAGGTAAATCAGAATTTGACTTTTTCATGGCCATATCTCCTGTGGTCATTGAATCAAGAGATCTGGTGCGAACCCCAATAAGTTCTAAAATTTCACGTATTTTTTCTGGGTATTCACTGTGCCCTACATTAAAACATGATACACATTTACAAGCTTGTCCCAAGTATTAATAACTTTCTCTCATACATGTTGAAACTTGCATTCATTTTGACAATAATAAATACAACTTCACTTACCAGATACGAGGTCACTAAGATCATAGTTGAACATGCGCCTGTCCTTTAAGTTTACGGGCTGAAGACCAGCAACTCCACTAGCCATTGAGAATGTACGATACAAAAATTTAAGTAGCCAGTCCCCTCTGAAATGATAAGCAAAACCCTTTAGTGGATTTGGACATGTGCAAATGCCAATAGAAATTAAGGTGATGCTTACCTGCAGTAGCCATTTACAATACGACCAGAAACAACTCGGGCAAATCGAGACCACTCTTTGGTGCTACCTGTCACAGGAGCTCCAATTAAAACAGCATCTTGCACAATCCCCTCACATTTTCCTGGTCGACTAGCCATTTCACGTAAACAGTAATATATGACTCTGGCTCCCAAACTAAATCCAATCAGTGTCACTGGTCTCTGTCCCTGTTCTCTTGCCATGAGAACTTCTGCCAATTGTTTACCAACTTCAGCAGATCGTCGACAACACACACCCCAAGGGTTATCAATCACTGATGCCAAAGTAATCAATGAAGCTGGCCACATAATGGCATTCAACAAGCCTTCAGGAAGAAGGAATGCAAAATACATTAAAATGAATGAGTTAAAAGAAAATACTTCAAGATAATTTATGTTGTTTAAATTTGTTAAAAAAACATGTAAAACTTCAAATTTATACCTGATAAAATTGTGTACTTCAAGGCTTCCTGTGCAGCCATAGACACAGCAAAACTAAGGATGTACTCCATAGCCCTCCCCAGCTCAAGCAGATATTGTGACTCGTAACGTAAGTAGTACTGTTCTCTTGAACAAAGTAATGATCGCCATGGGCGAATAAAATTGTCATCCCTTGAATAACAAGAACAAAAAAAAAATTAAATTAAAATAGTACTTGACACTAACCTAATATAGAAGTTTAAAAAAAAGGAACCTACGCATCATCAGATAGCCAGCCTGATATAACAATACTGATATGAAGCTGCTGAGTAATAAATGCACGATTATTGTTGTTTGATGTGATGGATGATTGTGGGTTTAGAGTGAGTGGCCCAAATGCAAATTCCTCAATTTCACCAACTCTCTTTTTCATCTTGAAACCTAAAGTTAAAGTTTTAACAAAAATTATCCTTTTAAAGGGAGTAAGTTCTAGGAACTAAAATTAATTATATCATAATATGTACCTGTAAGACCAGCTCCAGCAACACCAAATAAAGAACCAATGATTGCAATGCCAGCTGTTGAACCTAATGCTGCAGCAGCTCCGGCTGCACCTGCTCCACCTAAAATAGTTCCCATCCCTGCACCTATCAAAGGTGCTGCAAGACCACCGGTTAGGCCTAAGACAGCTCCTCCTCCTAAAGTTGCCAAACCAATTAAGGCATATCGCTTGATCTTACGACCTCGATGGCGCTTATTTAATTCTTGTTGTTCTTCCCTGTTAACAAAAGACTACATTTAAAGCAACAGTTTTTGTGAAACTGTATGTAATACTCCCAAGAATTATCATTTACTTACTCAGAGGGCTCTTTATGCTCTTCAGTCAAAAATTCTACAACAGACTCTTCATATAACTCCAATAACTCCAAAGGAACATGCAATAAGCATGCCATATGGCGTATAAGAACTCTCATTCGAGCATCATAGTTTCCTGAAAATGGAAAAAAAAAAGGACTAGATATTGACATTTTGAGAAATTAGCGATTTACTTTGTTTAGAGAGAAAAAATACCTCCTTTTACAGCCAACAAGACCATGTCCTCAACAACTAAAAGGCTTTTTCCCTTTAAATTTGTCTCACCCAACAACAATTCCACATACGCATCAGTTGATTGGTTGCCTTGGCCTTCAATAAGACTTATCATTACACCTTTCACCTAGAGAACATTAAAAATATTTCAAAGAACAAACATCAGAAGGATGAACAGAATGATGAATGATTACTACACCTGTTTTGGAAGTTGTAAATGTTGTAGCAAATTATTGATACAACTTTGATTGAATGCCTGGTCCCATTCATAATTGTATAATTCATGGAGAGAGAGTGCACATATGGCAGCATAGGAATACAAGCCAGCATCTGAGAGAAGAGGTCGCAACTGCAAGCCTTTGCCTGTTATTGAAACAGAATGAAAATAAAAAACAGTTATAAGAAAACTAGAAAAGTTTGAATGATGAAGGACCAGAGTTGTGACCTTACAATGTGACTTGGTTAGAAGCCATATGAGTATCCATAGGTGCCTATGAAAAACTACCCAATTTTAATTTGAAACAATACGCTGGGACTTTTTGTTGCTGCTCTAGTAGGACTTTATTAAAAGATTTTTTCCTGATGATTTTTTTTAGAGCACATTGTCATCCTTGTCTAGTTACTTTTAACATCCTACTCTAACTATTTAAAGATAATTTCATTATAAAACTGGTGCTGTCAGTCACGTACTAAAATGTTATCAGTGAAATAATGTATTAATGACAGCAAAAAAATAAGTTATGTCAGTTTTCAAAATTATTAGAGTTTGAACTTGATTTAAGTTTCAGATAAAAATAAAGAAACCAAAACTAACTGATGCAGAAGGACTACAAATCGTGCAGACGACACACATTTGCTTCAAATTTTATGTCTATTTAGAGAAAGTGACAACTGAGGTAACCAAACAAAACTTACCACTTTTCGAGAAGAGTCGATTGCACTCCGTTGTTGGATCATCACCTGAATGTTTACTGTCCTTTAAGGACGCCATGTCGAAAATTGCTTAAAACCGTCATAAACCTCTTACACATCTATAACAAATATATATAGAAATCAAATATATAAAAAGTTACAACCCAAATAAACATTACTCTGTGAAAACAAAACAAATGACTGTGAAAGGATGTTCTGCTAGTTGCGTCGTTGCGTTATCAGAAAAGAAAAACAAAACCAACAAAATCCTGGATCCCCGGGACCATTCAAAGAGATTCAACGGCTGCAAGCGCAGGGAAGCCCCAATCCAGTCAGGGGGTGAGACAGATGTGTCCAGGAAAGCGTTTCAAAATGCGTTCACAGTGAAATGGTACTCGTACATAGCCCGCTGCTGGTTTCCTCTGGACTGATGTGTGGACTCCTGCAGCGGCAGCGTGTCGGTAGCCCTTCTCAGCCAAAGGGGCACAAAGGTAGAGGGAGACGGAAGAGGGTAAGGCGAGCAGGATGTGAGGCGAGGCATGGGGCGAGGCGTCGGATACCGGACGCAAACGCAAACTTGCCGTTAGGCTGGGGGCGAGGACAGAGACGAGCCGGGCATGTTTTAGGGCTTCCCATATGGCCATGCCAGCGCAGCGGAAGTAGCTAGGGTCGGGTTGCGAACATTTCCTTTCATTTCTTCGTACATCCCGGACCCGTGAACGTACAAAGCAAAGTAAATGTACCGCCGCCCTCCCGCCCGTCTTTTCGTCTTTCTATAATCTATCCGCGCCAGTGAGGTGTGGTTGGGCGGGCATCCACCTCGGCCCCGATGGTGGATGGTTTGCCTGTCGACACGGCGCTGCTGCTCCACTGCATCGGAGGCGTTACACTTTGCTCTCGGCAGGCACGGCATGTTCCGGCCCATCCAACCTTGGGGATTGGTCTAGAGAGGTACATTAAAGTCCCCCTTCTCAACCCAAGTCACTTTAGTGCAACTTCGATTTTTTCGAAAGACGAAATTTATGGGCAAGCAGGCCTATAAAGGAGTCAACTTGTTGAAACATGGTTTGAAAAAAAATAAAAAAAATAACTGGTTTGTTTTGTATTGCCTTTTATTGATGTGCATACAATACATTAGCATTCTTACTATTTATATATATAAAGAGGCAATAATGAAAGCTTTATTTATGAATCTATAAAACTAATCTCATTCACAAATAAAAATAAAATTGTTCACAAAACTGACTCAAAACTTTGTGAGAATAAACAAATAAACATCATTGGTACATCCCATTTTGAGGGGAAAAAAAAGAAGCCTCCAGTATTAAGTGAATGTACAAAAATTTCATATAAATTTTCTGTACTCAAGAATATATATACTTTCTTTATCATACACATCAGACTGATCGTAAAGGCACCAGGTTTTTTAAGTGGCAGGTGATTAATATTGGCAAATATCATAAATGGCTAGGTCACTATTTTTTCTGTGAAACTCTAATACAGACAAAAGAAGTCCTTTTAAAAGGAAGAACGAAAGGGCACTAGATACATGAATGTAGTGATGTTTTGCATGAATACAATTACACTATGAAAGAGCTAACATGCCATCAGTCCAAACCAAATTGGCTTTTTCAGCAACGTAAAAATATGAATAAGTATTGCAGTGAGCAGGCTCTAACTTCAAATTCCTTTTCATAAAAATCTAGTATTAAAGATAACAGAAACATCAGTAAGATATGCAGTACTTTTACTGATACAAAAAGCACCAATTGATTGTTCTATGTATACAAATATTTATACTTTTATATAAATTACAAAGGTGAGTTCCAGCTAAGTTTTGAGCAATGGCACTGATATACCTTACTTAAATTCAGACGATCAAAAGAAAATATAGAGGCCACTGATTAGATCAAAGTCTTCAATTTCCGTGTAATGTGTAACATATGAGCATTACTGGAATAAAATCCTTGATCAAATAAGAGTTACAATTGATAATAACAACAAAACTAGTCCATGACACCGCATTAATGACATACACATAATTGTTACAAATTGCAAATAAAAAAGCTCCAGAAAAAGTTGCAAATTAAACCAAAACTTTCAGCACAGTGTTTTAAAAATTTCTAGGCAAAGGAATCCTTTACATGTACAATCTGGATCAAAGCTGATATTATATGAACATCACATGATTTTGAGAAAACATTATTTAAAAAACAAAATGCAAGGCTATCCTATGACAAAATAAGATTCAACCCTCTTAAATGCTAGTAAGCAAAGGAATAATATGTAAAATTACTCCATAGACAAAAATAGTAACAACAAGGAGATACTTTGGGTGAAACAAGGTAGGAAACAGGAAGAGAGGAAAGGGAAAAGTGGGAATCCACCTTTTTTGGGGACAAATTTAAGTTTAAAATTAAGTACCAAAAATACTTTTTTTACTTGTTTCTGTATGAAAGTGTAGCAGTTGATTCCTAATTAGTACAAAAACTACATTCAGGGTAGAACCATACTACAGCATAAAGTAAGAAAATGAGAAAGAAAAATTTTGACTGCTATGAATTATTTGTACCTCAAAACTAGATTCTCAATCAAAAAGTCCAAAATTCTATAAGAATCAGTACATTGTGGATCTCAAACTTTATGGCTGTAATTTGATAGAGAAGTGTATGCTGCAGCACTAATGATGCATGCCTTACCCCATGCACTTCTTACGTTGACCATCTCTCAGAACAAAACTCATGCAAAAATAGTCCTTGCTTAGAGACAATTTAGTAAGCTATAATCTTTAAGAAATTGAATGGGAATGTTTGTATGGTAAGTATTTTAAGGGAACTCTTAGAAAGAAAATAAAAGGTTCAATATAAGCAGATTGGTGTTACTGAGGGAGGAAACAACGTTCAATGCATAAGGAATGTATATTTTGCAGCTTGCACCCAAAAGAATGTATGGTGCAGAATACACGTCACCTGGTTTCTTCCTTAATCTGACAACACTTTGGTTTTGCTAGATGTCACGTCACAATGGTAAACAATTAATTTTATTTGTACTAACATACATACTTATTTATATTTTTCTAGCAAATGGAATAGTACCAAGTGTCCACCCAGGGTCTCAATCCAGCAAATATTACTGTGGAACTTACAGGGACTACAGTCTGCTACAGTAATCACAGCTTACTTCTGATTAAAAACAAAAAATAGAATATTTACAATATAGTTGGCTTAGCAATGCAACTAAATAAATTAAAGAAAAATACAGACCAAAACAAGAATAACAAATTGCATGTAATGAAGTTTGGCATACAGATGAACTCTCATCCTGTTTGTTGTAAGTAACAAGATTAAACTCCAACAAAGCGCAGCAAAAAAAGCTTGAAAAGAAGTGTCCTCTAAAGAATCACGAGAATTCCGTATTTAGTATGTACTCATAATGGTGTTAGGTCAGTCTATGTGACCAAACCTTTTTGGGGGGCAAGGTTAACTCTATGTAATTATGAAAAACTTAAGTAAAAGCACAACTTTAAAACATGTTCTACACAGATTCATATCCCAAATTTCAGGAATTAATGAAACAGAAAAACTTTAATTTATTTACCACGTTTACTTTAGAGAAACCCACAATATCACATACTTTTAAAGTACATAAAAGACTTAAAAAGAGAGCAGATAGTAAAAACCATTTGCATATACCTACTGGAGCAATATTCAAGTGGATAAACACATTTTCCTCATTTAAAATCACAGAAACAAAAGTATGTGCACTCAATAACAACACTAATGATGCATGGTTTGGGTACACAAAGAAGGCATTATTGGGTTAGTCATTAACCATTTTTGTATTGTATGCAGTAGTATGAAAATAAGCATTCAAGGTCAATCAGTCATGGGTAACAATGGCTCCAGTATGGTGCAGACACACATCAGTCTCATACAAACATAAGTGGACGGATGGCATGAGTACTGATTGAGAAATTCTTTAAGACAGAGCTTACCTTGCTTGGCACAAATAAAAATAGGTCACATATAGTTGACTGAAATGCTCACCAAAGCACAAAAATTACGTTAAAAATATGGTCCATTACACTAAGATGAAATTTCCCATACAAATTCTAAAAATCATTAAAATGCTAAAATGTAGCGTAAAAAATACATTTTGTTTTCAATAAAATTAAAAGCTGCCATCAAACTAATTTTGCTGAACGCTGGACCAGAACATATGCTGGAAATATCACAGCAATTACTTGCTCATTGTTGAGTTAGCAGGAAGAGTTGCAGATCGCTGCTGAAGACTTGCATACTGCTTAGGATTTGATCTAACAGATTCTCTGAAACAGGGGAAAGGAAAAAAAAAAGAAAAAAGTTAATATTTAGATATGTACAAACATGAAAATCGATGTTCACAATATTATCACTTTTCATCTTATACCTTGGTGACACTTTAGATCCATCAAGAGTGCCACTACCTAATGTATTTGCTTTGTAACCACACTTCTGAATCTTCTTTGAGAGACGTTGTACCCATAGTTTTTGGTCATCTGCACTCACAGCAAGCACTAATAGTTCCTTCGCTGAATTGGGATCATAATGTAATTTACATGGTGCAATTGCCTCTTCTTTTCGGTCAAAATGCTCCTTGTGTACCTTCACACGACATCCTAAAACGAATTCCATTGTTTATAAATTAAAATGGGGGGGAAGAAAATTAGTCCAGAAATATATTGGTAGTACATACGTCGGCACTCAAGAGCTGGAGGAGGTCTAAACATATGCCACAATGGCTTGGTACAGACTTCACAGTTTGTGGGCATGTGATATGATATTTGCAAAAATTCATGACCTTTTAATTGAATAGTACCAGGTTTGTCATCTCTCAAAGGAGGAAGTTCAAGTTGGGTCATACTACCCTCATCAGGTCTACGAGCTTCACCTTCACCCGCATATAAAAGCTGATACAGAATAAAGTTCAAGTTAGTTCAAACTCTAACTTGTTAAGTAATGAATGAATGAATGGTAAATACAAATTAGGAAATTCACCTGAAATATACGAGGAATATCCTTGGGATCAGCTCTAATGACATCACCATGAGTTACCGACCTCACATGGAAAACTTTACTGTTGACATTTTAAAAAATAAGGAAGAATTAAGTAATTTCTCATTATTAATTGTCATATTACTTAATGCACCATCTTCCTACTTACTTCAAATCAAGGATGAGAATGGGGTCTGTATTTTGTTTGTCGCTTTCAGAGTTGTAAAATATGATTTTCTTGGAGGATACAACAACATACTGTTTCTTCCAACCATGTCTTCTTATATTTTGTTTGTTAGGTACAGACAACCAACCTTCTAGACGAGATTCTGAAAGCAATAATAGTAGTAATTTAAATCAACAAGAAACACCACTGCTTAATTTTAAGACCCGCAAGAAGACCATAAGATAGACAAATAGATGCATATAAAGAGTATTTCTTACCTGGGCTCAGGTCATCTGTATCATTATCTGCACTAGACAGTGAGGCTGTTTCACTAGATACACATGCCAACTTTCCTTGAAGCTGTTCAATTTCAGAATCTTTGGAGTCAAGCTCCATCTGAAGGCGTACTCTGGATTGACCTTCTTCGACTAGTTGAGACTGCATTTCTTGCAATTCTTTCTGGTATTTGGTTACAGCCTGAGAATACTTTTCCCTTTCCTAGATGACAAGAATAATGAGAGTGAAACCAGATAGAGAGCAATAGGTCTAGGGAGCCAGCAAGACATTTGATCAAAAGTCAAAAGAAAGTAAGGAAAACAATTATACAAACCTGAGTCAACTCTAGTTGTAGTTTGCGGCATTCTTTTTCTTTTCTTCTCAGATCGGCTGAAGATACCTTGCTGCCCTTACCCTTTGTTGTGGTATTAATATCTTTGCGATTCATTATTTCAGCAAGTTTATGGACTGCTTGCTCTTTGAGCAACTGTTCTTGTTTTAACTGCTTCCGCAACCGTTCCATCTCTTCTTGATCACTAGATGCCTTTTTAACTTCTATGTAAATTAAAGAAAAAAATTAGTTGTATTAGAAAGATTAAACGTACTTGGACTATGTGGGTATGCTAATCAGTTCATCACAGCATACCTTCTTGAATGCGCTTCATTTGCTGATTCATTTCATCTTTCTCCTTGACAAGCTGCTCAATTGATTTCTTATAATCTTGTTCTCTTTCCTTTATCTGCAGAGGGACAGTAAAAATAAAAACCTTATCAGTGCATTGACACCAAACAAACAAAAAAAGGAAACTTCCATAAAAATTTAAGTTTTAGTCATACTGAGTTTAAGTTAGAATCTCTTGCACAGAGTTCCGAGCGATGCTTTGCTAACAAATCCTTCAATTCCAGCTCCTTCATTGTCTTGTCCTTTTCCAAATCAGCTACTGTCTCTTCAGCTATAGATCGAGCAAGAGCTTCTGAATCTGCCCTCGCAAGGGCAAGCTGAAGTTGATGAGTTAGTGATCCTCGTTCTTCTTCTAGTTCAATCAAGGTTCTCTGACGTTCTTCTAAATCCTCACGAAGTTCGGCAGCTTGAGTTCTATACAAAGTCTGATAATAAAATAAAGAGCAAGTAAGAAAACTGAGTAAATTAACTTAAAATAATTGTAAGCTACTAGCTATAAATAAAGATGTTACCATTGAAATACAATGATAGTACATAATACATAAACTTACAGAGAAGTATTGTTCTGCCTCTAGCTGGTCTTGTAGTTCTTTGCGTTGTAATTCATCGACAGACCGTTGAGTTTTCAATCTGTGCAAGTCTTCCTCAGCAGTTCGTTTTCCTTCTCGCAAGGTAGTTACTTCCCCACTGAGCTGATCATGGCGAGCTTTAAGAGCACCCAGAGAAGAAGCTTGCTGATTGACTTCGCTCTGAAGAGCATTCTTCTTTTGTTGTTCTTGTTCCACTTGAATGTGCAGTGTTTTGACCTTTTCAAGGTGGTAAAGAAGAGAATATATGGTTCAACAAAAGACCATGACATGAGCGATGTTGTAATAATCCTGATTACAAATAAGGAAAAAATAAGACAAGACTTTACCTTTTCTACTTCTTGCCTATGTTCACCCTCCAGCTTCTGCAACCGTTGCTGAATTTGGCGATAATCTACTGATAACATTGACATCTGCCTCTCCTTTTCTTGACACATCATATCAGCTTTCTGTCTAGCACTCTTTTCTTCATTTAGTTTTGTTTGAAGAGCTGAAATAATTACAACAATTCCAATTACATGAAAATCTTTCAGGATAATCTCAAAATGAAAAATAGAGGCAAGGAGCAAATTCAAACTAGAGGCACTGCACGCACTTATATGCCTCACCAAATTTCAACATTCTTCCAGTGACAATATTTTTTCCCTTAGAAGAAAAAAAGGAGAGCAACTACATCTAATTTTACCTTTAAATATGAGATCCATTCGACCTAATGCATGCACAAACCAAATGTGGATATAGTTAAATGTAAAATTAACAAGTCTTTTTCATTTCCCAAACTATACTTTCAATTTTTTCTTGGTTGGATATAGAGATAAGAATATGATTGTATGGAACACACAACATGTAAAAGGGGGAGTAACAAACGGGTACAGTCAAACCAGCTTCAAATGTAACTGATTGGAGAAATTTACCTTTTACCACTGCAAGGTTGGCTTCTTCATTGGAAACAAGCCCTCGTCTTTCTGTTTCTTGATGACTTCGAACCTCTTGCTGATATCTATTCTGAGCAGCTTTAAGCTCGAGACCTAAGGACGCACATTCCTTCTCCAAGGAAGAAACCCTCTCGCATAGTTGACGGTTATCTTCTGTTACCTTACTCTCACGCTGGGCACATCTTTCCATTTCACCAAGAACTGATTGAAGGCGGACTGCAGAAAAAAGTTGAAACATTCATAGCATTAAGCTAGAACCATCAGAAAGCACAGTAATTGATTTGATAAATAGGTACCCTCTAGTTCATGGTGTAAATCTGAAGCTTGAGTTCTCTCACTACGTTCTTGACTCAACTGCCCTTGCAGAGATGCTACTTCTTGCTGAAGTGAGTCTCTCTGATCTTGAAGAAGTAGTAACATTGCTTTCAGTTCAGCTTGCATTTGCTCACTGGCTGATTGAGCAACAGTTAACTCTGCAGCTTGTTTTCGGAGCCTTGCAGAAGTCTCTGACTCTGTTTTTATTTTTTCTTGCATGTCAGCCACTTGCTTCTCTAACGATGCTATTTTATCACTAGTCTGTTGATTATTATTCATTTCCCTAGTGCGCTTGTTGGTCTCTTCATCCAATTTTCGCCTCATATCATGCAAAAGGGACTCTGCTTTTCTTCTGGCCTCATTTTCACTGTCTGCTTTTCTGTGACTCTGTTGATTGAAACACAACATAAATATTGTATAAAACTTAAAAAAGTATTACATTAAAATCATCACTAAGAACTATTACCTCCTTAAGATCATGCTTCAGAATGGTGAGTTTCTTTTCTAATGCATTAGCCTCCTCTCTGAGTTCTGACTCTCGTTTGGTAACAGAATCCAGTCTAGACACAAGAGTTCTTTGCTTGGCTTCCAATCCTTCAACCAATCTCCTTTCTGTTTCAAGTTCAGCTTCTAATTGCTTTGTATGAAATGGTGTCTCACTTCCAACATGATTCCCAGAGCACTGTGCAAGGCAACAAAAGACATTAACATTAAAAATTATGTAAAAAAGGCAGCAGCACCCCAAAAATGATTAACAAAAGGCCAACAGAAAACTGCAAAAACTTACATTGTCCACCTGTTGATGAAGTCAATAAAGAGATAAAAAATGGGAATAACATGAAAAATGCACAAGCACACATCAATAACAGGTGTCAAAAGTTAGGAGTCAAATTGTATAATCCTTAATAGCAAAACAGTAAAAAATAAAGAGTCAGCCAAAATAAACATAATACTTACAGCATCAGGTGAGTCTATATTCCTCCCTCCTAACAGTCTGAAAAGAGAAGGGAGCATATAATTTATGCTTTGAGACAAATCTAGTTTCACAAAGCCCTTAACTTACTGGTAGTCTCTAGAATATGTAAACCCCACAAAAGGTAAGTGGTTTCCAACAAATGCTTTTGGTGTAGAAAAATTTTCTTCAGCTGTCTCATCTTTATCTACTTCATCAAAATTGCTTGTGTCATCGTCTCCAGACAATTCTGGTACCACAGGAGGTACACCTGAACATAAAAATAAGATACAGTGAGACAAAGATACTTGCAATTACTACTGAATATAACTTATTTTCAAAGCTCACATTCCCGAAGATTATCAAATGTCCATTGATCATTTCTGAAAAATGGGTGTGATTTAATTTCCTCCACACCATTTCTCCCAAGTCGTTTTGTTCTGCAACAGAATAAAATGCACAAAAAATATTAAACTAGAAGCGTTTAAAGGAGACAGCAAAGAATTGATACTTTTACCAGTACTTTACCTGTCAGTAAGAAAGCCATATATGAGGGATTTAGCCTGATGAGATATTTCAGTATCATTGGGGAAATGCAATGAATTGCTGTGGTCCATGATTTTAGAATATGTTCCAACAAGGCTGTCTGCATAGAATGGCGTGTCTCCCACCAACATTTCATACAAAAAGACACCAACTGACCACCAATCACATTCTCGCCCATAGACACCCTCGCCACCCTGAGATTGCAAAACTTCTGGCGATATATAGTCAGGTGTGCCTACAGCGGTGTCAGACCGTACAAGACCGTCCTTGAAAAAAGGAAAAAAGAGGAAAACTTTAATTGATATAGACTAAACAAAAAAACATTGCTAAAGAATAAAATATCAATGGTGGAGCGTACTGAGTCCATCTTCATGCAAGTTCCAAAATCAGCCAGTTTTAGGTGTCCATGTCTGTCCAGCAGCATGTTGTCTGGTTTCACATCTCTGTACAAGAAAGCAAAGGGCATTGAGAAATAAAAATTACAGAGTAAATAATAGAGGGAAATGCAGTTGACTCAGACTTTCATCTACAAACCTATGCACAAAGCCCATTGAATGTATGGCGTCCAGCGCCAATACAACTTCAGCACAATAAAATTTGGCCCATTTTTCTGGCACAACATAATTGGACATAAGATTAACTAAATCACCACCTAAATACAGAAAATGGAGGGGGGAAAGAGGTTAGAAAAGGAAACTTAATATATGACACTTAATGAACAAGAGGGAACATGTACCTGGCATGTAATCCATAACCATATAAAGATACTTCTGGTCCTGAAAAGCAAAGTGTAATTGCACAATCCACTCTGAATTGGCATGAGCCATTATGTCTCTTTCCTCCCAGAAAAATGCAGAGTCTGAGCGTTTTATCTGGAACAGAGAATAATATTAATAAAATTGGATAGCCTTTCATACTGCAATTTGCATTTGATGGTAAATTAAAGGTAAAAGCGTCCATACCATTTCAAATTTGCTGAGCAATTTCATTGCAAATACTTTTTGAGTGTATTTGTGTCTGACCTGTAAAATTTGATTGATGATTATTTAATCCATAATAAAAACAGAGCCAAAGTAACATTTACAATATTAACTCACCAATTGAACCTCTCCAAACGCTCCACGTCCAATAACTTTAATTAATGTGAAGTCATCAGTCTTCATTCTCAGATTGCAAATATCAGATGCTACATGGTCATCTACACAGAACAGATCAAAAAATTGAAGAATTGGTAGAGTACTGAGTCATATATTATCATCTAAGCAATTAATTAAAGAAGTATTTATACTGTTGACATATTAAGAGTTCAAAATGTCTAACTTACATCTGTTCATGTATGCTTCTATATTTTTCATGCGCTTTACAGAGGGATGATCACAGTCAGCAACCAAAGCTTGGACAGTATCCTGATAATAAAAATGTGTTATTGAAAAGGAGTTTAAAAGTTTTAAATTACTATTTGGACCATAACTAACCAGAAGACAATCAACATTTGTGACACTCCTTGGATCTTGAATTTTCTCTTCCAAAGTCCTCAGCCGCCTCTTTCGATCTTCATCCTTAACTGTTTCCATGGCGAGCTACAAGAAAAGGTATTGTGCTACACAAGTGAACCTCTCTCTCAATAACATGACATGGTGGGTCGCATTTGTGGAGAAAATATTCTTTGAATGTAAAGAAAGATCATAATAAGCCCGGAACTGAAAAGAGTTAAGAGTTTTGAGTGAAGGTAATTGTTAAAAAAATAAACATGAGTAACCTGTACGACAACTTTGTGCCAAAAGTCAAGGCTCAGCAGAAAAATTTTCTTATGGAATTTATAGGATCTTACAGAAAACATACCCAATCACCTGGAAATGTGTACTAAAAATAGTATGACAAGAAAGGGTAAACAAAGTAATAAAAATAACACTGTAAACAGTGATTCTAATAATAGCTTTCATACTTGGAACCAAGCAAACAAAAGCACAGTGTAAAAGTAGTCTGAAGCTTCAATAATCTTGGCGAGTTGAAACATAAATTACTGGAACAACTATCTTGATTTTAGGATGACATTCGAAAAGTACGGACATAATAAAAGTCGATCCCTCAGCAACATAACCTAATACCCATATACTAACAATCAGAACAAATGAGAATTTGGGAATGGAAACTTGACGACAAAAACAACAAAGACGGTGAGCAGGGAAAGTAGTTATTAGATGAAGGTTTATCAACAATATTTACCTTCAAACGGGCTCGCCCGCTCCGCTATCAGCGATAAAACTATGAAGTACCTAGTTGGCTGAGATATACACACACGGTCTCTTTGATTCTTAAGCACATCGGCACATTCATCAACGCAGAAATCGTAACCTTCATGCCATTCTCTTTTATATTTAAAAAAAAAAACCGCACGACCTCAGTCTCTTCACTAGTTCCGCCCAGTGGAATGTGCAGAGAGATGCTTTCTGTCAAAATAGTTCAGCGAATTGAAACTCATTAAACGCACAACAAACTCAATCTAAGTTATGACGTTTAACCGGCTAACAACACAATAACACCAACGCCCACTAACTACATGTGATTCTGCAAATGAAACAATATGGGTTTGAACTGTGCCAAAGTGAAGACAAACGCGCGAAAAATGTTAGAAATTTTTATACTTCATTAACCTTTTTAACACATCCTTCTTGTACACTTACCACGAAATACAAAGAAGGGTTTCGTGAAAATCTGCTTGAGAGATCATAGCGCGTATTACACTTTAAACATCACGTTTTAACCAGTCCATTTCGAGAATAATTTCAAAAATTCATTGAGATTTGTTTAATAGACGAATGCAACACTTTTCTAGCTGCCATGATTAAGCACCCGAAGGCCGTCAGTCTCACAAATTTCTTTAAACAAACGCGCTGACGGAAGACCCATTACGCAGGTGTAGTGCCAACAGCGCAGCTTGTTATTTTTGTTGTTTCAAGGCAGGAAGGGCAGTTATAGTTTTGAAATTAACCATCTGACACCTTTGCGCACCTTGCTGCTGCATTTTCATCGAGTTTAAGTAATTAGGTGGTGTAGTTTTAAAAATAAAAACACATATTTTTTCTAATTAAATTGTAATTCTTGTCTCCAAAAGCGGATATTCTGATTTTTGCCGGAAGTTATTGAAACAAACGAGCTAGCCAACAGAAATATTGTTGACGGATTTATCTCTCGATGTATGTGCACTTGAAGGTAATTACACCGAGAAAATGTATGAGAGCTTATAGTTTGTCTTTATAATGTCGAGATACGGTCTTTACTTGTATCGCAATATTTAAACTCTTTTTACTTAAAATCCGCTTTGTTGGTAGCACTGAACTTCTGTTGTCCATGCCCCGATACGTGTCCGGTCTTTCCGTCTTTATGTAATGGCGGAGCTGTAAGGTGGAGTGTCGGACACGCATTGGCTCACTCTAACTGTAAAAATGGTAAGAGAATTTACTCCGTCTTTAAAACAAACGTTTTTCACGTGTGCCGGTCCAAGAATTTGATTATTTTTAAATTAAATTCGTAACTAGTTCGTGTATATTTAGTGAAGTTCCGAATCTGCTCATGAGGCTGTGGAAGGTTAACATCACACGTGTAGCGTGTCTCGAGATACATCCCTTAGTATCACCTTTTGTTGATTCTCCCCTTGATCCCCCTTTTGTGAGCAATCTCCGTTCTTGAAGGTTTGGATGTGGATCCTCTCGCGGCATTTGTACTTTTTCGATTCTCTTTGTATCGGCATCTGTTTTGATTTGGGCACCGGGCTTGAGGCCCGGTGAAGCCTGTTATCGGTTTACGGTTGTTCTCCCGCCCATCTTGTTTGGTAACTTCATGTTTTATCGTTATTCGATATATTATATTGGGATCTTACTCCTCTGAAGATTTCTGCGAAATCGAGTTTCGCACTGCAGGAACTAGATGCACTGACCACTCCTAGTCCCTAGGCACATTATAGTTGGAGTATTAGCATGTACTTTTTCAGCTTCTTGTCCTTTCAGTTTTGCACACATTTCTACCAATCCTTGTTTCTTAATGTTTTCTTTCTTTTCAGTCGATTTCAACAGCCCGCCCACTAATTAGTGTATATAGTGAGAAGAATGAGGCCACTGGCAGCACAATTGCGCTGCCTGCGGTGTTCAAGGCACCCATCAGGCCTGATGTGGTGAACTTTGTTCACCAGAATATGGCTAAGAACCATCGTCAGCCATACTGTGTCAACGATCAGGCAGGCAAGTAGACCATTTGCTGTTCTATACAACTCAAATTCAGTTCAAAGTTGTTAGTGATGAAATATCTCTTCAGAGCATTGGGTTCTGAATGACTGTGATTCTCTATTTACGTTGACAATTTCTGAATACAACTTATGTTAATGCAAATGATGAAAATTCTCTTCAGAGCATTGGGTTCTGAGTGACTGTGATTCCTTTACGTTGACAATTTCTGAATGCAATTTGAGTTTTAGTAGCTGTTCATGATGAAAATTCTCTTCAGAGCATTGGGTTCTGAGTGACTGTGATTCCTTTACGTTGACACGTTCTGATAGCAGCTTAGAGTTGTTTTTATGCCATTTTAACAAACATTACAGATTCTCATTGTTTGTATTTTTGTTCCAGGTCACCAGACCAGTGCTGAATCATGGGGTACTGGACGTGCTGTTGCTCGTATCCCCCGTGTGCGTGGTGGTGGTACTCACCGCTCTGGTCAGGGTGCTTTTGGTAACATGTGCCGTGGTGGTCGCATGTTTGCCCCCACCAAAACATGGCGCCGCTGGCACCGCAAGATCAATGTAAACCAGAAGAGATACGCCCTGGTTTCTGCTATTGCCGCTTCTGGGGTTCCTGCTCTTGTGCAATCCAAGGGTCATGTGATTGATTCTGTACCAGAACTGCCCCTTGTTGTCAGCGACAAGGTTCAGGAAATCAGCAAGACCAAGCAGGCTGTTTCATTCCTTAAGAGCATCAATGCCTGGGCTGATGTTGAGAAGGTGAGGATAATGTTCCTATTTTACTTGTGCATTCTTATCCTGCTTTCTTCAGTTGTTGATTTGAGTGTGAAAAGGAATGCAACATTATGCTAGAATTTTACCATCTCTGTGGGTGCCTTTACTTTCAGAGATTTCAATTCTGCACAGTTGCTTTTTATAGCGACACAGCTTTTAATTGTCAGGCAATCTTAGAGCTTGTGCATCCTATTCTAATTGGTTGTCCCTTGGAGAACTATTTTTAGGGTGCCATATTATTAGATTCCTAGGCATTCCCACAATTGTCTCATGACTCTAGTGGGGGCATAAGGTCTCTGACATTTTCTCCATTACTAGATTTAAATCAGTTCATCTTTGGCATAGTTTTGTTTCGGGTTCCCCCTCCTGGAGGATACTTTTCCATTACTGTGCAAAATCATTAGTTTCCTAGGCATTCCCACAACTGTCTCTATGCCTTTTGTGGGGGCATAAGGTCACTAACAGAACATGCAGCTAGTACCTGTTGCATAACTTTTATAGTTGCAATGAACTTATTAACTTTTTTTGTTTTTTTTTTCGTAGGTCTACAAATCCCGCCGCATGCGTGCTGGTAAGGGTAAAATGCGTAACCGCCGTCGCATTCAGCGTCGTGGACCCCTCGTCATCTACGGCAACGATCAGGGTGTCACTCGTGCCTTCCGCAACATCCCTGGTGTGGACTGCGTCCCTGTTGAGAAGATGAACCTTCTGAAGCTGGCTCCCGGTGGTCACGTCGGCCGTTTCATCATCTGGACCGAATCAGCATTCCAGGCCCTTGACAAGCTGTATGGTACCTGGAAGCAGGCTGCCAAGGACAAGAAGGGATACAACCTCCCCATGCCCAAGATGGGTAACACTGACCTCACCCGCCTCATCAAGTCTGAGGAAATCAGGAAGGTCCTCAGGCCTGCTCAGAAGAAGGTTGTTCGTCGTGTACGCCGACTCAACCCCCTCCGTAACCAGAAGGCCATGCTCAGGCTTAACCCTTACGCTGCAGTTCTTAAGAGGAATGCTATTCTCACCATCCAGAAGCGTATGAAGCAGCGTGCTGAACTGCTTGCCAAGAAGCGAGGGGTATGTATTTGTCATTTCCCCCCCATTGCTGCATAGGGAACACTTTTGGGTGGTTTGTTGCATACATACTGCCTCCTACCTGTGCAGATAACAAGTCCAACTTGTCGCCTTTGCCTAAAATTCTATTTTGGTCAGAGTGAATCAAGGATGGAACACTTACCTGTTATAGTCATTTTGCTTGGATTTAGCATGTTTCAAGTCCTGTGCTTGTAACTTTATTTCTGGGCATAGAGTGATTATTCAACTTGTCGCCTTTGTCAAGAAAATTGTTCTTGTCAGAGTGAATCAAGGATGGAACAATAGCTTTTAATAGATCTATCTATAGCTTATCTAACAACTGTTGCATTTTTCAGGCTAAGATTGAAGTACCCAAGTATGAGACTCGCCGTCAGGCTGCCCTGAAGAAGGTTACCAAGCCAAAGAAGGCTGGAGTTAAGAAGCCCAAGAAGACCCCAGAGCAAAAGGCAGCTCTTCGTGCCAAGCCAACTCTTCAGAAGCCTGTTCCAGTAAAGGCACCTGCCAAGAAAGCCGCTGCTAAAAAGTAATTGTTGAATAAATATAACTTGGAAAATTTTGTTTTATTTGGACATTCCTTTCTGTTGCTTTCATAAAGTCTTGAGCCATGGTGCTATCAAATACAATATGCCATCATTGGAAAGGCTACATTGTACCATGTCTGTGTTTAGTGGGAATGGCATGTTATACCTGGTGTAGGGGAAAATAAGTTGATGTAAGATCTTGGCTTACTAATGGTGCATCCAAATCCTCACCTCTTATGAATAACGAGTTGTGTGTTTTGGGGAGAATGTTCCTGATGCTGCGCTGTGATTTCTATGAGATTGTCTTTCACACCAACATTTATTTCTTGTGGGTAGAAGTTGTGCACATCTAAAACCAACTAAATTTGGACTTTAATCCACAGTCGAATGGATGAACTTTTAACATTTAGATTCATGACTCAGCCTACATACTTGACAAACTTCACTTGTGAAGAAAACTTGACCAGGAGGAGTTGATGTAGATGGATCTTGTATTGAGTAAACTTCGTAACTTGGGACTCCATGGGGTTCTGGGCCCTGGGAATGACAGTAAGTCTCTCATAAGTGAGTTTTACTCTTTTGGATTTGCTGGAATGTTATTCTTGCCTGGTCAGGGCAGCAGGCAAAACAGGGAATCAAAATAGCTGGTGCCCAATCACCTAGCCTTTGAAGTGCTTGGTTGGGACAACAGCAACTCCAAGGGGGAAGACCTAAGCCACAGAGGGGTTAGGGTAGTTCTGGCGCTGGAACAGTTCAGTAAGGGAAGAAATAACTAGACCCACCGCACCCACCGGCTACGCGGCATGTGAGAGGCGACAGTTCGGTTTGCTTTGGATCTCTTTGTGCTAGCTCTAGAAGATATTTTTCGAGTGTCCGCCGAGCTGCCAGGAAAAAAGGGTCGGTTACAAACTTGTCTCGTTGTACAACGGTTATGGAAGAGTTAGTACTAATCTCCATTGCTTTAAGCGGCCGTGTATTTTTAAACAAAAATTTACTTAAGGTTTCAATTTTTCAAAATATATTGTCCCTATTGTTGCCTTTCCTCACTGACAACTTGCTTCTCAATACCAACTGTCGATTGTTTTGTAAAAGCAAAGGCTGTTTAAAATTTCCTTTTTCATGTGAAGTGGTTTATTTTATTTAATTATTTTATTTTGAAGTCGAAGATGTACTTAGATGGCAAGGCGCCAGTTACCAGACTTAAAGCTTGGCATGCCGCATGATTTAAAGCGAAGCGCGCATTATGCCAGCCATGTTGGAGTTTCGAGATAAATGCGACAGAAAAGCGGAATTTTCATTTCACGTACATGTACATACACCCTTACAAATTTTATGTGAAAATGTACAGGCATCTAAGTAGTTTTACTCGATTAACTTTCGATTAAGGTCGCTGTATATGGTCTAGAAGTAGATCCTTTAGATTAGATGTTGGTCATCCTGAAAACTGGGAGGGCTGGTCGGCAGGAGGGGGAGGGGGAGTTTCTATGTCAGTCATAGTCATCGAACTCATTCGTCTCTGAAAGCCGAACAACAATTAGTGCATCATGACAGACAGTAGTTCAGATTGTACGTGCGAAGATGAGTACGTATTTTACAGAAACCGACCTCATTGGAAGGATGTCACTCCTGTGCCTCAAGACGACGGACCCGTACCTGTAGTTGCCATCGCGTACACAGAGCAATGTAATTCTAACCTGTATTAGCTTCTTAACTTTTACTTCTGAACTTATTTACTTATTTTATTTCCAGTAAATCGTTTTACTCATGAAAGGCTAAAAAAAATATCAAAATTAACAGTGTAAGTGAATTGATTAAAAATATTCAAAAACTTCCGTTTTGCAGTTCGTGAAATCTACGATTACTTCAGAGCAATTTTAAGGTCGGGAGAGAAAAGTGAAAGAGTCTTAGAACTGACAAATGATGCAGCACAGCTCAACCCTGCTAATTACACAGTCTGGCAATACAGGTACCGTAATTGCAACGTCTAGTTTTTACTCCAAGGTACTCTGGCCTTGTCTTTTGATCAGCCAGCTTCACTATACTGCTTTTTCTGGGACTGTCTTTTGCACTGTGTGAAATGTTTACAGGAGAGAAGTTTTATCTCATTTAAATTCAAATTTAGGAGATGAACTAGACTATATTGGAGAGATTATAACAGATCATCAAAAGAATTATCAAGTTTGGTGAGATTTAGTAAATTGATGAGAAATGCGTAAGGTTTCCCTCTTTGCTATTTTCTTAGTGTTTGTTTTTTTTTTGTTTTTTACTTTTAGGCATCACAGAAGAGTTATTGTAGAGTGGATGAAAGATCCTTCAAAAGAGATACCTTTTACAAATATAATACTTGCCCAAGATTCTAAAAATTATCATGCTTGGCAACATAGACAGTGGGTTGTTGCAACTTTCAAGTAAGTTATTTGATGGTATTTTGGGATTTAGAAGATAAAATTGTTAGAAATGTTTATGCTGTTTTTAAAATTTCAGATTGTATGATTCAGAGCTTGAATTTGTAAATGATCTACTTTTAAAAGACGTAAGGAACAATTCAGCCTGGAACCATCGCTACTTTGTTATAATTCATACAAGTGGATTTACAGCTGACACTATTAAGCAAGAATTGGAGTATACTGCTGGAAAGATAAGAGAAGTGGTGAACAATGAGAGTTCCTGGAATTATTTGAGAGGGTTAGTAACATCAAGGTGTCATACATGTCCTTATTGCTAATCATATTTCTTCAATTGAGAGTTAGGCAGTTTTTGATTATACAGTAAAAGCCGCTTATAACGTTTCCGCGTATAACGTTTTCCGCTTATAGCGTCGCGTTTTCCGTGCACCGATAAGACTTATTACATGTAAAAATGTCCGTTTATAGCGTTTCCCGCTTATAACGTTGCGATTTCGGCGCAAGTAGGGGCAACGCTATAAGCGGCTTTTACTGTAATAAGTTGTGTACCGCTTATATATAATATCAATTTTCAAGGGAAAGCTCCGATGCTTTCCAGCACTAATAATGCGTTGCCGTTTATAAATTTTGTTTGCATTAAAATCACGATTTGGCTCATATTCCAGTCCAGACAATATTCGTAGAAAAAGGTCAACTATAAGTGTTTGTTTCAGCATATTGTGCCACACAGAATCGGGTTACATTAGTTCAGAAGAGTTTGTATTGAAGTTTTGTGAAGATTTGTATGACACTGGCTGCAGATCACCATATCTCCTTGCTCTTATTGTTGATATTTGTGAAGAGCTATTTGAACTTGGAGCAAGCAATGCTGCATTTTCAGTGCAAAAAGCACTTCAGGTGAGCATGTGAAATCCATTTTCTCCATAGCTGTCAACTGAACTTGATTTACTACTGAACCTGTCTGAAAATTTAAAATTAAATTACAGATTTGTGATGATCTTGCTTTAGAACACGACAAGATTCGCAAGGAATACTGGAAATTTATTTCAAGAAAAATCAACCAAGCATTACTAAATAGAACTGCCGGTTAATAACAGTTTGTAATAAAAATTTTGGGGCTTGCTGTTGAGTAATGAAAGAAATGAAATTCATCTATGCAGTAGGACTTGGTATTTTACACAAAGTCCAGACACTACTGTAGATTTTTCTATTTAAAACATTTTATTGAAACAAAACAATCACAATAGAATCAGTTGATAATTATACAATCATCAGGACTTTTTAATGTATTTGTAAATAAACATATTGTAAGTAAGAAATCTTAACATCCTTCTAAGTAAAAGGTACTAAACAATTACTGTATTTTTCATTTTAATTTGTTCATGAAAATGTGCTGCTCAGGTAGGACAATAGCAGTGCATAAGACATGAAAACTTAACCAACCAACCATAGACAGTCCCACCAATTTATCACATAACATGCAGCTCATATATCTCAAGTTCATTCATTTTCATTGAATGGTCTTCAATCTGTAAATCTATCTTGCCTCTACAGATAAATCTGTTACTACACAATGAATTGCACACTTTGTACATTGGACATAAAGTTTCTGTTTTCTGGGTAGATGCTGAGATTATTTTTTTTCTTTTGTACTGAAGGTACACCCATTTTTAAACTGTACATAAATATTGAAGAAAGATAATCAGCAGCATTGTATCAGATGTATAATACAATAAGAAACAATAAGACAATAAGAAAAAAGGTACATGTGCACTGATCATCAGCTAATCTCAAATCTCCTTGAGCAAGGAAAAGAAAAATCAGCAGCTACTTGTCAAGTGGTCTAAAATCAGTCTTTGTCAAAAAATTTGCAAATGTTATACCAGAACAAAGGATTAATAAGTATTGTGAGGACACCACATTTCTGTTCAAATACCACCCAGTAGAGGAAAGAAGCACTGCCTTATCACTTATGCAAAGGAAAGAAAATTTATATGGAAGGTAGCAGTCACTTTTCAACAGCCTACCCTTGACTCATAAGCCACTCTGCCATAACTAATACACTTCTTATATTTGAAATCACAAGAAAAAATGGTACAATATACAAAGGCAAAGCTGAATACAAAATCATTTACCAAACCAAAAATCAGCTTCCTTTAGGATAAAATAATCAAAAGTAGAAGTTTATACGATCTTGTGCAAGAACATGAGAAAAGGACACAGTAATTAGTAATAAGTAAACTGAAGTCACTTAGTGTAAAACATATTTCCTTTAGCTTCTGGATTGTTAGCTTATAACAGGTATGTCCAACAATTATTTCAAAAGGTACAATAAGAATGTGAATGGATCAGCTTATTACAGATATGGTGAAGTAAAAATAAGTCGTTTTATTTTAAAGACTGACTACAAGCTTTCTTTCATGTTTGTCATCAAATAGTAATAAAAGACTGCTGCGGGGCAGAAGCGTGGGAGAATAAACAAGACTTGAAATAAGGCTGAAATAGAGTCTTAAGAGATGGTGAGGTGCAATCTGTTAGCAGCCACTATAAACAATTCCATAATAAAAACCATAACCATTATTCACAATCTTCTAGAAGAAAATAAGTCTTGCTTCTGCCGGATTCTGCTCTACAGGACAATAAGGGCACTTCAGCCTGTAAGTGGAAAATGATTACCATTACTTCAAATACAAGCAGACCTAATAAGAGATAGCATTCCTAACAAAGTAACAGAAATAGTAATGACAGTTTTAGGAGATTGAAGATACATACTTATTGCTGCTGACAAGCTTATTCAGAGCATCACGGGAAATCACATGACCACAAACCAATCTCATAGGAGGGTTAGAGTCTGAACTTGGATGTCTTAATATGGGACATGCAAAAACTGAATGGTATCTATTTTCCTGTCCCAAGTCAATTTCAATCTGAAATATAACAGAGAAAAAAAAAATTATCATTCAAAATTTATGTAGAATTTTTTTTTGTTTTTCTAATGTTTTTTTATTTTTTTTTAACTTTTAAATTGCACAAAATATATATACTTACTGGAAGTTCATCTTTGCCATTCCAAATTCCAGCTACTTGCCGTTGCTGCATTAGATGCTTAATTTTGAGCAGTGCAGGCAAAGCAGTGCAGCCAGCATTAATGCTTGGAAATTAAGAGATGTATCAATTCAGATAATTACATGCACTAGCTTCAAAACTTAACATAAGTTGATTAAAACTTACCATACAGATAAAGGACTATCAACACTGAGACCAAGTAAAGAACAAGCATCTCGAGTGAAAACATCATATATCTCAGACCACAGGTTAGGGTCCAACAAGTGATTGTAAGGTGATTTGTTCACTCCGTGGGGCAAATATAAAAACATTCCCATTAAGTTTTGAATTTCTGTGGGTGAACAATGCAACACAATGAAAGTATATTACTTGAAAATTAAAAATACTATGGTATTAAATATAAATATTTCCCCAAACCTTTTTCATGTCTGCGAACAAACTGGCTGAAATGAGTACGGGCATACTGAATGGCTTCATTTTGCCTGGCAGCACCTTCCTGAATTAAACCGATGAACTGCAAGCGGTGTAATTTAAATTCCAAGGAAGAATTCTAGAATTTTAAAATATTAAGTTCAGTTAGAAAAATAAATAATATTTTCAATGGAAAAAAAATAATTTCCAAGTGCATACTTGTGCTTCCAAGCTTTCTCTGTGGGCTGAAGCCCATGCCAAGGCAGGCCCCAAATCCCTTTGCTTCAGGCTGTCCAAAATGTTATTCAATTCAGTAAATGGTTCTTTATGCCCTTCTTCTGATTTCAATCCAGCCTCCTAAACAATATAAGAGTTTTAATAAATAAATGGCAAGAAATGTCTTATGATTGTGGACTGTATAAAGAACTCACCCTAGCCAATTCATCGGCAATGTCCAGCATTCCATGGCGATAAAAATGCTGACAAACAACTTGATTAAGAAGCTGCACCTGCTCTGGTCCAGAAAACACATCTTCCCGACTAACAGATGAGAAGTCCGAATCAAAATTCTGTGGGAATTAGGAAGAAATAAAATGATATTGGTCATGGATAGCTTTAATAAAAATAATGTTTTAGTATGTCTTATTTGGGTAAAGGCCCTTACTCTGTCTATAGCTCTTCCAAGTTTGCATATTGTGGTGTGTATATCACGATGATCACCTGCAAGACGTTGAACTGTTTCTCTAACTTTACTTAAAGCTTCTTTCATGATGAGAACCTGCGCTGCCGTTAATTCATGGTCAGGTGGAGCTGAAAGCAGGCAGAAGAATCGTTAGGAAATGTATTAAACTAGAGAGGGTTGAGAACATGTTTCTGATTTCACCAAATAATATACTACAGATAAAATTTCAGATTTTGTATAAGTCATGTATTAAATTGGTGAAAAGTACAAAACAAAGAGGTTAAAGTCCAAAGAAAACATTGACCCCAGAAGAGCACTATAGTCTATGTGAATTCTAGAATTCGTTTACAAGTACACAATAGGGTGTTTCTTAGATAATAGAGGAAAACGCTAGACACTTGAACTGTGAATAATGGTCCACCTTAAGGTAATCAAAATGAATTAAGGCTGCTATGTCCTTTACGAGATGACAGGTCGGTAATTGAATGGGCGTTTCAAACCACACCAATAACACAAATCCTTACAATTATCCATCTCTTCTTTGAGTGATTGAACATGGTTGGTGATGTCACTCAAAACGCGATCAGCATGGTCTTTAATACCGGTAAATTTCTGTAAAATTTTGTCGACTTCTTCTTCCACTGCGTTACAGGCATCCATGTTTATTTTTGTTGAGTGTCCGTCTGTCCCTGTCCGTCTGTCTATCTGTACTTTTCCAGCACCTGTGCCAACAATGCCTACCCTCAAATAGACATTTCCATGTCCAGCGTGATAGAGCATAAAACAAAATATTTATGCGGGTTTAAACATCCGAGAACGGGTAAAAGGGTATGCTTTAAAATATTGTAAGGTGTTATATCGCAATTAAAATTTTGGTGGAAACGTATGTTGGCAAGTCGTATAACTTGCCTATGTACGGTTTCCACCAACTTCCCCGTGATTAAATGGTGGAGTAAACAACCGATGTTGTGAATTAACTCCCAAAAAAGAAGGTCGTATCTGAATTCAGTAATATTTAAATTCTATTTGATTTTGAAATAATTTTTATTTTGTATAAAAACGTCAAATATATTTTGTTTTACGTTTCGAGAAATTAGTGTTGACATAAGCAGCAGAACAGCCATCAACTTTGCCGGCGTTGCTCGGCAACTGTGGTCCTAGGTCAACTTTTAAGTTTGAAATTAACGCTAAACCGCGAAAGTTTTGAGAAAGTGTCAATGAACAGGTGTGACGTAGTAGACAAAAGATTTTTGATTTTTTCTTTTGTATTTTCGCTCACAAAAGAACAATTTCTCTAATCCTAATCTTGAAAAGCATTGCCAGTGCCAGAAGTGGAACTTATTGACGAAGGTTCGTATAGTTCGTCTTCTTCCTTTTCCGTCCTTTGATTTGATGCAACACTTTTTGCTTGGATGATGATTTGTGTGTCAGTTTGTAAGCTTAAAACTGAGGCTGTCAATCGGAGACAAGCTCAACTTTTTGTAAATGTTACATTGACCCTTGTCAGTAGTAATTAAGGGTCCTTGGCAGCCAGCCATAGCCTAAAAGGGACTCAAAAGGGTGTGGCTGTTTTGCTTACAACGCTTGCTACAATTATTCTTCTCGGTATATACCCAACCGAATGTTGCTAGCTATGTCATAAAATTTAAAAAAAAAAAAATAACAACAAAATCTTAGTTATTAACAGCCAGCACTATTGTGTCCTATCATTCAAAGGGCCCTTAATGGATGGTGGGTGTGGCCCTTTGATTTTTCCTCCACCAAGGGAGCGGTTCCTTGTAAAAGGGTTGTGTTTTCTCAAAGAATAGCATGTTTTGCAGTTCTTAAAATCCATGTAGAGTCTAAGTTATCTGAATTTGATTGTAACTCATAAATCAAAGAGGATAACGTGAAGCTGGGGTCGACATGGGCTACTCAGCCTTGAACAAATGGCATCATGTCGCATCATTTTGTAATGGAATCATGTTGACTTTTTTCTGTTGTTGACTATTTTCACTGCTCCTCAGTTTTTGAATAGAGATAACCAAGACATGCTCTTCCACATATTGTATAAATATCATAGTTACAAAGGGTAAACAACTGAAAACTCACTTTCCTACAAAGACATCCAATATCCCAAAACAGAAACTCCTGCTCTGCAGTAAATGTATTTCTTCTTAGTCAGGAGGAAATTGATACTTCCCCATCCAGATAGACCTGTAGTTTAGCGCCTGTATGTTGATACTTTTCCACCTACAGCAACCGAATTCAGATCTTTAAGTGCGAAAAAAAAAAAAAAACAAGGCGAGACGAGACGCAAAGCCGATCGGCAGTAGAGTCCTACAGTACTTACTGTAGGACTCTAACTGGCAGATGCCCGTGTTTTCCTCCCTCAAAATATCTCTCTCACGATCGTCATTGACAGAGACATGCGAACTGTGTATCGCGCCGACGAGACGAATCACGAATCCGAGGCATATGGGTTTGACTTCTGGCTAATTTAATTTCAGGAAAAATCCCGCTAATCCGTGATGTTGTGACTTTGCGTACTTCACCCGTCCTTCCCCGCTTTGTCGGGGCGGGGCGGGGCGTGGCGGACACACATGTGCTCCTGCGGGCACGAGCCGCGAGCGCGAGCCATGCCGGCCATGCGGCGGCCCGGCCGCGGGCGCGCGTGTGCGGGGCGGGGCGGGGCTTGGGGAAGCGGGAGAAGAGGGGCCCAACGCCCAGCTGGGGCCGGGACGGAGCAGGGGGAGAGGGGGGAGGGGCTGGCCCGGCCCGGCCCGGCCCGGCCCAGCCCGGCCCAGCCCGGCCCAGCCCGAGCACCCATCCCAGCCCGAGCACCCATCCCATCCTGACCCGACGCGCGTGGTGGTGGCGCCTATAGCCTCGCCTCGCCTAGTCTGTTAGCGAACAGTTGAGTTAGGTCCTCCGCGGTGTGCGGTTTGGTTCAGGGCTGCTAGGTCCGGTACGGTGCGGCACGGTTCGACCCGACTCTCGACTTGCCACGCTTCGCTGCTCCAAGTGTAAGTCGCACGGACGACACCGGTGCGTCGTCGCCCTCCCTGTATCCAGCTAAATTGTTGGATACTTTTGTGTCCCGTAAGAGAGAAAGAGCGTGTGCGACTGGTACCTCGTTTCTTGTCTGGACCTCAACGCTCCAGCTCAGCGGGCAGCGCTAGAGAGACTGTCCTCACAGTCCGTCTCCAGGACGCGCGAGGGAAGTCTCCCCGTCCAGCCCGTCCCGGCCTGGCCCGGGCCGCACTCCACGTGGTGTCACTGCCACGATGCGGTCGGACGTAAGGCGTAGGAAGAGAGAGAGGGGCGGAGTGTCCAGTGGAGCCGAGGCAAAAGAATTGCTAGTAAAGGGCCGAGAGAAATTTGAAGCCCTTCCTTCTGCTGTCGCGCCCTTCCTGCGCCCCCGCACTGCTGGGGAGGGAAGGGGATGCTGCCGTGGACCAGACTCACCTGCTCACCTCCACCGAGCCGAGCAACTCGCGTTTCCACCGTCTCCTTTTTTATCGTCATCGTGCTGAACAGATTGGACTTGTCCGCGGGATAGCGTGGCGATGATGTCGCACCTCCTGGTGACCATCGCGGCGGCGTGGCGCTGCCGTTTCGCTACATGTTCCGCACCGTGGGTCAATTGAGGCCTGGTTCTCTCAAGTTGAGTGCGCATCTCCCACTCAGGACGCGCCGTGGAGGCCCCTCGCCGAAAATAAAATGTAGCGAATGCTTTGTTTGCATGCCGCGCCGTGCGGGTACACTGTCAATTTCGGGTGCTCAGAAATTGTACGCCAGAAACTGTACGCCTGGCGTACGATGACAACACACCTTTGGCGTACAGTGGCAGCACACCCTCTTCAAAAAATGGGACTGGCGGACGCCAAGGGTGTGCTGTCATCGTACGCCAGGGGTGCAGTTTTGCGTGGTGTGCGCCTCAGGCGTACGATCACCGTACGCCTTAGCGTACAATTTCTGAGCACCCCAAATTAACAGTGTAGGCAGCCCTCCCGGACTCGTGCAACTGATCAGGAGGAGGGTAAGGTTCAGATGCAGTGTCACTCCCTCGACTCGCGTGTGGTGGGTCCAGGGGGCCGCCCCGCGCCAGCGTCGTACATAGGGACTATGTAGGACTCTGCCCCGCGCCAGGCAGCGCCAGGCCCGGCCGGCCGGCCGGCCGCGCCGCTCGACTCGAACGCGTTTTAATGACAGCTGCTGGCCGGGCCAGGCCGGGCCGGGCACCGCGGCGAGTCACCCTACACTGCTAATGGCCTGGCCACAGTGACTCATGTGCACGCCCTGAGCCGAGCTCTGCTTGTGCCACTGTGCCGCCGTGTCTATAATCTAACAGTCCCTTCTAGCCTGTTCCTCGCCCCTCGGCGGGCTTTTCATTTTCACCAAATTCGCCTTCACGTAACTTGAACGTTTGCTTAATGAATCCATGGCCGGAATGTGGCCGTGTCTATACTTTTTAGTGCTCATGGAATTGTACGTATTTTACTCCCCCCCCCCCCTGTTGTGCTTTCGTCCTAATTGTGGAAAGTGATTTGCGGAAAGGCGGCTCCGCGCCCGATGGCCTCGCCGCTCGGCTCGCTCCTGGTTTTGCCTTGGTGCACACAATTCCGCAGTGTACTCTCTCGCTCACCCCGCCGCCCGCCGCCTTTTCTCTGCTGAAGTGTCGAATGTTTCGCTGCGCCCGCAGGAAGCCGATCTGCCACTGCGCCATATGCCCCTAGACGTAGCAGCTTCTGAACCCTTTCCATCAAAGGAAAGAAAACATTAGTTCCTTGGCAAGTGGCCTTGCCAAGTTTCTTGGGGAAGTACACCAAATCAAATATGAAACACGTGTATTCGTATTCATTCAGGTGTTTTCGCACGCTGGTGTGTCAGATAGGGGAAATGAGGGAATATATTCCCTCCGACGGGAGTGAACGTCTGGCTGAAAGTTTTTCCTCTTGTTAGTGCCTTATGACGCCAAGTATGTGGAGGAAAAATCAGTGGGGAATATTCATTAGGTTTTTATTGACTATTTCTGCGGCCGTTTTTGGCGCGTTTTCCTCTTGCACGGAGACTCAGTGCGTCACAGAAACGATCGCGCGGTCGCGATCACCTTTTCCCCCTTGTGATTCTGGAAAGGAAAGGAAATGTCGCCATGCACATGCATCTCGAGTGTCGCACAAACCGCTTGATGGGTAGGCAATTCGCGCTACATTCCGCGTACAAGTCGGCAAAATAAAGGTTTGTCCGAACGGTGCGCCCGATCTCGTCTCGCGCCTCTGTGGGGATGTCAGAGAGGGCAGAAAGGAAGGAGCCCGAAGAAAGGTGCCCCCACAATGAACTCTTGGGGAGGTGACCGCTCGAAAATTTGGGTATACCACGAGTTTAATTCCTGCTTCCCCCTGCGCTTTGGCTCTCCGGGTAGGCCGCCACCTTCACACGAGTGCTTGGCGGGTTGGCCTATCCAGTGTGTCGCAGGCGCTCCGCCTCGGTAACGTCCACTGTGGGAGCAGCCGAAGCCTAGGAGTGTCTTCTACGCTCGCCCCAGGTGTCCCAGGTCGGCGTGGAGGCGCCGCGCCGCCCCCGCCGCCGCCGTCCCCGGCCTTCCCTCGGCTCTGACGTCACAGGGCAGGGCGCTGCAGGATGTCACGTCACTCACGCACTCGCGCCATTCAGACGGGCGGACGTCGCTCTCGTCGCCGAGATAAGATAGTCCACGTACCGGTACCCTTATCGAACCGGGGCGGGCGGTGGCCCTCGTGATGGTCCTGGCACCTGCGCCCTGCACCTGCACCTGCACCTGCCCAGGCCGGGCCAGCCGAAGGGCCTGGCAGGGCCCGGCAGAACTCAGCTGCAGAAGCCCCACTCCTGCCCGCGGCCCGGTCCGGCCTCGGCCAGGGCGGCAGCCCCCCACGGCCTCATTGGCAAGGCTAGAATACCCAAGGAGACCTCAAAGTGATGTCATTTTGACCTATTTTGTCGAAATGTAGTCTATACAGATAGGGACTTAGACGTCATAATGACTTTCAAGGACCCCATTTTGACCTAGTTTTGAAATTATGTTCTCGTTGGGTAGTGCCGGTCCTAGCAAAATAGAGGTTCGCGGTCTCATGTGCAGGTTGACTGATTTGGAGTGAGACTAGTCACCTCCTTCCCTCTGTAGAAACCTGTGAAAAAAAAAATATGTCGTTGTTAGGAGTTGAGGTCGGGAGCGCACAAAATGTCTCGATAACTTTGACGTTGTTGGGTCGTGAATAAAAATTTCGTCCTTTCATTTAAAGTTAATTGGAGCCTGTCTCTGGGACGCTTCCGTTATTGGAGATGTCATCTGGAGCGTCAGATTCTCCTGCCCCTCTTCTTGACCTGGATCTGATAACTTGAGGGTGCGTGATGACTTACTGAGGGAAAGGTCTGTTTCAGATGGGTATTGTGGACGTTCGCCAGCCCTTAACCGGCCATGAGGGCCAAGGCCAGGACCTGCGGCTCTGGCGCCGTGACGTCCTGCAGGAGGTGGCGCCGGACCTCCCCGTCGTCCCTGGCCCGCTCACAGAGTACAGGCAGCAGGCGTCCTTTGATTGGAAGCAGTTACGTGTCGCCCTGGAGGATCCGGAAGTCCTGAGGGTCAAGGTAAAAACAGTGTCCAGAATAAGGTCTGACGAGTGGTGATAATGTAATGACGAACCTGGTGAAGGCCTATTAATAATACTTTTGGGGGCCTTGCGTTTCAATAGATGAACATGTGGAGAAAATTGGAAGCTGACCCCGTCTTTGCTCATCCACGAGTCACTCCTCCAATGGAAGAACAAAAACGGCGTGTTGCAGTCCAATTGAGACGATTTCTGGACCTGAACATAATTCCTCAAGAGGTCCATAGCTGGTCTTATAAAGACAAGGTTGGTTACATTTTTGTCTCATCTCCAATTAATCTCTCTGACTATAGTACTGTATGTACTAACAATTTAATTTTTTCAGACGAAATTTATGATGGCTATAAATGCAGCAACTTCATCATGGAACAAAAATTTGTCTGTCAAGTTTGGATTGGGTGTTTCATTGTTCACTAATGCCCTTCTTAGTCTTGGAACAGATAGACATTTGCATTTCTATGATGCAGTTTGGGATAGCAGAGTATGGCTTTGAATGGTTGAACATATTTTTTGCATTTAACTATTTGTCAAAAAGTGTAATAAGTAATTTTTTTTTCTCAGTTTTTATTTGCTTTGGGTATGACAGAGGTAGGTCACGGTAGCAACACTAAACAAGTGCGCACAACTGCTACTTACGACCCTAATACTCAGACTTTTGTCATAAATACTCCTGACTTTGAAGCAGCAAAATGTTGGGCTGGAAACTTGGGTAAGGTTAAATTATCTATCTCAATTATTCAACTCAACATGTTGTTACATCTGAGGACACCTCTTTTCATCAGGCAAAACATGCACCCACATAATGCTGTTTGCTCAGTTAATAACTGCAAATGACACATGCCATGGACTTCATGCATTTGTTGTGCCTATTCGTGACCCAGAAACACTTACACCTTACCCAGGTATTAAAGTTGGTGATATTGGAGAGAAGGCTGGTCTGAATGGGATTGACAATGGGTGAGCTAAATGACTGATTCTTCAAATATTTTCTTCTGGCTTGTATCTCTTAATTTCTCTTATTTTATGAAAATTTCTAGGTTTGCTATGTTTGATAATTACCGTATTCCAAGAGAGAATCTTCTAAATCGAACTGGTGATGTAACTGCTGATGGAGAATATGAATCATGCTTTCAAAACCCTGAACAAATTCTTGGTAAGTAAAAAAAGAGAGAGAAACAATACTAGACACATTTATCAGCTATCAAATGATTGCTTCTAAGTTATTCAGGCATCCTTCAAGAAATGTATGTGTATCCCTCCCAACCGATCCCTCCTGCGTTCAAGTCCTGAGCAGATGTCAAGATAGGTGTGATGCTTGAGTTTAGTAGACATAATGCTCACAAGAGCTGTATACTTGCTCAGTAGTTGAACAAACTAAGTAGACCTTAAACAAATATAGCTAATATGAGAAAATTTTAAGTTTTAGAATTATCAGTTGTTCTAAGACATATTGACTTTGTGTTCACGTATAATTTGTATCCTTATAATGAATAATACTCTTTTCTATTCTATTCTATTAAATTCATTTGCAGGTGCTGCTTTGGAAAATTTGCTGGCTGGCAGAGTTGCTATTTGTCAGGAGAGCACTCATGATCTTTGCGCAGCTGTTACAATATCTGTGAGATATGCTGCAGTTAGAAAGCAAGGTGGTCCGCGCAATGCAAAAGAAGAACTTTCAATTATAGAATACCCTCTTCATGTAAGGTTTTTTGTTTTTTTTCTAAAATTAGAATAAAATTCGATGTTGCACCATTTTGCTTTTGCTTATAGTAATCTTTTGATAATCTTTACAGCAATGGAGGCTCTTCCCATATGTAGCAGCATCATGTATCTTCAAAGTATTCATTGGTGACTTTACAGATCAGTATTTAGATTTAGTGGAACAGTCTTACAAAGGTGCTGAAATGAAGGATTTGGTCAGTTTTAAATATGTTAATTTTTCTTCTGTTCCTACTTCTTTTTCTTCCTCTCCTTGCTTTTCTTCTTCTTCCATTATTATTACTAATATCATAATAAATTCAGCTGATGTACTATGTATTTTGCATTTTACTTTTTAGACATCAGTTGCTGCCGAAGTTCATGCTATGGTGTCAGCAATGAAACCCCTGATAACGTGGACATGTGCTTCAGCTCTTCAGGAAAGTCGTGAGGCTTGTGGAGGACATGGTTATCTCAAAGGTATTGTGGCTCTAGAGTAGGCCTGCGAAATAATGTTCACTTTAGCAGCCATCCTCTAACAAACAATTTTTCTTTTTTTTTTATTTTTTTTTTTGACATTGCAGCATCTCAATTGGGAACCATGCGAGCAGACCATGATGCTACTGTAACATATGAAGGAGACAACAATGTCTTATTACAACAAACAAGTAACTGGATTGTGAGAAATTGGCCATATGCAAAGCAAGGAAATACATCAGCAATTCTCGATGCATCTCCTTTAGGAACCTTACATTCTCTCATAAATGCTGATGGAAAACTCAAGGAAAAATTTACTGGAACGTCAGTTGATGATGTGTTGAATCCTCATTGTAAGTATTGCATAATTTTGTTCATTATATCACCATAAAATTGTCATTAAAATTGGTAATTTTTTCTGCAGTTGTAAAAACATCGTATGAATGGCTAGTGTGTTGGCTTACTCAAGCATTAGATAATCAACTGCAGAAGTTAAAGAGCTCTGGTGTAGATAGGTTTACTGCTCGTGGAGAAGTGCATGCTTTTTATGCAAAGCCTTTAGCTCTTGCCTTTGGAGAGGTATGTTTATATTCATAATACGTAACTAATTTTAACCATTTAACCATTTTCCATATTCTTACTTAATGGTCGTTCCTAACACCTTTGATAACTCACTAAGAAAATAATGTTCTTTACAGAACAATGCTTTAAGTTACTTCTGGGAGAAAATCAAGACCCCAGGGCTCTCTAGTGAAATTAAAAACATAATGGAACGCCTTTATGTACTCTATGGTTTGTGGGGTATTCAGAGAAATCTAGCATTGTTTTATAGAGGTTTGTCTCACTGATTTTGTTAAATGTGTAAACATGATCTTTCAATTGATTTATACCTTTTTATTTATAATTTAGGAGGCTTTGCCAGTGGTTCCAAATTAGCAGATTTGGTTCAAGAAGCCTGCCAAGCTGTATGCAGTTCACTGAAACCAGAAATTGTTTCTGTGATTGATGCAATTGCCCATCCAGATTCTGTCATTAAGTCAATTTTAGGGCGCTCTGATGGAAAGGTGAATCCCTATCCTTGTAATTATTGCTTTCTTTGTAAGAGTTGGTTTTATCTTCCTGTATTTTTTCTTTTGCTAGATTTATGATCACCTTTATGATGCATACATGTCTCAACAAGGAAACATGGGAAGGCCAGCCTGGTGGCATGAGGTGTCAGCTAAGCCCCAGTCTAAACTATGAACACAAAGTTACTAATTTTTAACAAAATCTCGATATCAAGAATTCTAAGCTCAGGGTTACTTACAGGTTTTTATTATGTAATACTTCTTCTAGATTTCTATGGTGTATTCACTTTTATGTGTCATGAGATTACTGCCCTGTTAACCTCTTGGCCTCCATTGCAGTAGCAGTATTTTTGTATTGTACATTTGTTGTGAACCAAAGTAGACTTTTTAGGCTATGTCATGTCTTGTCAATGTGCTATCAGGTCTAGTAATCTCAGTATTTTTGATACAGTGTATTATTATTATATTATTTTAAAAGTAGGTCAGTGTTATGCTTTCTGTTTGGATCAGACTGGTGGTAGTATAGCTTTAATACCAAACCGAACCACATAATGTAATACTTCTTCCAGATTTCTATATATCCACTTTTATGTGTCATGAGATTACTGTGCTATTTATTTCACACTAAAATGTATTTTGATGTCAACTTTACAGTTTTATGTGTAGACTCATTATTTATTTTCAATCTTTGTAAATTCCATGATATAGTATGATCTATTATTCTGATTTTTAAGAAAAAACTTTTATGCTACATAGTGTTGCTTTTTGGTTGTGGATTTTTAGAGTCACCTGCTTGGTGTACCTCTCTCAGTACATTTGGGTAGGAGTAAAAAATTATTGAATCTCAACCAACTTGTTTTTTTTTAAATTGTAAAAATATAAAGATCCAAAATATGTAGATCCAAACCAGGTCCAATCCATTGCCATTACGGGACATATGCACTGTGGTGTAGTTGTAATCTTAAGTCTTCTGTTCATTATATGGTAAGCTGTTTTTGATCCAAGTGGTACAAAATTACAGATATCTATATGTTATGTGTAGTACTCCTATACAATGTTAAAATTAGGTCTTAATTTTTTTATAAATTGAAGTTATTCTTTTTGTACACTCATAAGGCTCCTATTTTCATGACGTACCTTGGCCAAACTGACTATGGATTGATTGAATTTGTTTCAAGTCCATATAAATTGAAATTTTATAATGTATTCTCACTATATAATACAGCACCAGGATTCCACAATTTCAATGTTATCTTGCCTCAAGCAGGTATCTTGCCATCATCCAAACTTTTGAACATTTTTGCTATCTCTTCTTATGACTTAAGTCCGTAGAGTTTGTATGTAGTTGGGTAAAGCAGCGTTGAAATGTGTATTTAATCACTCCAATAGCAACAAGCTCAAGCAAAAGTGTAACTGTAATGCATTTATAAAACTTAAAATAAAAAAAGTTTATTGTTACACCAGGCAGGCTTCATTTACATTTTTCCAACAAAATATAGTCGGTTGGGACTTAACCTAACCAGCACAACGTCTCGCCAGGCGAGATTATTTGGGACGGTTCTTCATTTTTTTTTCTCGATGTAAACGATGGCTCTCGGACAAATTAACCCTCGGGGATCGGTCTAGGGATACTTTAGAGTGCCCGGCCCACCCCAGTCATATTAGAGGAGTATAAAAAAAAAAAAATCGGCCGGGACTTGAACCTGCAAAACGTCTCGCCAGCCGAGATGATTTGGGACGGGGGGAAGGTGCGTTAACCATCTCGGCTGGCGGGACGCACACCGTTCGGCGGTGCGAACTGGAATCCCTATCTACCGGCCATTTTCAGCGCCAAGAGGCAAGAACGGAGTCGGAGCGGAGGTCGCCTCTGCCGGCCCCGTCCATGCGGTAGATAGGGATTCCAGTTCGCACCGCCGAACGGTGTGCGTCCCGCCAGCCGAGATGGTTAACGCACCTTCCCCGTCCCAAATCATCTCGGCTGGCGAGACGTTTTGCAGGTTCAAGTCCCGGCCGAATTTTTTTTTTACTCCTCTAATTGCACATTTGAAAATTGGCGGGCCGGAACCGGAAATGGCAACACTAGTTCCACCTTTCCCCGCCCCCCGAAGCAGCACCGTCGCAAAACCTTCGAAAAACGCACAAAACGAGCATTTGGCGACGGTGCTGCTTCGGGGGGCGGCGAAAGTTGGAACTAGTGTTGCCATTTCCGGTTCCGGCCCGCCAATTTTCAAATGTGCAATTCGTCACTTTAGTTCCGACTTTCGCCGCCACCGAAGCAGCACCGTCGCAAAACCTTCGAAAAACGCAAAAATCGAGCATTTGGCGACGGTGCTGCTTCGGGGGCGGCCAAAGTCGGAACTATTGTTGCCATTTCCGTTTCCGCCCCGCCAATTTTCAAATGTGTGTCCGACAGCCGAGATGGTTAACGCACCTTCCCCCCGTCCCAAATAATCTCGCCTGGCGAGACGTTGTGCTGGTTAGGTTAAGTCCCAACCGAGTATATTTTTCTTAAGTCCCGATCATTAGGGAACAACATATTGTCGAAGACTAAATAAAGTATTCAGTTGACAATGTGGAGAGGGCTATTTATTTTTATTATTTTCATCAGGATAAAATTCAGACGGTTTATCAGATAATACCATTGTATACAGGTTACAGCCGCAAACACAATATTTACCATTCTTATATCTAAATACATAAGGATTACTTCAGACCATAATTTTACTAGCAGAAGCTAGAAATTATTGCCATTAGAAGAAGTTGATGAGAAACAAAACATTATGGAAAAATTAACATGGTTGTTGTTTTGTCAACGTCATAACCGGAAAGGCAGTGTTTTGAAATGGCTACTTAAAATTACAAACAAAATAACAAGTTAAAAAGTCCTTCATAGAATCTTAGCATGAATAGTGGGACAAGCGTCATGAGAGTAGATAAATGATAAACAGTGTAATCATGGAAAAGACTCAACACTTTCTTTTTTAGCTTCTTGTGCCCAACAACTTGTGCACCTCGCCAATTTAATTCAGTTCCCTACATTGAGCCACTCATTACAAAATAGTTACAAAATATTATGCCTGCCAGCAGATTCATCATTTGTCCCATCATCAAAGTGTACCACTTTGCCTGCTATTTTTCTGATCTAAACAATGATAGAGGCGAGCTTCCTGTTTAACACTACTCACACAAACTAGCAGGCCAGCCCATGTAATTTGGGCTTTTTAGATTATTCAAGCCATCAAAGAGAAAACAAACATTGTATTTAAAATAGCACAAAGCAATATTACGGTTAGCCAATCAAACTTTCCATCTCAACAATTTTAGCAACACAGTAAATTCAAGCCCCATGTCAAAATAGGAAAAATACACAAAAGCAAAAAGGCAGACACTATTTCTATTTACAAAAGCATCATCGCATCGCTCATAGGGTCCTCTCAACCACAGCTGTTCAATAACAGAAATCTACTGGGACAGTCTGAACAGACTAATGCCATACCCCAGTGGGGAAATATTATCAATTAACATCTGATTATGCATTGAATTACAGTTCTAAGATGACAGAGATATAACTTACTGCGTGAACAGTTGGGTGATTTCCACAGGTCTGCAGTTAGCACAAGCACGCTTCAGGTGGACTAAATCTTTATACGCCCTATGCACACCAGTTTCCTTTTGCAATGACAAGGGCTTCTGCTATGAAATGTTCTTGAAACATCGAGGAGCACTCCATTCTGGCTGGTGACGGGTCTCAAAGCATTGCAGCACTCCTAAATAAAAAATAAAATTAAAAAAAATTAACAAAAATAAGAGTGAATCTTTGACCAGCAGTATCAAAAATGTCTCATTATTTTTTGATGCCATGGAATGTGAAATTTATAAATATTGAACAACATGACATACCTGAGGAATCTCGTAGACCAGGATTCTATATTCCATCTCCAGTAAGCAGGATAGTCGTCGCATGAACACAACCAACTGGAAAAGAAAAGAATATGTAAAGTTTGCACACCAAACTGAAAGAGACTCGTAAATTGTTAGAGAAATAACTTACACGGTACACTTTTGAAGGCTGGTACGTCTGAGGACAACTGAGGGCAGAAGCTTCTTTCCTGACCATTCAACTCAAGAGGACCTCCCATGTTGATACTGTACCAGGAGTATTATGATCTCGGTAACCTAAAGCAAACATTTGGTTAGAGTAAACATGTGCTAACATTGACAAAAATTATGTGCAGCAGAATATCGGGCAAGAGAAGCGGTTAATTTGTTATTAATATGATAGAGGGAAATATTTACAAGCTAGGACAATGCTGAAAAGAAAAGCCAGGCTGGAAATTTACCTTTTTTTTAAGAAAAAATGTGGATGGCGATGTGGGGCGGGGCGAGGCGTACGGGGCAGCAACGGACGGGCAGCAGCCGGGAGCGCCGCCGGCGGCGCGGCCGCACCCGCAACCACGGCACTGGCACCCGAGACCGGACACCCTTCCCGGCTCACAGCGCGCCCGGAGCGGCAGTGGAGGGCGCGCTGTGAGCCGAGAAGGGTGTCCGGTCTCGGGGGCCGGTGCCGGGGTGGGGGGTGCGGCCGTGCCGCCGGGGGCGGGCCCGGCTGCTGCCCGTCCGTTGCGCCTTATCGCCATCCACATTTTTTTCTTTAAACAATCCAGATCGGAATTGAAAGCAGATGATACATTTTGTTGTTATATATTTTTACACAGCCGGCGCCGGCTTTGTTAGGAGAGCCGGCGGCGGCGGCGTGGCGGACCTTAGCGGTCGCTGGCGGGGAGGAGCTGTTAGTGTTACACGCTGCGCGCGGCGAGGAGGTGGCAGTGTTCGCGCAGGTGCCCAGTATTGTTGCCTGGCCCGCCCGGCGTGGCGGACCGAAGCGGTCGCTGTCGCGGGCGGGGAGGAGTTGTTAGTGTTACACGCTGCGCGCGGGGAGGAGGTGTCAGTGTTCCGCGCAGGCTGCGCTTCAGCCAGCCAGCCACTATTCCCCCCATGCAGCGCCGCGCTATATTATTGTAAGGTTGCGCGCTTGGTTTCTGGACTCGAGAGTACAAGCTAGCTGACACATTGTTTTTTATATTTATTTTAAAGTTAAGGCTAGCTACAATGTATCATCTGCTAAAAAAGGTAAATTTCCAGCCTGGCTTTTCTTTTCAGCATTGTCCTAGCTTTAGCCTCGCTCCTCGCCATCGACCTCACCATCGACCAGAAGGGCCAGCCCAGCAAAGCACCTCAGCGATCGTCCAGTAAACAAGGTACGTACGTTTTGTTCCTGCTGTCGTTCTGTGACGCCCATCGCCTGGTCATGCCACTCGTTTGTAGCACTAAATCTTGGAAATTGCAGGATTTCACACGCTTGGGCGTCATGCACTTGTTGTGGGGCCCCCATTGCACGTTTCTGGATGCTGACGAGAACGACGTCGGGCTGCGGGCAACAGGAATCAAGCAGAGGTAAGTAATTTGTTCAGAGTTGTCCTTTTCTTAATCGCCGGCCACGTGTTGGCAGGGTTAGAAATAAGCCAAGCCACGCGGAAATGGCAGCACGTGTCTGCTAGCCACGTGTTGGAAGGGTTAGAACTGCCGAGGGGAGAACCAAGAAAAGTGATAGAAATGAACAGGATATTCATGTTGTTTCTTACCTCATAGCAACAATCAGGAGCATATCGCTTTTGTTTGGATGTGTTGCTGAATTCAGTTGGCTTTGCCCTCAAGCTTGTTCATTGCTGGGGATGATCTGCAACAAAATGTAATTTCTTATTTTGATGTTCCAGGTCAGCTGGACACCACAAGAGCTCAACAGAGGGTACGTTTGGAGAAGAGCAGTCTTCAGGATGGCATGCTGGAACCAACAAACTGTTCTGTCCCATTGCTGTTATTTCGGACCATGTGAGTAATGTTGTGGGTAGTGTCACGCAGCTGAATATTTGTATACATTGGTATCAATAAAGAGAACTTGTACCACCTCTGAAACCGCATGTTTCCATAAATAATCCTTGTAACTCCTCAAAGTCAGAGGTGTTGCTAAACTCTCAGGAACACGTTGCCGACATATGCACATGCAAAGTACCCTTCAAAGGTCAGATAGTTGGAACCCTGAATAGCAAGACCGAGTCCCACGTGAATGTCAACAGATGGCAGACATATTTGGCAGGAAATGCTAACCCTCAAAAGCATCTAAGGTTTCAAAGTGATGAGTTATCAAAGCTCCTTCTACCACTTCTCACATCAATAGGCTACACAAGGGTTTCAGGCAGAGTAAACGTAAATCCATGTTACACTATGTACTGTAATAAACTCAGCTTGATAGGACAAATACATGAAAACTAGCTTAGAGAAGGGCACTTCACTCAACAGGAAGAATTTTGAGGACAAAGTCTGTGATATGGTCCTCCTGCATCACAAGGCATTTGATTGATATCAAATAATCAGAATTTGTGAATGAAGCCATTTGTCTCCATGGTTGGCTTAAGTCAACAGACTTCTTTAATTAAGAGGCTTAGTAACTCGGGCAAGAAAATCATTTGTCTGATACTAAGTTTCTTTCATTTGTACCTTTCAAGCTTTGTACTTTTGGCTTCAATATTAATTTCTGACACAAAGGTTGATCATACAATATTTATTTATTTAACTTATCTCAAAGACCAGAGTTGAATGTTAATTGACAAGGCAACACCAACTTCTCTTTTCAAGATTGGATTTTGGATTCATACTATGAAATCAAGAACAACTAATATATAGTGACATGTGTGAAAAGAAGAAAGCACAGTTGACTAATAAAATAATTATTAATGTAAACTTACCGCAGAAGGTGGAAGGGGAAGGGATCCATCGAGATTCATAATACTGGTGGAGGTGAGGCAATAACTTGGGAGCTCGAGTAGCAAGTGGATTTTCCCTCAAATACTCTTTCAGTAGTATCTGAAACAGAAACAAAATAAAAGAAAAAAGGTGAAAACTTTGAAGGACATATTTGGCGGGGAAACGTTAACCCTCAAAGATATGCAAGGTTCCAAAGTGATGAGTTATCAAGACTGCCCTCTACCACTTCTCAGATCAATAGGCTACACAAGGGTTTCAGGCAAAGTAAAAGTAAATCCATGTTACACTATGTAATTTACTCAGCTTGATAGGACTAAGACAACAAGGAAACTAGCTTAACCACTTCACTGAACAGGAAGAATTTTGAGGACAAAGTCTGTGATACATCACAGGACAGTTAATTGATAGTAAATAATCGGTATTCGTGAATGAAGCAATTTGTCTCCATGGTTGGCTCAAGTCAACATACTTCTTATGAGGCTTAGTACACAGGAAGAGCTACTTAAACAAGCCTGCTATTAACTCCAGCAAGAAAAATATCATTTGTGTGATACTCAAACAGTTTCTTTCTTCCTTATATTTGTACCTTCCAATTTCTGTACTGTTGGCTTCAATATGAATTTTTGACACAAAGGTTGATAATACAATACTTATTTATTTTATCTCAAAGACCAGAGTTGAATGTTTATTATTGTTAAGGCAATACCCACTTATCTTTGCAAGATTTTTTTTCATCCCCTTCTATAAGTGACAATAGTACAATAGGACTCAAACCATACCAAGTGCAGATACATATAGTAGTTACATATAGTATCTGGCTACTCACAGAACATCAAAGTACTATTGGCTTGAAGCAACTGACATGATCACAGTTAAAATCGTAAATCCCTTTTAATTTCCATACTAATTGACACTTGAACTGCCCGGCTCACTTCAGCTAGGAAGAGGCAAGGACAAAACTAGATCTCTCTCTCTCGAATTGTGCTCAGCAAACATACCTGATGCAGAGTTGAGATTGAAAAGTCACATCTTGAGGAAAAATAGAAGCTGTGGCGCCAACTGGATTTTCCCTTGAAGACTGACTCAGCAAAATCTGGGGTTATAAAGATTGATTTATTAGCAAAAAGTGACTTATGGAATTATACATTATGATGTTACCAGTCTAAAAATAAACAGTCAACAATGAGCACACTAACCTATGGTAACTTCAGTAATTCAGATTTTCCACTTGGCCATTGAAGAAGCATTTGGGTTTCCCATTTGGATTCATACTATGAAATCAAGAACAACTAATATATAGAGACATGTGTGAGAAGAAGAAAGCACAGTTGACTAATTAAATTACTTTATGCTATTACTAATGTAAACTTACCGCAGAAGGTGGAAGGGGAAGGGATCCATCGAGATTCATATACTGGTGGAGGCGAGGCAATAACTTGGGAGCTCAAGTAGCAAGTGGATTTTCCCTCAAATACTCTTTCAGAAGAATCTGAAACAGAAACAAAATAAAATAAAAAAGGTGAAAACTTTGAAGGATCCGTAACCATATTTTTCTCTCACAGAAGTGCGCATAATACAGACAGCATTTACAACTGGGAAGAAAAAAGAAATGTGTTGGTTCACAACTTGACACTACTTCAAACAAGCAAGCAGGACAAAGTCGATCAAAAATTACAACACACTGTATCAAAAGTTATTTTATACAAAGGAACAAAGAGAAATAGAAAATCAGGCTGCAAACATGAATTTTACACAACAACAGCAGAAAGCTGCATGGAAAAATTTCGTTTACATTCGAAGAAGTATATTTTAAATTAATTTTAATCTTACAATATGCGTGCAATCAACGGAAATGTATTCGATAACAGCTCAGAAGCCTTTTACTTGTGGGAGGGTTACACGATCAGGTTATGTCGGGTGGTTTAGCTTTGCATTAAGCTAAGCCACTATTGGCCACCACCGTCTACCGTTCTAAGGAAATTATAAAATGTCGATTCCATTAATTTCATTAAAGAGTTACACCCAAAACTGTCGATTAATTCTAAGCTCTCAGGAAAATGAGGAACCGGGAACTCACCACCGACTTTACGTGTTTCCTCGATGCACGCCGTAGAGGAGAGGGCAGAAGGCGCTCCCTCCGGGTCAAACTTCCGTCTCGTCAAAGCGTCAAATGGTCTGCCTACCTCTCAGGCGCGAAAGTGGCAAGCGGCACGTTCAAGCACCGTGACTTCCCTTTCCCTCCCCACTCCCACTGCCGCGACGTTCAACCAGCGCGGCTTTCCTTCCTTGCCCGCTGACCTCCTCATCCTATAAAGTCGGTTCGGAATAAGCTATCTGTTAGGGCGCCTATTGTAGCCACAACTTTGTGGCCGAAAATCGTAAAATGCAAAGGCCATAGCCTATGCGTTTTTTGCGATTTTCGGTCGAAAAAAAATTGACTCCGATTTCAAAGAAACTCAGGAATACTGCATTGCCTCGCATACAAACCGGGTTTTCGGAAGAACTGACCCTTGGGGGTTGGTCTAAGGGTACGTTAGAGTCCCCCTGCACAACCCCCGTCATTTTGGAGCAAAGTCGTTTTCGGCCGAAAATCGGAAAAAATGCAAAGGCTATAGCCTTTGCGTTTTTGCGATTTTCGGTCGAAAACAAATTGTCTCCGATTTCGACCAAACTCACAGGTTACCTTCTTCTGGGACCAAAAAACACATAGCAAGTCCTAGGAGTCCTATACCGGACTTCGTTAGTGAGAAAATAGGCCCCTAAGCCACCTCGCCCGAACACATTTCGCGCTATTAGGAATACTGCATTCCCTCGCAGACAAACCGGGTTTTCGGACGAACTGACCCTTGGGGGTTGGTCTAGGGGTACGTTAGAGTCCCCCTGTACAACCCCCGTCGTTTTGGAGCAAATTCGTTTACGGCCGAAAATCGTAAAAAATGCAAAGGCTATAGCCTTTGCGTTTTTGCGATTTCGGTCAGAAAAAAATTGTCTCCGATTTCGACCAAACTCACAGGTTACCTTCTTCTGGGACCAAAAAACACATAGCAAGTCCTAGGAGTCCTATACCGGACTTCGTTAGTGAGAAAATAGGCAACACCCGTCATTTTGGAGCAAATTCGTTTTCGCTATTGCTCAAGGCTGAGCTCTCTCTCCCCGGACTGTATAGTAGTTTAGTGGGATAGTGTAAGATGGGTTTTATTAATTACGGTGGGTTTTAAATGTTAATATTTGAGCCGAAGTCAGGAGTAAGTTATATCCATATCTTTTTGTCGAATAATCGAATAAATACGGTATACTGGCAGGATAGCAGAAACAATAACATCTCTGAAGGGGGAGCATCAGCGCCGGAACGGCAGGCAACCTACCCAACATCTGCGGCGTCTTGGATGACCACCCAGCGTTGGAGCACGCCGTCGTCTTCCCGACGGCGGCCCCCCACACAAGGTGGCTAGGGGGATAGGGGGCAAGCAGGGCTCGGTGGAGAGGGAAGCCCTGGCCTCGGTGTCGCTGGGATCGCAGAGCTGAGCGCTAGCGCCGGCTGCTGGCCAGATTAGATCCACTCCGGGAGTCGCCGCAGAGCACTGCAGAGCAGAGCCAGCCTGCCGCGGCCGCGAGCGACTAGCAGACATCTCCAGTGCCCATCGCCGAGGTAAGTCCGGAGCGGCTCGGCGCCATCCTCCAGGCCAGGCCAGGGTTCACCACCACCTCATAGCCCGCAGACATGTGGTGGGGCACGCCCCTGCTCCTGGTGGCGGCCGTGATGGCCGGAGCAGCGCCAGGCCCGGGGCCGGCGCCGCACCACCGCCGCCTCCACCGCGAGCGCTACGTGGAGAAGCATGTCGTCCACTACACGGCCGACGACGCGTTCGCGGCGCCTGCGCAGCCCGCCCAGGCCTACCAGCCGTGCCCCGTCTGCGGCGGCCAGGGCGGGGGCGGCCAGGGCGCGTCCTCGGCGCAGTCCTCCGCCCAGTCCTCCGCGTCCAGCCACGCCGGCGGAGGCGAAGGCAACGGCGGCGCGTCCTCCAGCGCACAGTCCTCGGCCCAGAGCGAGTCGTCAGGACTCGGCGGGGGCTCGCGGTCTCACAGCCAGTCCCAGGTACATAACGGATATTTCATTTCAAGTACGGCATCTTTTAAGGGTGGAAAACAGTACTTAGGACCTGTAACGGGGGAGGCCTCCGGTCCTCGCCGCTGCTTAAAACCGCGCTTCTCCCTGTAGGCCTCGTCCTCGGCGCAGGTCGCCCCCCAGCCGCCACAGCCCGCCTACCAGGAGTACGCGCCGCCCCCGCAGCGGCCCGCCTACCAGGAGTACGCGCCGCCCCCGCAGCGGCCCGCCTACCAGGAGTACGCGCCGCCCCCGCAGCGGCCCGCCTACCAGGAGTACGCGCCGCAGGAGTACGTCGCCGCGGCCCCGCAGGTGAGGAGAGTGCGCCATGCCCTGCTCGCCTCGCACTTTGGAGCCGACAAGCAGTGCTCCTGGCCGGTGCTTATGGAGTGCTATCACCGCAGCGCCTGAACAGGAGCCGCCCCGCCGTGTCGCAACCGCTAATCTTGCGCGGCGGGGCGGGGCGGGGCGGGGCGGGGCGGGGCGGGGCGGGGGCAATAATGGCCGGCGAGTGGAGTGGAACACTGGGCACACCCGGGCGCAGCGCTGTGCTTTGTGGTGGCATCCTTGGGCTCTTTAGGCCGCCGCGACCCTCGCCGATCTTGCCACACACTCTCTTGGGACAATTAAGCCCCTCGGCCCGGCCCGGCGCGGCCCGTGGGAACGAGAGCCAGCTGAGCTGCACGACAGGTTCAAGTCCGCGGCCCGGCAACTGATGTTCATACATTTTGTGTTGTGTTTTGTGGACCTGCAGGTCGCGCCCTCCTCGGGGTCCCAGTCGCAGAGTCAGTCGCAGAGCCAGTCCCACGGGGGCGGGGGCGGGGGCGGGGGCGGCGGCTACTGCAGCGTGTGTGGCCAGCCCGTCGCGCCCTCCGCCGGCGGCTCTAGCTACTCCAGCGCCAGCTCGCAGGCCGCCGCCGGGGCGGGCGCCGTCGACGTGAACGTCAATGCACCTGCCGTCGGCAACGTCGTCAACGACGCCCTCAATGTAAGTTCCCCCGGGCCCTAACCGTTCAACCGCCCGGCGACGGCGACGTCCCCCACGGCTAGCAGGCAGGCAGAGGTAGGAGAGCTTGCCGACGGTCAAGGGCCCCACGCCGTCCCTCCATCGCTGTCGCACCTCTCCCTCCCTCTCCCATACCTAGTTTCATAAACCCCTCTCCCCTCGGCCCAGCCGGTTTGAGCTCATGGTCAGAGGAGCGTGTGGTGCAGACCTCAAACTCAGTCATGCACCCCCCCCCCTCCCCCTTTCTCTCCCTCGCGGACAGCTCAGTGATACGCGTAGAGGCTAACCATACACCATACCCTACCCCCTCCTCCGCCCGCTGCAGGGCAGGCTAATGACTGGCCCCTTTTCCATTAGACTGACGCAACGCTCGCACCTCTCTCTCTCCTTCTCTCTCTAACACACTTACTAGCGCCACCACCTCCCCTCCACCTCTCTTTGCACGAGTGCGCTCGAAAAGATGGAAACAGCGACGGCTTATGACAGGTGGATTTCCCATTTTCGCTGGGTGGGACAGTTTACGTTTCGACCCGCACGTCCTTCGCAGTGAGTGTGCGCCTCCATGGTAATTTTCTCACCGGGGAAAATTAGAGGCCTGGGAGAGACGCTGCGCCGCAAACAAAAGTTTGTTTCGCGCTCGGCACAAGGTTTGCTGCTTGTTGAAAACAGCAGGGGACAGGTTTAGGTAGGTGTACAAAGTACAAGGTCTAGAATTGCACGAGGCCGAAGGGAGCGCCTGGTAGTTAGGCAATGCCAGACAACTGTCCTTGGCGGGTGGCCTACCCTCAGTTTGGCAGGAGTCCAACTAGCTGGGGTAGAAAGTTTTTCTGCGATTCATAATAATAAAATAAATACCTTGAATTTATTTTGCAGATCCCTGTGTCGGTGCTTGGAGCGGTCAACACTTTCCTCAACAACAAGGCGGCTGCACGCCGAGAAGCTGGTAAGTCATACCAGACCTGCACCTGGAATTTTTTTAAAATGAAATTGCGAAATTATTCAGCGAGCTTTCCACGATTTAGAGGCACAAAGCGCCGAGCCGGAATGCGCGTGCGACCGCTGCCGCCACCATTGGAAATGGAAATGTATTCTCCGCAAAAATCTTGACGCGGCGGCGACTGTGGTTGATTCCGCTGTTATATTTGAGTGCCAATCGCGCTCTTAAATAACTCACTTTTTTTTACAATATCGTGGCGGTGGATACAAATTGTTTGTTTTTTGAAAAGAAAAGAAGAAGGCCCAGATGCGTCACCAGCGTTAAGGTTTCTGACGGCAGGACGCCTACTATAGGTAACCGACGCGGCTTTGGTCGCCTATCATATATCTGACGTTCTTTGCAGCCCTCACGTCGCAGCCCGTCGTCGACACCAAGTACAAGTCCACGACTTGGTCCGAGTCAAGCGCAGGGTCGCAGGCGTACTCGGGCGGGCAGGGCTGCGGGGCGTGCGGCGGCGGCGGCGCGGGCTCGAACGCGTACTCCGGCTCGCGCGCTCGCACCAGGACGCGCCTGCGCCAGCGACAGCGCCAGCCCGGCCCGGCCGTCCGCAACCCGGAGTTCTTCAACGACATCTTCAACGTGAGTATAACCATCTCACGCCTCCCAATACGCCTCCACCCCGCGCTTTTTGTTTTCGTTATTTTCTTTCTTGGCACGGGCATGGGCTTCCCGTATCAAATTGCGAGACACGCGCGAGAGACTTATTCGCAGTTGGGAGGTTTGAATTAACATTTCCCCGAAAACCTGTTTTCAGATCCCGATCTCCGCGCTCAACTCTGTCGGCCAGCTGGTGGGCAACGCAGCGACGGGTAAAGCCAAAAGAGCGGCCAATTTTGACTTATTCCCTACGCGTCATGGTGCATTGTCCGGGCGCAGGCAGACGATTCTTATTGAGCGCACGTACCTCTCCTCTGTCTCGGGCAGGTCTCGGTGACGTGAACGTGAACGTGGCCGGCTCTGGCTCCCAGTCGTCGTCCTCGTCCAACGCCGGGTCCAACGCCGGGGGCGGCGGCGGCTACGGCGGCTCCTCCTCCTCCAGCGCGCAGTCACAGGCGCAGGCGCAGGCCGCGGTGTCCTCTGGCCTGGGCAGCATCAGGGCGGCGGGCGCGCAGGCCCAGTCCAGCGCCAGCTCCAGCGCCAACAGCGGCGCCCGCGGCTAGTGAGTGGGTCGGCCCGCGGCGCCGTGGGGATAGGCAACCCATCCGGCACGCGGTTGCGTCAAGTGAGCCCCGCCCGCCGCCCGCCCGCCTCCTCACCAGACTGCATTTTGAAAACTCGCCGCGCGCTGTCGCCCCTCCGCGCCGCTGCTACGCTCTCGCTGCGGACAAATTCATATTCATACGTGTCCAGCGTTCGGCACGATTTCGACAAAGTACAAACAAAAAAAAAGAAGAAAAAGAAACCTTTGGTGACATCATACCTGCTCTTGCGCGGTGTGTAAGCCCCCTGAGTGCGCGTGCTTGCGTGTGCACTAGCAGCAGGAAGCCCTCTCCCGGTTGAATGGACTCACGATTCCTGCAGTGTGTCGTCGCGATGCACCGCCTATTTCCAGTGACGTTGACGGCCGTGTTTCTTTTCTGCGTTAATTTTTTCGATTGTAATGTTCTGCACTGTTTTCTGTGATATGTTTTTGCTGTCGGGATACGAAGTTTCTCGCCTCTCCATCTCGGCGCAGATCCGACCTGTGGAAAACCACACTGTGATAGTTACAAAGAGCGTTGTGTAATAAAAAGGGAAATAGAGAAAATAGTCTTTATCGAGAGATACGTTTTCTAGCTTCATTTAAGTTCCGCTCAATTTTTAGGAAGAGCGACACAGCCAGCAGGAGATGCCTCTCGTTCCCCTTAAGTTTCAAAGTCACTATTAAATGCAAAGTCTGTGACATTCTTCTCATTTTAAGCTGCAGTACAGCGGCCGCTCATTAGAATGAGGGAAACTGTACAGCGCCGCATGTCCAGACAAACATCTCTGCCTTTCCCGCGAAGAAAGGGGAGGATCATCACGTGTTATGGCGCGTGTGCCGCGGGGCGTGAGACGGCGCGGCGCGGCGTCTGCCTCGCTAGCCTGCTATCATTTTTCACCTATGAAAACTAACATTCTCTTTAGCGGAAAAAACTACTTATTTGCATTTGCATTGCGAAATACTGCCGGGCAGCGCCTCTTTTACTTTTCCCCTCATTCAAATTCAATATTTTCATCCTTTTTAGTATGAGTACAGGAAGTTCCCGGAACCAACGCTCACCCTGTCATGACCAGTGTCAGTTCGGCAGAAAACCGCCAGAACACGCCTGAGTGCAACAAAAGTGCGTATCATCCGCTGCGTACTAGGCAACATCTACACACGCGTGCAGGGAGCTGCCTTGTAGGCAGGCGTCGGCGGAGACCGATGCACGCATATGTCCTCCGGCGGTTTTTCGCCTAATTTTTCGACCATCAGTCCCAACGGGACAGAGACAGCAGGGGCACGGAGGGGCACTCGACGTCTGAACGGGCGTCTTTTATCGGCATGACGGGACGCTTTACCTGGTGGAGCCGGCCTGGGCCTGCGCGGCGGGTACATACCCGGCGTGTCGGCGGCGGGCCGGGCCGAGGAGGCACCTAGCGCTAACGCATCGCCTCCCCCCACCAGCGGAGGGGCCTAAGCGGCGGGGCGGGGCGGGGCGGGGCGGCGAGAGGCTCGCCAGTGCCTGTGCAACCTCCGAGCCGGACACAACACTCGATACCCGTACCGACCGTGGCGCAGCAGCAGCAGCAAAGCCACTCAGATCGTTATTTTTGTGCGAAAGTGTGAGTGTCTGAGGGAAACCAGAGCAAAACAGGTAAGCGCGTGTAAATGTGCGGAGTGGCTCTGCTGCGACGGGACGAGGGAGCTTTTCCCGAGGGGGAAACAAATCTGAATTTTGGTGTACAAGTGTTGTGAATTTTTATGAATTTCCATTGTTTGTTTTTTTGAAATTTTTGCTTTTCCTGAATTTTTCTGCATTTTCCTAATTTTTTTCTGTTTTTTTTTTTTTTTAAATGATAAGGTACACAAAACTTTCAGAGTTGTTTCCACGTGAGCTTTTTCTTTTCAGCGCGGCGCGTTTTGGGGTTGTAGGCCGCGGTGGTGGTGATGGTTGTGTCGCTGGTGCATGTGTCTGTGTGCGTCGCTGCAGCCCGCTGTGGCGGCGGCGGCGTGACCGGCCCGGCCCCAGCGCGTCGGGTCGTCAGGTCGCTGCACCCTCGCCGAGGTGACAATGACTGGCAGACGTCCAGGCAGCCCTGGTCTGGTCGCGTCGCTCGTGCTGGGGACGCCGACACCGCCTATGTAAACTCCCGTGCGTCGAGTAAACTTAATTGTCTGAGTGTCAAGGTACAAGTTCGAAAATTTTCGTATGCAAGATATGCTATTTTTTAACCAGACGAGGTGCACTTCGGCTGGGACTTAGACAAAGAAAGACTGCTGGTCAGCGCCCACGCGATATTGCCAATCGTTCCAGGGAAATGGGGAAGTCTTTGTAAGCCTACCGACCGTCATACCGACGGCCGGACCGCCAGCAGGAGGGCGTGCGGGTTGCCTGCTCGCTCGGGGGCAGGGGAGACGGTGCCAGTAGTCGCGCTATGACAGGCAAATCGGCCCCACGGATGGAGTGAATGGTGGAAAACGTGCTCGCGGCCACCCGACTGTACAAGTCGTTATACAGGAGCTCGGTATTGTTCAGACTCTCGATGCGGTGAGCCGCAAGGAACCAACGCGCTGGGGAACCAAGCGTGTCCAATGATGGCATTTAAGGAAACCGCGCACGCCGCGCCGTTTAGCTCACCTCGCCTCGCCTCGCGCGGCCCGACCGCCATCGGTCCGGTCAGACCCGACACGTACAGTCACAGTGCTATGTCTGGGCGTGCCAAACCGGAGGCGGCGGTGCTGGTGCAGGAGCATACTGGTGTACCTGGTCCTGGTACAGTACAGAGTTCGGCTCGGCTTGGAGGAAGAAAATGCCAGGAACGCGCGGCACGACGGTGGGGGCTAGGGCGCTTCGGGACCCGTGTCCCGGCCGCGGCCGGGTGTGGCTCCAGGGGCAGGGTTTGCTCCAACCGCCGGTTATGGTGACGGCAGCGATTAAGATTGTGGCGCAGCGCGGCGGGGCGGGCGGGGCGGGCGGGGCGGGCGCGGCGGGCGGGGCGGGCGTGGCGGGCGAGGCGCGGTGGGTCGGGCGGAGGGTGTGGCGGAGGCAGGCGCGCACAACCTTGAGATCGCCGGAAGGCATGGAGTGTGTGGCCGCGAGAAAGTGGTGGCATTGAGCGGAAAAGAAAGAAAGAAAGAACGAAACCGGCGGGGTGGGGTGGTCAGGCTGGCGCTGGCAGTGGCAGACGAACGCATCACGGGCGCGAGAGACGAACGGGGCGGGGTGGGGCGGGGCGGGCGTGAGGCAACTGGAGGCAATACGCGTCACCTCTGCATCAGATAATGTCGATGCAAACCGGACGCGGCACGGCTCAGCGAGCCGCAGGAGGGGCCGAGCCAACGAAGAAAACAATGTGCGCAGGTTTATCTTATTTTTATACTCACCACTCTTCTGCAAACTACTTGCTCCGTGAAGAGCACGCTACGCTGATGGCGATGCGTATCGCTGAAGGTGCCCCTGCTGCTACTGCTGCTGAGCATGGAGAGACGAAGTTCGATGGAACGTGCACGGTGGCAGCGAGTCGTGAACGATCGTGCGCGGCTTGCCGGGCTGAATCCAATCGAGATATGCGTATGAAACACACACACGCACGCATACACGTTCTCGTATCACTCGTGCTGGCCCGGGCCGGCCCGGCTCGCACACACTGACATACATACCCACGCGAGGTGCACGGGCCGTACAAGGTGTGTGGGGGTATGCAGGTGGCTCCCCTGACTGAGTTGCACGCGGTATGTTTGCAGCTTTCTCAATGCAGCGCTGCGGCACCGCTCACTGTGCGAGACGCGCCTCGCCTCGCCTCGCCTCGCCACGCCTCGCCTCGGGCCGCGTCTCGCCACCGTGTGTCTCTTTGACAGCAGCAGCGGCAACAGCTAGTCAGACAGCAACCCAACGCAAGCCAGTCCGGCCCAAACGCGACGCGTCGCATACTTTCCACTGCAGCTCGTGCCAATCCCGTGGACGCCACGCCACGCCACGCCACGCCGAGTGCGGACCCGTGTCGGGTCGGGCCGGTTGGGTTGGGACTTATCGCGTTGGGTCCGGGGCCGGCTCCGGGCCGGCGCGTCCTGGTGCAGCGGTTACGTGCCGCCCTCCGGCGAGGCTCCGGCTCGACCTTATCCATACCGCCGTGACAGGCTCCGGGCCGGCGCGGCGGGGCGGGGACAGGGTATGAAGCAGGGGCGTCGGAAGTGGGGATAAGGGGGGGGGGGCGCTGAGCACCCCCTAAAATAATATAGGGGGTGCAGAGCATCCCCTAGACTACGAGCCAGGCAAGCAAGCCTTCGGATTGAATGCTGAGCTCAATCCCGCCTTAAACTTAAAACCTGAAAACATGGAAAATTTTTGCGACAGTAAACCTCCCGAAGGAGGTTGCGGTTCCCGCCAGGCACAGGGCTTTTACCCCCCGTGGCAGCCAACAGCTTCGGTGTTCTTATGGGAACCGGCGCTTTTCTGGCATGCGATCCTGTCGCGCAATTCGACAGATTTGATCCCCGTACTGTCAGATTTAGTCGTACGGTGGTTAACCGAACTGCCCTGTCCCCAGAGCATGGAATAGCTATTTTTGGAGCCAGATTCTAGGACTTATGACCCCACGACCGACCACCAGTCGTGGGCACGGGACGGAACTTCCTGGCAACCCGCTGTCGCTACCAGTGAAGAACCTACCTGGGTTTGAACCAGGCCCCATGTGCCGAGTCTCACAGACACCCCACGGTTTTCGCGGCACCACTAGACCACTAGACCGTCGGCTATTCCACGAGGGAGCTCGGTTGAAATGGGGGGTTTCAATTCCACTCCAAGACTCCAAGTTGTCCTCAGAAAAATTAAATATTTTGGTAAGATTCGAACCTCCGTCCTGCGACTCTCCGGGCGGACACTGTGCCCGCACGGCTACGACGCCACGGTACCAGAAGCCGGTCCACTAGGAGTCAGGCTGGGCGAGAAGCCACAGTCACTGAAGAAACGAACCCGGTGTCATCAGTACGCCTGCTTTCCGTGCACAGGTAGGCCGGCCGCGTAGCGTTATTGGACACTGCTTATAGCACTAGGTGGGCAGTGGTTCAAAAGCCGCGTATTTAAAATAAAAAAAAAAAAATTATACAGGTCCTCGCTTAATTCAGGCAAATTGTTTTACTTCCTCCCTTCTCAAAAAGTAAAATCGCGCTGCACTGAATGGTGAATCGCGTGGGGAATTTTCGCGGTCCTTGTTTTGAACGGCGGCGGGCGCTGACCCCGGGTCGCAGCGGTCCGACTGACCCCTCCGCGTGTCCGGCTGCCCCCAGAGGCGTGGTTAGCGGCATCGGTTAGCAAGGGGACCTTGCTGTACAGCTCGGCTGCCGCTCCGAACGGGAGAGGGCCGTGACGTGCCGTCCCCGACGATATATCTGCGGTGGGCCGCGGGGCCGCGGGGTGGGCTCGCCGCACCGCCCCGCACGGGGCGAGTGTGAATCACCTGCAGATCAGCGTAGGGGAGGCTGAGGCTGGCCGCCAGCCAACACCACCTGCAGAACTGGTCCAGCTGTGGAGTAACCGACGAGGCGGCTGCACCCGTCCCGGTCCCGTCACCCGGTCTGACTCGCTGCTCTTCTTGTACTCGCGCAGGATGTCCCTGATGCGTGTGACGGTGCTCGCCCTCCTGGTGGCGTGCGCGTCCCTGGCGCACGCGGCCGAGGAGGTCATCGTGTCGGACATCGACAACAACGAGGTGCTGCCCGAGAACGATGTGAGTAGTACGGACGCGGCGAGGACACTACCGTGGACGCGTCGAGCACGTGACTACAGCTCCAGGGCTCCCGTTCCCGTGCGCAGGTGGTGCGCGCGCGCGTGGACGAGGTGCCGGCAGGCGCCCCGGTGACGACTGACGCCCCGGGCGGCGGCAGCACGCCGGCGCCGACCCCGACCGCGGAGGGTGCGCCCGAGACAACACAGCGCGCCGAAGACGCCGCCGACAAGACCACCGGCCCGCCGCCGGCGTCCACCACCTCGGCGCCCAAGGACGCGGACGCCCCGACCACGAGCGCACCGCCGCGCCAGCCCAGCACCCTCAGCCGATTCCTCAGCGACATCATCCAGGTGCGCCTCCCCTCTCCTTCCCTCCCCCTGCACCCCGCCTGGCCCCGCTCCTTCTGACGGACCCCTTCTCTATCTGCCGCAGATCCCCATCGCGGTGCTGCGCTCTGTCGGCAGCCTGCTCAGCAACACCTTCAACGGACACCGCGGCAACTCCAGCAGCACCACCGCCGCCCCCGCGCCGTCCACCCCTTGACTTCCCTGACTATCGCGTCATGTCCGCGCCCAACCGCGGGCCCCTGAGCCCGAGCCCCCCACTGCTCGCTACCGAGTGTAGCCTATGTCTATGTCACACGTAGCTTTCCTGAGCAGCATAGCAAGTCGGCCTGATCCCGTCCGAGCCTGAGCCGCGCCAGTGAGGCACCGCCTACTTAATATACCATGTCGCAGGTGGCTGGACTATGTGGGGCGTAGCTAGAGTTATGTCAGCGTTTGCGTTTCACTTTTTTTTTGCGACGATGGTTTTAAGGAAGAAGTGTCTTAGTGGCCATCATAATTGGTTTAAATTAAATTCAAAGTGTTTGCAAGGGCAGTGAGCAGGGATGAGAAAAGTTAAGCGTTAAGTTTAGCGCGAAAAAAAATATATATGAAAACACTTGGCGTGAACGGTGGTGCATGGAAGTTGTCTGAATTCGCGCATTTCGCAAATTAATTTCAAATGGAAGAGTGGATGATATTATAACTTTCTGTGATAACTTTTTAAAAAGTAACTTGCACTGCTGAGTGTGTACGCTCCGCGTGTTGGGGCAGCGGCGCGCGGACTTCCCCGTGAGGACACTCATGCGATGCTTTAGGACGGTTCCACAGAGAGCTGACCGCCCGGCCCGGCGCGCCCCGCAGCCAGCCCTCCCGCTGCCCCTTCCTGGTCACACGGCAGCCACGACGAAGTACGACTTGGGGTGCGTACTACGGACGTTGGTGCCATGTTATGGAGTTTACTTTAGATGTAATATTTTTAATAAAATGGGTTTTGTTACGCAACAACAACCATGAAACATGACCATATATCTCCTTACCAAAAAACCCAATCAACCACAACCGCACTTGAAGAGACTTACCTGTTGATACCAACCGCAGCGCTTTATTCGATCGGAAATAAAGGGAATAGAAAGCAGTCCACCTTCATAAAAGTATCTTCTTTAATAACAACGTACGTCGGTGGTTTTGTAGCGCACTCGGCAACGAAATATATTTAAAAGAGTTATTATTTATATATCAAGGTTTCATTTTTGTACATAATATAAAAGGCATAAAAGATAGCAACACACTTAAACACAACAATTTCTTTAAATCTATAGGTTGAAAAATGGAAAATTTGTAACTGATTTAAGATAAGTAACATACACATAGGATGAGAAGAGATATGTAAACTCTAAGCTCAGTCATATTCTTACTTCAGCATGGTCCAAAATTTATCAAGAAATGAGAGGGACAATAATTATTTACAAAACTACATTGTTGCGATCTGTGTCACACGCTGAAGAAAGAATATGAGGAAAACACAGCTGTTGCAATAATAAAATATTTTAACTGTGTAGTACCTTCTGGGAGCAAGAGTTTGATGAAGCAAAATGTTAATTAATGTGCTGGTAATGGATATCTGTATAAAATTTGAGACGACGCGGAGAGAAAAGTGTTATTAAATTACATTGTACTTAAATGTGTTTATAAAAAAGTATCACAGAAGGTTTTGTTATGACTAGAATGGGCAACAACAACAACATTAACAACGACAATATTACCGTAACAAAATTACATCTGTAAGGCATACATTATTAAAAAGAACATTAAAGGGATAAAATAAGAGGAATGGAGAGATTCAATGAAAAGAGAGATTGGTAAGAGTTCAAAACAATTTGTGTGAAATAATGACGATGAGATGCACATATCTTACCGTCATATAGATTTCAATGTCTCTTCCTTATCACTAATCTTTGGACCCGAGCAAGACATGCATCTTCTTTTTACTTATTACGGGCTCACGCCACATTAGACCACGTTAGGAAACAGCAAATCTGAGAAAAATGCAGTCTGAATACACAACTCAAAATGTCTTCAACGGCCAGGCGAGGCAGAACAAGCAACGCCGGGCCGGCAGCGTCAAGTGCCTCCGGGGGACAAAGGGGCGGGCGCGACCCGGGCGCGGCCAAGGTGTGGGCGCGACCCGGGTCCACCGCCTCCCTCACGCTCACTTCCAGAACCACGACAGCCGGCGCAGGACGGTCTGCTGCGAAGGCAGCGACGCCCTGGGCCTGGCCGTCGAGGACGTGGAGGCGGCGCCCCCGGAGGCAGGCTCGGGCTATGACTTCCAGACTTTGAGCTTCCGCAACGACATCTTCTTGAGGTTGGAGACGGTGCGGTGCAGGTCGCCGTCGCGCGCATCGTCGTCGCTCAGCGTCTCGCCCTCGGAGTGCACCTCGCGGCCGCGCTGCGCCAGGCTGGACGCCCTGCTGGTGCCCGCGCTGGCCGCGCCGCCCGCGCTGCCCCCGCGCGCTCCGCGCCCGCTCGGCCGCGCCGTCGGATCGGACAGCACCTCCTGGACGGGCACCTTCTCGCGTGCGGCCGCGCCCACGCCGGCCGCCGTGGACCGAGCCTCGTCCAGCACCTTCCGCACCATGTTCTGCGTGGCGGTGCGGATGTTGTGGCCGACGCGGAGGCGCCGCGACGCCTGCGGCGTCACCTCGTCGCGCTCGCGCAGGATGAAGCGGCCCATGGTCTCCCAGTGCGCCTGCGTGCGGTACACGTTCTCCTCGTCGGCCAGCACGCGGTTCTGCTTGGTGGGCGCGCCGCCCGCCGTGCCCGCCACCCCCCACTCGAGCTCCTCCATGAGCACGAAGCGCGCGGGGTCCTCGAGGCGGCGCGCCTTGACCAGCGCCTGCGCCAGCACGTCCTGCGCGCACGCCGTGCGCGGCGCCTTGAGGATGGCGTACGGGATCTCGGGCGACACGTTGTACACGCACACCATAAAGTTGTCCTCTTCGTCCCACGTCTTGTTCTCCGGCTTGGTGTCTCCGCCGCTCGGCCCCGCGGTGCTCGCGCCCGTCTGGGCCGTGCGTCGGCCCGACGCCGTGCTCCGGATGGACGACAGCCAGGCGCGGCTGCTGGGGTCGTCGCCGATGCGCTTGAGCAGGAAGCGGCCCTCGCCCTGCCACGCGGCCTGCGCCTGCAGCGGCCGCTCCGCCACGTCCAGCACCCGCTGCGCCGCCGGCTCGTCCTTGCCCTTCTTCTCCCACGAGCGCGCCACCTCCTCCACCAGGATGTAGTCCTGCACCTTGTCCACGCCCAGCCCCGCCTTCTGCAGCGCCTGCATCACCACCTCCTGCGTCGTCGACTCCTGAAAAGACGACACCAGGGCGTGGGTTTAGTGTCATTTGGAAACTAAGCGCTTGCAAGCACTCTACTGTGAACCATGAGACTCTTGCCGGGTCGTCCCTCTTACCTGAGTGATCTTGAGGATGGTGGGCTCGTCCGGCACGACGCCGTGCACCATGAGGAAGAACATCCTGCGCTTGAGCGGCACGAGCGGCGCCGCCTTCTTGCTCTCCTCGGGCGCCTCGCGGCGCGGCAGCATGGCGAGCGTGCCCGCCCCCGCGGCGGCCAGCGCGCTCGCACCGCCGCCCTTGGCCGCCGCGACGGCCGCCGCGGCCGCCGCCGCCGCTTCGCTGTCCTCCATGGCGGCGCCGTTGTAGTCCACGCTCTCCTCCTCGGTGCGCGAGTAGATGAAGAGCGTGGAGAGCGGCAGCGGCTGGTTCTGCATGCTGCGCAGGCGCAGGTGACGGTAGCCCGGCCGCAGGCACTTGAGCGGCACGACGCGCTGCGCCAGCACGTGGCTCGTCGCCGCCTCCTGCACGGTGAACCGCAGGAAGGCCAGCTCGCGGAACATGATGTGGAACGTGAACTCGTTGTTCCAGATGGGGTTGAGAGCGTTACGCTGCACCACCTGTGAGGGAGAGGAAAAAGAAGGTGAGCGCCACGTCAAACAGGTTAGATTTAAGTGAAATTTATTCCTTTTTTGGACGGTGAGTGACTCTACTGACCTTGGTGCGCTGCTTGGCGTAGTCGGCGTGGATGCCCACCACCTCCACCTCGACGAACACGCTGGTGAGTAGCTGGTTGGGGCACACCCACTGGCCGGAGATGACGTGCAGCGACACGTGCGACGAGTGCAGCCCGTCGAACTCCTTGTCGTAGGGGTTGAAGCGGCGGTACATCATGTGCGCGCGGTCCCACATGAGCGACGGCTTCATCACAAAGCCGCACCGTCCGTTCTGCTCGAACATGGCGTGGTTCAGGTGGACGTGCAGGTCCTCCGTCTGGTAGTTGAGCGCCACCATCTGGATGCCGAAGCACCAGTACACGATGGGGTTGAAGTTGGACGAGTCGATGCGCATGCCGGCCGGGTAGGTGCGCATGAGCTGGGTCTCGGTGTGCGCCAGCACGGCGATGGGCTGCTTGCGGCACAGCTTCTTGGCGCTGTTCTCGTTGAGCGAGCTGCACTGGTAGCACGGGTGGTACGGGTTGACGCGGCCGGTGCGAGCGGGGGCGGCCAGCTCGACCGTGCCGGCGCCCAGCGCCCCCAGGCCCAGGCCCAGGCCGCCCTGCGGCGCCTGCCCGCCCGACGGCGGCGTGCCCGGCGCGCTCGACGCCAGCGCCAGCGTGGGCTGCGTCGCCAGCCCCGCGGCCGCCTTTTGCATCATTTTGGTGGCCGCCATGCTGGCCGTGGCCATGCTGCCGGCCAGCGGCTTGGGCTTGTTCTTGATGGAGCTGTTGGGGCTGATGGTGTTGAGGCCTCGGAACTTGATGGCCTGTGGACCAGAGAACAGCTCGCTTGGTAAACGCACGCCAACGACACAACACACTGGTTTATGCCACTTAGGGGGCCAGATGGAATAGGCAACCCTCTGACACTCAGCGCATACTAGCCGTCAGAGTAAACAGGAATACACGAGGGAGGGTGAGGGACCTACCTGGATGTAGATGACGAGGTCGGACAACTCTTTGGCAATCTGCGAGGACTGCTTCTTGAGCTTCTGTGGGCCGAAGTCGTCCTCGGTGGGGATGCCCCAGTCGATGCGACCGCCCACCCCGGGGATGATCACATCCGTCTTGTGCAGCGTCTGGAGCGTGCTGTCGTGGCTCGACACCGAGTCGGTGCGCGGCGGGCCCGGGCCTCCTGCGGATAGGGGAGGGGGGTTAGAGGGCTGGTGGTCGATGGCGGGCATGCGGCCCGGTCCTGAGAAGCGAAGGACTAGGAACGTAGGCATACCTTCGATATTCTCGTCGTCATCGTCGTCATCATCGTCGTCATCGTCGTCGGAAAAGTCGTTGACGGAGCCACCCGACGTGTTGGAGATGATGGAGGAGGCCCTGGGCTGCTTGTTGGAGGCGCCGCGGGCGTGCGCGCCGGCCCCGGCCCCGGCGCCCGCCTGCTGCTGCGCGAGTGGAGGCGCGTGCCCGCGGGGCAGCCCCAGCGGCATCGGCACGTCCACCATCAGCTTCTTGTTCTTGATGAGGATCTTGTAGCGGAGCTGCGACGGCGAGGGCAGCAGCGGCTCGTCCGTGTAGTCGGTGTCGAACATGTACTTGGAGACCAGCTTGTCGCCGAACACCGACTGGAAAGGTACCGAAGAATGTTAGTTACTCGACATAAAAATCAATTGACTGGCACAATAAAAATTCAGAACTCGGCCCGAACCTGAAAAATGTGCGCCATGCGCGCCTGCTGCGGCAGCGAGCAGTGGTTCTCTATCGACAGGATGACCGGGTAGGGCGAGGTAACGAAGGCCGACTTGTTGATGGCCTCGACGACGGACCGGAAGGGTATCTTGGTCGTGAACGTGTGGCCGTGGTAGATGAGCGGCGTGCCGTCGTCGCCGTCCCAGCAGTCCAGCTCGACGCAGCGGCACCCCGTGAGCAGGACCTGGCTGTACAGCTCGACCGACGACTCGCCCTTGAGCTGGTGGCCCGTCAGGTACGTGTTGTGGCTCGAGGCGATGTAGTAGTGCGACATGGGCTGCTCCATATCCGAGTCGTCCGGCGCCATCCGCTCGTTGACGAACGCATAGTTGTCCTTGTCCATAAGGAAGCGCGCGAAGCCCTCGAAGGACATGCAGCCCTGCGTGCGCAGCGTGGGGTCGGGCTCGTGGCGCTGGATCAGCTCGCGCACCTCGTCCTCGCCGCGCTGCTCCAGCTGCTCCGCCTCCAGGAACTTCATGAGGTTGGCCAGCGTCACCACCTGGCTCTTGGACGTGTCCACGCCGGCGCAGTTGTTGACGATGGACGCGGCCGCGATGGCGTCGTAGATCTTCTTTTTCTGCAGGTTGGTCGTGAAGCTCTTGAGCTCCATCATGTCGAGCGAGCTGTTCCTCGTGAGCAGCCCGATCCTCTGCGGCGGCTTGGGCTGGTGCTCCGGGCTGCTCTTGGTGCTCGTGTCGTTGAGGGAGGAGTCGGACATGGAGCGGCAGGTGACGGCGTGCTTGTCGAACAGGTCGCGGAGGTCCTTCCGGGCGCGCAGGCTGCGGGGAATAAGAGCAGATGTTGAGAACAGCGCACAAAATGAGAACAGAATAGACGGCGCCGCGCACTTTGAACAAGAGTACCTTTAGAAAGGTACAAACACATAACAGTATTGCGGGTCTGCCTACCCAAGCGGCCACGGCTCCTAACGGCAGGAGAGGGTAGGCAAACCCGTATACTGTAACGTGTTCTCTAAAACACCCGGTACATCGCCTTTACCTGAAAGAGCGAAAGAGCGCTACGTAGTCGGCAAAGTCCAGCTGCGTCTCGTGTGTGATGGAGCCGCGGAAGTGTCTCCAGAGGGGCTCGCTGCCGGGGGCCGTGCCCTTGCCCTGCGCTCCCGCCGCGCGGTGCAGGCTGTGGTGCGTGGGGCTGCTGGAGGAGATCTTGTCCAGGTTGTCCGCCGAGCCCTGCGGGCTGGGCACGACGCCGTGCACGCCCGGCCGCACCTCTATGTCGCTGGAGATGGACCGGGAGCGGCTGGGCGCGCCGCCCGTCATGGCCGGCGACGTCCCCGGGGTGGGCGACGGCCCGCTCGAGCCAACGCCCGGCCGCCGCAGGTGAGTGCCGATCACGCCGTCCCCGACGTCGCACGCCTGCTTCAGGCTAAGGTCCTTGAGCACGGGGATGTTGCTGATGGACTTCTTCTTCTTGAACTTGATGGAAGCGCCCCGCCGCAGCGTGCCGTTGTCCGGCGGGGACATGCGGCTCACGTTGGTGGTCGCCGCCCAGTCGCGCCCGCCAAACACCTGCAGGTGCGAAAGGGAGGCATTGGATGAGACTATATCCTGACCGTCGGGGCTCAGGCCATGTCCGCGATCGACACGCCGCCCTGTCCGACAGCAAGCAGGGGACACCGTATGTTCACACATCTCACCCGAATGGCGTCCGCCACCAAGGGCCCAACGCAGTTCTCGTCGAAGTAGAGCTGCAGGTACTGCTCTTTGAGCCAGAGCATGCGGCGGTCTGTGAGCTGCATCTGCCGCTTGAGCCCGCGCACCACCCAGCTGAGGCCCTGGTACCAGATGCGGCACAGCTGCGGCGGACACAGCAGGTACAGCACCCGGTTGTCCGATAGATTGGTGCCAAAGACGAGCGCTAGGCAGCAGTCCTGCGGCTGCATGCGCTCCATGTTGTAGCGCTTGAGCGCGTTGTTCATGTCGGGCTCCTTGTCCTTGTCACGCACGCCTGCACGGACACACCGGCAAAACGTCACGCGACTGTCACGCACACACATCGATGGCGCTCTCCGCGGCGTGCGCATACTCACCGAGCGCGATCTCCTTGACGACGGCCAGGTCGAGGTAGCCCTCCTCGAGCGAGACGCCCGCCACCTCGCCCGGCGCGGCCAGCAGCTTGGTCGCGAGCCCCGGCGCCACCAAGTCCTCCGGGTTGGCCGACAGCTGGTAGTCGGCGGCCGAGGAGCTGCCGCTCGAGCCGCCCGCCTTGCTGAGGCCGGACCAGGCGGGCCGCCCCCACGTGAGCGTAGCGCACGACCGCTCCAGCCGCACGTACACCAGGGCCGTGCGGTTGTAGTCCGACTCCCAGTGCACGCACGTCGTGCCGTGGTGCAGGATCTGCGCGTCCAGGGACCAGCAACGAGACGGGTTAGCCCGAGTAAATACTGTACCGCCTCAAGTGCAGGCGCTTCTCTACTTGGTGTACGCGGCTGTGATGCGGGCCTGCCTACCCACGTGGGCTGTCAGGCGCGCTGGGTAGGCAGACCCGCAGCACACTCACAGTTTTCTCTGTCAGCCGGTACTTTGGACATTGCCTGGCTGACAAACAAATCGGGAGTACCCCCCGGCATAGGCGTAGAGTATCGCCGCCGGGGCCGCCGCGGCCTCGCGCGGTCGTGGGGTATCGCCGCTCCGCTCACCTGCAGCACGTGGTGGTCGATGCCGGAGCTGGAGATGGGGAACAGCGACACGCCGTGGTCGTGCGCCAGCGGCTGCACGGGTCGGTACGTGTCCAGCTCCAGCGCGTAGTGGCGGTCCTCCGTGTCGTCCACCAGGTAGCCGCGCTCGATGGACGCCGTGTGGATGCTGAGGTGGTCGCGGTGCGCGTCGCGGCTGGTGGGCGGGTCGCGGTGCCGCGCGTGGTAGTGCTGGTGGAAGCACGCGATGCGGTCCATCACGGCCTGCGTGCGGTACACCTTGTCGATGTTGATGAGGCCGCCGTGGCCGATGCGCGTGAAGAAGTGGTCCTCGCCGTTGTAGTCCGAGATGAACTGCAAAGGGGACGGGAAGGGCGGTTAGAACGTATGGACGGCGGCTAGCGGCAATTAGTCTCATGGCAGTCAAGTTTGTCATTAGATCGTCGTTAATATAATTTTTCCAGTCATGCCAAAAATGCTATTTATCAAAGACCAAAGAAAATGCTCACAAAGATTTTTTTTTATAAAAAAGAATATAAAGATGAATATAAATTTTAAAAATATGAAACCTACATAAACGGACAATCTAGAACACAATCAACACTCTAAACAATTTCGAGCTTGAGAGAGACAAAGTAGTGCGACACGAATCTGACTGAACAGACTGAAAGTCAACATGCATGAGAAATCAAATCCTCATAACGCAATAAACGGGCTCCTAATAAAATCATTCCGAAAAAACCCACAAAAAAATCTACACACTGTCTGTACACTAGAGACCATGCGGACAATAATGTAGGTACGAGGTGTCAGGAATCTAAAGAGAGAGAGAGAGGGAGCAGTGAAAATAGGCAAAAGGAGCTGGTGGCTGAGTGCGCTCGAGTGTAGACCCGATTACCGCGGCTCGTCCCGCCCCGTCTCGCCTCTGCGTGCCTTCCCATCCCTTCCCTGCCATTCACTCGTCGGGGCTCAACAAAAGGCAAGAGGATGGAAGTCTGGCTGGCGGTGCTCCCAGCGCTGCGGTCGAGAGAGAAGGGGCGGGGAGGAGCACCCCGGCCCGGCGCGCCACGCCCCATCCCACCACGGCTTTAAATGCCAGCGGAGTATGAGAAATCGGGAGGATTGCAACCGCAAAATGCCAGTGCCAAGGCGGTATGCAGCTCCAAGCTGCTCCGCGCCGCAGTTGATACCCCCCGCCCCTACCCCTACACCCCCCGTCGCCGCCTAAGTGCCCGCCTACAGTACCATGGGACCGCGTGGAAACGACCCAAATGTCAACCCTACCTGACTCGCTAGGGGGGAAAGGGGGGTGCCTTCCCAAGCGCGCCCCCGCGGGGAAAGAACGCTTTTAATCCATCCACACTCCCTTGTGGTTGCTGTTCTGCATGTGCGTTATCCTCCCCTCCCTCATAAAGAAATTACAAAGGCGGAAAAAAGGCCAAAACAAACCAGCATGCGGCGCGCATTCGAATGGCAGACAGGGGGGAGGGCTGCGTGATCATCCGGGGAGGTTCATCCAAACCAGCGCACTCACACTCGTCTAGTCTACACAAGAACTGGACCCGAAGTACCCGGGGTCTCTACGCAATAAGACACAGATTGACACAGCGTGCAGTAATCCGAGGCCAGGCTCGCCTCTTACCACTGGCCGTTCTTTCTGCTTGTGCCCGCGGTGGCCGTGCCCCTGGCCGTGCCCCTGGCCGTGCCCCTGGCCGAGGCCCTGGCCCTGGCCAAGCCCCGCACCGTGCCGTGAGGTGGTGGTGGTGGAGGTCGAGGTCGAGGTGGTCGCCCTGGCGGCCGGGGCCGGGTGCGGGTCGCTCACCTCCAGTCGTCCGCCGGCGCCGGCGTCACCGCCCGGCCCGGCGGCCGCAGCCGACGCCCCGAGGCCGACCGACGTCCCCGACGGTCCCGAGGAGCCGCCCGTCGGCGAGGGCGACGCCGACGACGGCGCCAGCACCACCAGGCTCGGTGTGTCCTGCACGATCTCGCGCAGCTCCCGCAGGAAGGCGCCGAAGAACGGCACCACCTTGCACTCGGGCATGGCCAGGGCGCGGTGCAGCGCACGCTCGTACTCGGCAGACAGGAGCGCAGCCGACAGGAAGTCCAGCACCGGCAGGGACTCCTTCTCCGTGATGGACAGCCAGAACGGCTTGAGCTTGTCGGACCTGCAAACGCAACACGCCACGATCTTAAATGAGCTACCGACACGCCAAGTTTAGCGGCGGACAGGACAGACAGACGCGCAGTTTTGTCAGGACACATGAAGGCAGGCAGGGCGAGCACACATGGCGCGGTGGCGGAGCAGAGGTTGGAGGCGCCAGCGCAGTGTCCCCCGACGAGTGGCGAGTGACGACTGCAGCCCGGAGGCAAGTAGTTTCCGCCGGCCTACAGCCTCGCATACAGCTGAAGGCCGAAAGAAACCCCTTCCCCAGGGCCGGCGAGGTGAGGCCGGCGCGGTGCGGCGCGGCGGACCTTAACCTGCAAGGCTTACTGCGGTAAGCGGCGACTGATGCACACACACACACACATGCACACGTGCACTCTGCTCGAGGCGAGGGCTTACTTGAGGCCGGCCACTATCTCCATGGCGCCGTTGAAGTTGCCGATGTTCCAGCAGGCGAGCCCGACGCGTAAGATGCACGACAGGTAGGCCTTTCGCTCCTCGTGCGTCGGCTGGCAGATGATGAGGTTGGTCACCCATGACGACACCTGCGGACACGGCTCGTCAGACACGGGGATGTTGAGGTTCAAGCCCTCGCCACACGCCGGAAAGTATTTCCTTGATTTAAAATCATTTGCACTTTTCTTTTTGACTTTGAAAAGAGACTACTTGGCGTGCAGCAGGTACACGTGCGGGGCGGGACGCACCTGAATGAAGCGGTTGATGAGCGACCGCACGGACGGCTTGTTGTCGTCGTGGCCGGGCTGCGCGCCCCCCGCAGCGGACGCGGCCCCCGCGCCGCCCCCGGGGCCGCCCCCGCCCCCGCCTCCGCCGGCCACCCCCAGGTCGAGGGTGACGTGGCGCAGATAGTCGATGGGCTGCACCTGGTAGAACAGGTGGTACTCGGTGTCGCCGAGGCGAAGGGCGACCTCCTCGGGGAAGTGAAGGAGTTTCTGCAAGGTCTCCAGCTCTTCAACTTGGGGTGGCAGCAGCGGCCGCTTTTCGACGCCCGCCTGGGCCGTCGGGCAGAGGAACGAGTGGTCCTCGAGGAAGTGGCTGTCGAGCTCTTGCAGGATCTCCCAGAGCGCCTTTTTCACGTCCCGCATGTCCGTTTGGGTCGGCACGACCAGCGACCAGCGGGTGGCGCGGAACTCGAGCTGGAGACGGTCATGGGAGCGGCCGCCGCAGGTGCGCCACTGGAGGGAGAGAGCGTACCCACGGTGAGAGGGGGGAGCGAGAGAGAGCGAGAGAGAGAGAGGGCGGCACCACTCGGCGCGGTTAGATTACCTGAACCAAATCTGTAGTCTCCTGCGACTTGGCGAGGATCTTGGTCTTGTTGTCCAGGAGCACGATCTTCTCCGGGCCGAGGGCCAGCAGGCGAGCGGCCTAAAGAGGTGAAGAAAAAAAATATATTTCGGCTTCAACCCCACGATGGGATTGCGTTTCATGGCGCCTCGCCTCGTTCCGCCCGGAGCTGCCCGCGCCGTGTCAGTCCGTGAGGGGAGGTAAGCAGATTACGAAGAAATGGAAGGGAAAAGGAAAGGGCTCCGGCCTGAGGAGAGCGGGGTGGGGCGGGGTCCGTAGGGCCGCCGGACCCGAATCGACTACTAGGGGAAAGAGATTATGGGCAATGGTTTGGGAGAGGAACACACTACAGACAGTTTAAGGATGGTAACGCAGCACGCGCCGTGGCGTTGGGAGCAGGGGAAAGGCCAGTCTCCCCAAAAAGCAAAAAAAAATCCAGCCACCAGTTTTAACAACTGGCGTATTAGAGGGGCCGACCACGTTCAATGAGCACAGAATACTGTACGTAAATTCGTACTCGTGACACTTACCTTTTTCTTGGTCTTGCCACCACGGAGCAGCTCTTTGACGGGATAGACCTTGCAGCCGTAGGCGGGCAGGCGGTGGCAATTCTGAATGTAGAGCTTCTTCAGCTGCAGCTCGTAGTCGTAGACGGAGCTGTGAAACAGCTTCCGCTTCTGGTCCTGGAACAAGGAGAGAGGCCGAGTCAAGCCGAGCCGAACGCTGGGTCGGAGAAGCCGCACAGTGTCAGCGGGGTTCAGGGGTGGGGTGGGGGTGGTGCGCAGCGGTGGGGGTAGTTTGAGAGGGAGGGAGGTGGGTGGCGGGGCTGGCGCCCTGCCGACCTCCCCCCGCATCCCCCGCGAGATGTTTGTCTTCGGCCACACTAACTGGCCCACAATAAACGACTGCATTGCGGAGTCTGTCATCTCCGACCCTGGGCTGCCTGCCTGACTGCCAGCCCCCGGGGCGGGGCGGAACGGGGTGCGTTATCTGTGCCGCGGCGTGAGCCATGCACTTCCCCGCCCCGCCCCGCCTTCCTGCGCGAGAGGCCAGACTTCTGGTTGTGCTTGCTGGCTAAGATTTACCGGTCAATTTGCCGGTCCCTTGCCGCCTCATGCCGCCCCGCCCGCCCGCCCGTCCGCGCCGAGGCGAGGGTAGGAAAGAGGAGCGGGTTGCACCGTGTGGTGAAAGAAGAGGAGGGAGGGGAGGGGGCGGTGGAGGGGAGGGTGGCGCCGTGCTGCTGCCACTTCGGCGACCCATCCATTCAGGACGGCCACTACACGGCCATGACACCACTCGGCCGCGCCTCGCCCCGCCACGCCCCGCCCCGACCCGCTACCACCCGACATGAGGAAAAGCAAACAGGGCGACTGAAGCCCCCGGGCCCCGCCCCTCCCCCGTGCATAGCTGCCAAGTCAACCGGCGCCTCCCAGGCTATTGACGATGATTTAAAAACCTCCCCGACAGACCGCGGCGGGCAGGTTCGGGCAGGGCGGCGCTGTCTGACCCAGCCTGCCCCTGCGACAAGCTACAAGGAGGTGGTGGAGAGCCCATCCCAGCCCAGCCCAGCCAGGCCGGCGCCCATACCCATGGCTGCAGTACAAGCATTCGCTGACGCGACAATGCCGCTGGGCCATGATTTAGACCGGCCACGAGCGCACCAGCAGGGCGAATTTGGACGGGGGTAGAAAATAAGGGATGGGGCCGGGACGGGGTGGGGCGTGGGGCGGGTCAAAGTAGTGGGAGGAGAAGGGGTGGGAGTCAATAGGGCCCCATACATCGCGACAGGCGGGCCGCGTCGGTAAGCTGTCCCTTATCTGTGCTTTATGGACTACGAGAAAAGCCCGGAGACACGCCACTCGCGCGCGGATAGATAGATAGATAGATAGATAGATAGATAGATAGATAGATAGATAGATAGATAGATAGATAGATAGATAGATAGATAGATAGATAGATAGATAGATAGATAATATAGAGAATACGAATCCTGGTTTACCTAATGTATACTCGCTATGGCCCTGTAGGTATGTGGTTTTGAACACAAGTTCCACGTAGTCTCTCTAGATATTGGCTATGCAGATTTCCGGTAATTAATAAAAGGTAAGCCGAGGAGTCGGCATTGGCAACGAAACGCATGAAGATGAGTGAGACGGGGTGGGGGGGGGGCAGTTTGACTAAATCTGGGAGAACCAAAACAGGATCGCGGATACGGGCCGGAGGTGGGGGCAGGGGGCAGGGTAGCAGTCCCCTGTCTGCAGGGCCGGAGCAGCCGGAGAATATGGTGGAACAGAATGAGGTCGAAGGGAAGGCCAGGGGGCGGAGGAGGGTGCAGGTGGAGGGCGTGGTGGGCGGGTGGTTGTGGCGTCACCCGGCCCGCCCTGGCCCCACCCGGCGAGGCCCGCCACCCATACTGACTCTTCCAAGTGCGGAGGGCGCGGCCGAGCCGGGGCGGGCTTCTGTAGGCCTTGTGGGAGAAACCCAAACCCGTCCCCACCCCAACCCCAACGCCGTCCCGTACCTCTCCATACTCTTTCCATAGACACCCCTGCCACCCAGCCCGCCCCCAGGGGGTGCAGGGTGGGGATGGGGGCGTATGGTAATGTCAAGCGGGCGTCCCGGCGGCCGCGACGAGCCGGCGCCGCCCCTGATGAGCGCCTGTAAGCGCCGCCCCCACCCCCGCCCCCGCCGGTGCGTGAGCTCCACGCCGCGCCACCCAGACGGCCGGGCCGGGCCAGACCCAGACCGATCAGCTAAACCGAGCGGCTCGCAGCAGCGGGGATGGCAGGCAGAAATAAGCAGCGCCGTGATTGGAAAATGTAAGCAGCACAGAAGAGAAAACTCAACTCAAGGCGAGAGAGACCGAGAGAGAACGAGAGAGTGGGCGGTGCGGCGCGCCGCCTCAGCGGGGTACTCTGATTATGGCTCTCTCTCTCTCTCTCTCTCTCTCTCTCTCTCTCTCTCTCTCTCTCTCTCTCTCTCTCTCTCTCTCTCTCTCTCTCTCTCTCTCTTACTCTGCCTCTTTCAACCCCTTTCACTCTCTCTCTCTCCCCCCTCGTGCCCCCCCAAGTGCACAGCCAAGGAGGGTGGACAGGCTGAGCTGAGCTGGACAGCGGCTCGCCCCCGTGGCGGGGCGGGCCCCTCCAGTATAGCCGCGGGTGTCCCGGGCGAGGGAGCAGGTGGGGGTGGGGGCGGGGTGGGGACGACCCAGCGATGGCGCTGCCACGGTCCGCCGAAGAGGATTAGCGTCATGCTTTACTAGAGGGGCATGACGTGGGGCGGCGGGAAGGCGGGGTGGCGGGGGGCGAGGGCGGAGCACTATTGGAAGCAAAAGGGGTAAAATCGGTCCAGCCGTCCGACAGCGCCTCGCTCCACCCGCCGCCCCGCCACGCCTCTCGTGACCCTGCGCACCTCGCTTCTTCTCCCTGCCGCCCGCGCGCCCTGCGCCCCGGAGAGTACGGCACACGTGGCACGTGGCAATAAACCTTTCAAAACTCTTTGCCCTTGTACGAACAAACCCAGGCGAACACACGAAACTTCTGGCGCTGCTCGAAAACCAGTTCGGCTGCTCAATCGCGGCTCGCAGCACGAGCACCCCGCCTGTGGAATGCAGGGTAGGCCACCCGCCGGCGGCCGCGCAGCAGGGTGGCCTACCTCGCAGGCTGGGGAGGGGAGGGGAGGGGGCGGGCGCGCCCCGGCCCGGCCGCTAGGGAGGGGAGGAGTGGGGGGGGGGGAGGCCGCGCTCAATGGAAGGGCAAATGGGGTGAATGAATCCGCCTCGTGCCGGCCTCGCCTCGCGCGCAGGCCGTAGGGGCGCAGTGCCGAGAGCAGCGAGCGGAGAGGAGAGGAGAGGCAGAAAGCAGAGGCCCCCTCTGCGGAGATTTTTGCTATCCGCGATTCTATGCGGCTTTCAGCGCAGTCGCACATTCCGTTCGCACTGCACACTTGTGTTGCCCCGGGTGTGCGATGAGCAAGTGCTATGTAAGCGCGACACGCCAGTAACACATGCACGCTCTCGCGGGGCGGGGCGGGGCGGGGCGGCGCGGGTCCTGCGCGACAGGACAGTATATGTATGGGGCGGAATCACAACCAGCCGCCACCCGCTCCGCTCCGTGGCATCAGCAGGCGAGCATCGGGTGCCTCGCCGCCACGCCGCCCCGCGCACCCGCAGTACGACAAAACAGATGTGAGCGGTGGTGGGGCGGGGTGAGGTGGGGCGGGGCGCGATATCGAAGGGCACGGCTGGCCCCAATGGAGCCCGCGTCCCCTGATGCACGACCCCCCGACGTGGATGGGGAATCCATAACAAGCACTATACACATTCCGAATAATCTCAGAACCCAAGATTTAAAAAGATCAGTAGCCGCTTGACGGGGACGTGACGACGAGACGGGCCGGGGCGGCTTCTGTCCTGCTCACCTGCTGACGACCCTGTCGGGGAGAATGACAGGGTTGGCGACAGGACGGGCGGATAGCGCGGCAGGCCCGAGCCAAGGGGTGGCGCGCCCCGCGGGCCCGGCCGGGGCGGGGCGGGGCGGGGCGCGCTGGACCGGCATTTCAATCGCGGCATTTGCAATGCATTTCGGCAAGCAAACAAGTCCCGGAGGGCGTGCCGGGCCGGGCCCAGGCGGGGCTGCGAGGTGGGGAAAAATGACGGGGTCGTCAGGCGGGTGAAGGGGTGTCAGCGGGGTTTCAAACAAATTCGACTCATTAGGAATGAGAGAGGGAAAGAAAACAGGTCACGGGAGGGGGAGGGGGCGGGGGGCTCACTGTAGGCATGATGGGAAAGGGAGAGAAAGAGAGAAACACAACTATTAAAAGTGTCCCTGCCGCGCCGCCCGAGCGTGCGGGAAATCGAACCCGTGGCGTGGCGAGGGCGAGAGGAGACGCAAAGCGAGAGCATTCGCAAGAGCGGCTGCCATAAAAATTCAAATCTCCACCGGCAGCCAGTAGGCCGGGGCAGGGCGGGGCGGGGCGGGGCGGGGGCGTCCTTGGACTGCAGCGCCGCATGGCCAGGCCAGGCCATGGCCATCCTATCCCGTCCTCACCTCCGCTGATCACCGCCATCACATCGGCCCACCCGGCCGGCCCGCCTCACTCACTGCACGCGATCATCGGGCCGGCCAGGGGTGCCGTACCGCGAGGAGAGTTGGACGAGGCGACGGAGAAAGATGGAGGAAAATGAATAATATCGTGGGGGGAGAGCACGGGGAGGGGAAGGGAGAGAAGGGAAGGGGATCGACGTAACAAGGAGGATGCGAATAAGGAAGGGCTGTGCGGGGCTTGGCGGGGCGGGGCGGGGCGGTGCCGGCAGCGGGGACCCTCTCGCCTCGCGGACCCGAAGGGCAGGCCAGGCGGTCGTGTTTTCCGCGGTACAAAATGCAATATGCATGAGAGGCTGGGTCAGGTCGAGTCCTGGGACGCCGGGGGAATAGTTTGGCGCGGTGCTGCTGGGCTGTGCGCGGGGCTGGACCCGCGGGCGGGGCGGGGCGGGGCGGGGCGGGGCGGGGCGGGGCGGGGGCGGGGCGGGGCGGGGCGAGTCGCCACCTTCTGATGTGGTGGCGACGAGCCCTGCCCTTCTGGAGCACTAGGGGATGGGTCGGGGCGGGGCGGAGGTCGCCAAATTTCAGATGGAGGACGATGCTGCGCGCCGTCATCGTAGCCATGGGCGCAAAGACAAAACGACGGTCCGGGCGGGGTGGGGGCGCGCTGAACACTGGCGGCCGGGGGCCGGAGTCAATCTAATAGCACGGACTGATGGGTTTTAAACGTCATCATCATCATCATCATTACCGACGCCAATGTCCTCGTCGAACCGAGCCGAGGTCCGCGACCATCGCTGCTGCTAATGCTCGCCTAATAACTAATCCGAGCGGGGCGGGGCGATCTCGCCAGCCCTCATCAGGGCGCGAATAACGAGGAGAGGACGAGCGTCAGAGGGGAAATCTTGTAATTGTGTCACACCACGACCCCGGCCGGTGCAGCGCAGCGCCCTGAGCGCTACGCTCCGCGTGCCCCACTACGCTGTCACGCTCTACCCCTCGTAACGCCACAGAGCGTTACACCACACCGCGGCGGCAGTGGCGGCATGCGGGTAAAAAAAAAACACACACACACACCAAAACGTCTGTGTGAAGGTCTGACCTTTCCGCGGAAAGTTTTGCGTCAAATCGCAGCGTCTCCGTTGCGGGGTGGGCGTAGGGCGGCGGCGAAGGGTCGAGACTGGCAGGGGGCGGGGCGGGGCGGGGCGGGGGCGAGGGGTTAGGGAGGCGCGTGGGCTGGGCCGGACGGCTCCTCTCCCTCCCCCTCCCCCTGCTCGGTTGTTGCCCTACGCCATAAACGACACCAGCTACCCGTCCAAAGGCAAGGCCGGACCGAGCGGGGCGGGGCGGGGCAGGGCGGGCTCGAGAACCACTTGAACGCGACTGCCCCGGACCGCACAAACACAAAGGCATCAAACGCTGCTTTCTACGAAATATGCGAAAATTCATAAGACCGCCGAGGTCGGAGATGAAGGCCTCCGCTCCACCCGGCCTGCGCCGAGAACACGCCCCGAGCGCGCCGAGCACGTGGGCCTGGCCCCAGAGCACTGCACCTACCGCGGCCTCATATCTTGAGCACGTCCACGACGATGAGCACGTGGCGCTGCGAGCCGCGGTGCCGGCTGTCCAGGTCCAGGTGGTTGCCCAGATGGTTGCTGCTGCCGCAGCTGGGACAGCTGGCGCAGCTGGCGCTGGACGGCGTGCGGAGGCCGAGGCTGCCGAGGCGGTGCGCGCGCCCGCTCCTGCTGAGCCCCACGCGCCGACTGAGGGACCACCAGTTGCGGGGAGACGGGGCCGCCGCGAGCTCCGCCGCCAGCTCGCTGCCGAGGGATGCGCGCGCGAGGCAGGACGCCTGGAGGCTCTGGCCCAGGCGGACCTCCTCGGCCGGGCCGGGCCGCGCCTCAGGCCCGCCGGGGGAGCTCGCCCCCGCAGCCGCAGCCGCCCCCGAGACGGCCGCCGCCGCGCCAGGCCCGCCAGCGTCGCGCCGGCCGCGTCGGCACATGGCAGGCCCGGCAGGCCTCCAGCTCCAGCGGGGCCAGGCCAGGCCTCTGCGAGTGTCTCTGCGCCACCTCGCCACGCGCCACGCGCCTCTCGCCTCGCGCCCTACCGCGCCTCCAAATGTCGACTAACCTTTGAGCAGGGCCACCACCGACATTTATAGGTTCCGCCGGTCAGAACGGCCAGGACGGGGTGGGGAGGACGTCGCGGGGCGGCGTGGCGGCGCGGCTGCAGAGGAGGGGATGGAGGAGAGAGGGCACTGAGGTGAGGATAATCGTGTGAGGGCGAGGGTGAGCGGGCCAGGAGAGAGGGAGGGGAGGGGGCGTGTTGGAGGGGAGCGGGGCGGAGCGGTACGCGGCACGGCTGCCGCTCCAGGTGATAACTCTCTCACCTGCAGCGCGCGTATGTACCTCTGCTGGAGTCCCTGGAGGAAGGCGGGGGGCGGGGTGGCTCAGGGCGGGCTCATTATAACGGCACGGCGCCGCTCCGACCGTCCGATAGACTAGCGCGGTGGTCGAGTCGATGCCAGGGCGGGGCGGGGCGGGGCGGCTCCGGCTCAATGCTTCCTACCCCCCACCGCGCCGCGGCCCCACGACCCCCCGCGCTAAACAAAGCGACTGTCCGGCAGAGATAGCGCCGCGGCCCCAAAGCCGATGCGACACGACGCAGTGGCGCTGTGCACAGGCCAGACTCGTTCTGAATGATATTGGCACCGCAATAGGCACAGGGTGGGCAGGGCAGGGCGGGGCAGGGTAGGGCAGGAGGGGCGCAGCGGGCCAGGCCGTAGAGATGTAGGGGTGCGTGAGCGGCGGGCCGGCCCGGGCCGGTGTGCCGCCCCGACAGTCAATGCAATATGGACGCGGGGGCCGGGGGAGTGAGGCACGGACCGCACCCGAAAAAAAAACACCACTCATCAGCTTGTCCAGAAAGCTCTGACCACATGAGTACGCGCTGTTCAGAGCGCTTCGGGTCTCCCCTCCCCCCCTCCCCCTCTGTCTCTTAGCCGATGCGCCAGCGAGCGCGCTCAGCTCCGTACACATTGCTCGGCCAGCGGTTAACCCTTTTCGGACGCAGTCAGCAGGGCGGAACGGTGAGAGGCAGAACGTAACGTGCGAGGGAGAGAGAGGGCGACGATGCGAGCAAGGGAGAGGCTAAGTTGGTCGCGTGCCATTTTCGGCCTTTCAAAAGACATCCGCCGGCCCCTTAACCGTGCGGGGGGAGGAGGGCGGGGGTTGTCGATCTGCCGCTACTCACCCTGATGAGCCTGGGCATGTTCTTGGCGTCGTGGTAGCACGGCGGCAGGCAGTCCTCCAGGCGGCTAGAGGGAAGGAACGGCGCCTGCGTCGAGCTGGACGGGTAGCACTTCCTGAGGATGCTGGACGGCGTCTTGGGGTTGGGCGTCGTGGCCAGGGCGGCGCCGCCGGACAAGGCCGCCGCCGACGCCGGGCCGCCGCGGACGCCGGAGGACGACGACGAGGAGGCGGTGCCAGCCGCGGCCTGCGTGGGACCGCCGCCTCCGGAGGCGGGCCGCCTCCAGGAGCCGCCGCTGCCCGAGCCGCCGCCGCCGCCGCCCCCGGAGCCAGCCTCGCCGTCGCCCTCCTCGCTGCCCCCCTCCGCCTCCTCGGCCAGCGGGCTGACGGGGCGGGCCAGTGCGCCCCCCGAGAAGGCGGGCACCGGCAGCAGAAAGCTCTCCTGTAGGACAAGAACAGCGCGGGTCAGAGCAGACATCTCCAGCATGACATCGGCACACAATCCACACAGGACAATAGACTTCCCACAAAAAAAAACACACACAAAAGAAATTGCGCCTTATTTTTCTGTAACATGCGTTCATTTTTCGCGGATTTGGGTAACAGGGTACCTCCGTAATGAGCACGGCATGACGGCGATGCGAGTCGAGCACGACGATGGTGAAGCCGAACGTGCCGTCCACCACGAGCGTCGTCACCGTGTGCTGCATGGTCACGATGTCACGCGCCCGCTCACGCGGGCACGCGCACGCTCACGCGGCGCGCAACGCTCGCACATACGCTCACTACTTGCGTTTTAAAACCATAATGGCAGCATTCGCCGCCGTTAAATAAACACGACGGAGAGGAAAGCTATGACGGCGCGGCGGGGCGGGGCGGGGCCGGGGCCGGGCTGCTCCTCGGCGGCTCTCAGGACTGCCAACCCAAACACGCGGCGCGGTGCGGCGCGGCACACTGACTCTCTGCAGTGCCGCCAACGAGCCGGGCGACATGCCTGCGTTAACAATCTGCGAGGAAAAGGGGGGAGAGGTAGGAGACGGGGAGGGGGGCGGTGAGCTCACCGTGTGACATGTGTCGTTTATTTTGCATCGTGACGGCCGAAAATTAGAATTCCGTTTTGGGCCAGATGGAATATGGACCAAGAGGGGTCGGGGGTCAAAAGCGATTACAGCTGACTTTTTAGTGGTGAAATTTTTTCCTTCGTGCGCCTAGCCCGAAGGTGCGTCGTTCTAAAATTAATGCACACTTAACTGGCGTGCTTGTAAGTTGAGTGCGGTTAGGGAATTTATTAACAGAAATACTGCGTGGATTTGGACACGTTGTTTCAGCGCTCTTTCTCAGTCAGCTCAGGTGCTTGTCTTTCCCCGCGAGGCTAGCCCATTTAGCAGCAATTAGACACACACACACACACACAGGCACGCCGGCGGCGCGGTGGCAGCCCACCGGCCGGGGAAGATTTAGGGCGGGGGGGGGGGGGCAGGCTGGCGCTTAACAGGACGAATAAGCGGAACATTCGCATTTCGCTTAAAAGTTTCGTGGAAAATTCACAGAGGAAAAATGGAAACGGGTAAAAAACGCCGGGGTTAAGGAGGGTCTGGCCGGTCTGCACTCGGAACAAAAGTGACAGTGGAAAAGAGAGAAAGAGAGAGAATTAAAGAGAGAGGAGGGAGGGAGAGATAGAGAGTGCAGGAACGGAGTAAACGGTCCTGCCCCGCCCCGCCCGCCGGCGCTGGCCAGGGCCCGAGTCAATAATTGAAATGTGAATAGGAAGCATATGAGGAACGAGGAGAAAGAGAACGTTGCTGAGTAACGAGAAAGAGAGGGAGGGAGAAAGAGGGAGAGAGAGAGAGAGATGGAAAAGGGGTGGTAGAGAAGTGATCAGTTTCAGCCCAATGTGGCTGATAGACGGGGAGGGAGGGGTGGTGTAAAAGGACACGACGACAGAGCCTGGCCTGGACCGCGGGGCGGCCCGGCCCGGCCTACGCCCCGGGGCGGGTGCAGCCCCAGCCCCAGCCCCAGCCCCAGCCCCAGCCCCAGCCTCCCTAGCACGGCCCGGGCCGGGGCGGAAGCCTCACTGTATCACTCTCGAGGACCTTGGGGGTCAGGTTTCGGGTCGCGTCGCGGCACACCAGACTCGGACTCCCCTACGACGACGACGAAGCGGGACGCCGCGGCGCGGCGGAATATCAATCCGCGTGTCCCATTTGCCGCCTGCCTCCTTCTCCTTCCAGACCTCGGCCGGGCCGGGTCGGGCCGGGCCGGGCAGGCTCACCTTGTCCTCGGAGATGGTCCTGAGCGCGCTGGCGTCCACGGGCGACATGGGCGCCGCGTCCCGCACGGAGGGCCGGCCCCATGACTCCTCCAGGCGCAGCTGGATGCCCGCCAGGCCCGCCGCCTCCTCCTTGCTGCACGGCAGCTCGCCGCTCACCACCAGCTGCACCAGCTGCAACAGCAATAAGAACATGGCGGATCAACAACAGCGACATAAGTAAAACGCAGCATACGTATGCATTTAAAATAAATATCGACGGATCGATCAAATGCACTGAGCCATACAGGCTATGGCAAAATCCGCACGGCCTTGTTCGTTTCATCTAATTAGGCACGAAGTAGCCTTATTTTACACTATAAAAGCACTCGAAAAGTCTTCAGGAGCAATAGCCGTCCAATTCTATTTTTGTTTGAATTTCCAGTGCTTCTACTTTAAAACGAGATCACAAAAAATCACGCAAGACGAAGAGATGGTGTGAAGCGGTCCAAAAGTGGACGACGGTTTGGACCAAATTTAACGCGATCAGTGATCAGAGGCGGGGGGGGGGGGGGGGGGCGGGCCGGTGGGGCCAGTCGTCGGAGGCGCACCGCTGCTGGGGCGGGGCGGGGCAAGGAGGCCGCGTAGCGGGACGTCGTGGACTGGAAAGTGTTTGGGACAGACAGGTGAGCAACATAAAAGAGCTTTGGAGCGCGGGCAAGGGAGAGGGGGAGGGGAGGGAACGAAAATAGACCTTTGACTCGCACAGAAAGGAGAGGTAGGGGAGGGATAGGGAGAGAGACAGAGACAGAGAGAGGAGGGATGGGGGAGCGCTGCGCACTGCCCCGCGGGCCCCGCTGCGCTCATGACGCAACCCTATATGAATACGTTTGATAAAAACATGAATTACATGCAGTCGTGCCTGGCCTTTTTTGCTGAGCGAGCGTAGCAAACAAAGCTCATGGCGCGATGACCGCCTCACAGAAAAATACGACCCGATCCAGCGGAACGTCATGGTACTAGCCTGCCCCACCGTCCCCCCTCTCCAGGAGTTCCCACCCGCTATTACAAGGTGGTGTGGCGCCGCGCCGCGCCGCGCCGGTGTGGCGGTGTGTGCTGGCTTAGCGCGGCAGGGCTCGGGCCGGGACGGGCTGGGCGGGGCGGCCCTTTGAGGTCCTCCCCTTGCCCGAGTGCCTACTGGAGCGCGCGGCGGCGGCGCGGGGCGGGGCGGCGCGGGCGCGAGGGGTGAAGTGCTCTCTTCCGCTAAATCTACCTTGGTCACACCGCGCCGCGCCGCGTGCGGCGTGCTCATCCGCGGACCCTCGGCGCCCCGCCCCGCCCCGCCACGCTCGTTTGAGCTTAAACATGCCCGCCCGCCGCCGCGACCCGCCCGCGCCCGCTCCAAAATGCCTTATGGTCAGCAGGGGCAGCGGTCAAATTATAGCAGAGGCGGGAGGGAAAGGCAATTGCACCCGACAGAATAGAAAAATTAAAACGAAATAAGGAGGCGATGACGAAGGCGGTCGGGGCCGCCGCGCCGATGTACCGAGCAGTTTCTAGTCGTGTGATAACCACTCAAAGGGGCTCCAGCAATCCCATCACCCACTTGACATGACGGCGCGCAGGCAAGGCGGCGCCCCCCCCCCCCCTCCTCCGCAGGCGTGCCAACACCCCGCCGCCCGGGCCGTATCGTGTGCGGCCGCCAGGGCCCCGCTGCCAACTTTGACGGCGACCTCACTCTTTCGGTTTCAGGTTTTTCGCCGTCGGGTAAACGTACACGCGACTGCTGGTACGCTCGGGGCTCAGCTCAGGTGACCAGGTCTACCCTCTCGGTGTGGTCGTCGCGGCGCTGGCGGGGCGGGGCGGGGTGCGGCGGGGTGCGGCGGGGTGCGGCGGGGTGCGGCGGGGTGCGGCGGGGCGAGGCCTGCGCCGTGGAGGTCCGGCCGGCCGGCCGCCCGCCCTGCGCGGGTCGCGGTGATCCTCACAAGACCGTAAAGTAAAGTGTGTTTCCAGTTGGACGCGCGCACGCGTGGGGACGGCTGGGCTGGGCTGCCGGTGCGCCGGTTACTCGCCGTTTTACATCCAAATATACCCTCTGGCGCTACCGCCGCCCCTCCCCACCTCCTCACCCTCCCCGCACCGGACAATGCCGGTGACCAGGACGGAAATAGATCAACACCCACATATCGAAGCGCAGAGTCCAATTTAACTTGGGTGTGTGCGAAACGATCGGTCTATATACCTCTCAAAAAGGTTTCAAATGATATTAAAAAAAATCTTTTAGGAGAATTTTGTTTCAGCAAACCGAAAAGTCAACAGTTAAAAAAAGCACGCAAAAATTAGTCAATTAGTTGCCAGGATTGTCCGTAGTTTTTTCCATGGTTGTCACGGAACTACCACCCGGGTGGTAAAGTGTATATGAGGATGACTTAAGAAAAAGTGCAGCAAACGTCCATGGTTTTCTGTGCTAACCGTCGAAACTTTTTACATAGTGTGGGTCGTGCGCTGTAGCTGTCGCGGTGAAAGCTTACTTCGTGGTTGAACGCGTTAGCCCGATTAAGCTCTGTGAATGTGGTGGTCAGACACAAGAACCCCTGCAGCAGGACAGGGATTTCACCATGGTGTCCTCCCGAATTCGCAAAAGAGATTCAGTAATGTGGGATCAGAGCCATCAAGACCACACTGCTGGGAACACGTTCCTATAGAAATAGTTCTGACGTTAGACCTCTTTTACGACTCAGTGAGTTGGGTGCAGTCGTTATCCAAGGAAATAGTTCTATGTTCGTTTTGTGTCACGTACTAAAAGTGTCGAAAAGTTTATAGTGAAATTCCTCACATAGAAATGTGTTTATTTTTAAAGCAAAATGTGGTAGTGCCGGGTATGCGCGTGCGCGCGCGCGTGTTGGCAGAGCAGAGCGTGTCGCAAGCGTCCCTATCCACGCCGCACCACGCCGCGCCACGCCACGCCGCTGCAAAGCTTCGACAAAACCCTCTCGGGGACGTGTTTTTACGATGCTCTATTTTTCCCGCCAGAAGTAACAGCAGCACTGCCATGTGCTGACTGTATGTGTGTTTTAGCGTCGAGTGAGAGAGAGAGAGAGAGAGCGAGAGAGAGGGGGGGGGGGAAGCAAGGGTGGGGTGTAAGAGGAAGAGCACACAAAAGAGCCATAGGGGAAGAGAGATGGAGACACAGTGTTGTGCACTGCAATACAATCGGACAGGACTAAGCCCTGCTGTGACCTCAGCTCGGCCCGTCTCGTCTCGTCGACCCCTCTGCAGTCCGAAGCTACTCGGAGGGAGGGGCGTAAATACCAGAGCCATGAGTCGTTGCTCCCCGCCCGTCCGCACCGCACCGCAGTGACTGTCGGGGGCTGAGGGTGAGGAACGAAGACCCGGCGCTGGCTGGCCAGTCCAGCTGACACACAGAGAAATTTTCTACCGAAAGAACGCCATACACACGTTTTGAAGCACGCCGTTTACAGTTTGGGGTGACTTTGCCTCATTTCGGTGCGGTAGTTAGTTCCACTTGCGATGCAAAGCGGAATAAGGGGACAAGTCCAAATCTCTACTTTTAAGAGAATTAAAAAAAAAAAAACTGCTTGTACACAGTTTTCCTGTTATAACACCATTAATTGCCGCCACTTTCACCGAGGAAAGCTGCTGGAAGATGCTATTCATCATGTTGATGGAAGTTTATCGCGGTTTGTCGCCTTGCTCGAGCTGAGTGAGTCGCTTATGGGTAACACAGAGCCAGTAAGGCGTCAACGCACGAGAAGAGAGGAGGGGAGGGGAGGGGTCGAGGGGTGTGAGCGGAGAGCATGGGGTAGAGAAGCTCCTGGCTGGAGTATGAGCCGGGTCGGGGTGGCACTAGCAACCCCCGTCCCGTACACCGCAGGGGGTACGGCCGGCGCTTCCACCCCCTGGAGTCTCTTTCCCCTGGGGATGTTGCCGACGCAGGAGTAGCGACGTCAATACCGACGTTCGCACAAGGGATGGAGATACTAAGCACTACATGAGCCTGCACGCAAAGTTGTACGGAAGCCCGTATTAAGGTATGAATAAAAATCTGAAAAGTGGCTTTAAGAAAAGAACTTCTCTACCCTGCAAGTCGGATAATAAGAGCACAAAAGTCACCATTGGGCTATTGCTCGACGTGCAGCGAAAGTTGCAGGAGCTCCAACTCTTTTCCAATACTGTGCCGATCGGAAAGGCGACGCCGACTTTTCTCAACTTTTAGTGCAGCTGCCTCTTCCTAACCTCCCTCCCCCCCTCTCACTCTGGCCGCGAGCCCAGGCAAAGCCCTATCCCAGGACGCTACACGTGCGATAAAGACAGCAAATACAGCCTCTCTCTCGCGCGCAGGGCTTGACGTCAGGCCAAGCCTCTTAGAGCGAGCGAAAGGAGAGAGAGAGAGAGATTTGGGAGGAGGGGAGGCACCAGCTGAGCCGGGTCGCGTCCGCCGGGTCGGGCACCTCGCCAACAGCCCAGTCATCGGACAGCTTGTTTCTGCGGGTTAAGGTACAACAGCGGTGGGTGCGCTGTGGGGCTCTGTGACTCGGGGACGGGAGCAGGTCACGCACACGTGCTGGCCTTGCCCAGGCGCCCCGCCCCGCCCCGCCCCGGCCGGCATTGGACCACCACGTGCTCCACCACGTGGATGACAGGCTTGCTTAGAGCCGGTGCCACCTGCGGGGCCGGGCCGGGCCGGGCCGGGCCGCACGCCACGCACGTCAGAACACCCCGGCGCCGCGGGGCGGGGGCGGCGGGTTTCTCGACCCGGTTCGCACCGGCGAGGCGGGGCGGGGCGGGGCGAGGCATAGTGGCACGGTCCTGCAGTGTCCGGCTAAGACGAGTCCAAACCCGACGCCGTCAAAAATTATAAATAGGCGGCAGGCCAGGGCCCAAGCCAGTCGTCTCTCCCTTGGACCGCGACCAGGGCGTGGCGGGGCGCGGCGACGCGCGCGCCACGGCGCACCATTGTATCGTGCGGGCGGGTGCGGGAGGGAGGGGGCCGGGAGGCGGCCAGGACCAGCCAGGCCTGTGCAAATGGCAGTGTCCGCGAAAAAAAAAAAAAAAAAAACTCGGCCGCCTCTGGAGGAGGCCCGGCCGACCGTCCGAAAGGCAGGGCAGGGTGGCGTTACCAACTGTTGAAATGTGAAATACTGCTCCCCGCCCCGCCCCGACCCGACCTCCCCAGCAGGCCTGATGCCACCCCCTGGCCAGCCCCGCCTCCCTCATCAACATCTAATCGTGCTGCAGAGCAGGGAGGGGAGAAAAGGGGAGGGCGCCGCGCCGCGCCGGGGCGTAGAGGAGAGGAGGGTCCTCAAGACGAGGGCAATGTCAAACTTCCCTAAGAGTCAACACGGGGCACAGCGCTGCGCCAAGCAAACTGAGTGGCGGTGTGGAGGAGGGGGGGGGGGTCGTACCCTCAGAGTTAAAACATTTAAAGATTTAGCCACCGCCGCAGTAACGTACAATGTACCGGTACGGTCGGCCCGGCCCGGGCCGAGTCGCAGTCAAACTGCCATCGCTGATGTTGTGAACTGCCTCCACGTCGGGGGCGGAGTGGCTCGCAAGCGCTATAGATCACAACTGCTACAGGTCACAAGCGCTACAGCTCGCTAACGCTACGGGGTCGAAAGCGCTACGAGTCACAAGCGCTACAGCTCGGTAGCGCTACGGGTCACAAGCGCTACAGCGAGAATCCGAGCACTTGGTCCGAACAAAAAAATAATAATAAAAAGAAAAAAAATACGCGGTGTTCGAACCTCTGCCCACGTAGTGCTATGAGCAGCGTCGATACCAACGACGCCTCGCGGCCGGCCCAGCACTGACCGGAAAGCAGGCGCACTCATGACTCCGGGTTCGTTTCTTCGGTGACTGTGGCTTCTCGCGCAGCATGACTCCTAGTGGTCCGGCACCTGGTACCGTAGCGTCGTAGCCGTGCCGGCATAGTGTCCGCGCGGAGAGTCGCAGGACGGAGGTTCGAATCTTACCAAAAAATTTAATTTTTCTGAGGACAACAAGTTGGAGAGTGGAATTCAAGCCCCCCATTTCAACCGAGCTCCCTCGTGGAATAGCCGACGGTCTAGTGGTCTAGTGGTGCCGCGAAAACCGTGGGGTGTCTGTGAGACTCGGCACATGGGGCCTGGTTCAAACCCAGGTAGGTTCTTCACTGGTAGCGACAGCGGGTTGCCAGGAAGTTCCGTCCCATGCCCACGACTGGTGGTCGGTCGTGGGGTCATAAGTCCTAGAATCTGGCTCCAAAAATAGCTATTCCATGCTCTGGGGACAGGGCAGTTCGGTTAACCACCGTACGACTAAATCTGGCAGTACGGGGATCAAATCTGTCGAATTGCGCGACAGGATCGCAGTCCGAAAAGCGCCGGTTCCCATAAGAACACCGAAGCTGTCGGCTGCCACGGGGGGTAAAAGCCCTGTGCCTGGCGGGAACCGCAACCTCCTTCGGGAGGTTTACTGTCGCAAAAATTTTTCATGTTTCCACGCCACGTGCGTAATTTTTCAAGGTTTAGCTCGGCTCGGCTCCGCCTAACGAGCGGATTCTCGCTGTAGCGCTTGTGACCCGTAGCGCTAGCGAGCCGTAGCGCTACCGAGCTGTAGGGCTTGCGACCCGTAGCGTTAGCGAGCTGTAGCGCTTGTGACCTGTAGCGGTTGTGATCTCTAGCGCTTGTGACCTACGTCCGTCGGGGGCCCCGGGGGCAGAAGAGGCGAGGCGAGGCGAGGCGGGGCGGGGGGGAGGGGGGGGTGAGCACGGGCGATTAGCGCGCGGAGACATGTGAGACACACAGTCGCGCCCTGCTGGCGTCCTGCTGGCGCCCTGCTGGCGCCCTGCTGGCGCCCTGCTGGCCCGGTCGGCAGGGAGCAGCAGCACCCGTGCCAAAGATCTCGTCGTGCCGGGGGCGGGGCTGTCAGCAGGACCGGAGCTCCCGGAAGTAAGGAGACACACCGGAAGTAAAATACTCAAGTGCACAGATTGCGATCGCGATACCTTATAGCTTTCATTATGCGGGCTCTCCTGCGCGAGTGTCTCATTGTTTTTTTTAAAACCCCACTACACATAGTAAAAAAATATTCTTCGTTGACAGTGTATTTGAGGGCCGGTTGCCAGAATTGCCATTCACTCGCCCGTGGTCGAGTAGCGAGGGACGTTTCACGGCGAATCCCAGCATAATTCAACGCGTCGCTGGGCGGCGCCCAGCCGACGAGAGGACTGGGGGAGGAAGGGCGAAGGGGGGGAGTTGCGGGGGTGCCGATAACGACTGGGTGGGGCGGGGCGGGGCGGGGCGGGGTGGGCGAGGACGCGCCCAACAACCGTCAGCGTGATGAAGCGAGGAGTGAGGTGAGGGGCTGATCAAACGCGCTAACGGGATAACGAGTCCCCCGCCGCGCCGCCGCGCCGCACCGCGTGACCAGCGGCGGCGGCGGGGTGGGTGTCGCGGGGCGGGGCGGGGCGGGGCGGGGCGGGGCCGAAAACTCTCAAAGCGATGGTCATTCATGTGCAGCGGCCCAGTGCAGCGCGGCGCGGCGACCGGACACGACTGGACCACGCGCCACGAGTGCGCGCCGCACAATTAATTAGTGTAGAACCCCTTATTAATTAACATTTGCCTCCCCTCCACTCCCCGCCCCGCCCCCGCCCCCGTGGCTCATCATGTGGATCTACGCAGTCATGGGCTACAGATTACCGCTGCCCCCACACCCCTATACGCCCCCCACTCCGCACTAACGTGTACGAGCAATCAGTGCTAGTGCCGCCGTGAGAAAAGCCAATGCTCTCCCTCCCGCCCCTCTCTCTCTCTCTCCCACTGGAGAGGTGTGCGACAGGGAGAGCCCGCAGGCGTCTCGAAGGGGCCTCCCTTCCCCTTGGTCCGCGCCAAGCCGGGGCAAGCCCGGCCCGGACCCGGAGCAAATATTTGAACGCCTTACGCGATCTGATACCAGACGCCCCGGCCCGGCCCGGCCCGGCCGTGGCGTGCGGGGAAGGGCGGGCCGGGCCCGCTGTTGGCCATGGCCGGGTACACCTGCAGAACCACCGGCCTCGTCCCGCCTCGCCTCAGGCGGGCACACCGTCTCTCTCTTACTCACGTGCTCGTCCAGCAGGTGGGAGAAGGACGCGAGGCGGATGCGCCGGGTGTACAGGATGCAGACGTTCTTGGGGTCCGACAGGCGCTTCTGCCTCGTCCGCCAGGACGCGCGGTGCCCCGCTGGCGCCGGGAGCGCGCGAGGACCGCGTGGCGCGACTGCGGACGGCTGACCACCACCCTCCGCGTCCTCATCGTCCTCAGACAACGCCTTCCAGATGGGAGTGTCGAGCGGAAGCTGGACGGCCGGCGGCGGCGGCGACGGCGCGTCCTCCACCAGGGTGTCCTCGTCCTCATCCGAGTCTTCGTCGGAGTCCTCACTGCTGCTGGCGTCCTCCTCGCTGCTGGTGCAGTCCCCGAGAAACGGGTCCGACCACCCATCGCGCACCGGGCCGAGCAACTCGTCCTCGTCCTCCCTGGCGTCCGCCGGCAGCCTCAGGTCCCCACAGGCGTCCTGCTCGGCGTCCTCCTGGCGGGCGTGGTTCCCGCCACCGCCGCTGCGAGCGTCCTGGTCGCTGGTGGCGGGGTGCACCGCGTGCAGCGACGACCGCAGGATGTTGAGGGCGCACTTGGTGACCTCGGAGACGCGCGCGGAGAGCGAGTCGGCCCTTGCCGGCCAGCGGGGCGGGGTGGAGGCCGGCGCGGACGAGGGCGAGGAAGATCCTCGGGCTGGGCCTCTGGTGGCCGCGGCCGGCGAGCCATCCCACGTCGCCATGTTGCCATCCCGGGAGCCATCCCGCTACCCCGGCGCCGACGACCGCCCGGGCTCCACCATCACGGGCAGGGCGCGGGGGCGGGCCGGCGGGGGGAGGCGCTGCACGCGCCGACGGGGGTGGGGGTCGGGGGCGGGGGCCCCGCGGGGGAGAGGACGGCAGGTACGGGTTAGTCACGAGTACAGCGCCCACCCTGGGAACGGAAGCGCAAAAAGGATTCCTTTGATCCTAGGCGGCGCGGGGCGCGGTAGGGGTCTGTCAATCGCCTCCACCGCGCACCGCTCCGCTTGCAGGTGCGTCTTGTGGCCGGCGTGGTGAGCCGTGTATATTTAGCGAGGGTGAGCGGGGCGGGGCGGGGCGGGGCGGGGCGGGCGGGGGCCTCTGCTGCCCGCTGTATAAACACAATACCCGAGGTGAGGTTATGACAGCGCGCGCGGCTCGCCCGCTTGCGCTGTGCTGCGCCTGGGCTCAACTAGTCCCGGACTCATCAGGCGGGGGCGAGCCGGGCAGGGAGGCGATGAGCGCAGGGATGAGCCCGGCGATTACCCTCCGCCCGGCCGCAGGGCCGGTCCGGTGGGAGGTTGGGAGGTGATAATACTGTTGGATATGCCGGGGGTACACGGAGGGGGTGCATAACCACGCCCCGTCAAAGTTGTATTTTTTTTCTAAATTTTCTGAACGGGGTCAGGCCGGCGGCGCGCCCGATAATCAAGCGCTATCGGCCGATACCGCGCCCCGCCCCGCCACGCACGGCCTGTTTGCATCCCACCCGCTCATCACGTGGTGGGCGGGGCGGGGCGGGGCGGGGCGGGGCGGGTGTGCCACCTGCAGCGGGCGGAAGGACGCAGTCAGGGACTTCCTCATAGAGGAACGTCACGTCTGCAGCCCGGGCACTTTAGAGAGATGCAGCCGCCCCGCCGTATTCTCGTGTGTCGCGTAGAGGACCGCGACCCTCTCCGCGGCCCCGGGGAGGACTGCGGCCCGTACCGGCCGAGCCGAGCCGAGCGCTCCTCATGGCGCGGCGTGGCGCTAGCTCCCATGGGACCGCGGTGCGACGGTGGGCGGGCAGGGCAGGGCGGTGGCGCCGCTGCTGCGGGTGAATCGGGGACAGTCGAGGGCCGTTTTGTGTGTCCTGGGCTCAGCGGGAGATAGCGTATCTGAGGGGGAGAAGGTGGGGGGTGCAAACCCAGCAGCAACTGTCCCATACCTACCGCCCACCTCGCCTCCCACCCCGCCCTGCGCTAATGTGCTCCCTGGATCGCGGTAGCACGGCCCCAATCCCCTTTTAAAAAGAACTCCCCACCCCTCTACCTTTCCATCCTCGCCCCCTGACATTGCTTTCGCAAAAAATAATAGCGTTGGTGAGAGCGCAGCCCCCAATTCCAACAACTCCTTTCATGCAACCTCGAAATAAAGCGAAAAGGGCGCTGGCGCAGCTGCACTCGACAAGAATCGAGCACTGTAAGAGTCTTTTTGTTTTCGCCTGGTGTAACGCCTTAGTTTGCCGTTTGTTTATTTTTCCGCCAGAGGAAGTGCCCCGTTTAGCGGGAACCGTTCGCGTTGCATTTTCGTGAGTGAGCGCGAAGTTATTCCCACCCATTCCCTTTCTCACTCGCGACGCGGTACATGAACACAAAGTACACAGCTGCACCGGACGGGGGACGGGGTGTTGGCTTTCAAATCTGCCGTGTCCACAGCGGGTCACCATTTTTCCTGTTGCCGCGGGGAATTTTCGTACTCAGCGCGAATCAATAGGTGAGAGAGAGAGAGGGATAGAGGGAGAAAGAGGGAGAGGGAGGGAGGAGGGGGAGAGAAGAAAGAAAGGGGAGAATGAAGAGAAGAGAGTAACGAAAAGGGGAGAATGTGAGTGGGTGTCGGAAGCGTGCCCCCTCACACCCACTGGCATAGCGATGATGCCACCTCTGGCTTTTCCAGCGTTTCTACGGATCGCGCTAACTGGTCCGCGCCACAAAGAGCTGGGCGTCGTGGCGCGGCGTGGCGGGGCGGAGGGGGCAGGGGGCGCAGGGTTCGCCCTGCTATTTCAAGAGACCCGCTCACTCGCACGCCAAACAGCGGGCGCAGGGCCGGGCAGGGCGGGGCAGAGCACGGCCGCGCCAGAAGACCGAGGCGTGTTACCTCCAAACTACCGGGGTGAGAGACTTTACGTCGCGGAGGTAACCAACCAAATGGGCTGGGCCTGGCGGGGCCTGGCGGGGCCCGGCCCGTCCGCTGCAAGGCGCGGGCAGCAGACCGGCGCGGGCAGCAGGCCGGCGAGGCGCAGCACGCAGCCGAACACGTACAGCTTGTATTCATGCAGCCATTTCGCCGCTAAAAATAGCACCATTTCCACGCTTTTTGTAAAGTGTTCTGGACCACCAAAAAAAGAGAGAGGGAGAAAAAAAAACGGCGCGTGGAGAAGGGGAGGCGCTATGGGGGACGGGGTGGGGGGCGTACTAGAAACAATTATTATTGCACCACTCTGTGATCACACGATGATGCATTTACAGCAGCGGTTTACGGTTGGGAGCTTTGACCGATAAACGGAATATGTTTGCTGCACTGAGCAAACCAAATTAGCTACATTCACATAACTGACATTTAAAGCTAAGTACTTAGCCGTATTTATGGTGAACTTTCCTTCTACAGTTAAAAGTGTAGAACTAAAGCGTTCGCCATTCACAAGGGCAGAACTATTTGACACCCATTGAGACCGAAGAAAGCTACTCTCCTTACAAACCAAAGAGTTACTAACGGAAAAAAACATACGCGAGCAATATCCAAAACCCGTCACCGCACCCGGCGCATCGCGTATCTGGCGCCCTTGATGAACCTGCTGTTCACCCGCTTTTATCCGCCGGGTAAATCGTAATTGATACTTTCACTAAGCGCGGCATAGCGGGCTGTCGTTGCGGTACAGGATCGCCCTGGGCCCGGCCGGGGGAAGGGGGGGGGGAGAAGGGCGCCAGGCAGGGATTACGTCCCCGAGGCCCAATCTTACAGCCTCTGTGTGCGGGAGGGGGGGGGGGGGGGGGGGAGGCTGCGCCCTGAGCAAGGGGTCGACGCGTGTAGCGATTAGATGAAGAGTTCGGAGGGGAAGCTCCTTCAGGGTGGCGACACTGATGATGACGCTGATGACAAGAACGATGATGTGTGGAGCACTTTCACTCTCGGTGGCGATGGCAATCACTCACACACACACATTTCACTTTCACTTTATCCACATGACACCACACTGCACTACAAGAAGCGGGACGACACCGCGCTTGGGGCTGGAGAAGTTTCGGGGGCGGAGGGGGGGGGGCACTGTGCACCAGGCGACCGCGCGCCGAGAGGACACCGCCGACACCAGACACCTACCACCGACCGGAGCAGGAAAAAAACCGATAGCCGGCGCGCACGCGCTACGTCACGTCACGTCTTCGCGTCGCGACCCTACACGACGTCGCCCACGTGGGGGTCCTTCGCGATGAGGACGGCAGGTTCCCGCCAAACAGCCTGCGGCCCGCGTGGCGTCCCGTCTCAGCTCACGGCGCGGTGCGGCGCGGCGCGGCGCGCTATTCTCGCCTCCGACAGCCTCGGCTCGCCGCCGGCTCGTGCTGTGGGGGACCGCGCGGTGGGACCGCCACCGACTGGCGGGGCCTAGCCGAGCCGAGGCGAGGAGCGGAGAGGAGAGGAGTCACCCGCCCGCCACCAGGTCGGGCCGGGCCGGGCAGCCAAGACCACGGCCCGCCGGGCTAACGGGCGGGGCGGGGCGGGGCGGGGTGCACGCCCGGGCGGGGCGGGGCGGCGCGGCGCACGCACTGACCAGGGCGGGGCGGGGGTCGCCCCCTCCCCTCTGTGTGTGTGTGTGTGGCGCTGGCTCTGGCAGATGATGCGTTGAGTATCTGCGTCAGCGGCTTGAATAAAGCCCCCTCCTCTCCCCTGCTGTTCGCCGCGCCACGCCGCCCGGCAGCTATGCAGTCCCGCCGGACGGGCGTGCGCTGGCGCTGCCTACCCTACTCGCCCTCGCCCGCGCGCGGCTACGGTTAAGGTTTCTCCGCCGCTCCGCGAGGAGAGAACTCGGTCAAGTGCGAGTCCGCGGCGCCTCCCGCCGCCGCCGCCGCCAAGGCAATCGTACATTTACTTCTTATCGCTTCCCTGCAATTTCGCTAAAAACGTTGGCGGGTGAGTGAGCGCGTGGTGCGGGCCTCGGGGCGGGGCGGGGCGCGGCGAGGTGGGGCGGCGGGGTCCTGCCAGACTGTTGTGGTTGTGCCGTCTGGTAAACACGGCGCGGCAGGGCAGTGGCGGGGCGGGGCGGGGCGGGGCGGCGGCGCCCATATAGGGCCCGTGCGCATGCGCCTTAGCGTCCAGTCGCACGCCCGGCCCAGCAACAGCCACGGAAGTGCAGCGCTGCACCGCGTGCCCACTGGGCTGGGCCACGTGGCCACAACCCCGCGGAATTCTAAACGGCACGCACCATCACAAACTGGAGTGAAATAATTCGCGAGAACTTTCTCGAATAAGCGCAGTACGAACAAAGTTCCGCGTACGGTACGGTTCCCGGTGCAGTTAAAACCATGGGGGAGGGCAGAGGACGTAGTAGCGTGCACCGCGACGAGGTGAGACGGCGGGGCGGAGGCCATCCAGCGGAACTGGGCTAGGCCAGGGGGGCGTCGCGGCGCCGGCAGGGGCGGGGTGCGGGGCGGGGTGGGGCGGGGCGGGGTGCGGGGCGGAGTGGGGCGGGGCGGGGCGGGGCGGGGTGAGGGCGCAGAGAGTTCCGCCCTAGCCATGCCGCGTGGAGTAATTATCTAATTAATGGTCGTCCAGCTGCCGCCCTGGTGAAAAGGGCCTGTAGGGGAGCAGGGGGGGCAACGCCCACTTTTCTCCCTCTCGGGACAGGTGAGGACTCCCGAGGGACCCACCCCGCCGGCCGTGCCCCGCGTGGCCGAGTGCGCGCGCGGCGTGGCGTGGCGTGGCGTGGCGTGGCGTAGTGAGCTGGGCTCTGCCGTATCCGCTTGTTTACTCCGCAGCTATAGGGTCTCGTCTCAGCCGCGCCGCTCAGACGGGACGGCCGGCAGGCGAAGCTAACCAGTCACTGAACGGAGCAGCCGCAGGGCGTTTGAGAGAAAGAGTGAGTGAGAATGAGAGGGAGTGAGAGAGAGAGCGCGCGAGAGAGTTTAGTATCACCGCCCTCGCGAGAAACTCCGCCCCCGGCGCACGGCGCCATAGCGTCCAATCTAGCCGACCCGTTTTTATTTTCCCCCGGCTGCAGACGGTGGCAATATTCAAAGCAGGTTTATATACGTGCCTGCCTCCCCCCCCCCCGGCCGCCCGGCCCGGCAAGGACCTCATACGTAATGCAGGACATCGGCACATACTCGGGTAGGTGAGCGCGCCCGCCCCGCCGCCCCGTCCCGTCCACCGGCTCGAGCGCGCGAGCGCAGTTTCTCATCCTTCCGCTCGCTAGCACGCGGCCTTAGACCGTCCAATATCTCTCTTCTAGTCGCCCAGCCATAGGAGCAGCAGTCTGCTATTGCTGCGGCCGCGGCATGTTTGTAGAAAATAAAAGGAAAACAGCGAGTCGAGTCGAGTCGAGTCGAGTCGCGTCCTTTTTCCCGCCGGCGGCAGCGTAGCGTGACATGGCGCGGCGATTAGGCGATGCTGCCCGTTGAAAAGGGTCACCGCCGCCGGTGCCGGTGGGCTAGACGCCTGGGCCAGCATGGCCTGGCCCGGCCCGGCTCGGCCCGGGGCCCGAGGCCCGGGCTTGTGCGCTGGGTAAATATTTGAAGGCGGCTCTCCTGCCGCAGATGTAACCTCTCTAGCAGACCCGGCCCGGCCCGGCCCGACTCTCTCTCTCCTCTCTCTAATAGAACCGCGGCGCTCCGGAAAATCCTTGAGGGCGCACTCCGAAGGGTGCGAGGGCCGGCCGAGCGGGGAGTAAGGAAAGTGAGTGAGTGAGAGTGAGAGTGAGTGAGAGTGAGAGAAGGGGGGGCGGGGGGGGCGGAAGGGAGCGCGCCACGCAGTTAGTGTGGCTCAGATATTCGGCGATATTCGAAGAACTACCTTTTTGAACTAGTCAAGCTAGGGAGTTTACTATTAGCTGTAAGAAATGACGCTCAGTCACCTTTGACGATGGATTCGTAAGGGCGGATAACTCCCCAAGAGCTGGGGTAAACATTGAGCCACTGAGCCAACCAGCCGAAATGTTCCCTCACACTCTGAGAGCAGGACTTTTAGAGGTGAAATGCTCGCGGCTCGAAGAGGTATACTCCCTACCAGTGATTTACCGCCAAAGCTTCGAGGTGATTCTCCAAGAAGTAAATAACTTTACCCTAGACGTAATTCTATCAGGGGTAAACCACTTGGAGGTAAATTACAAAAGCGAATAGTTTTAGTGGTACTTTTTTTTTAGAGGTACTAGCGGGAGGCCTCCTCGTCTCTTGTGGACTGCACTCCACACACGGCACGGCACGGCACGGCACGGCACGGCACCACAGCACGGCCGTAAGGCGAGCATCCGCGTGTGTGCGCTGCTCTGCGCACGCCTCCCCTTCCCCCCCGAGAGCTCTCCGCCTGCTGCGTCTGCTCCTTTTTATTCCTCCGCCTTTATTATTTTCCTCGACCAACCTCCTCTACGCCTACATACTTTTGCCAGAGAACGAAAGCAAAAAGGGGGAACAGGAGGAGGAGGAGGAGGAGGAGGAGGAGGAGGAGGAGGAGGAGGAGGAGGAGGAGGAGAAGGAGCAGGCGGAGTACAAGTATACGCGAAGAACAAATATTTGCGAGTGAGCAGCGCTGCGGTCCGGTCCGCTCGCTTGCCCCGCTAGTCTCGATACAGGTCCCAGGTCCCAGGCACGGCGGGGCCGGGCCGGGGCCTTCCCTCTGCAGGAGGAAGTACCCCGACATGTGACACAAGGCGCCGGGCTGCACTTACCTTGCAGTACTCGCGGTTGGTGCTCTCCTTGTCCTCCTCTCCCTCGTGGTCGGGGTCTCTGGCCTGCATAAACAGACGGGCGGAGGTCAGTCTGGTGCCAGTAGGCAGAGGAGAGGGCTGCTGGGCAGACCAGACGCGTCGACTCGACTCACCAGGGCGGGGAACTCGGCGCGGAGCTCGGCGCACCACTGCTGGTAGGGCGGGCCGCACGCCTGCACCTTGGCCTGGAAGTCGCGCAGCTCCCGGCAGAGCGGCGCGTTCCGCTCCAGCTCGACGCGCGACTCGCGCATCCACTCCTCGAGGAGCGTGAGCACGGAGCGCTGCCACGGCGGCAGCTCGACGATCAGGCACGCGGGCGAGTCGCGGCGCCGCCCGCGGTCCGACGGCGACAGCGACGAGCGCCTCGAGTTGGGCGCGCACGAGAGCACGGCGGGCGTGCCGGTGGACGCGGGCGGGGCGGGCGGCGCCGTGGCCCCGACGCCGGCGGGGACCTTCTCCTCCATGGGCGTGGTGGCGGGCGAGCTGGCGGCGTGGCACAGCCCCGGGGCGCCCGCGCCCCCCGCCAGGGCGCCGCCGAACACCCCGAGGCCGCCGCCCAGCGCGCCCGCGGACCGGCCGCGGGGCAGGCGGAGCGACCCCCCGGAGGAGGGCCATGGCGTCGTGTCAGGCAGCGTGAGGTAGCGCGACGACTCGTACGTGACCCGCGGCATGGAGCGCGACCGGGGACGGAGGTACGGCCGGGTCGCCAGGAACTCGGCCGCGGCGGTGGCGGGGTCGGACGAGGCCTGCCAACAGACTCCACTCGTGAACATCGAGAACACTTTCAACAGTTGCCACTCATTCTTCAGTTCGAGACTTAATATCCTGAGGAAGACGTACCGTGCCGCCGGGCGTCGGGTGTTCGGGGGAGTCGAAGTCCGGCAGGTTCTGGAGCTGTTTCTGGAAGGCGAGGATCTCCTGCTCGGGCGTGTCCTTGTGCACTGCCTTGGCGATGTTGGCGTGTGACTTGGAGCGCCTCTTGTTGGACTGGCGGAGCGTGGAGAACCTGTGGAGTTCAACGACTGGTTAGAGCACTGGTTCGGGTCTGTTCTGGATCTGCCGCGGCGCAGCATGGAGTGGTGTCCGCTCCACTCGGCTCGGGCACATTTAGACAATGCAGGCAACCATGCAAAAGCCTACATTGTGCGACAGACTTGAAGACGTTTTGCCGATATGGGTGAGGAGTGACTGGGCGTACAAGTACAACGAACCCTCCTCTAGAGAGTCTTGACCTAACACAAACACCAACAAATAAAGCATGCGACTATTGGTGCCTAGATCTTACGCTGGAAGAAAATATTAGGACAAAGTCATAAATTTTGTTAAGCGGAGTTCGGGCCGAAATTGTGTTTTCCATTTTTAGTTTTGAAGGGAACTGTTTATATTTGAGTGCTGTCTACATCAACGGTGGTCTTAAAACACTGACAACGTTAAAAACAACTGACACGATACACTTTGTTCTGGGGTTTTAAAATCAACGCAACTTCAACACATTAAAAACCACTTATTGGCGGTGTAGAGACTGCAAGCGGAGGTAACATTAACGAGGTGCATACTGTGGGATCTCTGCTCTCGCGGGGTCTATTCAGCTCTCTCGTAGAGCATGCCGTCGGCTGAGGAAACCCTCAACAGCTAAAGCTAGTCCAGGCTACCCTAGATCTCGACGGCTCATCTACTCTAGCCTGACGACACAGAAGTGAAGAGGTGCCGTTTAATTAAAGGGTGAAATTGTCACAAGCACGATTTGCATAAAATTTTACGCAGAGAATCAAAGTCTCTATTTTACTGATTAAGACAAGACGAATGCCTTTACAAGGAGACTGCTTAATTATGACTGCTGTGCTCGATTCCAAGTTCACGTCTATGTTTAATATTAAGGACTTTATTGTATTTCCATAGTGAGAGACAGGCGGTGCCGACACAGTGGTGTTAGGGAGATGCGAGCTCTGACCCTGGACGTACAAATTGTCGGGTACCACCAAGCCGCCCGTGTCGACCGCTATGTTGGCATGGGACTTGGAGCGGGGCTTCCACTGCAGCGGCACGGCCAGCCCGCGGCAGGACGACAGACTGCGGCACGCCAGGTTAGGTTAGGGTCGGCCTTAACAGAGGTGCAGTAGAGCCTCAGCTGACCACGCAACAAATATCAACTGCAAAGTATTTTATGTCATTTTTGAGGCTTAGAAAACAGATAATCTTTGCGGACGGTAAAAGTTTTTTTTTTAAACGTTTTCGGGGTTAGGAAGGAGCTGGAAAGGCATAGCGGTAGAAGAGATGACACAGAGTGGTAACGACGACCCTCAAGAGTGAACTAGGAGGCCCTCTAGATGTCCGGCCGCGCTATTACCTGAAGGACGCCCTGGGCTTGTGATGGAGGTGGAGGGTGAAGTTGGGGAGCAGCAGCCCCGCCCCCAGGCCGCCTCCGATGCCCACCCCCAGGCCGGGCGAGCCCGGGGGCGGCGACACGGAGGAGGGGGCCGAGGCCAGGCTCTCCCTGGAGGCGGCGTTCCTCAGCAGGTGGGAGAAGGCGTACAGGGTGCTCTGCATGGCCGGCTCGATGCCCAGCCCCGTGGCGGAGCTGCCCGAGTCCCGCGGCACCAGCGACCCCAGGCGGCTGTCGGCGGCCTGCGCCGGCGCCTGGCCCTGCGGGGGGAGCACACGGCCGCGTGTCAGGCGGACAGGCACAAGGGCGAACAGAACGGCGCGGTTTTCGACAGAATGTTAGTATGCAACATCTTTCCAGTTAGAAAGAAAAACAAAACCAAGCTCCCTGTCAAAAACCACGACGTTTGCGCAACCATCTCGTAAATGTTAGTAGTTTGAGCCCCTTGCAGGAATTAATCGGGAAGATACAATTACATTTTTAATGAGCGCTACATGAAAAGTTGAAAGCAAAACGTCAATAAATCAAATTTTTAAAGAATAATAATAAACAGCTGCTTTGTCGTACAATATTTCTATAAAAAAATACTTAATACCTAGGTAACCTATACATAATAGATTACCTATTACTGTTGCCTATTTCTGTACACAAAATAAGGGCGAGCAAGTCATGCGCATCGGGGATCATTCGAAAACAATAGAACAATAAAAAGGATACCCGAGGCAGACCAAACTCTAAGAAGTAGGTAAGCAGAGAAGGGTAAAGTTCAAAAAGCATCTAGGGCTAGGGAAAAAGCTAGGAAAAGGAAATGGAAAACACAAAGACTTTGTTTTTGTTTATAGATAGGAGAAAGAAGTTGATTTTTAAAGTATAGGCAAAACAGATGTGTAAGGCAGGGACATACACAAATTACGCAAATGTGGAGGGTTATCATCTTTCTGACGGCATATAGACAAAGCTAAGACTTTGGCTGGCAGTTTGAATGTCTGTCGACAAGAAAAAGGTACACCCTCGCAGGTAAACTTTCGTCGTGCGACTGAACTTTTCCATGAATGGAATCATTAAATATAGCACGCCATCAGCGGAATAAGCCAGAAAAAAATGTAATTCAGAGACTCGAAAGTTATGTAATTTGTGTAACGTCCCCGTAAAGACGGAAGAAAAAAAGTTGACAGATAGAGACAAGAGGCTAAGGGAGACTAGAATACCAGGAGGTGCGAGAAGGCGAACAGAGTGGTCTGCATAGCCAGGGCGGGTTCGACGCCCACCCCCAGGCCTAGGCCTACGAGGCACTCGGTGGTACGAGGCGGGGCCGGGGGGGCCGGCGGGGCTGACGCCCGGCCGTCCGAGCTGTGCGGCGCGCAGTGCGGCGCGTAGGGTGGGCCGCAGAGCCTGAGCTGCAAGAGGAACACATCTCGTACAACTAACTACAACAAACTGAGAGGAGACAAGGCAAGACAGGGTGGGGCGGGGCCAGGGGGAAGGACTTATGGTTTAGGTTTCGGTCGTCGGTCGTCGCGCGGACTCCACGACACCCTGCGCGCGCATGCGCAGAGCCTCTTTCTTTTTTTCCTTCTGTGCTTCGCGCTGCGCTCGAGTGAAATAAACTATTACCAACGCGCCCGCAGTTTCGTTAAGCGCTCCGGTTACGTAAGTAGCACCCTGCTGTGGCGGCAGCCCGCCGCGCGCGGGCCGCGTGCCCTGCCTGCCTCCTCCACCCGAAGCTCGTCAGGATTGGGCTCCAGGGGCGGAATGGGGCACGATACTCCAGCAGCACGACCGCGTGGGGTAAGAAACTACCCTGTGGGGAGCCGGGTCAGGCGGCGACATGTAATGCCCAATGTGCAGCGCGTCGTACTCCCGGACCAAACTTTGTGTTTCACTCGGTGTCTCTTTCAGTCTGGTCCCCGCGCTCCCTGTGGACGTGACCATTTTCGGCTTCAAGCAGCCCCCTCCCCCTTATCCTCCTCGTTCTCTACTCCAGTTGACAACAAAGTAAGAACCCGGGACTGGGAGAGAGGGAGAGAGATAGAGAGAGAGAGAGGAGTTGCGGGTGGGGCGTTGCGACAGGGTAGCGGTTCCCACCAGCACGGTGGCCGCAGCGTCTGCTGCCGCGGGAGGAGAGAATGCTTAATCTCCCACTTAATGCCCTCCGACGGATTTAACGCGCATCGCGCGGCATCGGCACATGGAGGGAAGCTCCGAACCGCCCGGCTTCGGGTAGGCGTCGCGTCACAGTACGGAGAGGAGAGCAATTCCCCCGGTGCGCTGAGAAAATAATCTGAGCTCTGTACAGCTAAGATTTGGAGCTGTATAGCTTATAAAATCAGCCGTATAGCTAAACGCTTTGCTCTTTAGCAAAATATTTAGAGTTACAGTTAACTTGTTAGTTGTTAAGCTCCAAAAATTAGTTATGAAGGTACAGATAGCTTATTTTTAGATGTATGGGTGAGTTTTTTTTCTGTGTGCACCGAGCCGAGCCGGCCGCACCATATAACGTTATGATGATACCATTGCTGGACCGTCGCGTCGGGGATCGGGTCGGGTCGGGTGAGGCTTACACCCAACTTGCTCTGCGGAGCCGGGCGGGGCGGGTCGGGGCGTGGCGGGGGAAGTGAACTAACTGACCTCTTTGCGGCGGGTTGACGAGCTCACTGAGAGGTCATTGGGCGGGGCGTGGCGCGGAGTGGCGTAGGGTAGGGTAGGATGGCGGAGGGGTGGGGCGGGCGCATTCAGGGGGGACTATTCCAGTCGAGCTCCATTCCGTGCAGGGGCGGGTAGGGGGCGGTGCTCAGTGCGATCCAAACACGGGGCGTCGCGGGACATTCATTCGGTCCATCATGCAGGTCGCCAAATAACAGCAAGAGGGAGGTACGGGGTCAAACAACAACGATAAAAATAATAGCATTCGAATAGTTTGGATAAAAAGGAATGTTGAGTTTGTCGGTGGCCGCGACTGCGGGGAGGTTACCTGCGGCTGCTGCAGTTGCCGCGAGCGCAGCGCCGCGGCCAGCGTGGCGGGCTGCACGGGGCAGTGCGCCTGGCCCGGGAGGTGGCCGTCCTCGGAGGTGGCCGTCGCCGCCGCCGAGTCCCCCGCCAGGCCGGAGCAGTCCACGGTCAGGTTCACCTGCGCCACGCACCAACATCATATGACAATATCCACCGGAAAAGTGCCTACTGTGCGGTAAATTCCTTCCGAAACTTTGTTCGCACTCAATACTGACGTACTACCATCAGTCGCAAAAGAATTGGCCCGTGGGTAACCCCTACGCGCTAGGGACTTTCCACGCTTTCCTTACGGGGAGGCTCTCGCGCGTGGGGTATCGCAGGGTCAATGTACTTTGCGACTGATAGTACCTTGCGCCGCTTGCGCAGCGAGGAGGGCTCCGTGTCCGTGGACGAGGCGCGGCTGCGCGGCGAGCGCGGCGCGTCGTGCACCGAGGCCGAGGCGAAGGAGGAGCGCGACGCGCACGACTTCCAGCGGGTGAGCGGCGCGGCCGTGGTGAGCAGCCGGTGCAGCAGCATGCGCAGCAGGATGACGGGGCTCACGACGCTGGGCAGGCACGCCATCAGCGTCTGCACGAACAGCGGTGAGCAGGGATCGCCCTTGTCGCCGGCGCCCCGCTGCCCGTGGCGGCCCGCCGCCCCCGCCCCGGGTACCATGGCTGCGGACAGCGAGAGGGAAAGGACACTTAGCCGCATGAAAAGCATTGGAATTGGTGGCTCGGGAACTGGAGTTTTCAGTGAAAATTAGAACAAAGAAACTTCTGAGTGTCAGAAACTTTTCTCAAGTCCCGAAATGGAATCCCGAATAATAGAAAAGGACTCCTGCTGAGAGACGAAATGCTTCTGCGACTGATCCTTCCAGTGAGGTCCGAGGCAGTACGTACCCCGGTGCGTTGTGCCGCTCACCACCCACTGGAGGGTCGACATCTCTGTGGAGTTGGCCATGGTTGTGGTGGCGGTGGAAGTGGCTGTGGTCTGCGTGAGCGATACCTAGGGGGCAGAGAGAAAGAGAGAGAGGGGGTAGAGCAGAGTGGAGAAGAGATCAAAGATGACACTGAGATTAAGTGGAGAGGAGAGGAGAGGGCATGAAGCGGCAGAGAGCGAGGGAGACTGATTTCTGTCAGAACAACACCGCCTCGGCATAGCGGCTCCCTCGCCCCGACAGCGCGACACGGCGCTGCCACAGCAGCAACGTCTCCTCAAAACTTTTGGCTAATGACTTTCTACAAAACCGCTTCCAGCTGAAGGTCGGCAATTAGACAAGGAGCAGCGCGAGCTCGCCCCGGAGGGCGAAACGCGAGAGGAAGAGCAGGGGGGGGGGGGAGCTCACCTCAAAAGCCTTGAGCATGTAGAGCACGGCGCCCTCGACGGACAGCCCGAGGATCTTGCCGGTGTCCTTGTCCAGGACGATGTTGGGCGGGGCGGACGTGTGCGTGATGTACGTGTCCTCCACCGACTCGTTGAGCGGCGTGGGCGGCGGCGCGTCGTCTGCGGAGGGAAACAGTCTCGATGTATCGAACAGCAGGACCGCAGCGAGAGGAGGATACAATCAGCCAGATGGGATCTGGTAACGTGTAATCATGCGCGGCCCCACCCGCGCCCCGGCGGTGATGACAAGCCGCCGCGCAGCGTCAAGTTTCAATAAAGGCTAAAATAATCGATCATAATCATCCACCGGGGCTGCCGGCGGGGCGGGCGGGGCGGTCCCGGTCCGCGTAGTTGAGCTCGTCCAGGCCTGTCCCCCCCTCCCCCCCCCCGCACTGTACCGCCGCTGCGGCCGACCGCATCGCTTACTTGCCACCCCTAAAACTCTCCCTGCTTGGGCGCGGGCGGGCGGCAGGGCGGGACGAGGAAACCGGGCGTTCTTTGTGCAGCCCCCCACCCCACCCCGCCCCGCCCCGCGCCGCCACGCCGGGCTGGCTGAATGGGCCGGGCTTCTCCTTTCTCACGGAGGCCTTGTTTCTGTTGCTGAATTAGAAAGGCGACCGGGGCCAGGCAGGGCCCGGCCCGGCAGACTGAAGGGAAGGGTGGGACCCGGCGGGGCTGCGGGAGTTACCCCCGCCCCCCCCCTCTCTACACAACTCCACCCCGACGGGACGGGATCGGCTCCCTTTATCAATAACCTGGCGGTAGCGCGGTGCGAGCCTGCTCCGCCCCGGCGGGATCGCCTACCGCGCCGCGGCCGTAGCAATTAGCGTGGAACAAGCAGACGAAGGGGAAATAAATTGGAGGAGCACGAGCAGGAAGCGACTCCCCGCCGCGAGCGACCCCGCCCCGCCCCACCCCGCCCCGCCCTACTCCTTCTGATTGTTTTTCTTTTTTCAAGGCAATCAAAGCCCCGTGCTGGGCTCCGCGCGCGTGTCCTCGAGCCCCTCACGGTCATCTCCGCGGTCCCGCCCCGCCCCGCCCCGCCCCGCCCCGCCCCGCAGAGCTCCGTGATCCCTGAGATTAACCGTGGCTAATCAGCCCTAACTTTGTTCCCAACCAAGCGAATCAGAGGCGGGGCAAGGAGAGCCCCAGGGGGGGTCCTAGCCCTCCCGCCGCGCCCCGCCCCCTTCCCCACGCTGGCCGGCGTCCGGTCTCACCCTCACCCGTGAGAATATCGTAGACGGAGAAGCGCAGGTTGACGCGGTGCTGCAGGCCCAGGTAGACGAGGGCGCGCGCCGCGTGGTGCTTGACGAAGCGCGCGTACTTGGTGGAGTGGTTGGTGTAGTACCACTCGTCGGACGGCAGCAGCAGCTGCGAGAGCACGTCGGGCAGGCCCTGCTCCACGAGCGCGCGGTGGTGAGACGGGTCCAGCGCCAGCGTGGCCACGATCTGCAGCACCAGCACGAGGAGTTGCTGCGGAGGAAGAAGAAGAAGGTGATGAGCGCCTCGCCAAGGGCTGGCTATCAGGCGGGTACTGTGCGGCTGCCGCTGAGCACGTACCGGGTCGTGCGTGGAGTCCAGGGCGGCCGCGAGGATGCGGAGCTGCGGCTCCTGCGCCAGCTGCTGCTGCACGGCCTGGCCCTCCACCATGAAGAGCAGCGCCCGCGCCGCCAGCAGCTGCAGGCAGTGGTAGCTGCAGTGCCGCCACCTGCACGCCCGGGACGAGAACGACATGAATGTAAAACACAAGGAAACACAGCTTAATGCATCAACTTATCATAGTCAATGCTGGGCGTTTTTACTCCCCCCCCCCCTCGTAAATTAAGATGCATTTAGAATAGCGAAAATGTTGACGGGCTACGAACCTCTGACTCGGGGAACACTGCTGCTTGCTGCCCACCACGCGCTTGTAGAGCGTGAGGGCGTTGTGCAGGATGTTGAGCACCGAGAGCGCGTGCACCGAGGAGAGCACGTCGGCGACGCACACCACTGCAACAGGGAGAGGTGCGGGGCAGGGCGTCACTACTACAGCGTTACCCGGACCATTTAGGGGCGGCCCCCCGACATGCCATACCCTGCGGGGGGTCGTTAAGCTACAAGAGGTGAAAATCGCTCACCTTATCGATTTCTCTCTCGTGCCGTGCCCTACCGCCCTTCTGGCTCGTAACGTTAACTCGCGTGGCGCCTGCTGGCATGGGGATGAGATCCGTAGAGCGCGAGTAACGCTCACCTCCAGGCCGTCAACTCCCCCGCCCCCTCCCTCCCTCCTCGATATTCAGCACGTAATAGGCGGGTGACCTGGCCGGGCCGGTATGGTTAAGGGCTGCGCGCCCGCCCGCGCCCCCGCCCGTCCCAGCCCGCCCGGTGTAAGGGGATGATGCGGGCACGGTCACGACCCGTCAGTACCAGGGCGGCCACAGGCCACGTGGTGCACCCACGTAACTGCCCCCCCCCTCCCTCCCTCTCCCCCTATTCTCCACTTTTTCACGCCTGAGAATCACGCGCGCGCCCGTTACATTTAATGAAAAGAAAAGGACTCGTGAGGCGCGGGCTTTGTGCCCGGGGCCGGGGAACCGTGCAGCGGGGAAGCCGCAGCAACCCGCCCGACCGAGAAAAACTCGCTGGCTGGCGAAAAGACGGACTTCATATGGAGAGTGCGGTCTTGGGCCGCCCGCCCTGCCCCGCCCCACTCAGATTTGCCGTCCTTTGGTTCTTTGCTGCTGCGGCTTTGCAGCAGGGTTAATGCAAGGGGCCCGGACGGGGGAGGGGGAGACACCCCCCCTCTCCCCTTCCCACAGCGCGCAACGCGGCGCACGCGGGATTTAGACCACTACGCACATCCCCCGGCTTAAAACGGAACGAGGTTTAAAGTACGGCGGGGTATTACATATTCATTTTCTTCTATTTTTATAAATAACCACAACGGATTTTCGGCACACTGATAGAGGTATACAACCCAGCGTATCGAGTTTGAGAGACTGCGCTACCACGTTATGAAAATTGATTTTATAGAAATAATTCCGTAGGTCTTTTCTCTGGGCACGCGCGAGTGAATCAAGGAAGGTGCGCCCTCTCCCCAGCCCTCTCGCCTCGGAAAGAGGGATTTGTTTTAACGGCCCTCGTCTCGGGCATAAAGAAAAGGGTTTCTCTCCGGAGACGCCGTTGGACCTGCCCGCCCCTGGCTGCAGGTGGCGAGGAGCGCGGCGCGTCGGGATGGGGACGGCCGGGCCACGACCCACGACAGAGGAACAACTTAAACAAATTCCTGTTTACCAGTCTAGAAACTTTGGGGACGGGCGAATTTCGTGAGCATTCAAAGGAGGCTGCCCTATGCCACGCCTCTGTGAGAGCCCGGGCCCGGGCCTGCGCCTGCGCGTGGGGGTGGGGACGCGCGGCGCGGCGCGGCGCGGCGGGGCCTCCTTACCTTGCGCGGCCTCCTCGCGGGCGGCCTCCTGGTCGGCCAGGGTGCGTCGCGCCTGCTCCATCTGTTCGCCGGCCATGGTCCTCCACACCGAGCCCAGCCGCTTGGCGCCCGACTTGTGCAGCCGGTTGGCCGCGCCGCTCCGCGTGGACGGCGCACTCCCGGCGCCAGCGCCGGGCCCGTGGGCCGCCTCCGCGCGCGCCGCCGCCGAGCTCGGCGTCGTGGCGTCCTCCACATCCTCCTTGGGCAACCTGCGCACACAAAGAGTGCAGGGCGTTCTGTCACTGCTGATTCACACACGAGCCAAGCATCGCTCTGGCGAACGGGCATACAGAAGAACCTGTGAAAATTTTTAAATGAAATTGTACATTACATCGGATGTAACATAACAATTATGTTTACCTTCATAATTTCAATACGTTATGGCAAGAAAATTTATCAATGGCATAAAAATATAAAAAATCCGTCGTAAAATGTCATGAAAATTTAAATTAAAGTAGCTGGATACCGCTGTAATGAAGCCCCAGTGCTACGACTGGTGGACGAGAAAGAAATAGGGGAGAAAAGTAAGAAACATTGCCCTCCTGGCCTGGCCCGGCCAGTTCTCTGCCTCCGCTCGCCAGAGCACAATCGTGCTTTTATTTCCCCAACCCCACCCCACCCCACCGCGCCCCGCCTCAGCTACCCCGCGCAGCCGCTCACGAGACAATGTTGCTACGCGGCTTTAGTAGCGCGGCCTGCTCCTGCTCGCGGGCGGACCCGCGGCGGGCGCGGCGGGGTGCTGTCCCGACCAGAAGGAGCCCTCTACTTCTCTGAGCAGAGCGAGCAGAGGGCGTTCCGTGGCGCTCTGAATCTCAAACAAGTAAAATGCAGAGCAGGTAGCAGCGCTTCCGAACCCCTCTTTCCCTTCTATTTCACCCCCGCCCATTTCTCGTCGCGCCGCGCACGCTCTATATGTACGTACTCCAACAAAAACTGTACTCGAAAAATTCACCGCCGCCGCCACCGAGCCCGCCCACCCGAGTCACCCTCCGCACAGGACAAGACACCCGCTGCTCCCTCCCTCTACTCCCCCTCAACCTACTTCTTCGCAAAAAAAAAGGGGGAAAGGGAAAGCACGGAACACAGGGTAAGGAAAAAAAAGTCCAGTAGCGCGCGCTCCCGCGCTCCAAGGTCGCTTATAAAACCCATGTCAGTGGGCACCTCGCAATACCTCTCTCCCCTGGCAAGCAATTCAAACGGGCGAAGAGGGATGGGGCGTGGCGGGGGGAAGCAGGCCGGGCCCGGGGCGAGCGCAGCTCGCGCAGCACCCCTCCGCCGCGCCACAGAGCCAGGGCGGGGGGACACACGTCAAAACAAGATGTGCCCGGAAGTTTGTTTTGATGTTCCTCTGCCCTCGCCTGCCCTGCCCTGCCCTGCCCTGCGCTACCTGCCTCACGCGCCGCGCCTCGACGCGTTCACCTGTCCACATAAACGAGTTCCAAAAGCTGGACGAGGGAGAGCATGGAGAGTACTGATCCGGCAAAAGAGCCTCGAGCGCTTTGTGTGCGTGTGTGTGTGTTTGCCGCTGCATTCCGACAGGAAGCGAATTGTCTGTCTGTTTGCTTGTTTGTGCGTTTGTTTGTTTGCTTGTTTGTTGTTCGACTGCTCCGTTTGAAGCATGCAGCTGCCACGGCGGCGCTGCTGGTGCGCTTTGCAACTTGGCCGTGCAAGAGCAGGTGCGGAGCGGAGCGCGCGGCGCACAGCCGTGAGGAGGTGGTGGGAGGAGGAAGAGGAGGGTAGGGGCGGCGGGGGGCACGAGCAGGGGGGAGGGGGGGGGGGCGAGCAGGGCGAGGGGGGCGAGCTGGGGGAGGAGGCCTGACGGGGATGGGCGGTTAATGAAGGCAGACACGTCCCTTCAACATTGATAACCCACGTTCACGGCGGAGTGCCTGCGGAGCCGTGCAGGGCGCGGGAGGGCCTGAGTGACAAGGGTGGAGGAGGGGGAAGGAGGAGGAGGAGGAGGAGGAGGAGGAGGAGGAGGAGGAGGAGGAGGAGAAGGAGGAGGAGGAGGAAGAGAGGGAGGGAGAGGAGCGAGTCCACCAAACTAAACGTACAAGGGAAGAGACATGCGGCCAGGAAGGAGCGAAAACTCCCCCATCTCTAACGTACGACGTACGCCCGGCGGACAGAGCCTGACGGCGGGGCGGCGGTGGGGCAGAGCCGCACTCTCTGGTGTGGACGGCGGATTACACGGGCAGAAGGAGAGAGGGAGTGAGAGGAGTAGAGAGAAGACGATGAAGAAAAGAGCCAGGAGGAGCAAGAGACATGGAGCAAGGAGGGTCGTGGAAAGGGGGGGGGGGGGGGGGCAAAGGGCGCAGGCGGGGCGGGGCGAGGCGGGGCCGGGCGGGGCGGGCAGTAGTGATTCTGCCTGCCTCAGATAACGTCCTTGGATTTGTTTCTATTGTCCTGCGGCCGTGCCCCTGCCCTACCCGGGCCCCGGGCCTGCCCTACCCGGCCCAGCGCCCTTTATGAGGTCCGTGCGGGACCCGGGACCCCCCGGCCCTGCCGGCCCGACCCGGCCGGGCCTGGTCCGAAGGGGGTTAGGTATCGGTCCAGGATCGCGCTGAGGGTACAAGAATTCAACCGCCGCTCCCTATCACGGCTAGTCCCCCCCCCCTTTCTCCGGCTCGTGGGGGAGACACGCCGGCTATATGAGTCAGACCAGACCCCCCCCCCGCCCCGCCCCGCCAGCGTCGTCACTCGGCCAGGACAAAGCATCGCGGGGAAAAGGGGCGGGACGGGGCGTGGGGCCGGAGGAGACGGGGGTTAAATTTCCGACCAGGAATTCGTCACTCGAGTTCGAAATGGCGTAGGGAAGGAAACGAGAACTACGCTGCTCCCTCTCTTCCGCCCGTGTGTGTGGGGGATGGGGGGAGGGGAACACACTGAGGGGGATAGGAAAGGGGGAGGAGTGTGCGCTCCCCGCCGCGTCCGCTCCGTCCTGGCGCCTGCGCTCCGACAGGTAGGCTACCCGCCGCGCGTCGAGGCGCACGCCACCGCTCGGCTGCCTACCCTCCCGGGGCCCCCACCCCGCCCCGCCCCGCGCGGACGGCACGGTCTCTGTGGCCCAGCCCGGGCCGGCTCGGCTGCGGCCGCCCCGCGAACTCTGCCTAAAGTTCATATTCTCCAAGTTACACAGCCGCACGCACACGGCACGGGCGGAGCGGAGCGGGGCGCGCCGCACACTTCCGCCTAGTTCCTGCTGCGGTCCCTCTCCTCCCCCAGCTGCTCCGGCTCGAGCGGGCCGAGCCGGGCCCGCCTTGTCAATGAGGACATAAATCACCGGGACCGCGAAGAGAAGTGGAGCGGCTCGGCTCGGCTCGGCCAGGTGCAAATGTCTCGGGGGGAGGCGGGAGGCGGGGCGGTTCCCCCCATCCCCCCTCTCATCCACCACCGTGTCCGGCGGGGAGGAGGCGGGGCGGCGCGTGACAATAACGCTTGTAACACGGCCTAATCCGATTTTGTGCTGCTCCCATCCCGTCGGCGCAGAGGTCCGACGGGACACGGTGTCCACCACCCACCCTCCCCTCCACTCGCTTCCAGGTCCAGTCCCAGTCGGGTTCAGCCGCAGCTCAAATGGGCCTGCCCTCGATATTTTCAATCGGCGGATGAACAAGAAAGTAAGGCTCGTCGGGGGAGGGGGGAGGGGGAGAGGATGAGAAGGAGCGGGCGCTTCCGGGAGGGGGGAGGGCGAGAGAGGGGCACTGCAGCTCAGTCGGGAGTTCCTCGGGGAGCGCGGGGCGGGGATGGGCGGGGCGGGGGTGAAGGGGACGACACAAGATAGTCCATGTACAGTCACGGGGGAGGGAGGAGGATCGGGTTATGGATATGGAAAGTAAATAAAGTTTCATGACTCTGCGTTTATCGTAGACGAGAAAAAAATTGTGTTCCATGGACTGGGTAGGGCACGGGGCCCCACCCCGCTGCGGAGGATATGGTGAGGGGAGGGGAGGGGGCCCTGAGGCCAAGACGGGCGCGGCGCCCTGGAGTTACCCGCCCTCAATCAAATCGCTGGTCCGGCCCGGCCCCCACGCCCCGCCCCGCCAAGCCACGCCGCAGCCAGGGCTCTTACAACAAGGTTACGACTCCCGAGAAAGCCGTTCGGGCACAAAGATGGCGGCGCGCCGCTCTGTGCGGCATTCATGGGTGTCACCATGCCCCATATCAATATGAGAGGACGAGGTCGGGGAGGGCAGGGCGGGGCGCGGGGCGGGCGCCCCGTCGACTTGCTCCGAGCCTACAAAAGGGGGACCTGGGAACGCCCGCCCCGCCCCGCCCCGCCGTCCCGTCACCGTCACTGGGAGCTCATGGTGCCCTCTGTTAAGGCCCTGCAAACACAAATGTGCACTTTCTATGTGCACTCTGCTCTACTGGCCGTAACAGAAGACAAAACGCTATGGCGGCCCCGGGGCGGGGGGCTGTCGCCTGTCGGCCTGTGCCTGTGCCTCTCTCAACCCGCCGTGTACACGAGGATCAATACTGGATACGCGGCCCTTTAGGGAGCCTCGTCACCGAAGTACGCCACGGCCCACTCACCACAACTGCCGCCCCGCCCGCCCGCTCCGCCCCATCACGTCCATCTTCATAAAGTACTCGTTGTGTGACAACAAGCATCGTGCGGCGTTTGGCGCGGCGGAGTGCTGTCGCGCCCCTCCCCCTTTCTCCCCCTGCCTCGCGGACGACGCTCGCAATGCCCCTGTCTATCGCTAAAACGCCCCGCATATTGAATTCGAGCGTGTCAAACTTGGTGCGGACCAAAGCAGCGGCAGCGGCAGGCCGGGGCCTGGGGCCTCTCCACCGACTTGCCCGGCGCGCAGCCACAGACATGATGGATACCGAGTGCTTGCCCCTTCCCCTTCCATCCCCGCCGCCGAGCCTCAACGCGCGCAGCCGCGCGCGCTTCCTCAAGATCCTTTTCGAGCTGACTAGAAAAGTTGGGTCCTGCTGACGGCACCGCAGAATAGGAACAGCGCCGGCGCGTGGAGTAGAGCGGATAGGCAGAGGGCCGGCGGGCCGAGGCCGCGGAGCCCCGGAGAAGTTTATTCAGACTGACTAAGGGCGATGCGGGTAACTCACCGCTGGGTGCAGGGGTGGCGCAGCGCGCTGGCCAGGCGCACCTTGACGTGCGTCAGGCGGTGCACGACGCACGCGTCGATCACCTTGTTGATGGTGACCATGGCCGTGTACTGGAGGTCGTGCACGCCGTGGATGAGGCTGAGGCAGACGCGCAGCAGCAGGCACAGCGCCGCGCTCAGCTCCAGCTGCTCCGCCGTGGGCTGCGGCCCGCGCCCGGGGCAGGGCGTCGCGGCGGCGGCGGCGGAGGCCGCGGAGGCCGCGCGGCCGTGGACGGGGGTGGAGGCCTGACGGAGGCCGGGCCCGCCCGCGAGCCCGTGATCCTGGCCACCGCCACCGCCGGAGGTCCCGAACGCGTCCAGGGCAGTCTGGGGAAAATAAGTAACGATACAGAACATATTTAAATATACGAAAAAATATCGGAAAAAAAAATTCAAGGCGCCGGTGCGTTTTGGCCTCTGGCCTGGGCCGGGACGGGGTGTGCACTGACCTTGAGCACCTGGTGCAGCAGCCCTGCCATGCTGCGGTGCAGCGGCGGGTCGTTGAGCGTCTGCAGCAGGCGCAGCAGCGACGGGATGTTGGCGAGGAGGCCGCGCAGCAGGTAGCCCAGGCACTCGGGGTTGCGCGCCATCTGCAGCAGCACCTGGAAGCTGCGCTCCGCGTCGATGGTGGGGCTGCGCTCTGGACCAACGAGAGATGGAGGGATTGTAAGGGAACACGCCGCACCTTTATACGGTTGGGGCTTGCGTCGGGCTCAAAGTCGGGCGCGTCATTTGCAATTCGCAAACGCCATTTACCTATTTTGTGCAAAGAGAGGTCTCTGTATCGCTTTGCGCTCTCTTGGCCCCGCTCGCGCCGCGCCGCGCGCCGCTTTCCTCTCGCACTGTTCTATTCTGTTCCGCTCCACTCACCTGTCACGCAGGCCGCCGGCTTGGACCGCCAGTGCTTCCTCTTGAGCTTCCGCCTCGACTCGCCGCGCGCCCCCAGCGTCTGCTCGCCGTCCTGATGAACAGCAAACGCGTTTCTTATGCATGCTCGCAGAAATCAGAAGAAAGGTGCTGGATAAAAAAAATACGAGGCGACGACGAAAAGAAGTCGCCAAGCGGAAGAGGAAAAATTATGACGACGTCTTATGTACAACCTAGCGGCTCGACCCGCTCTTTGTCGAGTCCTCCTCACCCCACATCGCCGCCTTAGACCCACCATTCCCCCCGCTACCTCATTCTACCCCACCATACCCCACCCCATTCCCACGGAACTGATGCATTTAGATCAGCGCGCCAATCTCGTGAGCAGGCGCTCCTACCTTCGCATCTTCATTCTCGCCCCGCCCCGCCCCACCACACCCCACTCGACAAACAGGCAACCGGCGAAATGTTGGCAAACTGAGTGTTCGCTTGCACGAGCACGCTCGGCTACAGCGGCGAGTGTGCGCTCAACCCAGCAGACCTGTGCGGTTTAAACTCCCTTAGCCTCTTTATTAATAAGCGTAATCTTATCTCAATCTCTCCCCACCCAGGCATAGTAAAACAAAATCTAAAATGAAGAAGAAAAAAAGAAAAAAGAACGAAAATTCTGAAAATTTGCGGCGTTGCCTTGAATTTACAAACAGCGTACCAATCGCGAACGGATAAGGAAGCTGACCAGGACTAGCCCTGGCGGGGCGGAGCTCCCTTTCCCTACCTTCTCGCCAGGGGACTGAGCCCGGCCCGGCCCGGCCCGGCACGTAGGATGTAGAGGAGCGGGGCGAGGCAGGGCGAGGAAGAGGAAACTAAGGTTTGAGTGCAGGTATACGGGTGCACGCTGGGGGAGGAGAGGGGGCGGCCCGGGGGTGGGGTAGGCACACACCGCGCCAATACCCGGAGGAATACCGGAGTACAGGGCGCGAGGGGCGGGGCGGGGGCGGGGCGGGGGCGGAGTGCTCACCTGAACGCTCCGCCCCGCAGGAGGCCCGGGATCTGGACCGGAATGCTGCTCCACGGCTGACCAGGGGCCCCCCGAGACTCCCAGGGCCAATCACGTTACGACTGCGGGACTTGGGGGCTTAGGAGAGAACGGGGTTGGGGGTGGGGGTTGGGGAGGGATAGGCGGATGACGAGCAGTCACCTTCACGTCACGGTCACCACGCTGCTGGACTAGACGCCCTCTTCACATGCTAGCAGGCGGTGTGTGCGACGTTATTTCACGCTCCCGACCCACGACGCGCAGCTTGTTAAGGTTTTTTCGATGATTGCGCGCGGCGCCGTGCCAAGGAAACACCTTCTCTCCCGTGTTGCCCTCGATTTTCCCGGTGTGTTTGTGGGGGGGGGGGGGGGATCGTTGCTCCGGAGCGCTGCATGCGCCGCATGCTCGACAGACCCACTAGACCGCCCCTCCCCCCTCTCTCTTTCTCTCTGTCGTCCCCTCTCTCTCACAGTTTCGGCGTTGGCTTTGCGTTTGCGTCCGCTCCAAACTGCACATGAGCTTCGTGGAGGGGCCGTGTGGGGGCGCACAGTGGCCTGCGTCTACGCCCGCCTAATAGTAGGCAACACGCCCGCACCAGTGATAAGGTGTTGCCTAGCAGGCAGGTGCAGATGCAGCATTCGGTCTGCTTATTACCTACTGGTGATAACTCTACATGCACCAGTGTCCGGCTGACTAAAAAGAAGCCAGCAGTACGCACACGTACAACACCCGTCACACAGTTTGGCAGACAGAGCTCGAGGAGAGAGGAGTAGGGCGGTGGAGGGGGAGGGGGGGGAGGAGGTGGCCGGGGAGGGAAGCAGGACCCACTAACCCAATCACGCAGCAGAGTGCGCGTCGCGTCGCCCAACGGCAAACCACGCCGCGGGGAGGGGAGGGGGGAGGAGAGGAGTATCGACTGGCGGCACCGCACCGCACCGCACCGGCAGTAGCAGCAGCGACAGGGAGGCGCGTGTGTCGCAAGTTATAGGTCCCCTCCCCGCCCCGCCCCGCGGGCCCCCGTACCCTGCGGGGCTGCGACGGTCCCGCAGCGACCGGGTCGCGCAGGGCAGGGCCGCACGGTCGCGGGGCGGGGCGGGGTGCGCGTGCATGATGACGTTGACATCGTGTAGCTTTGAGGCCTGCCGCGCATAAACAGACGGGTCGGCGCGGCGCGGCGCGCGCACCTTGACAAAAACGGGGCGCCGCGCGCCGAAAGGGGAGGAGAGCAGTGGCGGTGGTGGTGGTGGCGGTGGTGGGTGGCTCTTCCATCCATTTCGCGCGCCGATGCACTTAACTGGCGCCAATTAATATCATTCCGGCAATTAAGCCCGGTAAATATCCGCAATCAGGGCGGCTCCGAGGAGGCGGGGCGGGATGGGGTGGGGGTGCGGGGAAAGGAGGACGACGCGAGGGTGGCAGCGGTGTGGCGCCTGTCTGCTGGGGCCGGAGGGAGGGGGGAGTAGTGCTGGTCATAAAGTCCTGAAAGCAAGGCGCTGGCCAAGTCGGCTGGACGCGCGACCGCACAAGGGCGGGGCGGGGCGGGGCGGGACATCCCGCGTGGCCTTCCTCTGCAGAGCGACGGATGGACGTCGTAACGGGCGGCGGAGAGGCATGGCGGCCGCGGGGCACGAGGAGGGGGGGAGGGCGGAGGATCCTCGGGATTGGCGAGGTAAAGGTAAAAATGGATGGGGGCAGGTACGGGAAAAAAGGTCTTTGCGACGGACGCCTTAGGAAAGGGTCTAAAGGAGAGACGTCGTGGAACAGAACGAAGAGAAAACGACAAAGAGAGAAGAGAGAGGGGATGAGCAAGAAGCTGATTTACGACTATAAACAGGGTGGGAGGGGGGCGAGAGGAAGAAACCGGAGAGGCAGTATATGATGCAAACACGTCGACCGGAAGTGCTGTGTTTGCAGGTAATTCTCGCGGGGCGGGGAGCGCGCTGCGCTGGCCCCACCCCGCCCTGCTGCCCCGCCCGGCCCCACCGCCCAAACGCAATCGGCAATCTCGACATTCTCGCCGTGGGGGTAGGGGTTAGTCTGATCGCCCGACACCGGCCCGTGGGGCGGGGGCGGCCCCAGCCCCAGCCCCAGCCCCACGACCCGCCGGCCTTTGTTCGGCGGAAGCGGAATGCATTAGCACGGCGTCACTGGGCGGGCCGGCGGGGAGGGGCCTACCGCCTAGCTCTCTCCTCAGCACGGGCTGGGCGGGGCGGGGCGGGGCGGGAGGCGCAGCGAGGTGCGTGCTCCCTGGACTGGCCCGCCCCGCCCCGCCCCGCCCCCGCAGGTCGATACTGACAGCGGGGCCCGGCCACGCGCCAACGGAGCAGGAGCACGCCCAGCCCACATCACCGTGCCGCACCACACCCGGAGTGATTTGGGGCCACGGGGTCAGGGCGCCCTGCACCGCCTGCGCCGCCCTGCACCGGTAGAGCCCCAGAGTGGGCATGAGCCGCGACCGATAGGTCCACCGCATCCGAGCGTAAGCTTCCTCATACTTGACACTTCAGGTCAAGCTACCTTGCCCAGAGAGCTCTCACGCCGCTCTCTTAAGAAAGTTTCGTGCTTTCATTTTCCTCTGATACTTCTGGCACTTTGAGATTTTGTACTAAGGCGATATGTAGTTTGCTCGATCTAGTCTAGTAAGTGCTCCATGACCGGAAGTGGCGAGTATGAGAAATGACGCATAACATTTCGGTCGTTGGCGGTTCTCTCTAGGACTCTGTCTCCGGGACGGGGAGCAGCGCAGGGCGAGCATCCGCAGTGCAGCTACGACCGGAGCCAGGCCGGAGCCGGGACGGAGTAGGGCAGCAAGGCCAGGCCACGCCAAAGGCACAGCAAAAGGTAAAGCCTAAGATTTTCAGGACGCGCCTGGAAAAACGTGCGGATGTACCAGGCAAGTACAAAATACCCCGGTGGATCCTGTACTTCGCTATCCTGTACCGGGGACAGCTGCTAAAGGGCAGACGCGGGTGTGCGTCGGCCTGGCTCAGGGGAGCAGGTTCGTCGAGTCCATTCCCTGTGGCTGATTTAAGTCACCAGCGCCATGTTTTCCTGAGCGAGGCAGCGTTCATTAATCTGCCTGCCGGGCACTAGGCGTGGCGTGGCGTGGCGTGGCGGGGCGTGGCTACTGCTGTAGCCCCGCTACGCCACGCCCGGTCCGTTGGGGAAGGTATCACTGAGCACGTGACAAGCGCGGGACGTGACCCCCTCCCCCCTCCCCCTGCCCGTCGGGGCGGATTCATAATTCAGTGGGGGAGGAGGTAACGCAGCACAGCCCCGCTGACATGATGTGGCTCCAAGAGGGGAGAGGCGAGGAGGGGCCGGGCAGCTGGCCTGGAGACCAGCGGCTGGGGAGGGGAGGGGTGGAGGGGCGGAGGGGAGGTACTCACCCGCTGCGGCTCGGGGCTGGCGCCGGCGCGGGCCTGCTGCGCGTTGGACGCCCTGCTGTGCACCGAGCCCGTCGACGAGCGCGCCATCAGCTCGACCGAGGCGGACGACGCCTCCTCGGTGGACTCGGCGCGGTGCGCGCGCTCCCGCTCCCGCTCGCGCTCCCGCTCGCCCGCGATGGACGCGGCGGGCCGCAGCTTGCGCAGGATGCGCGCCGTGTTGGTGCCCGAGCCCCGCGCGCTCGACGACTCGCGGTCGCTGCGGTCGCCGCCGACGCCGCGGCCGACGGACGAGGCGCCCGTGCTGGGCGGGTCGGCGCCGATGACGAACGGCTGCGGCGCGGGCCCCGCCGACGACGCCCCCGTCGCGGACGAGGACGGCGGCCCGGCGGGGGCCGCGTGGCTGCCGTGGTGGTTGTGGAAGCCCATCCAGCACTCGGCCAGCATCTGGTCCTGCAGGCGGGCCAGCAGCCCCGCGGGCGCCAGGTCGGCCGGCGTGACGCCCTCCTTGTTGGGCACGGCGATGCGCGCGCCGCGCTCCACCAGGTCCAGCACCACCTCCCAGGGCACTGCCGCCTGGCACACGGCTAGGTGCAGGGGCGTGTTGCCGTGCGAGTCCTGCGGGAAAACGCCACAAAACATTTCGTTTAAAAAATTGGCTAAATAATCATGTTTTCGTTTGCCCGCGTCCCCGTCCCTCTTCCCAACTACCCTACTGACAGCGAACCTGCTGCTCGCCGCGAGAATGAATTCCGCCTCCGTAAATTTTAGACGAGTTGGACGACTCGTAGAATGGCACAGGCAGCTTAGCAGCCCTCCCCCGCTCCGCCCTCCTCTTTAGTGCCGTCAAATCCGTCGAACTTCTACCACGCAGGCGCAGCTTTAACGAATTAACTTTCGAGTCCTTTTCAACGCATCCGTCAGTGCCAGCGGAGAGGAAAGGAGAGGGAGAGAGAGAGAGGAGGAGAGAGGAGAGGCGTGAAGGGAAAGGGTGGAAGCGCAGCAGCTCCGGGGACCTCCCCCGCCCCCGCTCCCACCCCCGCCCGCCGCACAGTTACTGTCAACATGCCTGGCAAGAACACGTCCCGGGAAGGTCGACCCCATCCCACCCGACCGCGTAGCGCCTACCAGCAAACGCACTGGCTGCCTCTGCACTCTGCCGCGATCAAATATGCTGCGGAGTACAAGTTGGCCAACCCCTCCGCCGCGTCGCGTCGGCGCGTCGTGTTGTCGGCAATACTGTTCGCCTCGCTACGACGCGACGCGACCCTCCTGCTGTGGCGTCGCACGGCTACAACAAGTCGCGGTGCCAAAACCGCAGCGCCGCTGGAGAGACTTGTGCACCGTCTTCACCTTGGTCCTCCCCGCGTCCGCGAGCACAATTCGGGGTTCTCGAGACCCACGGGGCAAAAACAAGCAGAGACGGGCTGGATAGCTGGCCCGCCGCGCCCTCTCCGCCTGCGCCGGGCCTCGCTCAGCCCGCTCGGCTCGGCTGGGAGAGATGGATGACGGCGGACGAATTTGAATACCAAGGAGAGTTTACCGCCAGAGCGCGCTGTGCCTGCGCTTACTCGATCAACTTCATATCAGCGAGCGGGGGAAAGGGAGGCGGAGAGAGGAAGAGAGAGAGAGAGAGAGTTAGAGGAGGAGAGAAAGAGGGGGGGAAGTGAGGGCTTGTTTTGTCAGGAGAGCCTCAAATATCCCCCGCACAAACCTTAAACTCATTCTGTTAAAATACGGTTCACATCGAAGGCCAATAATTTAATAAAGACGAACATAAATATTTTTCAAAGCGTCATTGGTATCGTCACTGGTGATACCATCGGTGGGCAGTTGTTCGAATGCCGGTCATATTTTCTTTATATTTTTTAAGTCAGTCACTGTGCTTTTTAGCAGTTGGCCTAGTCAAAAGGACGGTATAGCTGGAAAGAACAATTGGTCGACAGAAAAACAAAAGTTAAAAAAAAAGTGGAATAAGCGGTTTTTGAACCTCTGCCCATCTAGTGCGAAGAGCAGTGCCGATACCAATGACGCTACGCGGCCGGCCTAGCAGCGCACGGAGAGCAGGCGTACTGATGACACCGGGTTCGTTTCTTCGGTGACTGTGGCTTCTCGCGCAGCATGTCTCATAGTGGTCCGGCGTCTGGTACCGTGGCGTCTTAGCCGGGCCGGTATAGTGTCCGCCCGGAGAGTCGCAGGACGGAGGTTCGAATCTTGGCCAAAAATTTAATTTTTCTGAGGACAACTTGGAGTCTTGGAGTGGAATTCAAACCCCCCATTTCAACCGAGCTCCCTCGTGGAATAGCCGACGGTCTAGTGGTCTAGTGGTGCCGCGAAAACCGTGGGGTGTCTGTGAGACTCGGCACATGGGGCCTGGTTCAAACCCAGGTAGGTTCTTCACTGGTAGCGACAGCGGGTTGCCAGGAAGTTCCGTCCCGTGCCCACGACTGGTGGTCGGTCGTGGGGTCATAAGTCCTAGAATCTGGCTCCAAAAATAGCTATTCCATGCCCTGGGGACAGGGCAGTTCGGTTAACCACCGTACGACTAAATCTGGCAGTACGGGGATCACATCTGTCGAATTGCGCGATAGGATCGCAGTCAGAAAAGCACCGGTTCCCATAAGAACACCGAAGTTGTTGGCTGCCACGGGGGGTAAAAGCCCTGTGCCTGGCGGGAACCGCAACCTCCTTCGGGAGGTTTACTGCCGCAAAAATTTTCCATGTTTTCATGCCACCCTGTCACTTGCAGAGCACGTACGTAATTTTTAAAGTTTAGGCTCGAAAATTTTTGTATGCTTTCGATAAGTTGTTGCCCAGGCTTCAAAACGCCCAAAAAAGAATATCTTGTGTGAACAATTTTTTTCGAGCGATAAAAAAATAAATAAAGTAGGTGGGAATTGAACTCTGGTTGCCATTTAAGTTAAGGCTAGCTAGAATGCATCATCTGCTTAAAAGGCGAAGGGAGGACCGGACTGTAGCGTGCCGACGACGGCCGCCGACCTAGCCAATATAGGGTAAGTGCACGGTGTGCGGTGGGCGGGACCGCGCAGGGCCGTGGAGAGGAGAGGTGAACGAAATAAATGCGGGGCAGAAGGGAAGGCGCAGCGCAGCGGGCGACGCTGTCAGCGGCAAGTACGAGGCAGGCCGGGCCGGGCCGGGCGGGGCGGCGTGTTTGCGAGGCGTGGAGGAGAGAGGGGAGGGGCCCCTCCCCCCAGCCCCGCCGAAATGTAATGAAAGCGCCAAGCTGCTGATTTTAATTCGCCAGGGCGGGCGGGGGATAAACGCGCGCCCCACCCCGCCCCGCCACGCCACACCGGAGCGCCGCCAAGCCATGCGTAACGCTCGCGGCCCGTGATGGACGTGATAGTCAAATATTATCCTTCTCCCCGGCCCGGCCCCGCCCGGCCGCCCCCTGCTCATTACAACACGCGGGGGCGCGGCTCCGCTCTAGAGTCTGCTGGGCCGCCCCGCCCCACCCCGCCCCGCCCCGCCCCGCCCCGCCCCGCCGCTCCCACGGCCCCTGCGATGACATTGTTAATGAGCCAGAGTCCATGTGGCGCGGGGCGCTGCTAGCCGAGTTTGAGGAAGCAGCTCGGTGGCGCGACGGGCGTGCGGCAGGAGCAGGAAAGAGCTCCAATCAACTTGTTAATCTACCCCCCGCCCCCGCCCCCTCCCGGCCCCTTCCGGCTCGCAAAGTCCTCCTCACACGAGAGAAGAGCAGGGACTCCTGCCACCGGCCCCCGCCCCTAACCCCGCGGCCCGTCCTTCTCTGCGTTCTCGGCTCCCTCTGGACGCCGCCGCCGGCACGCTTTAGGAGGAGAGAGAGAGAGGTAGAGGCGGAACGGGGCCGTACGGGGAGGGAGATAGAGAAAGGTTTAGAAGGGGCTGAGCCAGGCTAGGCAGAGGACAGGGGGCGGGGCGGGGCGGGGCGCACTGCCTTCCCTCCGGGCGGCGCGGCGGCTCACAATCGCGAGAAATGATTTCGTTAAGTCGCGAGCGAGCGAGCGAGCACTGTGCCGGGGCCCGGCCGGTGCGGCGCGCCTGCCGCGCTTACAGCCGCATTCATGGGGTGTGGCGCCGCGGGCCGGGGCGGAGCGGGGCGGGGCGGGGAGCTAATAGTATCCCAACTAGTTCTGCCAGCACGGCCCGGCAGGCGCCGCGGGCCAGGAGCAGGGCGCCCGCAGAGCAGCGCGGAACCACCGTACGTATAAGCGTGGCGGCCGGGCCGGGCCGGACCCGGTTACTCACCTGAAAGTCGACGTTGGCGTCGTACTTGAGCAGCAGGTACACGAGGGAGGGGCTGCCGCGGGCCACGGCCAGGAACAGCACGGGCAGCGAGAAGAGGTGCTGGCGCGTGTAGTCGGTCAGCGCGCCCAGCCGCTCCGACGCGATGGCCGGGTTGGTCTGCAGGATGACGTTGTTGACGAGGCCGTGGCCGAGGCCGAAGTAGCCGTGGTGGCCGAGGCCCAGGCCCGAGCTGCCGCCCACCAGGCCCTCGCACTCGTCGTCCGACGAGGAGCGGCAGCTCAGCGACGACGAGGACGACGTGAGGGAGGAGGACGCCGACGACTCGTCCATGTGGCGGTAGGCGGCCAGACGCCGGCGCTCGTGGGCGGCCAGCAGCCCCGCCAGATCCACCTTCGCAGGGCGCACAGGCCAGTGTGTCAGCGAGGAGCGAAACACCTCCCGACCACCGGAGGAAACTGAGGTGCTGGAGTGTGGACGTGAACGTACCTGGGGCGTCTCCGGCGGCGTGGCGTTGCAGGGCGACTCCATGCCCGCGACGGCCGCGGCCTCCGCGTCCCGCATCGACAGGTTGAGGAGGATGCTCTTGAAGATCTCGCTGCTGCGCCGCAGCTCGGCGAAGATGCCGCGCTCGGGGTGCACCTTGCTGCCCGCGCCGGGTAGGCCCGGCAGCGCGCCGGCCAGCACCGCCCCCGCGCCGCCCCCGACGCCGCCCCCGGCCTGGGCGCGCTCGCCGCTCGCCTTGCGGCGCGGCGTGGGCGGCGACTGGTCCCACTGGTGGCCGAGCTCCACGGCGTTGGCGTTGCCGTTGTCGCCCACCCCGCGCTTGTCCCGCAGCAGGGGCGACGACTTGAGGGACACGGAGCGCCGGTCCTTGTCCGCCTTCTCGGCCTGGTCCCCCTTGCCGCGGCCCGCGTCCTGCTTGTCATGCTCCAGCGACAGCGAGCGCTGCCGGGGCACGTGTCTGAGTGGCGCCAGGGGGGCGGCGCCGCCTCCGCCACCCGCGCCTCCGCCCCCGCCCCCGCCGCCCCCGGTCGCCGGCGACACCCACGACACGCGGCGCGGCGGGTGCGGTGTGGGCGGCGGCAGCGGCAGCGGCCCCGAGATGGCCACCGGCGGCGCCGCCGCCGCCATGCGCGTCGTGCCCGTGGACGGAGACCTGCTCGCGTACGGGTCCGGGTCCGCGAAGAACGCCTGGTCCGAGTGGGCGGACAGGCGCGGGCAGGGGCCGGCGCAGCTGAGGCGGCCGCCCTGGTTGGGGTCCAGCCCGTACTTGAGCAGCAGGCGGGTCACGTCCTCCGCACCCTGGTCCACGGCCACGTGCAGCGCGTTGCTGAAGATGAGCGGCGCCGTCGGCGACAGCGGCGACGGCGTCGACGGCGAGGTGGACGGCTCCAGCCTGCAACAGCAGTGCGCACGGGGGCTCATCAGCGGGGCGGGGCGGGACGCGGCGAGTACAGTACCGCCCCAGCCCCACCTCGTCCGCCCGCGTATCTCCCAACTTAAATGGGATGCGGGTATCATGACGACGGCCCCGGATAAGGACGGTGGTGGGGCAAATATACAGGTGGGAGTGAGAGAGAGAGAAGTTGCGCTGTGGGGAGGAGAGGGTGAGGGAGAGAGAAGAAAGTTGTCGAGGGAGAAACTCCTCTCTCTTTCCCTCTCTCCCTGCGGGCCCCCTCCTGGGCACGGCGTGGCGTGGCGCGGCCCGTAAAAGGGTCGGTACCTTGCGTGTCCCTGCCTCCTCCTCCCCCGCCCACCGCTGCCTGGAGAGAGGGGTAGGAGTTGTGGGGGTCATGATGCGAGGGGGCTGGCCGGGCAGGATACGCCGTGTGGCGGGCAGTGAGAACGCGCCCCCCCCCCTCCCCCCCCAGTGTGTATGGTGTGGGTGGGCCTTGTACTGAGCCGAGAGGCCTGCAGGCATAGGTACACTCCGTTCGCCGACCCGCCCGGCCCGGCCCCCCTCCGGCACCAGTCCGGAGTCCGGCCGGCCGGCAGGATTCCAAACCGAGTTTATCAGGCAGCGGAGCGTCGCCGAGGCCCAGAGCCCCCGGCGGTGCACCGCACCCGTTCACGAGGGAGAGAGAGACAGACAGAGAGAGGGAGGGTGGGCACCAGTGGGAAATAGGAAGGGTGGAACTCTTAGGGAGAGAACATTTCCTGGGGGCTAGTCACGTGATTATTCAGGACGTGTCTCGGTCTCGTAAGGAAGGGTCCTGATCAACCACAAAAAAGTTTTAAAAAAATCAAACAAAAACAGGGACAGTAAGAGAGGGGGAAAAGGGATGCAAGCGGAAGGGAGAAGGAACGAACAGCTTGTTCCGACCCGACGTGCCCGACGTGCCGTGACGAAGGCGAGACAATGCCTTTTGGGGAGTAGCAGAGTTCCCCTTAGCGCGCCGCTCTTTGGGGAGTCGAAAAAAAGGAGAAGAGAGCGAAGGGAGAACTTAGAAAAGCGAGCGAGCGGGGACAGGGCAGAGGGACAAAAAGGAGCATGGGGGACGAGGAAGAATCTACACATCGACAACAGCGACACAGGCACACGCCACGCGCACGCGCGCGCGCACACACACGCACGCACGCACAAACATCGAAGCTCGCACGCCAGCAGCGACCCGTTCAAGATTGAAACCTCCAAACCAACGGCACCACTTGGCCGGGTGGGCCTGGGGCCTGGGCTGTGGCGCGGGGCGGGGCGGGGCGGGGTGGCGGTGGGGCAGGGCAGGGTGATTTATAAGTGGGATTTGTCTGTTGTCCTGAGGGAGCGGTCCGCCATTTGTCGCCCCGAGCCGAGCGAGCGCGCCGTCCTGGGTGGGTGTGGGGCTGGGTGAGGAGGGGCGTGGCGAGGCGGGGCCGGACGGGGCGGGGCGGGGCGGGGCGCGGCGGGACCCACATTTGAAGCGACAAAACAATAACATGCTCCTTCTGCCTTCTGCCGCCCCGCGTGGCCGCTTTGTTGCCGCCACGACGGAGGCGCGGTACACCGGCCGGTACAGCACTTTGGCGTGGCGTGCTTCCGCGCACATACCGTCTAGACTGGCACACGGTAAAACCAAGGCCTGGGATTCCCAGGGGATTTGGAACCCGGGAGGAACCCTATGGAAGTTTCTCCCGGGCAATCCCAGGGCTCGGTTTTACCGTACAAAACCGGTGTAAGCTGATAATTCTGTCCCCCGTGACATATGCCAGGGGTTTAGGGGAGCGGTGGTGGGAGCGGGTGCAAGTTGGGCAACTGTAGCCAAAGTACATAATATAGTCCTGCCGTCAGAGTTCATAGTTATTATGTCATCTGGAGGCGCATACCTGCCTCGCGGTCGGTTCCTCATTCCCCGCGGGGTTACTCGTACTCCCTGAGGTGTGCCCGGATCCGGCTTCGCTCGTTGTTCTTGTCCCTTCCGGTCTAGGCCTTGTCAGTGGAATGGGCGCCGACAGGTTTACAGACCTGCCCCCCCCTCTCCTCCTCCCCTCCCCTCGCCGTCCTCTTCCGCTCTCCGGATCGCACACAGCAGCTCCTCTTCTCTCCTCTCCTCTTTCTGCCGCCGACGCAAATGCGCTCGAAACCTGGTCGTCAATAGTACGGCTCGGACGTGATCGCGCTGGCCGGGGGAGGGGGGGGAGTACCCGGGCCCTACCCGACTATACGACCGGACCGGGCGAATGGCTGCCCATTTTAACAACGCTCGCCGTGAATGGACCACTCGATTGAACGGCTCGCAGCAGGCCTGGGATTTGTGAGCGATGGCGATACTCTCCCTCACCTTGGCTAGACGGGGGCTGGATGTGGTGCAGCGGGGTGGGGTGGGGCGCGACGCCCACCACCACGCATGCTTATATCTCCATTGATTTGGACAAAAATGTCGCTTGCTATCCCTTTGAAGCAATCGAATAGTGTCCAGAAAGGCAGACTAGTCGGTAAGGTATCGCGCCCAAAAAGAGATAAGGAAACAACTGGTATGTGGAATGAGGAACGTACGAAATAAAACCAATAATAAGGGCCGCGAGGCAGGGGAGACGCAGCAAGGAGAAGTGCGAGAAGGGGCGGGCCGGGCAGGACAAGGACCCGCACCGCACGGAGATGTGGCCACCTCATGCCGACAGGTGGGACCCGGCCGGGCCGGGCACCACGGCTCGCCCACCCCGCCCCGCCCCGCCCCGCCCCGCTCCGCCGTGTCCGATATCCAATATCTACCCCGTCAGGCCCAGTCAGCCCGCGCAGTCGGCCCGGCCTGGCCGCATCCACCGGACTCATCCAGACATCCCGCTCCATCCCCGTCACACCTCCTGGATTCAATAACATCAGCAATGACACACGCTCCCTCGCTTCCCAGAGGCGGGGCAGAGCCAGGTGGGGCGGGGCGGGGGGGGCGGGGCGGGGCGGGCGGCGTTCATTATTTAGCACACCACGTGACCCTCGGGCCGGGCCCGGCGGACGCGGATGGATTGGATAGATCGTGAGACGCCGCTCGGCGTTGCGTTCAAGAAAACCACTCTGAATCTTGGTGTAAAAATAAATTCACGTTACCTATGTAGAAACTTCAGAAGGTTTTTTTAGCCCGAGTATGTTATTATATCGTTTTAAATTTTTGGCGCTAGCGGTCGAACGGTCTACCTTTCAGGAGGCCAGGCCAGGCGGGGACCAAGTAAAAATGAAAGAGACATACAGTCTCCACACTGCCTGCTCACTACGCGTGCGCGCACGCGCGCTCGCTCGCCTCCTCGCGCTCCTCATCCTCGCCTCCCATACCCCATGCTCTCTCCCTTTGCAGAGAGTGGCGAGCGACGACAAAGTGCCTCACATGTAAGCCGAAAAATATAAAATAAAAACACACAGAATTAAATTTCCGCCCGCTCCGCATTTATACATTTTACCCTACCTCCCCCCCCCCCAAATCTCTCTCTCTTTCTCTCTCTCTCTCTCTGTTCTCTTTTGTGCTTACCCTATCTTCTGCCTTCTGCTACTGGATTTCTTATTATAATAAATATATAGGCAGATCGGGCCGGGGCTGAGCCGAGCGGAGGCTGCGGCACCATCTGCTTGAGAGTAAAGAGTGGAGGAGAACTCAATACTGTAGAAGACGGACGCGTGTGCGAGAGAGACGGATAAGACCTCATAGTGCCAACCTTTGAATTTCGCTAAAATCAAAAAAAAAAAAAAAGTAAAACTTTCCGTGCCTCTTCCAACGAGAGGTGGTGCCGGACCGGCGGCGGCGGGCTCTTGTGGCTGTGTGCGTGCGTTTTAGTGTGGTTGGCTTTGCCGCATAGTCCGGGATATACACCTGCCTCACACGCACAGTGTCCCACTCCGGGCCTCAGTATCTGTTACCGGAAGCAGACCCGCCCGCCACTCTGGTATGAGCTCGTGATTGCTCGACGGGATTGGGCTTTATGAAAAAGGGAATGTTGTCTCGTCTCAGATGCACTCCGGCTGAATTAACCCGTCGGAGCTAGGGCGAGGCCGGGCGGGGCAGGGCGAGGGGCGGGTGGATTTGAGAGACATTTACATTCGACTTTACTGCGCGGCAGTAAATGCGCGGCGAGGGCCTTTTGTACGTTAAACGCAGCGCTGGGACTCGTAAGAACCTGAACCCTACCTCCAGGCGGGCGGGCGGGCAGGCAGCGGGCGCGCACACTCACACAGAGCAGAATCATTTAAGAAAAGCGAGCGACAACATCGACCATCTCCGATTTCGCTCATATTTTTTTTTAGGTTCCTTTCATAGTCCCAAGAACCATATCCAAAATTTAGCCCGATCGGACAACCCTTGTAGACACAGGAAATTTCGGAAAATTTGAGTCAAACATTTTACTTGTTTTGAGGTAAAATCAAAATATCACTATAAGTTTTGATTTTGGCCGGATTTAGTGGATTTCAATGTTGATTCCGGGGTAAAATGTGCCTCTGAATCCGAATCTGGCATCGGTTTTTCGATTGGGTGATTATTTAAAACGGCATCCACCAAGTTTCACCATTTGCAGAGAAATGCCCAAACCTTGGGGTTTCCATGCCCGCATGCGTAGAATTGACCGTTCTCGGCGCCAAATGGTAGGGAAAGGACCAAAGTAACATAGACTACCAGTCCCGATCGTCTTATGATGCTCCCGGATTTTTCCGGGGCTTATCGGAGATACCAAAGGCTGGAAGGTCCCGGACTGACTAGGCAACCACCCACGGCGACGTGTGCGGCGGGCTGGCCTAAGCTCGCGCGTCAGGCGCGTCCCCCCGCCCCCCCGCCAGCAGGACAGCGCTCGTCCCGGGCTGGTAGCCCGACCTGGCCCGCGGCCCGGGCCGGGCCGGGCTTGACAACCACGTAATTCAGAAAAATTCAAAAAAGAAAAAAATTTTAAAAAATCAAAAAAATTCAAAAAATCAGAAAAATTCCGGAAAAATTCACATTTGTACGCCAAACTTCAGAGAGGAATTCCTAAGCTCGAGCGTCAGGTGCGTTAGCCCCTCCCCCCCCCCCCTCGGCAGGCCAGCGCACGGCCTGGGCTGGTCAGGGAGGGCAGAGGTAGTCACATTGAGTCCAAGACTTCCAAGCACCTCTAAGGGTGTACAAGTGGAGGGATGACCTTCAAACATATTGTGTCCCCGTACCACATATTGTGTGTTCTGTTGAGCTATAAGATCTAGGAAACAACTCTTTCAAAATGACAGACGATGCCACCGCACACCTTAAATGTATTGGTGTCCTAAAAAAGTAAATGAAGTAGGAAGTATGATTGTTAGGGGCCGTGCACAAAATACGTCACGCAATTTTTCGGGATTTTGACCCCCCTCCCCTTAATCACCCACCCATCACATCCGAGCACCCCCCGACCAGATGACGTCACGTTTTTCGAGAAATAATTAGAAAATGTTTAAAACCTTTAAAAACCTTTAAAACCTTTTAAACCGAAAAGCGACACACTTTGCTTGTAAACAAAAATTGAAGTAGAAGACATTACATACAGTATATACATTATTTAACATGCGCATGCCCGAACCGCCGCTGCGCTGCGCTGCGCGGCGCGCTGTAGACGAGGTTTGCTAGGTTTGCGAAAAAGCGACGTCACGCTCCCTCTGACCCCCTCCTCCCCCAAATCACCCTCACATCACATCCGACCAGCACTCCCCCCCTCCCCCAAAGTGCGGGAGGTATTTTGTGCACGGCCCCTTATATTGTATATCAGTTTTGTACCCACCTGCTGACTCATTATAAACTGCACCCAGTTTTCTGATATTTTTTGTGATTTTTTATTAAATTTTTGCAACTATTGCTCTAAGGTTTCCTTAAAGCTCCTGAATTTTTGTGAATTTTAGTAAATTTTTCCTGAATTTCTCTGAACTTAAGAATTTTTTGAATTTTTCTGAATTACGTGGTGTACAAGCCCGGCCCGGCCCGGCCCGCGGGCCAGGACGCGTTACAAGCCCTAGGGTCCCTGACCAGCCCAGGCCGTGCGCTGGCCTGCCGAGTGGGGACGCGCCTGACGCTCGAGCTTAGGAATTCCTCTCTGAATTTTGGTGTACAAATGTGAATTTTTCCGGAATTTTTCTGATTTTTTTTAATTTTTTTGATTTTTAAAATTTTTTTTTTGAATTTTTCTGAATTACGTGGTTGTCGGCCCGGCCCGGCCCGGGCCGCCAGACTGAATCGGGCTACCAGCCCGGGACGAGCGCTGTCCTGCTGGCGGGGGCGGGGACGCGCCTGACGCGCGAGCTTTCAGCCAGCCCGCCGCACACGTCGCCGTGGGTGGTTGCCTAGTCAGTCCGGGACCTTCCAGCCTTTGGTATCTCCGCTAAGCCCCGGAAAAATCCGGGAGCATCATAAGACGATCGGGACTGGTAGTCTATGTTACTTTGGTCCTTTCCCTACCATTTGGCGCCGAGAACGGTCAATTCTACGCATGCGGGCATGGAAACCCCAAGATTTGGGCATTTCTCTGCAAATGGTGAAACTTGGTGGATGCCGTTTTAAATAATCACCCAATCGAAAAACCGATGCCAGATTCGGATTCAGAGGCACATTTTACCCCGGAATCAACATTGAAATCCACTAAATCCGGCCAAAATCAAAACTTATAGTGCTATTTTGATTTTACCTCAAAACAAGTAAAATGTTTGACTCAAATTTTCCGAAATTTCCTGTGTCTACAAGGGTTGTCCGATCGGGCCAAATTTTGGATATAGTTCTTGGGACTATGAAAGGAACCTAAAAAAAAAATATGAGCGAAATCGGAGATGGTCGATGTTGTCGCTCGCTTTTCTTAAATGATTCTGCTCACACGCTCGCAAGCAAACACGCCAACACACACACACACACACACACACACTCGGCAGCACGGCGTCCAGGATGAGCTCAAGTGGCGAAATTTCAAGCGCCATTTCTCGCTATTCTCCCACTCGGCCAAGGCCATTAGCCGCCAGGCTTTTGCCCCAAACTTTGGGGGAGCGGCGCAGCGGGGTGGGCGGCCTGGGAGCAGGGGGACGTGGGGAAGGGGGGGAGATCTCCGAGCGGGGCGGCGACGCGACGCGCCCCAGATTGTGCACAAAGGCACCCCAATAATTCGGGATGGAAAAATCTTAGCAAGGTATAAGGTCACCCCTGGAAATTAGACGCGCTCGCTTTTTCTGCCCGCGGCGCGGTGCGGCGGGGAGGGAGAGATAATGGAGCGGAACACCGCGGGGCGGAGCGCGGCCGCGGTCAGGCGGAGGTTGTGACCCGATGATTTGCTTACCGGTCCAGAAGAGTCTTCGACTTCCGCAGGAGGATCTCCACATCTTGGCTCTGGGAGTCGGAGGATGATTTGTCCAAAAGGCTGCCATGGAGGTTCACCTGGCGGAAGAAAAAAAGAGAAGATGAGCCGCGGAATCCGGACGGGGTAAACGAACGGAAGTGCACGGGAAGAGAGAGAGAGAGAGAGAGAGAGAGAGAGAGAGAGAGAGAGAGAGAGAGAGAGAGAGAGAGAGAGAGAGAGAGAGAAGAGGATCGTGACGAGTACGTGTGTAATTCTGTCCCAGCGGCCGCAGCCCGCACGCGCGCGCATAGGCAGCGCACAGTGCACAGGTGCTTTGCGGGTCTGCCTACCGTCGCAGCGTCGGGCGTTCACGCTGAGCCGCCGCCACGCCACCCATGCCACTTCGCTTTCTGTTCTGGTTTTTGCTGCTTTTTTTCCACTCTCTTTTTTTCGTGACTCCATATACACCTGAATTGCCCGCGGCCAGCCGTAGTTTTTTTTTTATTAACTACCCCCCTCGTAATTTGCAGCGAATAAAATGACGGCTGCGATAAACGGGACTGCAGCGCGCGCGCCGGGCAGGCAAAAACCTCCTGACGCCTCCGAGTTGTTATCGAAAGAAAAATTAGGGAATATCCACATATTATGCTTCTCTCGTTGGCTTTACTGGACCCCTAGCCGCACACACACACTTCACCCAGAAAGGCCTGTTCTTGTAACAAGAAAATGTATACTTGACCCAATGAAATGTCATAGCAGTCAGCTATATCATTTGCGTTGCGACGAGTAGATTTGCATCGATACAAAGAACATGTTCTTGTTACAAGAGTGGGCTTTTGGGGGTGTAGCGTCGCAACGGGTGCGTCGCCGCAGCGGGGGAGGTGGAGCCAGCGCCCCGGGTCATTCGCCGCGGGGCGGGGCGGGGCGGGGCGGGGCACACAGGTGGGCCCACGTGGGGGTAGCCACGACCACATAGCGTCATGTGTGTGTAATGCGACAGCCTTTGTATGCTTTGGCGAATTAAAGCGCCGAGTGGTGGCGCAGCCCAACCGGGTCAATAGCGCGCTCACACACACACTCACACACACATATCACACTGCAGTACAGCGGCGGAACGAAAGCCGTCCGAATTCTATAGGCCAGTGGTGGCGGCGGGCCGGGCCGGGCCGGGCTGTGCTTGTGGCTGCAGCAGCACCACGCCAGCTGTCCCGCCCGTCTGCAATATGTATCGCTTCCAGCCCCCCCCTTCCCCCCCACCCCCGGGGAGGGAGGAAGGGAAGGGGTCAACCAACACACCAACACCCTGCCTGCCATAGGCACCACGCTGCTTACGCTGCTGTGGCGTGCAGTTAACCCGCCCGCGTGTTTGGGGACAGAGAGGGAGGAATTATCTACTCTACAGGCGTCCGCTGGCCCGGCCAGCCGGGGCCTGCTGTACGCGCTCAAACGTTTTTTGCAGGGATGATTTCTGTTTGTACCGTACCTTACCTGCGGTATCTAGTTCTTTGCCTTGCCTAGGACTGGATCTCCAGTTCGGAGCTTCTACGTGTTCAAATATTTTTTTCTCCTGCACCAGCAAAACCCGACCTTCTTCCCTTGCGCCCCTCCTCCGGATATCCACCCCCCACCCTTCCTCCGCCCCGCTCGCCCTGTAATCTCCTAGATGGGATTCCGATTTACGCTTGTTAACCTGACGAGGGAGTGAGAGCAATAGCGGAAAAAAGGGGGGAAGATAGAACAGAATATAGTGAGAATAGAGAGAGAGAGATTGAATTTTTTTTGCGCCGTCATATTTTTTTCCCCTTGCTCGTTGGCGGGGCGGAGGGCGCGCGGAGCCTGGCTGGGTCCCCTGAAGTACGGCCACGTCCGCCTCAGCGGTCCGCGACGGGGCGGGGCGGAGCGGGGCAGGGTCCTCTGCAGCCGTCGCGACGCCGACGACGCCGGCGCTGACTGCCCGGGGAGAAGGGGGGGGGAAGACGGGACGGACCGCGGAAGGGCTTTCTTCTCGTCCAATCTGTCGCGGGGGGCCCCAGACCAGCCGCCTTCTGGCCCCTCAGCCCGGGGCGGGGCGGGGCGGGGCGGGGCGGGGCGGGGCGCCCCCGTGACGCGCGGTGGCAATAGAGAGGACGACCCCGCCCGCCTCGCCCCGCCCCGCCCTGCCTAGACGGACTGGTCCTACCTTTGGCCTCTAGCCCTGTCTCGCCCTGCCCCGCCGCCCTACCACGGCGCCGTGGTGCCAGCAGGGCGGGCAGGGCTGCTTATGCGCCGCTCAGGCGCCCTTTTTAACGAGTTGCCTCATTGCCAAGCTGCCCTCGCGGCCCCACCCCGCCCTCTCTGCCTTACCCTGACGTACGCCGGCAAATAAATTTACCGGCCGCAGGCTACCAATAATGTATAATCATTTTATATTCCATTAGAAAATAAAAACGGTTTAAGGGAAAAGGAGTTGCTTTTTCGTCCCGGTCGGTTAAATCGCGCCCGCCCCGCGCGCGCTAACGATACGCTGTTAAATGGAAATTGAATCTCCGCCGATCTCCGCTACAACAGCAGCACCGCTACAGAGCAGCTGCCCCCGCCCATCCCCTCGCGTATTAGATCAGCGCGGTCAGTTATTCGCAGAGTGTTTGTAGTTCGGCGAATAATCAAGTAGCCGCGTCGCGATATTCGCCGTCCAATCACGGCAGGGTTATGCGGTCACATGGCGATCTGTATGTAATGATAGCCACGCGCCTGCAGCAGAGCGCGAACCGAATGGGGAAGTACAGTATGTGTTTCTGCGGGGGTGTCTTTGGCCGGCCCTGGCGCCGGCGCCTGTGGGCGGAGCGGGACGGGATCGCGCGCATGTTGTAGGGCAGGGTGACCACCCCATGCGCCCCGGTCGCCGTCCTGCTCCACGCACTCGTTGGCCTGCGAAACCCGTAAAAAAACCTGTCCTAAAAAACACCTACGGAAAGAGCGGTGGGGAAACTCGAGTTGTGCTGGAGAGTTATTCTGCATATCTGCGTAGCGTGATATGTACCTGCCGGTCCCAGTAGCGGCGCAGGGCGGTGGGTTACCTCCAGCAGAGCGCAGCGGGGTGTGTCGGGTCGAGGCGGGGTGGGGCGGGGCGGGGCGGGGCGGGGCCGGCAGTACGGACGTGAAGTGCCTCGCCCTGCCTGCCTGGCCCTGACGTGAAGAGCAATGTCGTCATGTCTGGAGGCCGCGAGCCTAAGGGCGTGGTGGCAGGGCGTGGTGGCGGGGCGGGGCGGGGCGGGGCGCAGGAGATGCAAGGGTGGGCGTGGCCGCGCCGCGCTGCCCGTGTGCGTCGCACCGGCCGTGTCATGCGGGAGCGGCTGGGGGGAGGGAGAGGGCGGGTATTATAAAGTCAGATTATGACGTTAGGCCGACCGTCACGCCACGCCACGGCCAGGCAGCAGGCCAGAGAGCGGCATTAGGCTGGCGGTGAGATACCGCCGGCCGGGCCGGGCCGGGCACGGCCAGGTGAAGTGGAGATACTCCGCGCCACAATGCACTTTATACGCGCCGAGTCAGGAGGCGCGCGCAAAGGCAGCTAGGCCAGGCGCGCGTGAGCGCTGAGTATCTCCTTTTGTTGAGCGATAGCACAATGGATTTTTAAGTGCCATGCGCCGCTCGCTCGCTGGCTGGCTCGGGGGGCTGCTCCGCTCCGCGACGTATTGCCGTGACCCAGAAAAAAGCGCGCCTGTCCGATATACCGGCGGTGTGGGAGGGGGAGGATAGAAAAAAGAGTCTGCTGATGCGGAGGTAACAGCAGACCGGGCCGCGACCTGCTGCGGGGAGTATTGCCAGTCTGCGACCGCGCCCTATACACGCGCAAGTCCGCGCCCCGCGCCGCGCAGCCTCTTGCCTACGCCGCAAAATTCATTACCCTCCTTTCGGCGAGCTATCACTGGTAAAATAACAAAGGTAGGACTAAAAGGGTTTTAGTGCCTTTCCAAGTCCGATTAAAAATTAGCGCTCCTAAAAAAGCATCAAAACTACGCAAAGGTGCTAAAATTTTAATGCTCTTGGAAATTTTCGTGCCCTTCGAACACACATTAAAATTTAACACCCTTTAAAAGGCATCAAGTCCTGCCTCTGTTTCCCCTAGTGATTGGAGTGTCAGTAGGTAGCACAAGTGGTCGAGCCGGACCGGACCGGGCCAGGCTGTTGTGCATCATAATTGTTGACGGTGTGGCCACCAGGCCCGCCCCGCCCCGCCCCGGGGCGCGTACCACAGGGGGCCATCACTGCCAGCACACGCCGCTTTAAGTGGCGAGCTGACCTTGACCCAGTTTCCGCCTGCTGCGAGCGGCCACTAAACTTTGCACTCTTCACTCAGTCGATCCCTTCATCTCTCCCCCCCTTCCTCCGCCCTCACCCTCCCAGCCCAGCCCCAGCCCCAGCCCCCCCCCCGCCCCCCCCGGCAGTTTTCCTCTTTTGTGCCACCTAGAAGCCTAGCTGCAAGGTTCTTTCTTACTCACCTGAAACTTGTCGTGGTGTAGATTCAGGAATCTTCTTACTTTGGCGGTGTCGTTGTCGCGAATAGCTTTCTCTAGTTGTAGGGCGTCTGCAGTGAGGTCCGCGGTCGAAGACGCCAGGCTGGAACAGAGAGAGAGAGAGACGCCTGGTCAGAGCATGCTCAGAGTGCTCAAGCAGAATTGAAGGGTGAGCTGAGTCGTCCGCCGTCAGGCCAGCGGCCCTCTTCTTCCACTCGCAGGACGGCGAGCGCGAGGTGGATTTAATTTTTCCCCTGAGGGCGTTGGAGCCAGTAGCTGTATTTGGACTCCGCAATCAACTCAAACCATTTATCAGAATGGACGAGGAAATATTATTCCTTTCACCTCAAAGTACGTAAACCAATCCTGGAACTGAACCGGTACTCGCGTGTCCCTGAGTAAACAAGACGCTTTTGAAGCAGCCCAGACATCGCGAAACAACACGCGATGTTTATTCACACTTTACCATGAGTTTAATAAATATATACATCATATCCGATGTTATTTCCTCGTAAAGTGAGATGACGACTTTTCCTCGTATAGAGCTCGTTTCACGAGTCTGTCCTTTATACGCCGATATTTTTGTGGCCTCTGCGTTTCCGTTTTCCGTGTCGGGGCGGCGAGCCCGCGGGGCCCTTGTCCCTTCCCGGCGGGCAGAGCCAGCCCGGCCCCGGCCACGGCCCGCCCCGCCCCGCCTCACTAGGCCACGGCCCCGCCGGCCACACCCAGGGACAGGGCAGGAACACCCAAATGAAATTTGCCACCGATGCGATTTGGACGCAATCCTGGTGGAGGCAGAAGCGAGAGGTCAGCAGAGGACTCCCCGGGGAATCCAGATAGAAAAAAAAAATTGGAGGAAGCGAACGCATTAATTTTGCAGCACAATATACGTCGACGAATTGTTATAAACGTCCCCTTCGCTTAAACTACTATACTATTTTTCAGTCCCTTAATGAGTGCCACCAACACGTCCACCTTTTCCTTCTCTCTCCGTGATCCTAAATTCGATGAAAACGGCGCAGGGCGTCGAGGTCCCGGTCACTAGGCCAAGCTCCTCCTTCAATATCCCGTCGCCTCCGCCCCACCTCGCCCCAGCAGAACCCTCGACGCCCCGCCCCGCCCCGCCCCACCCCACCCCGCCCCGCCCCGCCCCTCCCGGCACGGCGCTGTCACTGGAGGACGTGCGGACCCTAACCGGATTCGCTGACCGACACTGGCTTCGCCCCGGAGGCTGTCTATCACATTCTTAAATCTCACAAGGATACAGGCGCTACGCCCCCTTCTCCTTCCAAACTTGTCACGTGACGGCAGAGCACGAAGGCTAGTAATAAGCGTATTTTTTTGCGACGTGCAAGCGTCCCGATAGATACGGGGATACAATGCAGCAAGAGAGCAGATACAGAGAGAGAGAGAGAGAGAGAGAGAGAGAGAGAGAGAGAGAGAGAGAGAGAGAGAGAGAGAGAGAGAGAGAGAGAGAGAGAGAGAACTGGGCTGGCAGCTGACAGTGGCGCGCTGGGGAGGCACAAGGGGTTCATGTAACAGCCAGGGCGCAGACCAGCGCACCACCATTTCAAAAGATTCGTCGCGGTATGCTATGTTTGTACGGGGCAGGGCGGGAGGTGAGGGGAGGGAAGGGGTGCGTGCAATATTTCAACATCGTCATCTCACAATAGGATTAATCTTTTCCGTCCTGTATTGACAGAACTGCCCTATTGTCGAGGCCGGCCGGGCCGGGCCGGGGGTGAACTCTTTGGCCTACAGGCGCGCGTGTCGCACGCTGGCGCCACGCTCCCCCCCCCCCCCAATAGGGGCGTGGTTTCTGCTGCCTGCGGCCCGCTGAGAGGACGCGGCGGTCCGGGCCGGGCCGGGCCGGGCACATCACTGTCTACCTAAATTGAATGATTCGACCAAATCGAGTAGACACGTATCTCGCGATGGGATCACACGCGCACCGCTCGTACAATGGAGCAGGAACACTGGCGAAATAAACACCGTGAGAAAAAAAATGTTTGCAGGGGTTGCGGGAAAATTTTCCGTGGGAAGCGTCGTCAAGTTACGATATCAAATTGTTGAAATACAAAATTGTAATGACACAATTTCACACCCTCTAAAGGGATCAAGTCCTACCTTTGTTTATCCAGTAAGAATGACATAAAACCCCTCCTTTATCGATCAGTTTTTTTTTTCTGCGGCAAACTGTTTCGGACTAGTAAGCGAGCGCAAACTTATCCCATGTACCATCCCCGACAAGAAAAAGAAGCATAACCAAAAGTCTACACAGCAGCAGCACCAGCAACGACGGCAGTGTGTCCCGACAGTTCAGGTCGGGTTATAGGCAGAGAGCTGGCGCGCGCGCACACCCACACACGCACGTGTGCCGAGACAGGCAGATATATGGCGTGGCGGAAAAGAAACTAAGGGCCGGCATCAGGCGCTCCGTGTCAGCTTTGCTCGCTGCTTTGAGCCCCTCGCCCCCAGCCTCCCCCTCTGGTCCATAACTCAGCCGGGGCATAACCTGCCCCGCCCGCAGGCCAGGCCAGCCCAGCCCAGCCCGCGCGCGTACCGCCACGACCCGGCGCCAGCGCGCTGCACAGGGCGACCTGGGAGAACTCGATTTGTTACTCGAGGAAAACGAGGCAGCGAGGTTAAGAAGTTGTCGGAAACACCTTTGGTTCCTGGCGCGCGCGCGCGGATGCAGCATTGTGTACTACTCCGCCGCAGCAAGCTTGGGGCCCGCTTTACATCTGCAGGGCGCCCGCACATTCGCCCCCCGCCCTGCCCCGCCCCGCCCGCAGCCTCGCTGCTAGGACTCCTGTGAGAACACGACGACTTGCATGCCGCAGGGTGGTAACAAGCGGACGGGCGGGCAGCAGGGGGCGGGGGGGGGGGGGTCTTATTCCAGCAGGAGGCTGAGGAAGCGGGGAGCGGGGCGGACCACCGAGTCCAGTAATTCCAAGTTTTCACGAAAGTTTGTGTAGATTTCTCAGTCCGCTGGTGCCTGGTGCGGTCAGACCATGCCTGGCCGGGCCGGGCCAGGCCGGGGGGTCCAGCTGAGCCTAGGACCCGAACCCAGCGGGGCGGGCAGTCCACGCGCCCTGCCTGCCCAGCCGCAGCTTTGAACAGACAGAAATGACCTGATAACGAGCGCCCCGGGAGGGCCCTGGTCCCGCCCCGCCCGGCCCCGCCCCGCCCAGGCCCCCGCCGATTCCGGACTCCGGATGCTTTATGCCTATAGTGTACCGCACCGCGTCGGGGGTGTTTCAGAGAACACGTACACTATAAAAAAAAAAGTTGCGATTTTGCAAGCCCTGGGCTTGGCAACCCCACACAGCAGACCCAGGGTTGATAAAAATCCCAACCCACTGGAAGGGCGGATGCACGGACCCAGTGGGGGAGAAAATTGACATGCCCATTGGGCATATGGAACGTGTGCGCAAGCCCGACTTGTGAATCTCACGCCTTGGGCTTGCTGAGAACACGAACCTGCCCACGGACGTGTAATTTGCAAGGTGGGCACGTCAAGTACGGTTGCCAAGCCCACGGGCAGGGAAAAGTCAATGCTTGGGCATGCTAAAAGCACAAACCTGCCCACGGACGCGTAATTTTCAAAGTAGGTATGTCGAGCTGCATTGCCAGGTCAACATAGTTTAAGTATGTTTCGGGTTTCCAGTGCTGGGCCTAGATGTGATGATCTGTCATTGCAGTTGGTGGTGGCTGGTGATACCATTACTGGTATCACATGATTGCAAACCCGCAAATCATGACTCAAAAATTAGATTTCGAAGCCGACGCCGACTTTCAAAGGAGGTCGTCTGACGATACGAGAAAACGCTGAAAGGGTCATCTAGCCGTCGTTTCTGGGCAGCAGCGAGAGTTATAACTAGATAACGCATATTGGGTACAAATGATGCAGCAGGTAATAATGCAAGTATACATTCCATATATAGTATCATTCTTCATAACAACAATTTAAAATCGCGACCGAAAATTTATATTTATGTGGGTTTTACATTAGAAAACACTGCAAAACTTCATACTCTGTCCGGAGAGCCATCTAGCGGCTGAAATCGGAACTACCTCACGAGATGTGTCATTTAAGCGCTTACCATTACGCTGGTCGTTAATATACATCATATTGCAATCGATCTTTCTGAATGCATTTATACTTTGACATTTTTCAAACGCCTGACAAACTTAAATTTTATGTACGACAATGTCTATGAAGAGAACATTATCTAAGAAATGATATTTGTGTTACATTGTTAAGTGAAATGACGATTGGACTGGAGTGTCAACTATATATTCATGAAAAATCCAGTCCTAAGGGAAAAGGAAAGTTAACTCCAGAGTACGGTTTGGACAGTGTGTGCGGGTGCAAAGCTACACGAACGAGCCCAGGGTGGTCAATTTCCTTTTCTGTATGAGTAAATTTACCCGGGCTGGGTGGGTACATTCGCAACCCGTGGGCAAACGAAGCCACACGAACGAGCCCAGGGCGGTTCATTTCCTTTTCTGTATGAGTAAATTTACCCGGTGTGGGTGGGTACATTCGCAACCCGTGGGCAAGCGGGGAATCCGCACATGCCCGGGGTGCGAATTCCCATCATGGCCCGCGAAATTTGCAAGTGTGGGCAATCACATGCTCATGCCCAATGGGCATGTGACTCGGCTAAACCTGCCCACTGGGTCATTAATGGAGCTTTGCAAGACCAGTAGGAAAAATTGCAAGTCCGCTAGGCAAACAAATTTACCCTCATTTTTTATAGTGTAACAGTGCGCGCGTACGTCTGCCTGTACCCGCTCCCTCCAGCCGTCAGCAGGCCCCGGGGCCCCTCGGGTAGGCAGACCCGCAATACTGTTACGTGTTCGTTCTCCGAAACACCCGGTACACAGGGAGAGGTACGCCACGCCGTACGTGCTTCCCCTCGCCATGCACCCCTATCCCTCCGACGCGCCGCTGGGCTGCCGCTGTGCGGCTCCCACGTACCGGGCACGCAGCAGGCGTTCATTGACGTGCGAGGGACGACCTGCGGGAGATGTCTGGGATGTCTGGCCCCGGGGGCCGGGGGGACATGGGTGGGGGGCAGGGGCAGAGGGCTCGACCCCATGAGCCAAAGTTTCCTCATTCACGGCCTAGCGGCCCCGACCTGCGCGACCTTCCGTCGCTACCCCTCCCTCCCCCTCACCCACGTCGCGGCGTACTCTGCTTTCTTCGGTATGCCTTGCCTTCTGACTGCTGCTGCTGCTGCTGGGGGCCGGGAGCAGCAGTGGGGAGGAGGATGAGAGGGAGCGGAGGGGGCCGCTCGCGCCGCGTTGCCGTGACAGGCGCTGCATTTTAAGCACAGCCAGTAACACTTAAAGTCCTAACGCCTCGCTACAGCGGCGAGAGAGGGAGAGAGAGATACAGCAAAAGAAGGGGGAGGGGAGGGGGTGAGAAAGAGTGGGAGAGCGAGAGGGAGAGAGAGGGGGGGGGAGAGGGGGAGGTGTGGCGTGGCTGGCGTCGTGTACTCATTTCCATATCCGATTCTAAGTCGGAAGGCACCTCACAAAGTTGCGCGCGGTGCGGCGTTTCACTATCTTTGTCACTTACTGCCTGACAAATTGGAGGAGTCGCGCGGGTCTGGCGGTACGAACGTGTGTGCGTGAGAGCGAGAGCGAGAGCGAGAGAGAGAGAGAGAGAGAGAGAGAGAGAGAGAGAGAGAGAGAGAGAGAGAGAGAGAGAGAGAGAGAGCGCTCGTGCAACTTCTCATGAGCCGCCAAGGGCACGCCCGCGACGCCCCGCCCCGCCCTGCCCCGTCCGCCTCCGTACGGACCATTTGCACCCCGAGCGTGTTCAAGCGTTGTTGAGTCTGGGGGTCACCCATTTTTAACAGGGTGCAGGCACGGCACAGAATAGAGTCACGACTCACGAGTGTGAGTGTGTATACAAGCGAGAGGAGAGAGAGGCGGTGGAGGAGGGAGTGAGAGGAGAGGAGAGGAGAGGAGAGGAGAGGAGAGGAGAGGAGAGGAGAGGAGAGGAGAGGAGAGGAGAGGAGAGGAGAGGAGAGGAGAGGAGAGAGAGGCGTAGAGAGACGCTTTAGCTTCGGAGAAGGAGTTGCTTTGGAATGCAATATTGCTCGCTCCTCGCGGTCGCGGCCCAACAGGCCGGTGACGCTGCTACGCCACGCCACACCGCGCCACGCCACGCCGCGCTGTATGGCCGAGCCAAAGCCCGGTACAGGCCGCAGTTCGGGCAGGGGTCATGGCCGGAGCCGGGCAGAGCTTGGAAGTTGCAGAGGGGAGAGGGTTGGGTGAGGAAAATGTCGCCAGATTTCGGCGTTTGCGAGCGCCCAGGGAGAGATAAATCCAGTCATACATTTTATAGTGCAAACTTTGTGATTTTCCCCCCAGAATCTACCAGCAGTTTTAGTCCCTAGATTGGGTCGGGGTCATGTCAGGTCAGCACTGGCAACACTGCAGGTCAGGCAGGCGTCGAGAAGGTTGTCGACGGGACGGGCTGCGGCGCCTGGCTGCGCCCGGCCCGCGGCCCGGCCCGGCTGCCCTAGATGTGGTGTAAGACTCCAAAGGCGAGGCGAAAGGGCAAATGCCGCCAAATGGCTGAGTTCGCGCCCCCTATATACGGCGTGGGACCGGGCCGGGGACTCCCGGGCCCGGGCTGTGGGTGGGTGGGGCAAGTTTAGCCGAGGGGGTCGAGACTTCCCACCAAGAGAGGATAACTCAGCTCGAGTTGGTGAGAATTGACAGTTTTACGGCCAGTTTTCCCTCCTCCTCCTTGCCCCCTCTTCTCTTCTCCGCCCGGTGAGGCGCGTGTACGGGAGGCAGTATAGGCCCGCTAACCGTATCAAATTAGTGCACATGTTGAGCCTTCGCGTTCGCGTCGAGATATCGAACGGCGTGCGTGGCAATGCTCGCACGATATGTCCGGCGAGATATGATAAATAAAAGAAGCGACATCATGCGCACCGACGGGGAAACAACTTTGGTTTCCGTGACGTAAATTTTTCTGCATTTTTTCGCAGAATTTATCTTGAATTTTCTGATGTCCAGCCCACACACACACGCACAGAAACTTACCTGCACTGTAGGCTCCCCGACTGCAGCGAGGTCCGCGACGGGCTGAGGCGAGGGTGCAGCCGGGTGAAGGGCGGGGACCCTCTGCTGGAGCCCGGCGGCGCTCCAGCTCCCGTGGGGCTGTACGGGGCTCCCGGGGCCCCAGGGGGGTCCACGGTCCAGGCGGGGCCCTCCTGCGGACACAGCAATCACACACCAGGTCAGCACCGCGCCGCCACTCCCAGGGTACACACACACACGGTCTCCAAGGGCGGCGCGATTCGGAGAGAGGCGTGGTGGGGGCGAGTCGCCATAAGGATAAGAGACATAACATTTGAAACAACTTGGGTCACACAACTCCACTCCAACTCTCGCTTCTCCTCAGCTGCTGTCGCGTCGTCTGCTCTCTCCCCGCTCTCCGGCTCGGTTTCTTCTCTCTCTCTCTCTCTCTCTCTCTCTCTCTCTCTCTCTCTCTCTCTCTCTCTCTGTCTCTCCCTCTCTCAAGTTGCGTCAGCGTTCCCCAAGGAGGAGGGTCACCGCGCCACAGTGACCACGCGGCCAGATGCTCCCCTCCGTCCGTTTCCCACCTCTTCCCTCACAGAGCGAGGCCAGAGCTCATTCACGAAGAAGTTTCCTTCCGTCCAAAACTTGGACCGCAAATACGGAGGCCCTTTTCAATCAGCCGTGAAATCGAAAAGCTGTGGGGGAGTGGGTGCGCGCGGGGGCGGGACGGGGGCGGCACGGGGACGGGGCCGGGGCCGATGGCATTCAAACAGTGTCATCGCGTGGGGAGAGGAGCCGGGCCGGGACCGCTATCACAATAAGGGACGCTAACTGAAAAACTTTGACAATTAACTACCATTATCGCGACGGGGAGGCGGGTGGGCGTGGCGGGGCGTGGCGGGGCGGGACCGAGCCCAGCGCCCCTGCAGGCGGGGATCGTAAACCTTCCGATGAGAGGCGTCACAGCGGGCAAGGAGGATCAAAGACGAACCGACGCATGATTTATTTCGCGACACCCGCACGGGAAAAGAAAAACATTTTATAGGGTGGAGAGGGAAGGTCGCGACCATAGTGTGGTCACAAGGGTGGTCACAGAGGGTGCTGTTCGGGTTCGGGCAGTGCCGCGGCCAGCACAGACGCTTATACGCGCGGCTCCACCCCGCCCCCCTCGGGGTCGCGCGCCGCCCCTGAGACCATATGACGCGTTGTGGACGCACGCGAACGGCCTGCACGCGAACCCGCGCCCTGCGCCCTGCGCCCTGCGCCCCGCGCCCTGCGCCCCGCGCCCTCGGGGCGGCCCTGCCCGGCGCAGTCTGCTAAACCAACGAGGAGCAGGCCGCCCCGCCCCCCGCGGCTCGTCGAGAGCGGACCAATGCTCTCTGCAGCCTAACCGCAGGCGCACGGCCCGTCATAAATTTACAAAATATTCTGTAAATCGTAATTTACAAAATCTATCGTACATCTAGCAATATATTTTTCACTTTGTGTGAGCCGCAGAGCCTGGATGCGCTCAGCGCCTGGGCGGTAGGCCGGCCCGCCCGTCACGCGCGCCCTGCGGTACAGTATTGCGGCGAGCGCAGGCGGCCGCCCCGGCCCGCCCCGGCCCGTCCCGCCCAGCCGAGATAGCCGATCAGACCCGCGCGCTTTTCACCGTCCCGCTGATGACCGAGGGAGAAGGCAGGTCCGGCGCATCCAGCCCCCCCCCCTCCTCCTCCCCATCACGCTCTTAAATATATTCGCCTCGTAAATTGGGTAACTTTTCTCCTCGGCGCCGAAGTCTGGCGCTGGCCCCGCCGCCAATGAAAACGAATTTGCAATTCGACAAGGCGTTGCTTTTTCTGCAGTAACGGCACGGACCGCTGTAATCAGCATTTGCCCCCCTGCTGCCTTCACTTGCAAATCGGGCGTGCCGGCCGGGCCGGACCGGGCTATGCTATGCCATTCGGCGGCGGCCTCTCCGCCCCCGCGCCGCCCCCGCGCCGTCCCCGCCACGCCGCCCCCGCACCGCCCCCGGCGGGACGGCACACGACAAGAACTAAACGTATGCCACACGCCATGTCGCGCACCGGGCCGTGTCCCACTCCCACATCGCCCAGCCCAGGTCGCCTGCGACCGGACAAAAACACCGGCTGAGCCTCAGCCGTGATAGTATCTCCGCTGAGCCGGCCGCCCCGCCGCGCTGGTACGCCGGTGGCTCAAAGCTCCCCCGCCCCCGCCCCGCCCCGCCGCCTGGACTGCTCGGAGCCCACTAACACTCCTCAACAAGTCAAAAAGAGAGCAAGTAAAAATCGATCATTAATTATCAAAGTTGCCATTAATTATCCATGTGGCGCACTCGAAAACTGTTTTATTTTTTTTAAAACAATTTCAATTATAAGAATGAAATTTTAAGGTGCAACGCCACTCGTTAAAACACTGACTTTTTCTTTGTGCGTGCGAGTAAGCTGGAAGGGGTGGTGGGGCGGGGTGGGGCGGGGCGAGGCGGGGTGGGGCGAGGCGGGGTGGCCGCAGTGGGGACGGCGTGCCGGCCCGGCGGCGGGCCGAGCCGAGGGTCGCGCTGCGCTGCGGATCGACTGAGCGCCAGTCGCGGCAATTAACCCTAGCGCCCCACCACGCCCCGCCCCACCCCACCACACCCCGCCCCGCCCCACCACGCCCCGTGTTGCGAGTGCGGCGCGGAGTGCATGCAGCTGGCCCGCGCTCCGCTCCAGGTCGACAACCTATGAAAACACCCAAGCCGTAAAAGCGCGCGGGAAAGGGGCGTGTAATTCTTAGGCCAAGGCCTAACTGTATCAGGCAGAATAAGGCGCAAAACAGGGGAGGAGAAAAAAAAACAGAAAGAAACGTTGGGCGTGCGCGCACACTGTGAAAGGGAGGGGACAACACAACAAAAATAGCATCAACGGAGCAGAATGAGCGGGTCGTACCGCACCGCCGCAAATGGTAATTAGCGGGCCTGTTCACTGACGAGGTGCGAAAAAGAGGAGAGCAGGGCGGGGCGGGGCGGGGCGACTCTCTGGGGCCGAGAATGATGAAGTTTTACGAGGCGGGACGGATGAGGGGGAGGTCGGCTGGGTGGAGGGCGGGGCGGGGCGGGGCGGGGCGGGGCGGGGCGGGGTGGGGAGGGTCTGAGGGAGAAAGAAATCCTTGTTGCTCGGGCCGGCGCGGGCCGGTGCGGGCCGGGATACGAGGCCAGGCCGCCAGAGGCGCAGGCGCCAGAGGTCGACAGCACGGCCGCCCCGCTATGAATCAGCAATGAGACGCGATGACCGGGCAGAGCCGAGCAGCGCCGAGCAGCGACGAGCAGCGCCGAGCAGAGACGAGCAGAGCCGAGCAGCGCCGAGCAGCGCCGAGCAGAGCCGAGCAGCGCGCACTGTTAATTCCCTACAAAGCATCGGAATGCTTCGTAGATTGTGAAGCATTTGCCTTGCAATTGTGACGCATACTCTTTGCAAATTATTGCAAAGTTTGGAAAGCTTTCAAATTCTTTTTTTTTCTTTGCAAGAATTTAGGAGTGCGTACAGCCGCAAGTGCAGGAGGCAGGTTCAAACGCACTTGAGCCGCGCCGGGCGGTGATGGAGGGGCCGAGCAGACGAGAGGGTAAGGACCGCTTTAGCGAGTGAAGTAAACAACAAGAGATTCAGCAGAGAGAGGGAGAGAGAGAGACGCAGACAAAACCACGCAGCTTGTAAAAATAAACTCGGGCGCGCGAGATGGATACCGACCCCAAAATTTCATTTCACCGTATCGATGATTGAAATCGCTTTAGCCAAAGAGACGGGGATGGATCGTCCGCTCCGCAGGGCCGGCACATCATGAGTCAATAGCCCGAGACACAGAGGGCGCGGCGCGGTACGGCACGGGACGGCCGCGCGCCGGCGCAGAAATAAATGGGAGGAATTCCTGGAAGTAGCCTCATTACAGCCGAGGCACAGCCTACAAAATGAGCTACTAATTTCTCATGATTTAAGTTGCTGTTTACGAAAGGAGAGAGGAAAGGAAAGGGAGCAAGGAGGCGAGAGATCGTGCTTCCGAGTACGAAGAGAGGGAGCGAGAGAGCGAGAGCGAGCCGGCCGAGAAGAGAGAGGCCAAAAAATAAAAATAAAAAGAACACAGGCAGCGAAGTCATTTCCGATAGGGGCTGTGTTTCTGCTTCCGGATTCGTGAGTTATTTCAAAACTCTGCTGCGGTACGAACCTTTCTATTTAAAAAACAGTAGATGTTACCGGAGATTTATATCTGAAAAATATTCTAAGTATACCGGTTTGATGTTCTTAAAGTGAAATTATAGATTTCTTTCACCTTACAATCCTCGAAATTTTTGAGGATGAAAAATACTGGAAAATTCTTAGACTGCTAACTGCTACTCACCCTTGTCGAGCTCGGCGTCGTCCCGCCATGGAGGATGACCTGGCCAAGGTCGTTCTGGACGCCGAAGGGGTACCGCACCTCCTTGGGCGGCGGCGGGGGAGGGGGGGCGGGGGCGGGCCGAGGGGGGACAGAGGGGGGTCGGCATGTCGAAGAGGAAGTAGTAGCATGGGTGGGCTGCTGTTGCTGGCGTGGCTGCGGGGGCGAACGCCTCATGCCGCCCGCATCCTCGACCGAAGCTCCGACCTGCCGAAACACAAAACGGATCAGTTAGCAGAGTTCGTCGCTTCAAGCCGACCGGCCGGCCCCAGACCGAGACCGGAGTGGCTCGGAAGCGCTACAGATCACAACCGCTACAGGTCACAAGCGCTACAGCTCGCTAACGCTACAGGGTCACAAGCGCTACGGGTCACAAGCGCTACAGCGAGAATCCGCGCGTTAGGCGGAGCCGAGCCGAGCCTAGCTTAACCTTGCAAAATTACGCACGTGCTCTGCGAATGAAAGGATGGCGTGAAAACATGGAAAATTTTTGCGACAGTAAACCTCCCGAAGGAGGTTGCGGTTCCCGCCAGGCACAGGGCTTTTACCCCCCGTGGCAGCCAACAGCTTCGGTGTTCTTATGGGAACCGGCGCTTTCTGATCTGCGATCCTGTCGCGCAATTCGACAGATTTGATCCCCGTACTGTCAGATTTAGTCGTACGGTGGTTAACCGAACTGCCCTGTCCCCAGGGCATGGAATAGCTATTTTGGAGCCAGATTCTAGGACTTATGACGACCGACCACCAGTCGTGGGCACGGGACGGAACTTCCTGGCAACCCGCTGTCGCTACCAGTGAAGAACCTACCTGGGTTTGAACCAGGCCCCATGTGCCGAGTCTCACAGACACCCCACGGTTTCGCGGCACCACTAGACCACTAGACCGTCGGCTATTCCACGAGGAGCTCGGTTGAAATGGGGGCTTGAATTCCACTCTCCAAATTGTTGTCCTCAGAAAATTAAATTTCTTGGTAAGATTCGAACCTCCGTCCTGCGACTCTCCGCGCGAACACTATGCCGGCACGGCTACGACGCCACGGTACCAGGTGCCGGACCACTAGGAGACATGCTGCGCGAGAAGCCACAGTCACCGAAGAAACGAACCCGGTGTCATGAGTGCGCCTGCTCTCCGGCCAGTGCTCGGCCGGCCGCGTAGCGTCATTGGTATCGGCGCTGCTTAATGCACTAGGTGGGCAGAGGTTCAAAAACCACGTCTTAATTTTTTTTTTGTTTGGACCAAGTGCTCTTTCCAGTGCCTTTTTTGCAGTTGCCTAAGTCACAAGGACGGTATAGCTGGAAAGAGCACATGGTCGAAAAAAAAAAAAAAAAAAAATAACAAGCAAAAAACAATACGCGGTGTTTGAACCTCTGCCACCTAGTGCAATAAGCAGCGTCGATACCAATGACGCTACGCGGCCGGCCCAGCACTGGCCGGAGAGCAGGCGTACTCATGACACCGGGTTCGTTTCTTCGGTGACTGTGGCTTCTCGCGCAGCATGACTCCTAGTGGTCCGGCACCTGGTACCGTGGCGTCGTAGCCGTGCCGGCATAGTGTCCGCGCGGAGAGTCGCAGGACGGAGGTTCGAATCTTACCAAGAAATTTAATTTTTCTGAGGACAACAATTTGGAGAGTGGAATTCAAGCCCCCCATTTCAACCGAGCTCCCTCGTGGAATAGCCGACGGTCTAGTGGTCTAGTGGTGCCGCGAAAGCCGTGGGGTGTCTGTGAGACTCGGCACATGGGGCCTGGTTCAAACCCAGGTAGGTTCTTCACTGGTAGCGACAGCGGGTTGCCAGGAAGTTCCGTCCCATGCCCACGACTGGTGGTCGGTCGTGGGGTCATAAGTCCTAGAATCTGGCTCCAAAAATAGCTATTCCATGCTCTGGGGACAGGGCAGTTCGGTTAACCACCGTACGACTAAATCTGACAGTACGGGGATCAAATCTGTCGAATTGCGCGACAGGATCGCATGCCAGAAAAGCACCGGTTCCCATAAGAACACCGAAGTTGTTGGCTGCCACGGGGGGTAAAAGCCCTGTGCCTGGCGGGAACCGCAACCTCCTTCGGGAGGTTTACTGTCGCAAAAATTTTCTATGTTTTCACGAAACGTGCGTAATTTTTCAAGGTTCAGCTCGGCTCGGCTCCGCCTAACGCGCGGATTCTCGCTGTAGCGCTTGTGACCCGTAGCGCTAGCGAGCCCTAGCGCTACCGAGCTGTAGCGCTTGCAACCCGTAGCGTTAGCGAGCTGTAGCGTTTGTGACCTGTAGCGGTTGTGATCTGTAGCGCTTGTGACCTACGTCCGACCGAGACCGATCCGATCCCCACCGCTCAGTTCATCACGGACAGCGGACAGTGCTTCTCCATCCCCGCTTTTGAGCTTAATTTCCCACATGTTCTCAGCGAGGGCGGCGGTGCGGGCGGGGACGGATCTGAATGACGCAGCGGTCTCCCTTCCCTTCCCTTCCCTCCCGCTGCTGCTCTCCACCCCTCTATTTTCTTTGGGTGGTTGGGGCCTCCCCGCCCCGCCCCGCCCCGCCCGGCCCGCGCGCGTATAAAAGATATGTCAACAGCAAAACAATGCATTCACGACGCCGCGAGGAGCGGGGGGCGGCGCGTAGCGGAGCGGAGCGCGGCTTGATAACGGCGATAACAAGCCAAACAGCGCCGCTTTTAGGAGCCATCATTTCCTTGACGTGACCGCGGCGTGTTTAGCGACATCGCTCTTCCTTGAAGAGGACGGAGAGGGGTGAGGGGAGCGGGGGTAGGGAGGGGGCGACATAAAAATGAAGGGAGAGCGAATGGGAGGGAGGGAAATGACACATTTTGATTCGCATAATATTCTGTCGGCAGCGGCGGTCGCGGTCGCGGGCGAGGGCTGTGGTATGATGGTATGGGATTTTAAAGTCGTATGGCTGGCTGGGTGGCAGTGCGGGCGCGCGACCCCGGCCCGGCCCGGCCGTCAGCTCTGCGGGGATGAGTTTAATTTATTCTCAAACTAGGCGCCACACTCGACTGCCTAACATTGGCAGAGCGCAGCGGCAGCAGGGCCACCACCGCCGCCTGCAAAAAATAATGGCGAATCAATGTCGCCGGTCGGTCCGGCGGGAAAGTTTGCTGTGACGTCACGGGGCTCTTTTTACATCGCGGAAACCAGTCATCACCATTAGTGGTGAGCCGAGGCTGAGGCGTGGCGGGGCGTGGCGGGGTGTGGCGGGGAGTGGAGGGGCGTGGCCGGACGCATTCCGAGGCTGAGGAGGAGGAGGAGGTGAAAAGCAAGGGGGAAGGAGAGTAGTCAGGCGAGAGGGTGGGCGGGGACATCCGCAGGAAAGGGCGAGGGTCAGGGAGGTCTTGGTGGAGCTCGAAGCAGCAGCAGGGCAGAGAGCGGTGCGGTGGTCTGGGGAGGTTGAGGTCGGGCGGGAGTGCTGATACCGAGGAGATACCCCAGAGACGCCCAAGCGGTACCCGCAGAGCCGCGAGTACCAGCGGGGTTACCAGCGGAGCGGGGAACCGACCTGGACCGGACGAGGCGGGCGCTCTCGGAGGTGAACAACGGCTGCCTCGCCTCGGACGTTACACCCGGCGAGGCGAGGCACCAAAAAAAAAGGTGTGGTCCAGATTAGGGTCCGGTTGCGGAGGGGAGCAGAAAGGAGAGGGGGGCGGTGGCCCGGTCTGGTCCGGTGGGGTCCGGTCCACGCACAAAGCGCGATGGCAAATCCAGTGGCTTGCGTAACACGTCCCAGCTGTGCTCCCCGCCCCGCCCCCACCCCCCGCCCACCGCCAACAAAATCGCCGTCCCTCCGCCCGCCCACTTCCAAAAGTAACACTGTGAGAAATGTTTAACATAGGGGTTACGGGAAAATTTTCCATGACAATTGTTGTAAAGTTACGTATCAAAGTGTACAGTAACAAAATTGTTATGACACTTGCTATTGGACTTGTCATTCTTAAATTCACGATACCGATCGTAAATTTAATTTGTAGAAATCAAATTGCGAAAGTGGGTGTAAATTTACTGTTTCAAGGCATGCAATTTAGGATGAGCTTTCAAATTTTATTACCACACACGATAGCATGGAAAAATTCGGGAAAAAAATTAAATTTCAACAAACCATAATAAAAGTACAAAGTGTTTGTTATATATTTAACCGCACGCGGTGGGGAGATAAAAATAAGCTTGGGTTCAAATGGACCGCGCCAAACCCTCCCACTCCTCCCTCATCCGCCGGTCGGGTCGCCTGCCAGCCCGGAGCCCGGAGCGCGAGCCGGGCGCGGGCGGGGCGCTCCGAAAGCTTTCCGATGAGAGGGACAGAGCACGCCCTATTTCCCTCCATTTTTACTGTTTGTTCGGCTCGGCCAGACCAGTGCTTGCTGCTGTGTGTACTTCACTCCTACTTTTTTTTAAAGAAGTGCGCGCTGCTCAATAGGAAAGTTGAAGTGACAGGAAGTAATCAGGAGGAGACGGGAGCGGGTATGGGGGGGCATCGGGAGGGGGAAGGGGGAGGGCGCTGTTCGATCTGGTGGTGGTGGTGAGTTATTCACTCAGTTAGTCACTACATTTGCGTTGAATGGGGGAGGAGGGGTAGGGCGATACAGATAAATGGGACAACCACTTAACGTAATACTCACTGCTAAACACCTAATAAACCAGGCATGACGCTGCGTTGCGCGTTTCCCTAAAGTAAAACCCCCTAGATACAGACAGTAACGCGCGTTTGTTTTCGCGAAGACTGTCATGCAGCAAATTCCCGTATGCAAGGAACAATGGAATACTTCGCGTTCCTGGGAGAACGAAGGGTGCCGTCCTTTAGGAACCGCACTACGCAGCTGCGGCTGCGCCCTACCTGTTCCGGGAAAACAGTTAACATGCGCACTGTCTGCACACAAACGCACACACACACAATTACACTTTACAGCCGGTACAATGCGACCGGACAAGCCGGCAGAAGCATCGTGCCCCGACCGCAGAACAGGAGAAGGCGCGCTCTGCAGCCCAGCACGCACGCACAGCTCTAGCCGAGGACAGGACGGCTCTATGCGATTCCCTCATCACCATAAACTTATTTCGTCCGTGTTTACGAGCGAGCGAGCGGCGCGGGCCGGGCCGGGCCGGCCGAGTCGGGCCCATAGCCCAGCACGGCCAGTCGTCCCGGTGCGGGGCTGCGCGGGGCCAGGCTGACGAGGATAATGCTGTTGCTTTGGACTTCTGTGTGCGCCGCGCCGTTGTGCGCGCCGCGCTGCGTTGTGCGCCGGGGCGATGCTCCCTACACAGGGGGTGGGGTGGGGCGTCCCCCTGCTCATGGCGCGTTCATGGCTGTTCGCGAGCTGCTCCCTCTCTCCCTCAGGGCCATGGGCACGTCACGGGCTGTGCCGGGCCGCGCCGCCGGGCCGGGCACCACCACCACCACGGCCATGGGTTGCCCTCTAATTTAAGGCGTCGGCCGGGGACCCTGCTGCGCGGGCCGACCAGCCTCGTCCGCCGCCCCTATAACCCTGCGGTACTCTGAGTGTGTGTGTGTGCGTGCGCGCGACCTCTCGCTCCTGCGTCCTCTGCGGCTTGTTCCTCCGCGCACCCCATCAGCACAGCACGGCCGAGTGACCCTGCCATTTCCCTCTCTCTCCCTCTCGCTCTCTCTCTCTCTCTCTGACTCCATGACCCGTCTCAACGGTATGAGAAATCCGCCGGAGCGGCTGTGTGCGGCCAAGGCCAAGGATCCTCGGCTCGGCTGGCGGCTTCCCCGGCCCCTGCTGCCCTCCGCCCCGCCCCGCCCCGCCCCGCCCCGCCCCGCCCCGCGCGGGTCGAAGCCCTCCGCCACGGCAGGGCCACGGGGCACGCGCGCTCCACCCGACACAAACCAGCGCGCCGGAAATTGCCGAACACTGCCTCTACCCTCCACGAAGTCAAGAAACAGCCCGAAACCCACCACGCTCGCTGCCCCACCCCAGCCCAGCCCACCGAACCCAACGCCACCCCGCCTACCTGCCATGATAGGTAACCTGCATTATTACGCAGCGACGCACGGGTCGGACGCGGCGCCCCGCCCCCTCCCCGCCCCTACCCCCGCAGCCGCCCCGGGGCCTTTATACCGCACACACGACGCGTATTACGGATAATGTGTTTCTTTGCGCACTCTTCCATCCGACCGTAAGAGGGGGGGGGGGCGGAGGCGGAATTGAACGTGAAAACAGACTAAGGCATGAAAAGGAGAGAGAGGAAGGGAGGGGGAGGGTACGGAGGACCTCTTTGAAAAGACTGAGGAGCAGCGCGGGGCGGGGTGGGGCGGGGCGGGGTGGGGCGGGGCGGGGCGGGGCGGGGCGGGACGCGGCCAGCGGGGATGAAAGGAGGGAAGGCATCGCATGAAGAAAAGAGGACGGCAGGGCAGGCCGGGCTGCTGGGCAGCAGGCAAAACAACGACAGCAGGCCAGGTCGGGCCGGGCGGGGCGGGGCGGGGCAGGGGGTGACCTTGACCTAGGTCATCCATTCAGGGGGTCCTCTCGCTCCTGGCAGCCCGCCCCGCCCCGCCCCGCCCTGCCCCGCAAGACCCCTCCTCCTCTCTGTCCTGTCCCCACACGACACTGGAGGGCTATAGTCCCCGGACGTGGACACAATCTTGTTCGCCCGTCTGGACCCCGCCGCCCCGCCCCGCCCCGCACCTCCCAGCCACACTGTATCGCCGACTTGGCCGCTCGATATTCAAATCGATTGCAGGCCCCAAAGGCCCCCGGCGGGGCGGGGCGGGGCGGGCCGGGGCGGGCCGGGGCGGGGCCCGGGGAGCGGGGCGCCCGAGCCGAGCGGCCCCCTGGGGCCTCGCGGTGAGGCCCGGCCCTGGCGGGGCCCTGGCGGGGCCCTGGCGGGGGACGCGAGGAGGGCTCCGGGGCCCCCAGCCCAGCAAGGCCTTGAGGGGCGATATCGCAACATGACAGTTCGGAGCTTTCCCTCCTCTGTGTGCCTGCGCCGCCGGGCCGCCGGGCCGAGAGAGAAGAAGCGAATGGTTTCCGGTCATCCCACCCCACCCCACCCCACCCCGCCCCGCCCCGCCCCGCCCCGCCCCCGGCTCCTGTCGGCTCAGCACGTCACGTCCGGCTGCTGGTGAGGTGATCGCGCCCCGACAGGCGTGGAGTCAGCAGCAAAGCCCAGCGCCCGGCCCGGCCCGGCCCGCACCCGCACTACGACTTGTATGCACCAGGAAAAAATAGTATATAGTGTACAGATTTAAAGAAAAAGCTCGCAAAAATAAAAACGGATAGTGTCTGAAAGAAATACAGATTGTTTCGTGAGAGCTTAACGCGCCGTCCGTCCCTCCCAGCCCCGTCCCGAGGAGGTCATCCCCCGGGAACCGATCCCGTAATGTGGACACACGGTCCGGTCCATGAGGGTCCAGGGCCGTGGTGCAGCCGGGTCCGCTGCCCGCAGGAGCGCTGCAGGAGTCCTGCAGGAGTCCCGCAGGGCGTTAATGAACTCGGCAGTTAACCACCGCGGTATTGCTCCTGTTGGCCAGGGCGCAGGGGGGCGCGGGGCGGGGCGGGGCGGTCGGGCTAAATGGCCGGAGTTTGCAAAGTGCTGTGTTCTGTTTGCCACATCGGCCCCCCCGCCCCCTCTGGCCTGATGCATGGCCCTCGGCGGGGGGCTCGGCACCCCCCAGCCCCCCCTCCCCTTACAGCCCCTGGTGGGGCCCCAGGCCTCTGCACTGAGCTCCACACACAAGCCCACTCACTTTCGCTTAACCCTGACGGAGCCGCGAGGGGAGCCGTACAGAGCGCTGCAAATCCAGCAGACGCACGTCGCGGCCAGGGCGGGAGAGAGGGGGACGCGGAGCGAGGGAGCGAGAGAGGGAGAGAGAGAGAGACTCTTCCTCCTGTTGGCCAAGCCCAGCAGGCGCCTGGCTGCGGGGCACGGTCCTGTCCCCATATCGGCACGAGCACCGCCTATCGGGGCTCCGCTGGCGGCGGGGCGGCCCCTGCAAGCGTGGGCGTCGATCCGTGCCCCGCGTACACTGACAAAGAGGTAGAGAGCGGCACAGAGAGAGAGAGAGAGAGAGAGAGAGAGAGAGAGAGAGAGAGAGAGAGAGAGAGAGAGAGAGAGAGAGAGAGAGAGAGAGAGAGAGAGGAGTCTCCGGCGCTAGCGCCTCCGGCCTCAGGCGATGCGGTGGTAGTCGCAGAGTCCCTTTTTTTCACAACTTATTTCTTCCTTTCCGCCCTCTTTTGGATTTATTTTTTCTATTTTTTATTTTTTTGGGGTCGCACACATCGTTTCGTTTTTCCTTTGTGAAATTCGCGCCCGCAGGAAGGCGCAGTTCCAGTGGCTCGGTTTGTTTCAGCCAGGCCGAACCATTTCCCGGGTTCGGCCCCGCCCCGCCCCGCCCCGCCCCGCCCCGCCCCGCCGCGCCAGCCCTCAGCCCCGCGGCGGAGGTGAGTGCGTGCGCGAGCGTGTGGTGGCGATGCAGATAAGAGGAGCGCCAAACGGACAAACATAAAATAAAGCAAAAAATAAAAAAAAGGAAAAAAAAAAAGAGAAAGACGGTATCCGCGGCGCGTGTGAAAAAAGAAAAGTAAAACAAAAACAAGTACCTTCCGAGGCCTAAAACTTACGGCGCGTTCCGTTGGCGTTCCGTGGATCTCTCAAACAGTGTGGGGCGGGGACTCCGTACTGTCTAAAGCATTGCCCCTCTCGGCTGGCGCCGCGGGAACACCCCGCGCCTCAGGGCCGGGCCGGGCCGGGCCGGGCCGGGCCGGGCTGTATTCAAAAGTGATAAAAAACATTTGGGCGTGAATAGCAAAGAGTCCGGGCGGGGCGGGGTCGAGGGGGGCGGGCCGGGCGGGCCTGGGGGAGGGAAGCGGATCCTGACGGCAGGCCAGGCGCGGGATTATCGCCCTCAGTCGACATCTCGTGCTGCGCTCTCATCATTCAGCCGTACTCTCGCACACTCCCCCCAACCCGACGCCCTTTACTCCCCCTGTTTCTTCCCTTCCTCTTTATCCGCTCTATTCCTGTCCGCCTTTCGCTCCATCGTAGACTCTATCCCCTCTTATTGTTTTACTCCCTAAACACAGTAGACTGGGGCTGCTATACCGCCCTTTATGCAGGGTAAAGAGAGATGAGGGGATAGCCTGGCAGGTCTCATTTGGAAATAATAAATTTTTCGCGCCTTCCACGTCGATATTGTAAGCGTTGCGCGCGAAGACCAAGTTATCGTCATTACTCAAGCCCAGCAACTCACCGACCATAAAAAAAAAATGAGGGGGGAAAAGAGCAAAGATTCAACCGCGCCTTTGCTTACCCGTTTGTATGTACTCTGGGATCATTAGTGTAAGACAGTTCTACACTTTTCGGAGTAGAGCGAAAAATGTTCCCCTTTGAAAACACAGTGTGTCAGACACATTGGGTGTGAGACATAGCGAGTCTCATACATAGATAGCCATGACCATGGTTTCGAGAGCAAGTGTGAATAATCAAACATTTTAAAATTAACAAAAATTAAAATTAAAAGGATTTTTAAAAAGGGGGGGGATGAGAAAGGCCGGAGAATGGAAAAGGACCGGTGGTGGAAAGCGAAGGGGCAGGGCCACCGACAGTGACAGACCTGAATGATTTAGTCACGGTCCCCGCCCCCGCCGCGCAGGGCAGGGCAGGGCAGGGCAGGGCAGGGCAGGGCAGGGCAGGGCAGGACAGGACAGGGCAGGGCAGGGCAGGGACAGGCAGCGCGGGCGAGAGCGCTCACTGCACTGACGGCTGCGTCGCACCATGTGTAATTTAACGTGGCCATGGGAGGCCATAGAGCGAGCAGCGGAGACAAGGCAGAGCCTGACAGAGAGAGGGAGCGAGAGAGAGAGAGGAAGGAGAAAGAGAAGAAAGAGAGGAAACCTGACGCGAGTCGCGGAGCACGCCCGCGTACTCATACATCATACAGGGCCCGCCACTTTTGAGCCGCGGAGCGGGGCGGGGCGGGTGGGGCGCGGCGGGTCGCGGAGGGGCGCGGCGGGGATGTAGAGAGCGGTCCCGACTGGGATGCGCGTGTTTCTGCCCAACAGAGGAGGAGCCAATGGAGACAAACTGGCACCGCCCCGCCCCGCCCCGCCCCGCCAACGTGTGTCATGCGCGTACGCGTGGTGCGTGTTTGTTTGTGGTGTATGCACGTCATGCCATACCGCGGAGAAATGGCTCCAAATAACTCCATTTTCACCCCCCACCCCCACCCCCGCACCGCGAGGCGCGCCCCCTCGCCCTTGGCTCTTTTCGCCGCAATGGGGTGTTTGACACTCTTCGTCGCGCACACCCTATCCGCCGGGCACCCTTGAGGCGCCCTCCTTTTGACACCCGTTGCTGACACCCCTTTTACGCGCCATCTCCAGGGCATCCATCATCATTTGGCCTGTTGTGGGAGTGGGGGAGGGGAGGCTGGGGGCTGAGGTGGTGAGAGGGGAGGAGGGGGGGGGGAGAGTGATCATGTGGCAGTGGCGGGCGGGGCGGAGCGCTACGAACAGCGACATAGCCAACCGAAGGCCGCAATGAAGCCGCACTTCCAAAAGGGGGAAAAAAAGACACAAAAAAAATATATTACATAATAAAAATGCGGCGCTTGGTTGAGGAAAAGCAGAAAAGTTAACGCCGCGGCCGCACACCCACCCCGCACCCGGCCCTGCTGCTGCACAAAAGTGACGTGAGAGATTGGCGACTTCGAGTGCTTCCTGGTGGCGGGCGGCAGCAGAGGCCATCGCACTGGCCGCCCCGCCCCGCCCCGCGAGGGCTCAATGGCTGGGAAGAGAGACAATTTCCTTTAGAGCGGCAATCCCGCCTCGTGCGCCCGTCCGTCTTCCCGTCCGACCGCCCGTCTGTCTGTCTGTCTCTCGGTCCGCGCGGGGCGGGGGGGCAGTCTGGGCACGCGGCGAGCAATCGGAGAGCAAACGAGGTGAGGGCGGTGCGGGCGCGGGTGCGGGCGCGGGCGGGGGAACAAACTGGATGCGGAAGTGAGCGCGCGTCCCGACAGTCCAGAATGCGAAAACGAAGTGCGCGCTTCCCTCTCTCCAGCGCTGTCCCCTGTCCCCGCCCCGCCCCGCCCCGCCTCCAGCACTGCTCTCTGTTCCCTCTGTCGGCCAGCTGCGCCGCAGCCACCGCAGCCCGGCCGGCACGGCACGGCTGGGGGCATCACCACTGGCGACAGGCCATGTTTAATTCATCTGTCACGCATCTGGCTCGCCACCCCCCCCCCCCCCTCCCCGTCCCCCATCTGCAACGAGGCAGGAGGGGAGGGGCGGGGGGAGAGTGCGGACAGATGTGAGTGTGAGGAGAGCCGGCGGAGGGGAGGGGGGGGGGCGATCAATCAGGAGAGTCATCACCCGCCGGTTATAGTGACATTAGCGACATGGCACTCTTGCTTCTGCGGCGCACGGAGCTGTGCGACCGCACGGAGCAGCAGAGAAGAGAGACAGACAGACAGACAGACAGACAGACAGACAGACAGACAGACAGACAGCAGTGCTGAGCCGTGGCGCCGTGGCAGCCCAGCGGCGGGAGAATTACGTTTTATGCTTGTCCGCCCTCTTCTCGGCTCGAGGCTCCTCCCAGTAGCGTACGCCCAGTGCCTCCGAGAGTGCAGGTGCGCGCGAGTGCGGAGAAAGAGAGAGGAAAAGAAGAGAGAGAGAGAGAGAGAGAGAGAGAGAGAGAGAGAGAGAGAGAGAGAGAGAGAGAGAGAGAGAGAGAGAGAGACGTACGGGGAATCAGAGGAAGAACCGGACTGCGCGGCGCCAACCCCGGCCCCACTCCCCGCCCCAACCCGGGCACGAAGAGCGCTCGGTACAAATATCAGCTTACGCAGCACAATTTCTATAACTTTATAACTTTGTCGCCTACGTGTTCCGCCGCGCCCCGCCCTTGAGACAGCCTCTTGCACGCAGCGCAACGACGGGGAACCAGCGCGGCAATAAAAGAAAAGGGTCACCATATTGTCGACACAACGCAGAAAGAGAAAAAAAAAATGAATATAACCCGCGAAGAAACACTGTACATGAAATACACCTAAATCACGTTCCGGAGGGCCGGGGCGCCGGGGCGGGCCGGGGGATTAGAGTGGCAGCACCAGCGCCGCGCGTCAGGTGGCGGCGTCGTCGTCTCGGCGTCGCGGCGCCTCACCTGTGGGGACGCCAGTGATGACAGCCGCCCCTGTGACCCGCCAGATGGCGTCTCAGCCGTCTCCTCCTATACCCTCTCACACAAACCTGCGCGCTTCGCCCCCGGCGGCTTGCACGCAGGTCTACAGGTCTGGCCTGTCTCCCGGCCGGGCCGGGCCCCGGAGCTTCGACACACTTGTAGCAGCCCAGTGCAGCGCTCCGGGCGGGGCGGGGCGGGGCGGGGCGGGGCGGGGCGCACGAGTGCACTCCACGGTGTTTCCGCCGCACGGCCTCTGGCGCAGCGGAGTAACACCAACAATAATAAGTACGACATGAGAGACGCCGCGCCGTCCCGTCCCGTCCCGCTCTGCCGTGGAGCGGAAAGATAAAGAGAGCGATTCAAACTTCCCGCTCCTTTATCCTCGCGCGCGGCCCCGCGCCGCCCCGCACCGGGCCCGGCGGTGTGCACCAACACGCCTGCTAATGAACTTGTGTCTACACAGGCCTGGCCTCCCTGATTAAGCAGATATGAAAATGTTCTCCCCGCGCCGCCGCCCGCTGCCGCCCGGGGCCCGGGGCAGGGCGCCGCGCCGGCGACCTTGAAGCCGCAACATTGTCCATAATTTGCGGGGCGGAGGACTAGGCGGTGGAGAAAAAGAGCGGGAGAGAGAGAGAGAGAGAGAGAGAGAGAGAGAGAGAGAGAGAGAGAGAGAGAGAGAGAGAGAGAGAGAGAGAGACGAAGAGAGAAGGGGAAGGGGGTGGAGCGAGAGGAATAATAGAGACAGAAGGAGAAGCAGGCGTACGCAGAGAGGACAAGATGGAGGAGCCGACCAGCGAGAAAGACGGAAGTCCTGCGATTGACGGGGGAGAGGAGGGGGTGGAGGGGGGTGGGGGAGGGGTGGGAAGGAGAGGGGAAGGGAAGGCGGAGGGGAGGGGGAGGCGGAGCGGAGGCCCGCCCTCATGCCGAGGCGCTGCGGCCCGGCCCGGCCCCGCCCGGCGGTGCGCGCCGATATTAGTTTCTTTTGTCACTGAGCGCCTGTCAAGCCGAGGGTAGGCAGCCCGCCTCGCCGCCGCGCGCCACGGGCCCGGCGGCCGCGCGCTCGCAGGGGCCAGGGCCAGGGTACGGGGAAGCTGAAGCATGGAGGGGAGTGGTGGGAGGGGGGAGGGCACGTCCACAACCGCGCCGTAGTGCCGCACAACTCGGACAGCGCACAAGAGTGCGGTCCGAAATAGACAACAGCACAGGCTGCGGTGCAGCGGGGGGGTGGGATGGGGGCGATGAGGCAGAACAACATGGGCGGGGGCGGGGCGGGGCACTACACTCTGCTGTCCGTCCATATTCCGGCCACAAGTTCGACATCAGAACTACCCAACCGATGTGCGTTCTTCTATCCGCCCCACCTCTCTCTATCTCTCTCTCAAACATACACACACACACACGCACAGTATGTCAATCCTTCCTGGAAAGGATTGTGAAACGCCTGTATCCATTTACTAAAGGACAAAAAAAAGCGAAACAAAGTAATTTTTCTCTTTTCGCGCAGGTGCGCGACCTTCTCTTCACCTCGTGCTGTGGAGCCCTGGGCTGGCTGGGCCTGGCCTGGACTTGGACTTGAGGAGCTCGGCGGAGCCCTCTCGCTCGGCCAGCCTGGCCGGCCGGGGCGCGCTGAAATACGGCCCAATAAAGACGCACGCCGCCCCGCCCCGCCCCGCCCCGCCCCGCCCCGCCCCACACACTGCCCGGAGGCGCGCGCGGCGTGTCTGACCGGGCCAGGCCGGGCCGGGGCCAGACCAGAGGTCGGGTCGGTCGGGCGGGTGTGTTCATCCCTGATCGACTATCAGAAAGTCTTTCATCAAACTAATTAAAAACGCGAAATCTGCGCCAAGGCAGTTTCTAAGTCCTTGTTCTGCCCGCCCGCCCCGCCCAACCCCACCCCGTCTCTCGCTGCGATTATTTATGAGGCGCGGCGGGGCGGGGCGGGGCGGGGCGGGGCTGCCACAAGGCGCATCACTTTTGTAACTTGGGGATGAATAAGGGCGAGGCTTAATGTGGGCGCGGTGGTGCGTGATGCGATGGCGGGTAATAAGAAATTGGGTTAATCAAATGTGAAAAAAAAAAAAATTACGAAAGGAAAAGGGGAAACGAAGAATTTATACTAATGCGGGGGAAACGTCAATAATACCACACACCATACCGTTATAGTACGCAAACGTAACAACCCGGATGCATAGATGACTGCTTACTTTTCTGCGATTTTTTAAAGACTCTCGAACACACACAAAAAAAAACTATGATAAAAACTAAAAATCTTTCGACACTGCTAACTTTTTCCCTTAATTGCTCATAATTTCTCTCCGCACCGCGATGCCCCAGCTGGCTCTCCCCCTCCGCCCCCGCACTGATCCCGAGAGAGATTGGTCGCCCGATTAGATTTCATAGTCCTGCCCTGCCCGATCCGGCCTGCTGCTAATAACCGTTCACTCGGAAAATGAAGGCGCTGGCTTAAAAAGGGGGATCCGCCGGACCAGGCGGGGCGGGGTGGGGCGGGGTAGGGCGGGGTGGGGCTGCACAGGGAAGCGCGAGATAATGGCGAGGGGGGGAATGAACTTCGTGTTGTTGTAACAGTGTGGTAAGGATGTTGCATGCCACCGTATGACGACACCGACCCGTAGTATCACAATAATAATCTCTTACTCGTACATCACAATTTGAATGGCGGACTTGGCAGCAGCGTGCTTTCAACGGCCCGCGAGGCGGTGCGGTGGGCGCGCGGGTGTTCAGAATCACACACTTGTTGTCGACCCGGCGGCGCCCTGGCCAGGCTGACGCCGCGCCGGCCGGATGTTCCGTTACTTTATCTCGGCGACGCCACGCACGCCCACACCTGCGCGCCGACAAGCTCCCTCCGTAAATATGAAAGCGCGGCGCCTCCGCTTCCATAGGGGGCCCCACCGCCCCGCCCCGCCCCGCCCCGCCCCACCCCGCCCCCGCTTCGCCGACCTGACTGCTATAAAGCCTGTCCCGTTTGTAAATAAACAAAACGTCGGGCTCGCTCGCGCCCGGGAGAGAAGTAAGGACGAAAAGAAGGGAAAAAAAAAACCAACCGACCACGCCCTTCGCTGTATTGGCGAGAAAGGTGAGTTTCGGGGTCATGTTCCCGTCCCCTGTGACTCTCTACATGTACTGCTACTGCTCCTGCATCGGAGGAGACCAACGACGCGACTTCACCGAATTTCTTTGGGAATCCTGACCGCGAATCTTTGGAAAAAAAAAAAACGGATAAAATTTCTAACAGTGCGGGTTGGGAGGGGGGGGGGGGGGGGAGACGCGAGGGGGTAGAAGACAGGACAGCAGTGGCGTGGACCTTGTCCCGTCCCGTCGAGGCCAGGCTAGGGCGCGGCGGTCACCGGGACGAGAAAGCAAAGAGTGGTGAAAGGGAGAGAGGAGCGGGGAGGGAGGGGAGGTCAAGAGGGAGAAAAGCGAGAGGGAACACGAGGGGCGAAGGGGCAGGGGTGAGGTGTACAGGGAGCAAGCAGGGCAGGGCCGCATATAAATTGCCTGAAAAACGTTTAGAGAGAGCCTGGGCAAAATACGACCAGAGTAAAGTTTTCAGCTGGAGGCGGTATTGCCAGGGCCCGGCCGGGCCGGCCGGAGTGTGTGGAGCGTGGCGTGTGGGAGGCGTGTGGGCGCCCCGCTCCGCCCCGCCCCGCCCCACCCCGCCCCGCCCCGCGGCCGCCCCGCGCCTGGCGCGAGACAGGGATTCCGTCCCGTCCCGTCCTCGTTGGAACAAGCTGTGCAGACAGTTACAGTAACAGTTACTACACGGTGCCCCCCACCCCTCCCCCTCTCATCATTATACCTCTGACGCGCCATCTTTCCCCTCCCTCCGCACGGCTAATGGAAAATAAACACGCCGAGTTTTGAATTCTTTTTTAACTGACCAAACACTGATTTAGAACCGCAGTGTGCGATACGCGCACTGCCCGCGTTCCGGGCAAAACGTAAAATAATAAACGGTCTACTCACTACTCGGTTGAGAACAGGGCCTAAACCAAGTGGATCACAATTGCGATTGCTCTGACCGCGTACCAATACCACTCACTTTAGCAATAAAATAGATCACCAGCAACACACGGTAAATCTGTTTCCTGGGACTCCCAGGAAAGTAGGCATTTTTCCAGGAAAGTTCCTGCGGGTATTTCCAGGAAAAGTACTGGGAGGTCCCAGGAAGCAGATTTACCGTGCACGGACGGACGGCGCTGAGAGGCGCTGGCAGTGCGCGGCGCGCCAGCGAGTGACGTACCTCCCGGCGGGTCCCGAGGGACTACGGGACTGAGCTGGCGTCAGCGCCGCGAGGGGCTGGGCTGGGCTGGGGGCGAAGAGGAAGAAGCTGTCAGTCAGAGTGCATGCCGGCCGGGGACTCCACTGACAAGATAAAGTAGAAACAGCCTTCAGCATCGAATGAATGACTGACTGCCAGAGCCACCCATGCGCGGGACCGAGAAGTGTCGAGGCAAAGAGGGTAGCAAAGCGAGAGATAGGTGCGGATGGAGTCTCCTCATTCACTTTGCCCAGCGCGCGTAATCAAATATTTTCATTCATTAAGCCCTGACGTTAAATATCAAGACGCATTGTGGCAGCGGAGCAGAGACTGCAGCGCGCCCCCGGGGGCCTCCAGGGCCTCCAGGTCGACCCCGGCCCGGCCCGGCCCAGCCCAGCCCAGCCGCGCTGGCAGTCATGGCAGCAATGATATTTCTCCAGGCATTAATCCCGGTGGCCCCGCCCCGCCCCCATCACTCTCCATAACGACGCCCCACTTCTCCAGCAGCTGAGAGGGGCGCCGCAGCGGGGCGGGGCAGGGCGGGGCGGCCCGGAGCTAGGAGAAGGACTCAACTTATTTTGTGGCCCCACCTCACCGGGCCTCACCTCGCCCCGCCCCGCCCCACCTCAGTCCTCCCCATCACGCCCCGCCCCGGCCCGCCCTACCCCGCGCAGCAGGAGCGTTGTTATACGCGGCGAGGGCCGCGGGGCACTGACAGCATCCCGCCCGGCCGCCGCACCCTCCTCAGAGGGGCACTCGCCGAGAGGGCAGGGCGCGGCGGGGCGGGGTGGGGCGGGGCGGGGCGGGGCGGGTCCCTCTCGAGGTGACGACCCCAACGAGGGCTCGAATCACGTGCGTCTCTCCTTGTCGTTTCCTCCGTAGTCGTCGTGTCGGTAGGAGAAAGCCTCAGAGGAAGCCAGAGAGAGAGAGGGGGGGGGGGGAGGAAGGGGCGGTTTATATAAAAAAAAATGTGGGTTACAACCCCAGAAATAACCATTAAGAAAACGTCGGGCCAAATTAGTGAGTATACCACTCGCGTCGTTTGGGGTGCGCGGCGGGAGTGGGGCGTGGGGCGGGGTGGAAGCGGGACAGGGAGGGCGCGGCGGGGAGGGGCGACCGCTGCCGCTGCGGTCGCCACGGGCCATGCGGTCAGGCCGCGCCCCGCCCCGCCCCGCCCCGCCTCACACATGCACGCGCGCACCGTACCCCGCGCCACGCCCTCTCACACACTCCTTCCCACAAGACACAGGCTTAACGCTCGCTTAACCACCTGAGCACAATGCAACCGCGAGAAAGATTAAACCTTCACACGACGACCCTCAACGCGATTTAAAACAATATGTACCTTTGTCCCGCAGTTTAACATAGCTAATTATCACATATCGTCTTTCTAGTTCAAACGTAAAAAAAATACGTCACCGTCACCCGCCAAATCCGCAAAGGTCACAATCAGCGGCAATGCAATGATTCACAGCCGAGCACAAAGGACTCCTTTGGCGAGGCAGTGTACGAAGGCGGGGCGGGGCGGCCGGAGGGGAGCAAGCGGCTGGGGTGGCGGTGTAACGCCTGGAGGCAGGCAACCCGCACACACGTCAGCGAACCGGCTGCCTACGCCCCGGGGGCCCCGCGCGCTCCGACACCTGTGGCGAGCGCAGAGCGGGGCGCGCCCCGCCCCGCCCCGCCCCACCCGAGCCCCGAGCCACCCCACCGTATCGATCCGACCTGTCGAGATCTCTGATTTCAAGTGCGCGACAAACCCGACAATAAAAGGTCCCAGCCCCAGCTCACATACGGCTGCTTGGGCGATGATCTGTCCCTGCACAGCGGCATCGACCCTCGTAGGCTCGCTGTCTGCGCACCAAAAGTTATTCCTATTCGTGCAAGAGCTGGGACACGATGCAGTATAAAACGCTTCCGGTGAACTACACTGTAAGCTACACTCGCGGTGAATTTTCACCATAAACTACGGCGAACGACACTGAAAGGTAGTAATGCATCCTGGCTCACCTTGGCTTCAAGTGACATTCACCGTACAGCCACAGAGCTACAGGGCTCACTGTGGAATTCGCCGGAAATTCATTTCGCAAAAATTCATTGCACGTCACGGGTAAAGTCCTCGCGGTCGGTACGATAGCACGCGCGCCGCGTACCTCACTTGCGAGGGTAAAGCGAGTAGTGCTTATATGGTGCTCAGCAGCCACGGGCCGACTGCTTCAGAAGCCATCACTCATTCACTTTACAGCAGCCCTGGGGGGCGCTGGCTGGACGCGGCGTGGCCACTTGTCCGGCCCGGCCCGGCGCAGCGGCCGCAGTGGCGCCAGGCGGGGCGCGGCGAGGCGCAGTACAACGCTGGCCCGGGCGGCACTGTATTGTCGTGTGGAGGTCTCGTGTGCGTTTGTCAGCTCATCAGCCCCGCTCAGGCGACATCGGCACAATGAACGGGCCCATTTAGCGACGCAACGGCACTAGTCTTTCTTTCTATTCCTCCCTTCCCTTCCCTTTCCCTTCCCCTCCCGACAACCCTTATTCTGTATCCCGCGCGCGGACAACAACTCTCTATCCGTCTATCAGCCTCCCCACCCCCCTTTTCTCCCGCTCTAGCAGCCCCTATCCTCTCCAGCCGACAGTTCCTTTCACTCACCCAGAAAACCACTGAGTTCAGAGGACTTATTTCAAATCCGACAAAATTTTAGCTTTATGAAATCAATTTGAAATGATTTGATCAAAAAATTAAATAAATCAAGTTGACTAATTTTTTTGAGCAAATAATATTATGTCTTTTAAAAATGGGCGTACTAAAACTAAGTCGATTTTAGTTCACTACAACCGTGATCTAGTTTTAACTAACTGATTTTCCTGGGTGTTATTTGCCACCCGGCCTGCCGCCGCTGCGAGCTCGTTTCGAATAATTCCCGCGAAAACGTTTCTTCGTTACCGTTTCCCTCTCCCCGCCCTTCACCATACAGAAAATCCGCGCCGAGAAACCGCGCGTGGCGGCGCAGGGGCAGGACTTATAGGGCCAACAAATCCCTGTGCAGTGTTTTCATTGAAAACATCTTGGCAGCGGCGAGAGTTGCCTTGGGCCGGGGAATATGGAGCAAGTCGATGGGCGAGGTGGAGAGAGATAGAGAGAAGGGGGTGGGGGGGGAGGATATCGAATCGTGCGCCTGCTTCATACATGCCGTCCCATCCGATCCCATCGCGCCTCACTGGGAACCAATACACCGCGATATGCGCGCCATGCAGTCTCAGATGTACTTCTTTTATTTTTCTCATATTCTTTTGCCGTTAGTTCCGCCGTCACTGTGCGATACGTACGTCTGCCCCCTCCACAACCCCTTGTGTCTTACAATTCACTGCGTCACAAATAACATCAAGCCAGATAAGATTAAAGGTTTGCAGTAAGCAGTGTTCCCATATAAAAGAAAGAAAAAGGGAAATTCAATGACTTGATTTTGACGGTTCCGACCAACAATTTCGGGGTGAAGCGAAGCGAACAGAATCACGTCCGAGGGTTTAAAAAAAAATAGCAAAAAAGAAAAAGCTTTGCACTTAACTCATAATTTACCTCCGGCGCAGCTAAAACTCGAGTCAGCCGCAAGACTCTTAATTAACGAGAGGACAAAAGAGGACGTCACGAGAGTCACGGCGGGGCAGGGGAACGGGCGGCGCCGGCGCCACACCGCGGTAATGATCAGGAGAGATAAATAGAACGGAGAAAAATATAAGTAGGTAAGCCCTGCCAGATTCGCGCTCAGCTCAGCGCCCTACTAGTACCTCTCCCTCCTCAGCGCCGCGCCGACCCCATACCAGACGTCTTTGTCCGCGGAGCTCACGTGAGGGCGTACCTGCAACAGACGAGCCGGGCATAAGCAAGAGAAGAGCGACTGCTGAGCGATTGAGCCCGAGTATGCATTGGCACATGACAAAATTGCACGCTTGCGTTGTGTGCAAACTCGGAAAACTTGGTAAGTGTCGAAAGTTTGCACACCAGATGACTACGAGAGCGAGAACATTTCCAGCACACCTGACTTCTCGATCTCCCGAGGGCGAGAGTCCTCGCTCTGGTAATTAAAGTGATAGAGTAGTTTTCTCCGTAAGTATCGAGCTGTTAGCTTTAGACGGATGAATAAGGTGGGTTCGACGCGGGCGCGCGCGCGCAGGGGAGGGGCCCCGCTCGCTAGCGTGCAGGCCCATCATACAGGCGGGCTGGCAAGCAGGCAGAGAGGCCGATAAGAAGTCGAGAGAGGACATTTATGAATGAGCAGACGAAAGGCAGGAAGTGAGTGTGAATAGTGAGCGTCGAGGTGTTCGCCTCGAGGAGAGATAGAGAGAGAGAGAAAGACAGACAGGCAGACAGAGGACGGGTGGGGGAAAAGGCGGCGAGAGCAAAATAAAAAGGCAAAGAGAAGGCGGGTAGGGGGAAGGGGGGAGTAGGGGGCAGACGCCGGCATTCTTGTAAGCACACTATTTCGGTCAGTGCTCGGTATGCAGACAGCCTGGTGGGCGGCCCTGCCCTGCCCGGCCCTGCCCGGCCCGGCCGGCACGCTGGCGTTGCGATTCCCACAAAAGAGTTATCAAGAGCGTTCTCATTGGGCATGCAGCACGACGCGGCCCTAACACGCTCTTTAAATTTCGTGTTTTGCATACACACTCAGCCGCTTCCGGCCAGGCCCGGCCAGACCGACAATATTTCGTCCGCAGCTCCACCCACACACCCACTCCCCCCCAAAAAGGTGAGTTCTTGATTCAGCGGGCACAGTACTAAACTTGAATTTGTGTACAAAAACTGTGCTCCAAATGTAAATCTGTTGCACTAAAATAGAGAAAAATGTTGTTGATTGAGAACAGTGGACGGAGACAAGTTCAGGTCAAACGGTGTACTTGATTCAAGCACATTGGACCCACAACAAGAACTCGCTTTTTCGGGTGCGAAGAGCCCCACAGAGCTCCGCAGAGCTGGCCTCCTCACAGGCCCGGCCGGCGCCGGGCGTCGGGCGTCGCCGTGGCGTCGCGCTCCCAGAGGGGGAGTGCTATCTGATCCGACCGGGAAACGCATTTCGGTTGCGAATTCAGCGACGAAACCTGAGAGAAAAGTGGGTTTCCGCTCGGGGGCTCTACCCTGTCGGGATGAGCCACGGGGAGGGGCGGGGCCGTTGCGAGAACCGCTGCTAAACAAACGTTTTTGCTGTCTAATGAAAGCTCGGCCACCGGTTTTGTTTGGGTTCAACTCGCCCGCTGCTGCATCACGCGCATTTCTATTCCTTTCCTTCGTTTTATTCCCGCGGACGCGCCGATCTTTTCAAACCGACCCCAAACGAACAAAGCCCGTGGAAAGCTGTGGGAGGCAAAGGCGAGGGGGGAGGGGGGGGACAGTGGATTGAGGGGGGATGGACAGCGAGAGACGTCCCCGTCGGCGGATCGGACCAACAATCCGATTACTGATCAAGAGAATCGGAAGTCGGAGCTCAACGGAAATCGCGAAATTAATTACGGCATCAAAAGCACAAGGCGGGGGACGGGTAGAATTTGCGTGAGACAATCGCGGGGAGGAAGCGAGAGCGACGGAGAAAGGGACGGGGAAAAACAAAAATGAAACGCCTTGGAAATGGGAACAACGCGATGGTGGCGGGAGCGGTACAAGAGCGACCCGAGTGGTGAGCGAGCGGTAGCGAGAGCGAGAGAGAGAGAGGGGGAGAGAGGGAGAGAAAGAGAGAGAAAACATCTGCTCCTCGAAAAGTGAAATGAATTCTTTTTGGGACCCGCGCAATTTCACCCGCTTCCCTACTTTACCCCCTCCTCACAGTCGACCAACAACACGATACAGTTCGTCATCAAAACTTGCCATTATGCAAAGGGGGGCCAAGTTTGACCGTACTCCACTTTCCCCAACCCCTTTTCTCCGCCCTGCCTTTCATATTCTGGTCTGGCACCGCTCTCCCCCGGACGCGGACAATTACACGTCCTTCAGCCCCGAGCCCCGAGGTATGGGGAGGGGGGAGGGGGCAGTGTCAGGACAATGCTATCATAAATTGTTCCAGTGAAAACCAAGAGGCAGCCACTACGCACTTTTTTAGGTACAGTACGGCTTGTTCCACAAAAATGACAGTGTTAAAGAACAAAGAAGTTTAAACGGTTTAATATATGTAAGATGCAAGGCGGAAGGGGGGGGGGCGGTCGCAGCTTTATTGAAGTCAGCTGGGTGCGGTAGGGGAACGGAAGGGGAGGAGGGCGGCAGGTGTGTACATAAGCAGTCATTGTCAGGGCACGCTGCAGGGCCCTGCGGGGTTGGGGCGGGGGGGGGGGGGGGTCCGTCCGTGCCGTGCCCTGCCCGCGATTCAACTCTACTCGACGCAAGTCAAGTTGCATTCACCACACGACCAACTTTCGCACCCTTGGTAATGGAATAAAAGGGGTAGGGGTGGGGCGGGGCTGGGCGGGGGCGGGCTGAGCACCGCTATTGTTCCGGCAGGAAGCCATCATCAAACAGGAAGCACAAATACCCTCGTTCCCCAGCCACGGCCCTGCCCGGCCCGGCCCGGTCCAGTGAGGTCTGAGAGGGTCTTACTGCGCTGCGCAATGCCGTGATGCTCAAATCAAACTCCACCTACAGAACCCCACCCCGCCCCGCCCACCCAGTCGGGCCATGGTGGCGCGCGGAGTGGCAGGGCGGGGCGGGGCGGGGCGGACAGAAGCCCGAGGTAAAATACCTCAAGGCGCCGCCCGTAGCGGTAGCGGCGCAGACCCCGCCCCCCGCCCGCTCTCCCGGGATTCAGTGATCCCTCGCAAACCTAACACGACTCGAGCTTTCCCATTAACATTATATGACGGGCTGCTGTCTTCGAAACGCGCCGCGCGGTACTTGGGCCCCGCGCGCCCAACAACGTCCTCGTCCTCGGCGCACCGGGACCGGGCCGGGACGGGAGCACTCCTCTAATTGGTGCGCCCGTGCCCGTCGTGCTAAATTCTTTTACAAACAAAAATGTCTTTTAAGTATACACAGTGTAGCGCGCTGCAGCCGGCTGGGCTGCGCGGCAGAGCGCCTACCTCGGCGCCTCCCCCTCCCCTCTCACTCGGCTCCGCACAGCCAGCAGCGCCAGGGGCTCTTCCAATGATGACGAAACACTCGACAGAAAATGCAATGGCAAAAGCTGATAATGCGATTTTCCGCGGCTGCGGCCCCCATGATGGTAATGATTATGTTGGCACATCAAAGGGGTCGGCTCTATTTGTGTGGCCGGCCGGCCGATTAGTGAGTGAGAGAGAGAGAGAGAGGTGGGGAGGGAGAAAGATAAAGTTAGAGAGCAAAACCAGCAGGGACGTGGTCTGTTTGCTGGGCGTGTGGCAGGGCCAGTCCGGGCGCCGCGGCGAATCCCTAATATGCAAAACTGCTCCTTTTGATTGGCTGCGGTCGCGTGGCGTGGCGTGGCGTGGCGTGGCGTGGCGTGGCGTGGCGTGGCGCGAGGCGAGCCCTCTGGGCCGCTATATAGATGGTCGCGGCGCTGTCCTGACCCTGCCTGGGTGGTGGTGGCAACTCCACCCCGCAACCATCGAATTTCTTTGCAATACTATACCATTCCAAACGCTTAGCAATTCAAAACACGCAGCGCACAATTAAGCTGTTTGCGGGTGCTGGTGCGTGCGGGCGCGCGCGCGGGCGTGACTCGTGCCTGCCGCGCGCGGCTGCACCGTCCCGCGGCCGTGCCTGATACCCGCCGTCAGGCTGTACCGCACGACACGGGCGCACGAGGGTTGCCTACGCCGAGCCACGGTAGAGCAGCTGAATGGTGTTGCCAGGGTGGACGGAAAAGTAGGCAATAATTAAGCCAGTGGAGTGAAGGGGGTTGGAGCTGCGCCTCTGCCTATTTAAATGCTTCACAGCTAACGAACTACGTATTTGATTTGCATGTAATACAAAGCAAGGCTTCTCAAGGTATTAACAGTGGCTGGCCCGGCTTGGCTCGGCCGCCGCGGGGCCGGGGGCGGGCATGCGGCAGAGGGCTCCATGTGCCGTGGGGGCTGCGGGGCCGGGGCGGGGCGGGGCGGGGCGGGGCGGGGCGGGGCCGCCTCCAGAGCCGGCCCGGCCGCAGGCTCAGACTCCAGGCTCCAGCCAGGCTCCCGGCGAGGAGCGGTGCGGCGCGGCAAGGCACGGCGCCCCAAACCTAATTTATGGACAGACGGGGAGGCTGTGCGGTGCGGGCGGGGCCGGGCGGGGCCGGGCGGGGCCGGGCGGGGCTGGGGGACGGACAACCCACCACCCTGGGAAATCTCCTCGCAGCCGATTTGTCATTGGAGCGCCCTGTACAGCTGGCCGGGCCTGGCCGGGCCGGGCCGGGCGCCGGAGTCTTGTGCTGCCTTGTGCTGCCAGGCCTGACCCACATAGGCACCGCCGTCGGCTAGGGGTCCGTCTAAACGCCTGCCCGGGCCCGGGCCTGGGTCGAGCCGGGAAGGCGTATGATTGGACGGTCGCGGCCAATGGCGGGGCCCCGCGGGGGACCAATGGGTGCGGCGGGGCCGGGCGGGGCCGGGCGGGGCCGGGCGGGGCGGGACAGCTGCAGGTGACGCAGCGATACGGGACGGGACGCCCACTGCATTGTGCCCGGATTAACCAACCCGACCCCCAAACTCGATTAATGCCACAGCGACACCGCCCCGCCCCGCCCCGCTACGCTGCCCGGGCCCCAATTACCCGTCCAGGACCGGGCACCTCCCCGCCGATACGGCCACCACAGGTACGAGTGGCGGAGCGGGCCGATACCCGGTAACTAAGTAGGGTCAGATAGACAGGTAGTCGCCCCTCCCTCCCTCCATCCCCTACCCGCGCTGCATCCCCCACAGCAGCAGCTTTCTGATTCCACAGTCTGCAGCTCCCTGTGGCATGGCCCAGGGCGCAGGCCGGCAGGTACAGCATGAGCATTACTGTGCGGTCACAGTACACTGCGCGGAGGAGAGCTGGGGCGGTCCCTAGGCTAGTGTGTGCTCGGCCGGTTAGTTCTATACCGCCGCGGAAGGGATGGGGACGCAGTTTACTCGGCCAGAGTGCATAATCCGTCGCCCAAGTAGCAGCAGCAGCAGCAGCATCAGCTTCCCCCGACCCTCCTGCCCCAACCGCGTCTCCCACGCACCTGAATACAGGTCCGCGTCTATAATATATCTCCATTTTTTCGTGTGCCAGCGACAGGACATAAATTTATTCTAAACACCGTCGGGCCGGGCGGGTTGGGGAGGGGGCGGGGGTGCGCTGTGAGCGCGGTGATCCGGTGCTGACGCTAACTGAAGCCCCCTACTCCCCCCCCCCCTGCGCCCCCCACCACACGGGTTCCGCCCCCTACAGTGCCGCACAATCAAACATATTCGTAAGCATACCGCACGCCGCCGCTGCGCCAGCCAGCCGGGGGTACGAAGGAAATAGAATGTACCACATTTTTATTCTTTCCTCCACCCATTTTTTTTTTTTTTTTTTTTTTTTGCGAGCAGTAAAATGACCTGCTTTCGCCCCCTTTTCCACGCGCAGCCACAGCGCGAGGCGAGCCAGCGGCGCAACCTGGCACCCCTGCCATCGCCATCCTGTCCCGTCACGGTATGGGTGTGACGGCTAGTTTTCACGTGACGAATACGTTTGCACAATGGCTTTGCTCCTGACTCCCGACCCGACAAACAAAAAAAAACAAAAAAAAAAAAAAACAACAAAAAAAAAAAAACAAAAAAACATTTATAAAGGGGATCAGGCTCAGGCTCTTTCCCAGGATCATCTAATTTTCAAAACTGAGGAACGACTGTGCCATTGCGAACAATTGTTTTCAAACACTGTTAAAAAAATTCATTGTAATTTTACAAATAATGTTGGCAATTTTTTTCACAATTCAATGTTTGTAAAATTACTAACTGAAAGGATTGTAATTTTTTTTGCAAACGTGTTCTGAAAATTGAGAATCTGTGATCTGAAAAATGCAAACCCACAAAGCTTAATATTATAATAATAATTTATTCCTGTTGCTGTTGGATGTGGATATCTTTTTCTAGACGTTCCACTAGCCATTAACAGGACCGACAATTAATTTCAAATTTGTACTTTACCTTACCGGGAGTTGAACCCCGATCCTCTAGATCAGGAATCGATGCCCTTGCCCACGCGGCCAAGGCGACTACCTGCGATCACCCGCGCTCTGACCCGGTCTCATTCTCCCTCGTCTTCCCGGGCTGGCAATTCGAAAATTGCGATCATTTCTCACATTTCCGATCTGGTAATCACAATTTTACAATTCCGAATTGCGAAATTACAAAGCTACCTAATTTTCATATCACCGTTTGTAATTTTCAGATCGCAGTTTGTAATTTTCACAAAATAGTTATGAATTTTAATACCACATTGTAAAATTAGCAATGTTATGAAATTTCAAAACCAAGTTTGCAATTTTGCAACCGATTTTAATCTGAAATTTCAAAACTTTTTTAACAGTGAAATAAAACTGCCGATCCCACCAACGTTTCGTTTTCCGCCCGCGCCGCACACACACACACACGTCCATTAGCAGAACAGGATCGTCAAACACGCAAGATATCAACGTCATATATCCGCATTTTGACTCGTGTGGCTGTGGTGGGCGGGGCGGACTCGTGTTTGGTGTGAGCGTGGGAGAAAGCTAACCAAGACTGATTTCCACCATTTCCGGGCTGACCGCGCAGCTCCCTCCCTCACCCTGCCGGCCTCGGGGGAGGGGGGGGGGGTCAGAACCCGGCGGTACACAATAACACATCCCTTTTACAATGCGTGATATAGCACTTTCTTTCCACCAAAGATACTGATGATGCTACCATTTTACGCATTGCATCGTATATACGCAGGATCGCCAACGAACGGACCATACGCCCCAGCCGGTTATTTTCGCGCCCTTTTTGCAGTAACACCCAGTGTTGCCAGATAAGTAGGCAAAAATTCCCACGAATACACCAGTGTTAGGCAGACGGGTATCTCCGCCTACCTACTAGGCAAACTGTTACCCCGCGTGTCGGATGCAAAAGGTGTTGCCTACTCGCCAGGCGCTGCTCGTATAAGGCCCGACACCAACCCACGTCAGCCCGGGACACACTGCTGTCGGCTGCAGGCTGGCATCTGCCCCTCCGCCAGCGCCAGGCCAGGCCCCTGTCTGCGAGGAGCTTCAAATGCCACGGGGCGACATATGTGAAGGAAGGTGGGCGAGCAGGTGGAGGGCGGGCGGGTGGAAGGGGCTGAAATGGTATTAGGGCGAGGGAGAGGTTAAAACGCGGGAGGCTGAGCTGGCAGGAAGGGGTAAGGCTAGGAGGGGGAGGGGGTGGAGGGGCCAAGTGGTGGTGGAGTGGTGGGGGAAGGCGGAGGGGGCCAGTTGGTGGAGGGGCGGCTCTGGGGAGGATCTGGCCACCGCCACACCGAGGTCAATAATTCAAAGGCCGGTCGATGTGACCTCTCCATGCCTTTACCTAGTAGTCTTGTTCAGAGGTCGAGAGAGGGAGAAAGAGAGAGAGAGAGGGCGGTGGAGGGAGAATCAGAGAGAAAGCAGCGGTAGAAGAGTGAGAAAGGGCGCGGAAGTGAAGGTAGGGGAAGAAGGAAGGGCGGGATGCGGGTGGGGGAGAGAAATAGAGGGAAAGAGAGAGAGAGTGAGAGAGACTATGGGGAATAGTGGCCGCCAACACGCGAGGCCCTCGTCTCGTGTCGCACGCACATTTCACGCGAGTGAATACATCCGTGCGTGCGTGCGTGCGTGCGTGCGTGGCGCCGCACGACATGCACGGGGTGTGGCGGCCGGTCCAACCCAGGCCGCCCCGCCCCGCCCCGCCCCGCCCCGCCCCGCCCCGGCCGCGAGCAGGGCCGCGCGGGTGTCTGGTGAATCACCTCGCGCCCCATCCACTGCCCCCCTCCCCCACCCACCGCTCGCCTCAGGCAGGATGTGTTTATCGAGGCGTGGCCGTGCCGGGCGGGCGGGCGGGGTGTGCCGGTCACTGCCGCCTCTTTGTTAGGCCCATCTCATCCTGGCGGGGCGGGACGGAGCGGGGCGGGGCGGGGCGGGGCGGGCCGGGGCTGGGAGGGAGGCAGCCCGGTGCTTATTCCAAGGAGGCCCGGCCGCCCGCGCCGCCCGCCCGGCCCTGCGCGCTGCGATTTAAGACCCGACCGCGCCAAACCGACAGGGCAAACCCACGCGCGCCGCCCCCGCGCCGCCCCCGCGCCGCCACAAACACGCCCCCCTCCCCACCCTACGCTACACAAACGGGGTTGTAATACCCCCAATGTACGAGGCATTGCATCACCGCAGTTGGGATGTGCGTGCGCCTGTGTGTGTGTGACAGAGAGAGAGAGCATGTGTGTGTGTGTGCGTCGGAGGGGCGGGGCAGGGGTTGTTACAGGCGCTACAAGACTAAGTCCGCCGCGCACGGCCGCGCCGCCGCTCCGCTCCGCCCCGGTCCTCCTCATTCTCCAGCTTTAACGTCTGCCGCCCCGTGGGAGACCCCCCCCCTGCCCCCCACCCCCATCACATCTGGAGAACTTTCTTCGGACGCTGCGGTGTCGGGGGGTGCGGCCGAGGGAGAGAAAGAGAGAAAGAGAGAGAGAGAGAGAGAGAGAGAGAGAGAGAGTGAGTGAGAGAGAGAGAGAGAGAGAGGGGAGAAAAAAAATTCCCTAACGGAGGGTTTCGAATCGTACAACATGGTTGGGCACAACACGGGTGGGTTCTGATTCTGCGTCGCGTGTGTTGAGTTCAGCGGCCGCGTTCATGCGTGTGTCAGAGAGGGCGTATACTGTACGTGTGTAGAGGGAGAGAGGGGGAGGGCTAGGGGGTAGTTGCAGGGCGAGGAACACATAGGACGAGGGGAGAGGGAGAGACAGAGTAGCAACTTCCATTAAGGACACAATTAGGTCCCGCGGAGCACGGGGCCCAAGTAACTGCCACCTCCTTCCCCCCCCCCCCCCCCTCCGACTCTCCACTCCCTACTGCTCGCCTTTCCCTCACTCGCTCAAGTGGTCTGGTCGTCCTGTATCAGTAGTGCTAGTGTGTCGTAGAGATGGCGCGCCGGAAACTGTTGTGTGCGGCGTCAGCGACGCTATGCGAGACGCACAGCGCGCTGTACCGTGCGGGTGAGCGTGCACGTGGAGAGAACTGTTCCTCGCGCACACTCACGGATAGCAATCTTCACCTTTCGGTTCGGTGCCGCGAGATATATATTTTCTATACCGTCTCGCATAGTCTGATATGGTGACTGGATATGTTCGACGAAACGCCTCAACGCGTGCGTTCCTAGGCAACACGTACCTAGACAAAAGAAGCACACATCGATGCCGAGCTAAATAAATAATTTTATTTTCCCTCTGTTCCTGACCGTACCCCGGGATGGTTATGCCCCTAGGTCTGTCCGTCGTGGGGGGGAGGGGAAGTGTTCTCACCTCACACCTGGCCTTGATGGGGGCGTGGGGGTGGGCGCAGCGAGGGGGTGGAACAGTGTGTTTGGTTTCCGGCAAGCTCTGATGAGGAATTTACATACTTATTCGGCTGGGCTGGCTCCCGACCACTCCGGACGAAACAGAGGCCTCCCGCCCCACCCGCCGCTCCACCAGCCCCACCGCACCCTCAGCAGCAGTGGGAACTGGGTCATGTACGGGGGAAACGCGCGCGCACACACACACACACTCGGCTAGAGATACAGTACTCCCTGCATGAATAAGTCAAACAGACAATCTCGAATATAATTTGCAAAATTTGCGATTTGGCACACATGAGACAATTTTTGGGGGGCGGGGAGAAAGGGGAGGAGGGTTGACCGTGGGTATGCCTAGTCACACTGATAAATAAAGTGTATACAGAATTTACTTTCTTTTTTCTTAATTTCAACGTAAACCTGCCTGCGCACATTCATATATTTTCTGCTAATGCAGCAGAGAGGCGCGCGACTAGCGACCTGCGAGAGAAAGAGAAGGGGTGGGGGATGAGAGGGGGATAGAGCGAGCGAGCGGGATGGATGCAGCAGCAAGACACACCCCCTCTCTGTAGCGTACCATGCACCCCCCCCCTGCCCCCCTGCCCCCCGCACTGCGGCTGACTGCAAGACTCATGCGTCATCATACGTCACACCAGCGCGAGTGTGAGAAATAGGGGGAGGGGGCGGCGGCCATCACGTAGCAGTCTTATTCCAACGGAGCGCCCCCCGGCCCCGCGCCGCCGCCCCCGCGGGGGCAGGCAGGGCGCCCCCAACGCGGGTGGGGTGGGGTGGGCACACCGCGCCGATGGGATCCAGCGGGCCTAGCGCGCGGGGCGAGGTGGGGCGGGGCGGGGCGGGGCGGGGGGCGGGCGAAAGCTGCCGACCGAGAATGAAAATTAAATTACGACTTGAAATATGAGCGCAGGTGCGAATGCCTTTAACTTAATAATACTATGCAGGCAGCCTCCTTCTCTCCCACTCCCTAACGCGTATCCCCCCATACCGCTCACCATTCAGATTGGGGAAGAGAAAAATGGAATGTGAAGCGTTCGGGCCGGAATGGCGGAAAGTGAAGGGGGAGTTGGGGGGAGGGGCGTCTGGCTGTGCTGGCCAGCGCAAACATGACAGAGCAGAGAGTCTGAATCGCGGGGCGCAGTGAGGGGGCGTGGGAGGGGGAGGGAGGCGATCGGGGTTGAACCCGAGGTAAACAAACAGCAGGAATGCGTGTCACGGCCGCAGCGGTAGGGGCAGCGCGCCGCGTCGCATCGCGAGGAGTTTTAGCCGGCCGGCCGGAAAGTAAATATGGCGGCTGAAGCCTACGCCACCCCGCCCCGCCCCGCATACACCACATGCGTGGACAAAAAAAGAATTCCAATCCTCGATTTTCTATTATTATTTTTTTCCAAATTAACTCACAGAACCATTTTGCTTTTTCTTTAAAAAAAAATATCTATGTGAAAATTATTTCTCATTAATTTCCACCCATGTCTTTTTCTCTTCTGCCGTGGTAATAAATTACAGCGCCAGGCCGAGCTTGTTTAGCATACGAAGGGCGCGCGCATTCTTACCTGCCGGCGCTGCGGCCCCTCCCCCACCCCTCCCCCTCCCACGCGCCGGCCTCTCAGCATCTCATCACACGAATGGAAATAGAGCATCACAAAGACGAACAACAACAACCAAAGAGGTCAGCTCGGCTGGAGGGCCGAGCCGGGCCGACCCGACGCCCTCCGCCTGGTGCCTGCCCTTAATGATGATCTCTAAAACCATATAATATTTTTTTTTAAAAAAAAGTCGAAAACCATATAAACGCCAATTCCCACGTGGCACCGCCACTTTCATTCTTCGGCTCAAGGAGACACGGTGGGACTATCGTGACTCTACAACGCCAACACGCGCACTGAGTGACAACGAGACTAGTTTATGCAGTATAAGTCGTGAGGTTACTGAAAAGGACAAAGGGTGGGATTCAAGTCTGTAGAGGAGAATAATTTGACTTTCCTGGCCTCCCTTCCCCACGCCGCGCCGCGCCACGCCACGCGCGCCCTCCCCGCCCCTATGCCCGCGCTCTGACTTTTCGACAAAATTACCCGCCCCGCCCCACCCCTCTACCGCGCTACACGGAGAGCGGCCCTCCTCTATAACAACCCGATGTAATCGACTTATCACGCGCAGGACGTAATACCTGGCGCGCGGCCCGCCATCTGTCACCCTCTCGCTCGCTCTCTCTCCCCCCCACCCCCTCTCTCTTTCTCTCTCTCTCTGTCTCTCGTCACCAGCCGGTGCGCGCGGCACACAGGCGACCGCAAAGACTAGACGAGTGGTCGCACCGCACTGCCTGCGCACGCCACACTGCGCCCCTCGCAATATGTGTGTGTGTGTGTGCCATCATGCGCCCCGAATGACAAACGCACAGAAAGAGCAGGGCGCGATGGCGCGTTCATTAGTTCCGGTGTCAGCGCGTATCTGTACCCCCCACCCCCACCCCGCTGGTACACCATCAAAAGGCGCGGCGCATGATAGCACCGCCAGCACGCCAAAAAGCTGTGCGTGGGGTGGAGAAGACCTGTGAGGTTGAGGAGGGCCTTCCCTGTGCTGTGCGGCGCCTCCCTATGGGGGAATATTACCCCCCTTCGTATCCATAGGGAAGGATTTTATACCAGGGGGGTATGGGGGTACAGATACACGCCCAGCCGGCAGATTCTTTCTCGCTCCGACACACAAACGCGCGCGCAAGCACACATTGAACAATTATATCGCGCGAAACGCATCATCAATAAAAAGAGGGGGGTGGGGGAATCGGATTAATAGAGAGGAATGCTCGAATACACAGCGCCGACTGGCTGATACATACTGGTGCTATCATTCTTCTCTCCCTCTCTCCCTCTCTCTCTCTCTCTCTCTCTCTCTCTTACACACATACACACACAGCGTGAGAGAGCCACGCCGCACGCAAGCACAGGTCGCGTCCTATCCACTTCGAATACACGCCCACCCATCCCCTAAACAAAAAAAAAGTCATCGCCTTGTCAGAAGCTTAGGCCACCCATTGTCAAGGATTGCAGGCCTGGTCATCATAGCCCACTACACTCGTGTCACACACACACACACACACATACGCACACATGCGCACACAGACACACGGGCAGCACAACACACAGTCCCTTCTAATCAGTCTGTCGGATTCAGGCCACTTCACCACGGCTCGGCACCGCCTCGCGCCGCGCCGCGCCCGGCCCCGGCCCAGCCACCCCAACGCCCTCGCCAAACAATCCGGCCCCCTCCCCTCCCACTCGTCAAAGAGCGCTCTCTCTCTCTCTCTCTCTCTCTCTCTCTCTCTCTCTCTCTCTCTCTCTCTCTCTCTCTCGCCCCATGTGTCCTTCATGTGTTCCTCGTCTTTGCATATCCCCTGAAATAACGCCACCCCCCTAATTATCCTGGGCCTAGACGTTGCGGTTGTGAGGTGGAAAGGGGCGGGGAGTGGAGGGGCGGAGAGCCATGGTGACGCCGGTGTGTGGTCATGGTGATGACGGTGGTGCTGCTGAAGGTGAAGTTATAGCGTGGTTCCCCGTGGTGGTGATGACGTAGACCGTGGGGGTGCGGTGGGGTGGCACGAGGAGGGGCGGGGCGGGGCCGGGCGGGGCGGGGCGGGGTGGGGCGGGGCGGGGCGGGGCGGGGCGGGCGCGGACACCCCTCCAAAGCTCTTAGGAGTATAGAGCAAGCGTTTTAGGCGAGCGTGGAGACGAGATGAGCCCAACGCGCGGCAATGATGCGTACAAAGATAGTGAGAGAGCGCACACACACACACACGCAGGCGCGATACGAACCCCCTCACGCACAGGACATAGAGCCGGTCTAAGCCGAACTGCCAGCGCCGCGATAAAAAGCTCAGAATCGCCTTGACTAATTACTTTAAAAGTCCCAACAGCACGGGAGATACGGGACGGGGAAGAGGAGGAGGGAGGAGAGGGCAGGGGGGAAGAAGGGAGGAGGAGGAGGGAGAGAGAGAACGAGAGAGGAAGAGCGGAGGATTCTCATTTCTTTTCGTTTTTCCGCGACCCCTGTTAGTCAGCCTCCCCCCGCCCGCGCCCCGCTCTGTCTCCGAGTGTTTGCAAGCTGCCCTATCCGGCACGACACGACACGCCACTCTACGCCACGCCGGCGGGGCCTCATGCGACCCGCGCCCCGCCCCGCCCCGCCCCGCCCCGCCCCGCCCCGCCCCGGGCTGAACGGAGCGCTACGCCCGCAGCCTGCCTGTCTCCCTGCAGTTGTCGTGCTTTCCTTTCCTTCCGACTCATTTTACTTTTCGCGACAAGCTGTGGGTCACAGGAGAGAGGGGAGGGAGCGGGTAGCGTGGATGGGGGAGGGGAGCACATCCATTGCTCTAATTGTTGGCCCTGGCCGTATCGCGTTTCGGAATACCTTGCGGCGCCAGGACTCGGCCTGCGGCGAGAGCGGCGTGGGCCGCCAGGGGTGGGGCACGGCAGAGCGGGGTGGGGGAGGGGTGGGGCGGGGCAGGGCGAGGCGTTGTTTGGTGGGGCGTGGAAGAAGGGCTCAGAAAGGCTCGGTTTCTAACCGCACAAAATACGTACACACAGACGCACACAGTTTTGCTTCATAGCCTTTCTTGTGTCCTTTTCCCTCCCAGCTCACATGGCAGCAAAGTTGGATGCACTTCGCTGTGCGGATACATCCAGTACTCCCTCGAGTAGGGGATGCCCCCCCCCCCTCTTTTCTACCAGCGTAACGTCAAAAAAAGAAAGGAGCGACTGCCTTTTTAAAAATAAAGGCGGAAAAAGAATGGACACCAAGGAGTGATGTTTCACGGCAGAGAAGAACTGCTAGCGTTTTGCAGTGTATGCCTATGTGTTATTCTGGCGCTTACTGTGTGCGCCGCAGACAGGCCGGGGCGGGGCGGGGCCGGGCACCGCTGGACAGACAGCACTCCCATTAGCCCCGGACACGGGATCGAGGTCTTCACTCCCCTTACCTGCAACAAACAACAAGATCAACGATCAATAATAGTCACTGTCAACGCGCAACTTGCTCTCTAAAAGGACGACATTATCAATTCGTCCCCGCCCCTCTGCAGGGCACGCGCGTGCAGGGCGGGCGGCGTGCGTGTCAGGGGCGGGCCGGGCACGTGCGCCTGCGACCCTTGCACGTCCAGGATCAGTCGCGAAAAACAAAGAGGAGAAAGTAGGGGCAAACAGAGCAGGGTGGCAGGCGAGTGGGCGAGAGAGAGAGAGAGAGGGGGAGAGAGAGAGGAGCAAACTTTGATAATATGTTGGGTTGGCCGGGCCTGGGCGGGTCGCCCCCGAGCCGGGCCGAGCCGGGCCGTGCGGGGCGGGGGCCGCAGGGACCGTGCCGGGCCGGGCCGGGCAGGGCAGGGCGGTGGCACTGGCGGTAACGCGCGCTAACGGCATACCAAGAAGGGTGCGGGGAACGGAGAATAAAACCGAAAGAACAAGGTGAGAAAGTGTGAGGAGGAAACGGGAGAGAGTGAGAGGGGTAGAGAGGGGGGCCAAGAGGGAGAAAGAGAGGGGGGGAGGTGCTCTGAAATATAAGCCACTTGCTACTCCTTGACTCTTGCACACTCTTTCTCTCTCTCTTTCCCACACTCCCCTACCCCACTTGCCTCACTCCCTCCACCACCTTAGAGAGGGAGATGGTGTGAGAGGAGACTGGAGTTTGTGGAGGAGCTAGCAGCCCGGCGCCGACGAGACTGATCCGAGCCCGGGCCGGGCACGGCAAACCGGATCAAAAGTCACGTGCTCAATGAATGCCCCTCCCCTCTGCATACACACACGTGGTGCGGTGAAATATTCGCCCACGCAGTCCGCGCGCGGGCTCTCCGGTTTCGAGTAAACTAAGTTTTGATTTGTTTCTGCGCTCCACCCCCCCACCCCTCTCCCCCGGCACCGCCTCTGCCCCATCACCGCCGGCTGCGGGGAGAGAGCGATCGTGATCTAGCTACACTGTTAATTATTGGGGTGCTCAGCAGTTATAAGCCAAGATGCACAGTGATGGTACGCCAGGGCAGGGCACCATGCAACACTGTACGGTACGCCTCGGTGACAGTACACACTCTTTGGCGTTCTCCATTTCCGCGTATTCCTGGATGGCCGCTCCTCTGTATCCGCCCCCGGCCACGCCCCGGGCCACGCCCCCGGGCAGATGAGGGTGTCCATCCCTACGATAAATGCTCGGGCAGCGCGCCGGGCCGGGCCGGGCCGGGCCGGCGCTCTCCAACCCCATCTGGGCAGCCTGTGCAGGGGCGGGGCGGGGCGGCGCGGGGCCAGATGGGCGCCGTCTGGCCATTAGCACCTTGGGGCCGAGCGTACGCCGCAGCTGCCCAGAGGAATTACGAAGCGGGTAAGGGGGAGGAGGAGGTGGGGGTGGAGCTTCAAGGATGGGGCAAGGAAGTACATGTGTGTGAGAGAGAGAGAGAGGGCAGGGGCGGGGCGGGGCGGGGAAAGGAGAAGGAAGGGCGGCAAGGAAGAATAGCGCCAGGATGAAGAATGGGGCGTCTCGTTGCGAACGCCGCGCGCGTAGGCAACCCGTGTGTTTGGTCTGCCTACACGCCCCGCCCCGCCCCGCCCCGCCCCGCCCCGCCATCCCACAGGGCGGGCTGGATCGGGTGTAGCGCCGGCCCGTGTTTACTCCTCTCTTATTGCCCGGTCGGGCGGCGCGGGCCACGCAGAGAGAAAAGGACAGTGAGAGAGAAGCGAGAGGGAGAGAGAGACGAACGCACTCCGTTTCGACCCCCGACCGCGTCCACGAAATCCAAAGAAAAGCCATCCTAATGACGATAGTCTGTCCTGCCCAGCCAGCAGTAACGGAGTGAGTGCGGTGCGGGGCGGCGCTGGACGGAATGAGAAAGAGACGGCGGAGAGCTACCCGACCGGACCGGACCCGGGTCTCCGACGAGTCGATCGTTCTTCACCTCCTGCAGCAGCGCTGCCGTCCCGGCCGGGCCTGGGAGGACCAACAATAGCGGTCGGACGTCGTGCCCTTGCCGTCAGGCGCTAGTGGGGCAGTGGGCGGGGCGGGGCGGGGCGGGGCGGGGTGGGGCGGGGCGGGGCGGGGCGGGTGGCCCAAAGCCTTATTCCATCACAGCGAGCCAGCAGGAGTCAGCCCACGCTGCCGGCCCCGCCCCGCCCCGCCCCCGCCCGGGGGCCTGGTCCCAGCAGCAGCCCCAGCCCGTCCGAGGACTTAACATTAAACCACCTCGACCTTGCCCCCGCCCCGCCCCGCCCCGCCCCGCCCCGCCCCGGCCGCCAGCAGCACACCGCGCTGCTGTGCGCTACGTTCTGGACAATTAATTTAATGGCCCACGACACGGCGCTCGGCTCGGGCCGGGCGGGCCGGCGGGCCTCGGCCCCGTAGGCCCCTCGCGCGCACATCGAAGTGTGTAGCGGCGGGGGCGGGCGGGCGGGCAGGTGGGAGGGAGGGCCGCGAGGGGCGTGTTTGACTTCCTGGATCCGCCCCCGCCCCGCGCGCCCGCCCCCGCGCCGCCGCCCGGTGGCGGTCCGGCCCGGTCCGGCCCGGTCCGCTAAACGCACCTCGCCGCACGCTCGCGGTTATATGCCCAACGATCGATAGAGGGCGCGGGGCGGCGCGGGGCGGGCCGGCCGCGTGCGTCGTGACGCCCTTGCAGTCGGACCCGCGCCGCCCCGCCCCGGCCAGGCCGGACCCCGCGGGGAGCTTACGCTCAGGCGCCACCGCACACCTGCTGCGGGGCGTACGAGGGCCTCCCCCCCCCCCACCACCACCACCACCCACTCATCACAGCAGGAATTCCCGTCGCACAGGTAATCTGCATGCTGCGTAATGTATTTCGTTATTTTTGTTTCAATTTTTTTCAAAGCAAGAGTCTTGAAAAAGCAAGTCAGTGCGTAAATTACATCTATAGCAGCCCCCGTCGCTTTGCAAGGGGGGAAACGAATCTTTCGGCGAGGGTCTTGGAGTGTATGCAATGGCAGGCACTCACTCGCTGACTCGTGGCTCCACCACTCCTCTCCTCGGCTGGAACAGGCGCCGCACCCCGCCCCGCCCCGCCCCGCCCCGCCCCGCCCCGCCCCGACCGGCGCATGACGAGGTGCAAATTATGCCCGGACGGAATTCCACCGCGCTCGCTTGCCTGGCGCATTCCAAGCTCCCCATCCCGGCTGCGCCTGGCCCTCCAGCCCCACCCCGCCCCACCCCGCCCCATCTCTCCCCGCTGCTGTCATACACGCGGAAGCGAGGCCAAGAGACCACCAGATATCGACGACGAAGAGCCGACCGAGCGCGCATGGAGCTCCGCGTATGGCATATTTCTCAATGAATAAAGCACTGCGGAACGCGCGAGCGAGAGGCTGAAAAAAAAGATGTCGAAAAAAAAAAAACGCCATGGAGAAACATGTTGAATCAGAGGCGCAGAATTGAAGTCCATTAGGCATTTACGTATGTACGCTGGTCGGGCGAATCGTAATAAACGACTGGATTGTTCAGAGCCGTAGGAATGCGGGTTGTGAGCTATCGGGGAATGCGCCCCCGCTGGGGATCGAACCCCCGACCCGAACGGACCCGACCCGCGATTGGCAAAAGTACGCGGCTCCCTCTTTGCCTCCTCCCCCCTTTCCCCCGACGGACGGCCGTCGAGTAGCCGCGGTGTGCGCTGGTGGGGTTGTGATGGGACGGGGGCGGGGCGGGGCGGGGCGGGGGGCGGCGCCACGCATCTGAGCTTCACGGTACAGTAGTCATTGGCAAAAGCCCGCAGCGTTCGAGCGCGAGTGGGAGGAAAAAATACGAGGAGAAACAAAAGGTGCCTGGCAGTGCCCCCAGGCCCGCACAGCAAAGAGGGGCTACGGCAGCGGAGGCTGATAAATTTTATTCCAGCAAGGTCAGTAAGTACAGATCTCCAAGTGTCACAAAAGTCGCGAAAACGCTGCGACATATCCCCTTGCTGAGTTACAAGTACGCACAAATTAGAGTCAAAAAAAGTGGTAGATGTAGCAGCGAAACACGAGCGCAACGTTTCAAGCTGTGCCCGTGTCAATACTTTAGCGGTGATCGGCACGAGAAAATGCTAGACATGTAGAGCGACTAGGCCTAGGGAGAGCCAGGGCGCCAAAGGCACCGTAGGCACCACAGAGCTCCCACCCCCGCAGCGCCCAGCCCAAGCGGAACACCTTGAAGAGTTACAGTCGCACAGCAACAGTAAAAGCTGCTGGCAACATCAATGCGAGATTTAGGGCTGCGCCGCTGTCTATAAAACACCGACTCAACGCCGCCTCCTGCCCCCCTCCCGCCCCCCAGCCCAGCCCAGCCCGCGGCGACAAGCCGTTTGCCAGTCAGTTTGTTGCCGCGCGCCCCTCAGCACATATCGGCGGGGCGGGGCGGGGTGGGGCGGGGTGGGGTGGGGTGGGGCTGCGGGCCCACGTCGCGTCGCACAGCCCGCGACAAAATAAGTGTTTGAAAAAGAGGCGAAATAGACTCTCGCCACGGCCAGCAAAGAAGAAAAAAAAATGGTCAGCGACTGACGGCAGCGGCAGCAGCGCAGCGGCCAGAATAGGCGGCGCGCCGGCGCAGGAGTGGAGATTCGAACCCACGCGGGAGCCAAGTCGCGCAAACTGAGCCAAAACTTTGCGGGCAGCATCTGGACTAACTCCCCGTGCGTCCAGCGGGAGAGGAGGAGAGGCAGCAGTGAGTGGGTGTGGGGCGAGAGGGCGCGCGGTGGGAGGGACAGCGAGAGAGGGGGGGGGAGCGAGAGAGAGAGAGAGAGAGAGAGAGAGAGAGAGAGAGAGAGAGAGAGAGAGAGAGAGAGAGAGAGAGAGAGAGAGGCCTCGGCGATTAATCACGGACTGAAATGCAGCCGATTAGAAAGGGTTAATTATTACCCTGCTCGCCTTGGCGGCGGCCGGGCCGACTCGCGCAACAACATCGGCACCGAAATAGACAAACCCCGCGCCGACTGCGTATATTTGTTTTCCGCTGTGCAAAAATGTAAGCAAAAGTGACGGAGTGCGAGAGCAGAAGGGGGAGAGAGAAAGAGAGATGGGAGGGGAGGAGGCGGGAGAAGGTAAGGGAGTGTTCGCTGAAAGCCCGTGATCACGTAAGAGACGAGGCCATGTGTGCAGCGCAGCGCGCCGCGGCGGGGGTAAGCGGAAGGGGAAAAGTCCCTGATCACGGTGAGTGAAACAAACGATCGGAAGTCGCTAAGTTTGTCATACCACTCCTCCTCCTACCTCGCCGCCCACGCCCACGCCACCGCAGCGCACGTGCGCCAAAGCAGACACTCAGCGCGGCTTTTGCTCCAGCGGGCGTAAGTGGGGAGAGGGGGAGAGAGGGAGAGAGGGAGAGAGAGAGAGAGGAACACTAATAAAAGATTACGGTGATTTTCTCTGTAAGCTACAGTGAACCCTGCAGCACCGTAGCTTACGGTGAATGATTCGCCGTGTAGCTTACAGAGAAAGGGAGAGAGTGAGCGAGAAATGGAGCGGGACAGGGATAGTGAGCGAGAGAGAGAGAGAGAGAGAGAGAGAGCGTAAGGGATGCTCGACGAGAGTGGGAGCGAGGGCGGTGGGGGTAAGTGAAGTATGTGACGTGCTGTCAATTAACATCAACGGAGCCGGCGCGCCGGGCCGGGTCAACCGTCATCACTTGCGGAGGGAGAGACAGCCGCAGAGCCCTTCACTCCCTCTCCCCTCCCCCACGGCTCACTCACTCTTCAGGCGCCAGCAGGAGCCACGGCGTTCAAGAGTTGCGATAGTCTGCTAGTCTAAAGGCCAAGGTGTTTTCTGTTACACCCAGAGCGCGGGTACTACAATCCTCGAGGAACTGATCAGCTCCGAATTAATTTGCCACTGAAAACAGAAATCAAACTATGATAAGCAGACGACACGCTAGCTTTGAACGTGGCGCAGTTAATGAGCAAGCCAAGCCAAGGGCTAGCCCGGGTCCAGTTTTATATTGCGGGCCCCGCCCCGGGTTGTTGCACACAATAAAGGTGCGCGCCTCACATAGGGCAGCCCCCCCCCCCCGCCCCTCCCCTCGCGTTGCGTGCCGAGTCGCGCGATGCGGCGTGGGGCGGCGTGGCGCAATCGATGCCTTTTATCTGCCGACCAAGAGCCATTTTTCAGCCGGCAGGGCCGCCGCGCCATGAGAGAACGAAGGGAAAAAAAAATTAATGATGAACTATTCTTGCGGCGAAACTTTGTGTAAAGGTAGAAAAACGAAAAAGGGGGGAGGGGGGAGTAACAAGGCCTTACGCTGCTGGCAAGGGAATCGTCAAACTTTTTAAAGTGATTCTTAGCACAGCTGAGCACGCGGATCTGTTTGGTTCCCGCCCCTCTCACATCTCTGGTCTTGTTTTAACATCGCGGTGACACTTGCAATAAGTTCTGGCGCAAGAATGTTTTACGGGAGGATGTTGGCATACACGCTGTTTCCAACCAGGAGAAAAGGTCAAACGTTATTGCGCAGTTGAAATCGGAAGCGTTTCCTCACATCATAGCAGTGCGGCTTGCCCTCGCCTGAAACTCCATTTCACTACAACAGCCTGCTTTGGAACCAATCGAGTGTTAACACGGAGACGAAATGTACGGGCGGACGGGGGGGACAAGAACAAACAAAAGGAACCAACACAATCGCGATTGCAACAAACAGAAGGAAGAAAGACGAGTGTGAGAGGTGGGCTGAGCGAAAAGGGAGGGGGTGGACGGGCAGAGGAAGATCTGGAAAAAAGGGTACCTACAGCAATTTAGGCATTCAAAATAAGCAGTGTAAATATTTGAACAAGAGACTTTTTGTAATGTTATAAAATGGAATTAAAAGGACGTCTGGGTTTAAATTAAATTGTAAGGTATCTCGACAATTCATACTAAGTGTAGACGCACAAATCCTTTATTTTTTACCTGTTAGAAAGTAGGCGGTGAGGTAAAGAAGGCAAAGCTCGCGAGCGGTCGGGGACAAAGGGGGAGGTATGAGAATGAAAACGAAAGGGAAAGCATAAAAACGGGGGGGAGGAAACCACGAGAGAGCGGGGAGGGAGATAGAGAAAGAGGGATAGCGGGGGCGCGGGGAGAGGGAGAGAGAGATAAGCTGACGCTTCCGTCCAATCACCATAGACCACGTCCTATGTGCGCCCCAAAAGCTCTCCATTCTATCAACCACGGTGGTGCGTGTTCTCTCTCTCTCTCTCTCTCTCGTTGCCTCTCTCTCTCTCGCTTTATCTCCCTCCACGCGTAGTACCACGCGTCCCGCAACCCAGTGCGGTATGGAGGGGTACGCCCTGGCATGCCATGGAGTCAATCGCTCCACTCGACACCCCGACCCCATAGCTCGCCCCGGCCCGGCAGGCAGCCGGATACTGCAAAAAAAGCGGCCCGAACCCGACCGGAGTTAGACTTGATCATCGACGGACTCAGTTTGAAGGGCGAAGGTGAGAAAAAATCTTGACTTATTGTTTCGCCGCGAAAAATAAATCATTGATAATTTAAGTCAATTTACTCTTTATAAAAAAAATATAATAATTCCTTGATGAGGATTTGCCTCTAACCTCGGCAGGATGAAGAACGCCGAATATCTGCAGCGGGCGCGCGGTCCGCGGTGCGCGAACCGCGAGCTGGAAGCGGAGCGACTGAGGAAACTGGTTTCGATTTCTCGAGCAGCTTATCCCCACCCCCGTCCCGCCCCGTCCAGTTTTCCTCCTCATCCACGCAAAGTGGCGCTCTCCCACGGTAATGTCGAAGAAAAATGGTCCGGAGCTCAGCGCGTCGCAGCCGCACCCCACCCCACCCCACCGCGTCCCTTAGCAGAGGGTAGCGCCCGCCATCTAGAAGACGTTTCTCAAAACGCATCAGCAGGTTACGCAACACCATCCCCGCTCTCCACCCGACAGGATTTTAAAAAATGCGTTTTTATTCTATCCAATACTCCACGAAGCTATCGGACTTTAGAAGCGTCGTCCTACTGGCCGAAAAGGCAGTGGGGCAGGAGGGCGGGGTGGCGCGGCCCGGCAGAGGGCGCCGAGGCGGTGACAAGCAGGGCGGTCGCCCCGCCCCGCCCCGCCCCCCAGCGTCAGCAGTAGCCCTCCCCCACCGCGGGCCGGGCCGTAATAATGCTGTACATTCCCTTAGTCAAAACGATATCGACATTTTCGTCACCACCAAAGCACGCCCCGCAAAGTAAGCTGGCAGGTCGGCGGGGCGAGCAGCAAGGCAAGCCAGCCCAGCTGTGGAGTGGGCGGGGGGGCGGGGCGGGGCGGGGCGGGGCGGGGCGGGCCGCGCAGGTGTTGCACCGTGCAGCTACCGACTGAGAGAGCTGAGCGCCCCTCGCCGCGCGTCGATCCCTCTTCGAGGGAGGAACAACACCAAACCTCATCGTCGAAGGCAAGAGGCAGAGGCGATAGCCTCCTCGGGACGGGGGCTGCTCACCGCACCGCTCACCACTCGCCAGACGCTTATAACTGGACGCCGCCGCTTGTCGCCGAGGAATTCCAAAAACGAAGAGAGGACGGAACTTTGGGGAGCAAGGGGATGGGGGATGAGGAGAGGGGAGGGGGCTGAGGGGTGCAGGCGGATGCCGGAGCGTGGCGTGGCGTGGCGTGCCGCCCCGGCCACATTGTCTCCCCCGCCTCACGGAGAACAGTTTTAACTCATCACGACGCCAACGAAACAATTTCCGCACCTTCCCTGCGGGTTCCCACTTTCCAGGAACCACTCCCTCTCCCCCCGGCCTGGCCCGGCCCGGCGCGGCGACTACCTCTCTTTCCCCGTCCCTCCTTCGGAAGGCGATGGTACAAAAAAGAAACCACATCGGCCGCATAACTCCTTATGTGGCCGTAAAGGAATGCACCGCTGGGCGCCGGAATGAGAAGTGCCGTGCGGCACCGCACCACAATTTTCTTCGCTCAGTCATAAAATAACATTTAACGTCAACTCAAAAAAATTAATAACGCACCGAGCTCCTGATATTCTTTTATATTTTAAACAGATCCATGAAAAGACTTGTTGACAAAACCAGACGAATATACTGAAAGAAAAATTCACATTCCCCTAATTTGGCTGCTTTTCATCCTTCTTAATACAAGGCATATAAAAAACGTGTAACTAAAAAGCCGGGGTCCTTGTCTTTGATTTAGTACACAAAGAGAATGTTCTTCCTTCAGGTGAAATTTTATAAATCAAATTATTTTAAAAATCAAATTTTTTCCCCTTTAAATTGATGTTTTAAAATACAAATCGAGTCAACATGCGCGCGTACGCATCGCCTCGCCTACCTGGTAGATGCGGCCCCGCGGCTCATCGGAGCGTGTATCCAACCAACGACACAACACAGAGCATCACAACAGGCGAGCAGGGCACGGCACGCGAGCGCTACGCTCACCGGTACGCTCGGCGGTACGCTCGGCGGTGCGCTCGGCGGTACGCTCGGCGGTACGCTCTGCAGAGGCGAGGCGAGGGTCATGAGCGGGACGCAGCGCGCAGCGCAGACCCGTCCCGTCCCGTCCGCTCTGGTGGGCCGCGAGGCAGAGACTGTGGGCCCCCGCCCGCCGCGGCCCGCGCCCGCACCCCCGCGCCCCCGCCCGGCCCCGCACCCCCACCACCGCCGCGCCGGCCTGGGGGGCGGGGCGGGGAGGGCGCTGCTCTGGAGGGTGCCAGCAGGCGGACGCCGGCGGGCGGGCGGCCCACGCGCAGGTGGGGGAGGGGAGGGCGGAGGGGTGCAACTCCCACGTGGTATGGAGGATAGATAGTGCGTCGCGACGCCTCTGGATTGCACCGCGCGCGGCGCCGGGGCCGGGGCCGGGCCGGGCCGGGCCGGGCCCAGGGTGCGGCGCAAAGTGAGTTGTCAGGCTCCGCAGCCTATTCTCAGCTCGCGGGGACGCGCCGCGGCGGGACGTGCATCGGGTGTAACGTAACGTACAGAGACTCGGAGTCTCTCTGGTGTAACGGGAAACATGGGAGACACTTGTTATTGAAGGGGCGGTGGGGGTGAGAACGAGGGGCGTACAGGGAAGGATGGAATTATGCCCCCCAGAGTCAGTCGCCGGGCTGAGCCGGGCTGGGCCGGGCCGGGCCGGCCGGAGCTCGCTTCGCTCTTCCGTTCCGACTAAAGTTTCCCTCCTCGAGGGATCGGGACGCGCGGGGATCCGGCTCGGCTCAGAGGAGAAATGCACTGGCTGCTCGCCGCCCAGTCCCGCCCCACTCCGCCCCGCCCCGCCCCGCCCCTCGCACGGCTGGTGGTACAGTGGCGCGCTCGGCCCCGGGCCGGCCAGGGGTGTTAGTTACAACGAAATAAAAAGGCCACTGCAGCAATTAGAGCGAATGTGTGTGCGAGTCCGAAAGAGGGCGAGAAAGACTGTGTGTGAGCAAGAAAGAGGAGGAAGAGGGAGGGAGAGAGACGCCGAGTAGTGTTGGTGGTTGGTTGGTGGGGGGTCGGGATATGGGAGTGTGTATGTAGTGCCCATGGGAGGTGATAGCGCGGCGCGCGAGGTGAGGTGTGGGTTGGAGGGGGCAGAGTAGAATCCCCCGTTGGGAGGCAATTAGGGCCTGTAGGTTCCCGGCGGTAAAAATTTAACGCCACCACATTGATATCGCCATTACTCGATTAAAATTGAACTACGCCGGGATAGACGGCTTTTACCTCTCCCACCCCGCCGCAGCCATATACAATCCACGTGGCCAGCTCGAAATAACTTTGAGATGCGCGTCTTGCTGCAAGAGTGGTAGAGATCATTCACAGTTAAGGAAAATTTAGAAAAAGGTATACGGTTGATTGCAGGTTTCCTTCACTTCCTCTCTCGGGCATAGAAGTCAAACGGTCCCTTCCTGCCAACCACCAACGCCGCGGTCGAGGAACTTTTTTTCTAAAAGTGCAAAATGTTTCGGCGGTGGCGCTGCTGCAGGGTCCCTCTGGTCTGGCCCGGCCCGGCACGGCCAGGGTAGGGCTCCAGTTATTAGGGCCGCCCTTCTCAGCGGCGCTTCGCCTTCTAAGCCTTTGATAATTAACCGTCTGCCGGGGAACAATTTTCCTGGAAGTGTATCACTTTTGACGGGGGAGGGATCTTGACTTAAAACTTGTGAGGGAGTAGGGTGGGGGGCCCGGCCCGGGGGTGGCGAGCGGAGCGGGGCTTACAGCGGTGTGACAGAGACCTCTTATACGCAGTTGCAAAATTCCGCGGCGAGCCACGAAAATGCCGGCCGCGTCAGAGTTCGGCTATGGCCTATAGAGGGGCCGGGCCGGGCCGGGCCGGACGCCGAGGTGGGCGGAATCCCCCGGAAGCGACGGACACTGAAAATTGTGGGGAAAGTTGCATGAGAATAAAGTTCGTCGTGTCTCCCGAAAAGTGGGGAAAGGTTGCAAGTGGCGCCATTATTAGTAAGTTAGCTTTCGAACAGAAAAACTCGCTGAATTTAAGTTCTGAGGACAGAAACAGAAAAGGACCAGGGGCCGTGCCGCCGGGCAAACTCAGCGCATTGAAACGCCTGCGCAGCGCTGGGTAGGCAACCCGCTCCGCCGGTGTGCATCACTGAGCTGCGATTGCCTACCCACAAGGCGCTAGGCTAGGCAACTCTACGGCGCGGCGCATCGCAACAGCAGCAGGGTCTCCCCTGAACGTGCGTCGGATAAAAGAGAAAAACACAGATCCTTGAAAAGACACGCGCGGACGGATCAGGTTGCGCTGGCGCAGCCGGGCCGGGCCGAGCACCGCTAAGTGCCGCAGACAGGAGCGGGGCTCAGCTTGTAATTTGATCGCTAGATCGGCCTGAGCTCCAGCCTTGAGCCGGACAGAACAATTTATTTCTACGCCAATTTCATCGCAACTTTGTCGGCGGCGCCACTCAGAATGAAACAAAAGGGCGCAAGGGCCCGGCCCGGACACACCTGAGGAGGTCCCGCAGCCGAGCCGCACACAGCAGCAAGTCGCGAGAAATAATGAATGCCCGGAAAACACAGCATTTATTTTAGCGCGGGGGAGGAAGGAAAAAACAACTTGAAGCCATTCGTTAATTGCTTCACTGTTTGAGTGCGAGAGCACGCGGAGGGTGAGGTGAGGTGAGGGGTGGAGACGGCTGGTGGAAGAAAACTACAAGCGCGTCTAGAGTGGGTAAAAAGGAAACGAAGCCACGACGCTTTCAACGTTTCGACCAGATATCACCAAGTAACTTTACTGTAATAAGAAAAATGTTCAGGTTATACACACCTAAAAGAAAGTGTTCAACACCGCTGTTCAACAGTTGTGAGTGTGTGCCAGTTGAACACTTTACAGCACGCAGACTCCGAATAACGGAAAGGATGAGGGTGAGTCGAATTAATGATAGAAACCAGGAGAGTCGTAATGAGAGACCGCGGGGGGAGGGGGGACGGCGCCGGGAGGGTGCAAGAATGTGCCGTCCGGAAATTGATATTAATTTGGCCGCTGGACCTAACCAGCACGCCAGTAGGACGTGTGAGGGCCGACGCCCTGGAGCCACATTTATCACTCACAGGTTCGCTCGCACCCACTAAAACATCACACCGCACAATCCAGTTCGGTCCTCCGCTGGCGCTCACACCGGACCATATCATCTGGCCAAGTAGGGAGGCGATCGCTCAGCGTCACGCAAATCACACACGTCGCCATGGGGCCGTGAGAAGTGGCGGCGATTAGCAGGCCAGCCTTAAGCACGCGCGCGTGAGGGGTGGGGGAGGCAAGGGGGAGGGGAGGGGGAGGGGGGACACACGCACCCCCACACAGGGTGGGGTCTCCTTGGGTAGAGCCACTTGCGCGTATTTCCCTAGAGGCTGGTGCGGTGCCCAGAGACAGCGAGGGTGTGAGGCGGGCGGGCGCAAAGAGAAAGGGAGAGAGAGAGAGAGAGAGAGAGAGAGAGAGAGTTACCGAAGTGGAGAGGTGGGGGAGAGAACCAAATGTACAACAATAAAGAGGGGCGATTCGGTCGCTTTCGGTGTCCTCGGGGGACGGGCTCTCATTGACTACAAGTGCCACTTACACTCGAATAGATTCATTGTGAAGTCGGATATGGAAAAATTTTCCACGACATTTCTCGCACTTCTACTGGCCACGTTTTTGTCTGTTGAAAAATTAAATATTGTAATTAGACTAACGCGAAAATGTTGAAAAATTCTGGAACTTGTCGCAACTTTCTGGAGCACGCTTTGAGCAATCTGCTGCGATCTTGCCCTAACAAATTGACTGAAACCCAATCCACAGGTATAAATCCAAAACCTTAATATATTTACGTTAATACATCGTTTCTATCGCGAGGTTTCGCGGCCTTCTTGTCCACTGCATTACGTCCGAAGTAACGTCCATAGCTAAAAGTATCACCGCAAGTTACACTCACCAACAAGCGGAGGAGGAAAAGGACAGGGGGAGGGGGAGCGGAGGGGGAGCGGAGGGAGAGCGGAGGGGGAGCGGAGGGGGAGCGGAGGGGGAGGGGGAGGGGACGAGGAAGATTGTGGCGAACAGACGGCTCGGCGCCAGCTCCATCTTTCTTAGCTAAACAACGGTTCGCGAAACACTCTGCGGTCCCACCAAACCCTCTAACAAGAAGCAGCGCTGCTACTCCGTCTTGCCGTTTGCCGAGAACCCTCCTTCTCCTTCTCTCTCTCTCGTTCTATTTCTTCCTCGACAAATTTTCGCCTTGTACCAAGATGAAGCTCATCTGCATTTATTACACAGTTTGTCACAGGAGTCCTGCAAAATCGAAACGTGTCTACGTGATTCAATTACCCACCCGCTTTTTCCTACTTCTCCCTCCCCCTCCCTTTCCTTCTTCCTCCCTCTCTCCCTCCCTCTCTCTGTCTCAGTCCTTTCCTTGTGCCATCCATTCCTGTCTTCCCATAGCCCATATTCTGCCGCCACGTAAAAAAACTACGAGACACAAATTCCGGAAAGAGTACGGTCGCAGGGGACACAACAGGAAGAAAGGCGCTGCCCGCACTGTTAAAAATGTCGTCGTAATTTAACAACACAGCACATCTGAAGTAAAGTTTGTGTGCTTCAGCTTTCACAGGCATCAGTATCGGGGTTCGATATCATTTCGAAAAATACTTGATTTACCTGAAACAGGAGAGAGATTTATCTGCGACGCGACCCTCGCCGGATCGTCTGAGCAAGGGGCAGGGGCCTTGAGGAGACTGGGGGGGGAGTTAGGTTGAGGTCGGATTTCGCGCAATGAGTGGGTCAGACGGGCGCGCGCGCTTGTTTCGAGATCGGTTTTATCGCAGAAAGTGGCGGAGCGGGGCGGGGCAGGGGAAGGGGGAGGGTCCCAGGGAGGCTGGGGCGCGGCGGGGCGGGGCGGGGCGGGCACGAGGGCCGCGCTGAGTGCTCGCCGTGATCGCGATCGGGAGTTCCGTCTGCGGGACTGGGCTGGGCTGGGGGTCCGCCTGTGGCCAGCCGTAGCCTCTGCTTAGTGAGGTGCGGGGTTACGATAGCGAGGCAGAGAGCTGGGCGGGGCGGGGCGGGGCGGGGCGGGCCCTGGTTCAGAGGAGGTCGGAGGTTCCGTGTTAATGAAGGCTCGGAGGAACTGAGCTGAGCGGAGCAGAGCTGCGAGAGCGGCGGCATTCACCGAGAACAGCCAGTCGAGCACAGGAGGGCCCGCGGGCGAGGCGGCGCGGGCGGGGCGGGCTCCAGCTGCCCGGAGCAGGCGCGGGCGGGGCAGGGCGGGGCGGCCGATCCGCCACAGGCAGCCAGAAGCGACGGCTGCGCGGATATTACATCCCTTATCTCAGGGAGGGAAATCCAAGCCGGCGTGGGGCCGGGCCGGGCCGGGCCGGTCGGCGGGAGATCAATGCTCGGTTCGGCTCCCGGGGTATATCGCCCGCCCGGCCGCACGCTCGATGCACCGCGCACCCTTAAAGCCCTGGCAAACAGTGGTTCGCGTTACAAAAGCAAAGCCCCGTCACATTTCCTCTTGTCTATCCAGTTCCTTCCCGGATGCGAAGTCACGTTCCTTGAACAGCTGTGGTGACACAGAAATCACCGCGTCTTGTGAAAACGAACCGCGCATTTCTATATTTGATTTAATAGTTTATATTTGATCCAAAACAAATAATAAATACATTTACTTTTAATGTGGCCTAGGTTCATGAACTCGCTTTGCATTGCCGTTCGCAGAGTTCTGAATAGAGATGAAAAGGGACGATTAAGAGGAGGGGGCAGAGAAAGATAGAGAGCGAGAGAGAGAAAGAGAGAGAGATAGAGATAGAACGGCGGTGCGAGTGAGAGAGATGACACGTTTGTCGCCATGCTTTGCGTCCCAAGAGTCGCATTGTGCGCGAACGTGAAGGTACTCCGTTACTTTCAGTCATTAATTGCGACAAGCATTTTCATACCGGGTCTGCCTCCCCTTTCCCTTTCCCGCACGCACGTGCGCGACGCGTGGTGCGTACGCACGACTTATCTGTACGCGTGCTCCTGTCAGGAGATAAGTCCTGCTTGTTTTACCTCCCGCTTCCCCCTCCCCTTGTACCCCGCATCTCTTCTTCACCACACCCACCACAACCACCGCCGCACCGCAGCAACACGACACCCTGACATGGGCGCGCGACGAGCCGTGGTGAAGCGAAACATTTCGCCCAGCAGAATGTTCCACATCCAGTTGCCAATCGACTGGTGCTTCCAAACGAACGCGCGGCTGGGGCCTCGAGAGGGCCGGCGCCAGGGCCGGCGCCTTCCCCCCCCCCCCTCCTCCCTTCTCCCCGCAACCTCCCCACACTCATTACCGCACACGGAAAACTTTTTCTCGCAAAGCAATAATTGGCTCAAACTCAAACACGCCCTGAGCTTTGCATCAATAATTCCTTCCCTTCGCTCCACTAACTGGGGCCCGGCCGCCACCGCCAAAGCACCCACACTGGCGCAGCGCCACACATGTAGGGCCAAATGCGCACGCCAAAGAAATTAACATTCGGAAAAATGAATAATCTGCCTGCGTCTGGTTTATGTATTTCTGCAGGCGGCAGGAAGCGGCAGAGCACCTGTCTGGCCCGGCCGCCGGCCGACGTAGCGTAGGTGCGCGCGGATCCCTCTCTTTGCGTCCCTTTGCACAGATTCTCGGAAAACGCGGGCCACATGTCCGACATGTCCGCCGTTACGGGGCCCAAAGCCAAAAATTCGCAAAAAAAACACACAAAAAATAAAAACATTGCGCTGTTCTGTTTAGGGGCAGCACCCGCCATAAAACAATGCACGCTGGCACGAGCCTGAAACCTTTGCTCCTGCTCATGTGCCCCATCGGGAGCTTGAGAGCAGCGGAAATAGGGGCAGCAGGAGCCTGGACGAACGCCCGCGGCCATCCTGGCCCTCCCTTCACCACACACACACACACGCGCGCGCGCGCGCACGTGCATGTGGGAGCAGGGGCACTGGGCCGCAGGGAGGGGGTTAATTTTGTATTACTATATTCATCATACAACCCTCACGAATGAATGGCGGCTGGCGTCCCGACGGATACTTCATTCAGAAATATGTCGGCCCGACTCCTCTAGGACGGGACCCTCCCATACAATAACCAGAAGAAAGGGCGGGCCGCGCCACCAGGCCTGCCTCCCGCCTCCCGCCAGCCCGCCCGCCCGGCGGCCCAGCGGTAGGCAACCCGCGGTGCGCGGGCGCACGGCTGGCCTGCCTACCCCTCCCCTCCACCGGCGCTCACATGCTCCCCCCACCACCGCCCCTCCTCCTGGCCACGGCCGGGCCACCGCCGGGCCACCGCCGGGCCACCGCACCGGTCCGATGCGGACCATTGCGTTCATGGTCATGGCACTCTAGGCGACACTTTGACCGCCAGCCCATCGGCGCACAGCGGCACAAACTCAATCGCCCGCTCCGACAAGATTTCTTTATTTCCTTTTCCCTTGTTTCTTCTGTAGACCCTCTTTCTTTTTCCTTCGAACCAATCGCTGTTCTAGTATTGTACAGGGGCGCGTGCACACACACGCACACACAGACGATAAATCAGACCTTGCGTTGCGTTTGAAGAAGGACCTCGCGCGCAAGAATAAAAGTTTACAATGAATTTCACTGTAAGCTGCTACAGTGAAGCGAAAATACATAAACAGTCTTCAGTCAAACCCATAAGGATGTAAGTGTATAAAAGACGCTCACCGAATTGGTACAAATAGGTCGGTCAGGGATGGGGGCAAGGGGAGCGTGGGCTGGGCAAGGGTGGGCAAAGGGGGGGAGTAGGTGAGGGGAGCGGAGGACGGGTCCACAGGACGGGTCTGATACGGAGTCCAATGGGGCGTTCGCCATAGAAAAGCCGCTACGCCGCTGCCGCCGCGCTGGGCGCTGGGCCGGGGCCGGGAAGGGAAGGGCTTCTTCACAGGAAGGCGGGGCAGAGTGTGAGGACGGAGGATACGGAGGGAGGGTAAGGGCGGGGGCACAGGGCGGGAGGGGAGGGCGTCATGTCGGTAAGTGGTGCAGATAGGGCGGGCTACAAGTGATGCCACGTGCGCGGGCCAAGTGATGGCGTCAAGGCCAAGAGGTTGTGAACCAAAAAGATATCAATCTAGACAACGAGGTAAAGTCGATGATGCGCATGTTGATAGTTTTACTACTTTATCATGGAGACTCAGACAGCCCAAAACTTAAGTATCCCGCTGTCGGAATTTTTCTCCTTTTATTTTTCCGCGTAGTTTCCTGTGAGTTACCTACAGGTTCAAGGGAACCGAAAGAGGAGGGAGGGGTGGGGGGCAATAATATGGGGAAGCGGACCTCTAGTGCTCGGGCGTGGCGCGAGGACCGCCCCGCAGCGCCCCGCGGCCGCGATGGTATTACGGTATGATGTGATGGCAGAAGGGGGCGAGCTGGAGGGACGGGTCGGGATGGGATGATCGAACCCGACGACGACGACGACGACGACGACAAAGCTACATTATGCTTCAACGCCCCGCCCCGCCCCGCCTCTGCTGCCACACTTTGTGCGCCGGGGTTTGTCTGCCGATAGGACGACGCGGCGCGTCGCTCGCCCAGGAAAAGGAGCGCGGCTCCGCGGTGCGTAAGACGCACAAGAATTCTTCCCGCACCTGGCGTGTGCACGCCGCACCCGGCCCCGCCCCCCCGCCCCTCCTGTGCTGTAATTTGAGTCACCCGAGCGCACACAGGTGGTGTTGAATCTAGCGAAAAATTCTTCTTCTTCCTTCCTCTCTGCTATCCCTTTGTGAATTCCGTCGCTCCCCCGGTGAGCGCGTCCGTGCTGTGGCACCAGCGGGCCCGGAGTGGGGCGTGGCGGGGCGGGGCGGGGTGGGGCGGGGTGGGGCGGGGTGGGGTGGGGCGGGGCGTGCGCCCACCTGGCACCCTGACACGTAATGAGTCGTGGCCTGCCTGGCCCGAGCCGGGCTGCGTTTACACCTCTTCCCTCTAGCCTCTTCAACTCAGGATTTTTTTATGTAGTTTTTTTCTTCTTCTTTTTTTTTGCTCGGAGTGGGTCGCGCAGTCGGAGCGGGGTGGTAAGAGGTGGAGTAGAGGTGAGGCTGTTGGGGACACGAGGGGTGAATAGGGGGGAGGAAAGGCCAAAGGGGGTGAGTCAAGGGGAGACGACAGGGGGGACAGGGGGTTAGTCTTGGTTTGTGTTTCTTTCGTCTCTCGACAGGGGCGGGAGCGGCGTGGAGTGCGGCGACCTGGTCTGGTCTGGTCGACTCTGCTGCGCGGCCGCCGGGGCCGGATCTGGCGGGGCAGCAATGTCAGGGGAGAGAGCTGCGTCGCTCCTAGGCGTGGCGCGGCGTGGCGCAGCGTGGCGTGGCGCAGCGTAGAAGCGCGGCACAAAGAGTGTCGTCACATTAATGCAAACGTAACGGGTAAGGGCGCGGCGGGGCGCGGCAGGGCGGGGCGGGGCGCGGCGGGGCCGGGCGGGTCGGACCCAGGCCGGCTGCTCCCCCGGGGGGCGCCGGCGGGGACTTTAGGGGAAACGCTGAAGCGCGCTGTGGGGCCACTGGGCCTGCCCCGCCCCGCCCCGCCCTGGTCCCTGCATGCGCTTAGCGCTATTTTTCCTTTGAACAGTGTCGCGCTAGACAGCGTCACACAGCCGCGTCACTGAGCACACTGCCTGCCCAATACCCACTCAACCAACGGCTTCCGTCCGGCCCGGCCCGGCCCGGGGGGTGGGAACCACTACTATCCGCCACGCCACGCCACGCTTTGCCTGGGCACGCTCGGACCATTCCCAAGAAAATGTGCAATAGGTCTGGGAGGACGTGTCTGGGTTACGCGAGGGGGGAGGAGAGGGGAGGGCTAAGGGGCCGTGACCCGGCGGGGCGGGCGGCCAGCGCACCCGCTGCTGGCACAGCACGCGGACCGGCCCCGCCGCACGCAGGGGGCTGGGGCGGAGGGTCGGAAATGAGCTGGGGCCCCACTGCCCGTGTGTGTGAGTGTTTGCGCGCGCGCGTGCACACAGAGCGCTGGGAGGTGAGATACCAGAGGGACAGTACGGCGAGGCCCTGATCCGATGATCGCGATTAAACAGTCTACTATTCGATAATCCAGCGCCGCGCGCCGCCTCTCTTCAGTTATCAGCTCACACAGAGCCTTCCACAAACGCTTCACCGTTCCTCCTTTGACTTATTATTTCGTTTTCTATTTTTCTGTCCTTGTCACCGCCTCTGTTTTCCCCGTCCCACTCACACGCCACTGACTGTCATCCGTCCATCTCTCTCCCTCTCATTACGAGAGCAGCAAGGACGCCACACAGGCGGCCGGCGGCGCGCCAGCCAGCAGCGCCACGCTAGTCAACCCCAAGAGAGTCATCAACACTCCTAACAGCTTCGTGCCGAAGTGCAATCCCATTGCGAAGGGACACGCCCTGCCCGGCCCCCGGCCCGGCCCGGCCCTGCCCGGCCCGCACGGGGCACTAGAAAAAGTTTCTCTGAGAAACGCGCGGCGCTGCGCTGCGCCACCGCCGTCCTTACGGGGGGAGAGAGAGAGGAGTAGCGACAGTAGAGCCTGCCTGCCGAGCTGTTGGCGATCACTAGAAGTTTGACGCGTTCAAGAAATATACGAGGAAGAAGACAAAAAAAGAAATTGGCGCGACGTTGCATTGACAGAGCATTTCTGAGGAGCGAGTGACAGCAAAGCGATGATCGCCAATGATCCCCGTGAGCCGGGCGATGAAATCACGGTCCGAGCCGAGCCTGGCGTCCACCGGCCGCCCCGCCCCGCCCCGCCCCGCCCCGCCCCGCCCCGCCCCGCCATGCCATCGCGTCGACATCAAATAGAACGGCTCGGCGGCGGGGCGCCCCTCTCTCCTTTCTCTGCCTGGAAATGGAGTTGTTGGCCCGCAATCACCAGCGCGTCCTCCGAGGAGGGAGGGAGGGGGAGAGGGGGGGATGGTCAGGGTGAGGAGGAGGAGGAGGGTGCCACATCTTAAGAGGAAAGCAAGATAAATTCCGTGGATGATATTGTTCACGGGGCGGGACAGGGCGGGATGGGAGAGAAAGAGAGAGAGAGAGAGGGAGGGGAGATGGAGAAGGGAAAGAGAGAGAAAGAGGAGAGCTTGTGGGCGCATCTTATACATAATAGAACGGGTATAAGAATGCAAGTCACTGCCCCCGCACCCGCCCTCGACCCCGCCCCGTCTCGCCCCTGCCCTCTCCCTCCCTCAATAGTCCGCCAGACTTGTGCTGCGTCTGGCGGGCGGCCTGGTCCTCCCGCCGCCGCCACCTCAGGAGAGAGAGAATAACTTTGGGGCCAAACGGAGCAGAATCGAGGCAGTTTTTCAGCAGCGCGAGTCGGTCCGGCCCGGGCGGCCCAGTGGCCAGTTCCACTGGCGCTGTCCGCTGAGTGATCCCCCGGCCGGTCCCCGGCCAGGTCAGAAACGCGCAAGACGGAGGCAAAAACGGCCGAAAAACCGGGATGCACAAAAGTGCCGCGCCCGCCCAAGCCGCGGGCTGCGGAGTGGCTCGCAAGCGCTACAGATCACAACCGCTACAGGTCACAAGCGCTACAGCTCGCTAACGCTACGGGGTCACAAGCGCTACTGCTCGGTAGCACTACGGGTCACAAGCGCTACAGCGAGAATCCGCGCGTTAGGCGGAGCCGAGCCGAGCTATACCTTGAAAAATTACGCACGTGGCGTGAAAACATGGAAAATTTTTGCGACAGTAAACCTCCCGAAGGAGGTTGCGGTTCCCGCCAGGCACAGGGCTTTTACCCCCCGTGGCAGCCAACTACTTCGGTGTTCTTATGGGAACCGGTGCTTCTCTGACTGCGATCCTGTCGCGCAATTCGACAGATTTGATCCCCGTACTGCCAGATTTAGTCGTACGGTGGTTAACCGAACTGCCCTGTCCCCAGAGCATGGAATAGCTATTTTTGGAGCCAGATTCTAGGACTTATGACCCCACGACCGACCACCAGTCGTGGGCATGAGACGGAACTTCCTGGCAACCCGCTGTCGCTACCAGTGAAGAACCTACCTGGGTTTGAACCAGGCCCCATGTGCCGAGTCTCACAGACACCCCACGGTTTTCGCGGCACCACTAGACCACTAGACCGTCGGCTATTCCACGAGGGAGCTCGGTTGAAATGGGGGGCTTGAATTTCACTCTCCAAATTGTTGTCCTCAGAAAAATTAAATTTCTTGGTAAGATTCGAACCTCCGTCCTGCGACTCTGGCATTCTCTATAAGAGGGTGCCTTTGGCCGGCCCTGGCGCCGGCGCCTGTGGGCGGAGCGGGACGGGATTGAGCGCATGTGCACTAGGTGGGCAGTGGTTCAAGAACCACGTATTTTGTTTCTTGTTAATTATTTTTTTGTTTGGACTAATTGCTCTTTCCAGTGCCTTTTTGCAGTTGCCTAAGTCACAAGGACGGTATAGCTGGAAAAGCACTAGAAAAAAGGAAAAAAAATTAACGAGGAAAGCAATACGCGGTGTTTGAACCTCTGCCCACCTACTGCAATAAGAATTGTTGTCCTCAATGACACGCGGCCATTAAATTTCTTGGTAGCAGGCGCACTCAGACCTCCGTCCTGCTCCACGCACTCGTTGACCTGCAGCAGAGCGCGAACCGAATAGGGAAGTACAGTATGTGCGAAAGATCCAAGACCGAGTCTTGAAATTCAAGAAATTTAATTTTCTGAGGACAACAATTTGGAGAGTGGAATTCAAGCCCCCATTTCAACCTGAGCTCTCGTGGAACAGCACGGTTCGGTGGTCTAAGTGGTGCCGCGAAAGCCGTGGGGTGTCTGTGAGACTCTGGCATGGGATCAAATCTCAGGTAGGTTCTTCTTCACTGGTAGCGACAGCGGGTTGCCAGATCCAGTCATGCCCAATACTGGTACCAGTGGTGGTCATAGAAGTCCACCAAAAAATAGCTATTCCATGCTCTGGGGACAGGGGGTTCGGTTAACCACCGTACGACTAAATCTGGCAGTACGGGATCAAACGAATTGCGCGACAGGATCGCAGTCGGAAGCACCGGTTCATATAGAACACCGGCTAGTTGGCTGCCACGTGGGGTAAAGCCTGCTGGCGGGAACCGCAACCTCGCTCGGGAGGCGCCACGTCCACCGTAATTTTCACGCCACGTGCGTAATTTTTCAAGGTATAGCTCGGCTCGGCTCCGCCTAACGCACGGATTCTCGCTGTAGCGCTTGCGACCCGTAGCGCTAGCGAGCCCTAGCGCTACCGAGCTGTAGCGCTTGCGACCCGTAGCGTTAGCGAGCTGTAGCGCTTGTGACCTTTAGCGGTTGTGATCTGTAGTGCTTGTGACCTACGTCCACATATTTTACCGTGCTGTCGACCCGACTAGGGACAACTTCGCGCCGCTCCGGCGCTTCTCAGTACCTTTAGGTTCCTGGCCGCGCACACACACACACACGCGCGCGTGTTGGAAGGAGCGCCTCTTCCTGTGTTCGGCCACAAAGGGTGTGATTGGCCCCCAGACGACACAAGGAGGAAGAGAGGCCGGCTTCTGGCCTGGCCTTGTTGACCCCGCGTGAGGCTAGGCGACCCCAGGCCAGGCGCCAGCAGGCGCCACTCCAGGCCACGGCACGGCAGGCTCATCAAACACGCTTCAGACGGGCCGGGCCGGGCCGGGCGGGGCGGGGCGGGGCGGGGCGGGGCGGGGCGGGGCGGGGCGGGGCGGGGCGGGGCCGAGCGCATAGCCTCGCAGCAGTCTCACGGCGGGCCCGGCCCGGCCGCTGGTGCAAGGTACTATAAAGGGTAAGGCGGTGCGCCCCCCTCCCCTCTCCCAGGACTACTTTAATTTCATGCTCGAGAGCCGAGCCGCCCGGCGCGGCGCGGCGCCCCGCCCGCACCGCAGTCCGCAGTGGTCCAGACTCACGGCCGGGCCGGGCCCCTGCCTACCCGTACCGGAGCGCGGCGGGGCGGGGCGGGGCGGGTCAGGGGCGCCAAGAAGGGAGTGAAGGCGAAGCAGGCGCTACACCTAGAGATGTCCAAGAATAGGGAGGTAAAGAGGAATGATGGGGAGGAACGAAAGGAAGAAAAAGGAGAGAAGAAACGGGAAGGGTAGCACCGAACGAGACGGAGAGGAGAGGAAGAGGCGGGAGGAGGAGGAACTAAACGAAATAATACGGGGGTAGAGAGGAATAATAGGAGGTTGAAGAAATGAACGCGCTTCACCTTGTAAGGTCTGGGCGCCCCCGGGTGGGATGGGAACGCACTCACTCGGACAAGTGCAGCGCAGCGCGACAGAACGAAGAAAAGCGGTCACAGAGCGAAACCTCACAAACTAACGCACAAGTGCGGGAGAGAACGAGCGAGCGAGGGAATGCGGCGGAAAAGACTGGGAGGAAATGAGAGAGAAAGAAGAGAGAGACAAGAAACGATCGTGTCCAGCGTGCATGAGAGGAGAGTTGTCGGTCTAAGTCATCGCGAAAAGAGAATGAATGAAATGGGGATAAAATGTATACACACGGAAGCAAACCATTAGGAATAACACGAAAAGTCAGAAAAAGCGGAAAGGAGCGCGACGCGACGGTGGGAAATGCCAGTGCGCGCCCGCGTCTCTTCCTCATCCCCGTCCCGTCCACCCGCCTGGCCTCTGCCTCGCCTCTGCCTCTGCTCTGCTCTCGTTGCAATATCCGACCGGTTATGCAAGCCCGCCGTGTCTGTCAACTTGGCTGACGGCCAGGACCGGCTCGGCTGCCCCACGGCGCCACGCCCCGCCCCGCCCCGCCCCGCCCCGCCCCGCCCCGCCCCGCCCCGCCCCGCCACGTGCACTACGGGGGCAAACGTCGAAATGCTTTCAAGCAGTGACGCCAACTTGACGGTCGTTTGGAGAGTCCAATGTATTATGCATCAGACAGACAGTCGGACGGACGGATCGGGCCGAGTGGCTAGGCCGGTGGGGCGGGGCGGGGCGGGGCGGGGCGGGGCGGGGCGGGGCGGGGCGGGGCGGGGCGGGGCGAGGGCAGGCAGAGACAAGCGAGGGGATGACGGTGCGTTAATCGCCACTCCCCGCCATGCTCCGCCACGCACAGCAAACATTTTCCCGTAAAGTTCGCAGTATGTTTCCGGAAAGATCCGTGGGATTTGTGTTTGACGTATGCGCAGAACGCAAGTTTCCATGCGTTACCATTTTTATTTTTATTTTACATGTTCTGCGTGCCTGGCAGATAAAAATGAAGTCGAGCCCGCTGTTCAGCTTTTTCTTTATCAGTTTGCTATCATTATATCCTACAGTCTGCAGCGATGGTGAACCGAGCCAGGAATAACACGCAGCACAGCACAACAGATTTATTCGCAAAAGTGAACCGCAACAAACTATGGTCATTCATTAACGAGTTTTTAGAGTAATACGGGCGTGATAGCCATGAGTAGCCATTCTGCAGGAAACAAACTCTCTGGACGGGCAGGGCAGGGCAGGGCAGGCGGCCCGGGGCGCGGCGCAGCGCTCCGCACCGCCCCGCAGCGCCACGGCTACCGCCCGCCGGGTAGGCAACGTCAGGCTGCCGCGCGCAGCGGCGCCCGACGGGTTGCCTACCCCGCGGCGGTCGGGCGCTGACGGGACGGCCGGGGGAGAAGCTACTAGCAGCAGCGCCGCGTGGTTGGGGTTGGGCCGCAGCGGAACCATAGTGCAGTGGCTCCGCATGAAATATCGTAAGAATACTGCACGAAATGACTCATCTACCAAACTTTGCACAGTTGTTCTAGGGTCAATTCTGAACGATTTTTGAGCCAGATGCATTTGATCCGGCCGTGCAGACACCTGCCAGGGCCAATTTTAGTCTGCTATTATTGAAATTTGCGTTTAATCTCTAAATTTGACCGATTGACGTCCAATTATCGGAGTTGGCTGATCTAATGGTCGTTTCCGACCAAGCTGTATGTGCTGAACACAATGGAAGTGTCGGAAACCAGATATCATGATTACATTTTGAGTAATAGCCCGAAAAGTAGAAGTTAAGTATTTTTCAGAAAGGCATAATCTTATATTTGCGTCAATAGCTCAGTTCCTAGCAGTTTTGACGTCAAAATGTGCTTTATATCTGTTGTAGGCTGAACATTAACGAAGAGAATAGTAGGGCTCGGTGGAGCTCCCCTTCCCAGTCCCGCCGGTCCCGCCCGGCCCTGCACACCTCACCCCACCGCACCCCGCCCCGCCCCACCCCGCCCCGCCCCACCCCGCCCCGCCTCGGCCCGGCCAGCCCAAGCCCAAAGCCAGGCGCGCACAGGCGCGGCGTATTGTTGGCGAGGATTATGGCAGCACATCGCATCAAACTTTAATCCCACGAACAGTGCCAAAACTATAGCGCGGTTCGCTCCGCGTCCGTGCCGTGCCTGGTCGAGCGAGCGCGCCCACGTGCCCCGCCCCGCCACGCCCCGCCCGCCTAGCGGGGAGGATGACCGCGCAGAGTCACCGGCCCGGCCGCACAGACAGCGACAGCTCGCGCGCGTACGACTGCCGCAGGCTCGCAGGCTTCAGCAGCCCCCCCCCCCCCCCCCTCTCCCCCCACGCACGCACGTACGAAACTATGAAAATAAGGTAAAAGGCAAAAGGTTTGTGGAGTAGGGCTTCGCCGTGCTGCCTGTGTACCTCTGGTATCAGCCCTCCCCCTCCCCCCCCCCCCTACAAACATCTCGGACGGCACGCTTACGGCCCCCTCCCCCCTCTCGCGTCCCCTGTCCGGTCGAGTCAGACAAACGGAGTGCGTCAGTTTCAAAGGGAAGTTTCTTCCGGTGGAAGGAGGAGGGGGACGGACGGCGGACAGTCACCGCATGATAAATTTAATGCGGCCGCGGTTTTGACAGTCCGCTGGGCGGAGGATGCTGGGCGCCGCCCCGCCCCCATCCGCACACGTGTCCGAGCCGTCCAGAGTTTACTATTTTCATTCACACTCCGGTACTACACCGGCTAATAGAAAGGTTTCCAGCGAGTATGAATTAAGGAGGCTATGCTTTTACTTGAAGTGCTTCGTAGTGCCACGTAAGGGGCCGAGTCTTTTCTTGCTTTTCCTCTTTCCTCCCCCGGCTGGGGCGGGCGGGGCGGGTGGGGTGAGGTGGGGTGAGGTGGGGTGGGGCGGCTGCCCAGTGAGCCTGCCTTATCCCTTGGCCGCTGTCCAGGGCCCCTTGCGATCGCCCTGTCATACCGCTCCCGGCGAAAAATGACCTCCGAAACGACGTCCAATCGACTCGTCTTGCCGGCCTTGCCAGGCTACGGGATGCTCCAGGTAGCGGTGGCGGAGGGGGGAGGGGGAGCAGTGGCAGTGCCCGGGGCCCGAGGGCCTCCGGTGGGGTTGGCCCCACCGCCAAAATATCGTCACGGTTCGCATACTTTGCAGCAATCCTCGATAGACGACTCCGATCGTAAATTTACAACACCGTTTGTAAATCACAAATTACGAGAAATGTAAATTTACGACATTTTTTTTTACAGTGACTGCAGCGTGCACCTTTATTATCGCATTGTTTCTATTTGTATACCGACTTTTACTCAAGTTGCTCTCTCCAGACTTTGAGGCGGGCCAGGGGCCGATCGCGGAAGAGGCCATCAAGACCTGCCCGAGTAGCAGCCCAATTAAAAAGTACAACTGTAGGAAGGAAACAAACAGCGGCTTTGAGCCGCGCTGAGGTGGACCCCGAGAGGCGAGGGGAGGGGGGGCAGCGCCTCCAGGGCGAGGCGGACAAAAGCTGAACTATTTCTGAACTAAAGACGAGGGAGGGGGCGGTTGAGATGGCCGTCAGGCCTGAAGGAAACCATGACCAACCACAATAATGACCGCCCATCTCGTCTCTTTCTCTCTCGCTGTCCGGCGGCCCACAAAGCTGCCCCAGGCCTCGTTTCCAGTCCAGACGCAACCAAGCAGGGCTCAAACGAAACGCACACGCACACGCACACGCACACACGTGACGTGTCCCTGCACGGCGGACGAGCTCTACTTGTCCACAATGTGGATGGGCTGCAGACACGCGCGGCGCGCGCCAGGAGGTTCCCTCGGGACCTCAGGGCCCCGCCCCGCGCCCCGCCCCGCCCCGCACCCCTCAGCGCAGGGCCGCGCCGCGCAGCTGCGAATAAAAAATTATTCCTCTCGTAAAAGAAGATGGCCTGGCGGGCTGGCCAGGACGGGCCGGGCCGGGCCGCGCCGGGGCCGGGGAGGGGTACGTACTCGCATTCATATTCATACGCGGCGGCAGCGCGGCGCGTCCTGACTGGCCGCGAGCGACACATGTCACGTGATTAGCGCCCGCGGCCCCTGTGTCACGTGACATCACTCCCCGCTTCCGTGGGACAGGCCGGGCCGCGCGCTCTGGGGGCCGTTCCGTCCTGCTCCCCCCGGCCCGGCCCGGCCCGGCCCGGCCCAGAACACGCATGTCGCACACAACATTTTCCCTTGTGAGAAACGCACCGACAGGCCATGTCCAAATTATTCCTTGAATCACGCGATTTTGTATGAAACAAAGTTTTGAAACGTAGCGGCGCGAGACACGACACGCGCCCCGTGGGAGCCGTGGAGCTCGTCCAACATCCGCCACCCCCAGCGGCCATCCAGCCCGCCCCCGCCCCGCCCCCGCCCCGCCCCCGCCGCTCGGCCTACTGCCCCATTGGGTCCGCCTGGGTCATCACATTTACACTTCAACACGTCGCCACTAAATTTAGCCCGGCAAACGTCCGGTCCACTAGGCCCTCCCTTCATTCCGAACCACTAGTCGCCCGCTCCCTTTTGCGATTGACTGATCCGATCCGACGCCGTGAAGCACCCCCGCCCCCTACCCGCCCGTGAAACATCGATCCTCAATCACCTCAATATGAGATCTAATGGAGTTCCAAATGGAAAACCATAGCCGTGCCGGCGCGGCCCGCGGCCGTCTGGGCGGGTAGTGAGAGTGAGGGAGGTTAGGTTGTGTTCCAAACCCAAATGAATAGTACAATGTGAAATGAGACTACAAAATATAGTTTCCTTCACCTCATATTCGGCCTCCTAGGATGCGATTTGCCAACCGCAGATGAAAAACAAAAGACGCCGACGTTTTCAAACTGCTCCTCATCCCAAGCCCAAGCAAAAAACCGTCTCCCTCGGTCACAATCCAAGTCTCTGGCACTTGCAATTTTTACACTACGTCGCACCTACAGTTTCAGTGTCGCAACAGATATCTGTTGGAATATTCTGTACGCTGCAGATAACTTACCGTTGGTGTAACCGCAGTTAATGTTCACTGCGGCTGCTGCGGCCGAGGCGGTGGCTGGTCCCGGTGGAGGAGATGCACCCGACACCATTTCTTCCTCCGAAATCCGCCAACTCGAGACGACGCGACGCGAAACTTCACAGCGGATCACGAAACACATTCACTCGCGTTTAACTTTTATTTCGAACCGACTCGCGACGCGATTTTTGCGATTGCGACCGTAGCGACGGGAGAGCTGCAGGGAGGCGAGCGGGCGGGCGGCAAACTGGGGGCGACGGTTGGGTTTTGCTACATCAGCTGACCGATCAGGTTAGCCAACACGAAAAACATAAAGAACAAAAGAACACTGCAAACATGAGCCTGCCGGACAGACGAGCCAGGAGGAGTTTCGCTCAACGAAAACCGGCATAATATATAATGTAAAAATAAAAATTTCAAAATAAAAACCATGATAAAACACAAAGAACCCAAAGACTTTCAACTACATGAAACGACTGCGTTGCCTTCATGTTGGACTTCCTTGTCCCCCTCCCGCGACCCTTTAAATTCAAAGTACTTTCTCTAAAATATTCTCCCTGGTATCTCAGGGTAACGATCTGCTAGGCGGTCGCGAGGCGGGTCGGGGAGGGCAGCTGTGACACGACGAAAAACGTGAAGAAGGCTCAGCGCCAAGGGCTGGTAGAGGATTAGAGGCGAACAGCCTGGAGGCAGAGGCGGGGCGAGGAGGGAGGAGGGGGGGTGGAGTGTCGAGCCATGTCGCGCGCTGTTGCTTGCAGTCGCTGATTGTGGCTCTCTTTCTAGCCATGCCTGATATCACCGACAGGGCTCGACGACCTGAGAGGACCTGTGGGGGGGGGGAGGAGGAGGAGACTGGAGGCCGCCGGGCCGCGGGCCGTGGGTGGGGGCGAAGGGGGTGCCCTGCCGCCGGGCTGGGCCAGGCTGGGCTCGGCGCGGCGCGGCACCGGCTGCTCACTTGGCTTGCGTTAAGTCCTCAGGCCAAGGCCTTCAAGGTCCACGAGGGCGAACCCTGCCCAGCACCGGTGCGACACGGGCCGCCCTCCCCCGCCCGCAGCGGGCTGCCTGCCTGCCTGCCTGCCCAGCACTTTCTACCCTCTGCCAGCCTGCTTACCTCTGCACATCGCAACGGGATCGGCTCGGCCCGGCGCCCAGCCGAGGTCCTGAGGTAGGCCGAGAGATTAGAGCAGAGGTAAGGCGGCCGGCCCGGGCAGCCCAGGGCAAGGCGAGGCAGAGGCTGTGGCTGTGGCTGTGTGGCCCGGCCCGGCCCGGCCCGGCAGCCGGGTCGGGTCCCGGGTCGGGTCCCGGGTCGGGTCCCGGGTCGGGCGGACAGGGTCGGGTCGGCTTGAGCAGTTGCCTGCCAGGGAGGAGGAAGACGAGCAAAGGGGGAGGCGAGACGAGATGTGTCTATTCCTACTTCCGCCGTTCACTGCAAGCCTATAAGCCCCGCCTGCTTGGCATGGCAAGTGAGTCCGGTGGGTCCTGTCCGCCCGCCCCACCCCGCCCCACCCCGCCCCGCCCCGTGGACAGGACAGGCCTGCTCAGTGCAAATCCAGCTGCGGCTGCTGTTGTCGCCTCCCTGGGCCTGGGCTTGGCTCCGTGCCGGGGCCGGGCGGCGGGCCGGGCGGGCGCCACACCTGGGGGCACCAGGGACCTGGGGCAGGGCGAGGACGACGACGTGGGCGGCGCAGGTGCACCAGCACGTGCCGAGCCGAGGGCGCCCCGCCCGCGCCTGGCCCTGCTCATTGTACAGCCGGTGCGAGGTGATAAGTCTGCCCCCGTGACAGATATGCCAGCTTATAAAGCGCACAGCTGCTGGAGGAAGGGAAGACGGCCTCCGAAGCTCAGGGTAGGCAAGCCCGCGCAGCGATGCTGTCGGGCGTTGTTGCCTACCCGGAGGTACCGCAGGGGCCCCTTCAGAACGTAGTAGGAGCGACCTCACGCAAGAGGAGTGACCTGACAAAGGGCCTTGGTCGAGGGCGGGCGAGGAGAGGGCGCTTGGGACGGGGGCCAGGGTGGGGGTGTATCCGTGTGAGCCGTCCCGAGGTGAGGTGAGGACGGACGTCGGCGTGCACCTCCCAAGGGTCCACTGCAGTGGACGTGCAGGTCCCGCCCCGCCCGGAACACCCCGCTCCGCCAGAGGATCGACCGCGAGCTGCGCATATCTCATTAGGGGGCCGAGCACAGCTCTCCCTCTACCTACCCCGACCCCGCACAGTTTCCATGACCTGCTCTCTCCGGATGGATGTCAGAGTCAGCAGCCGGCCCGGCCCCAACATCTAACATCCTCTCCCCTCGGCCAGGCCGGCCAGAAGGCGAAGATGGGATTCGATGGAATCGGAACCCAGAGCTGCGCTGCGCTGCGCTACGAGGCCTCGCCTCGCCTCGCAGCGTCTCATTGTCCACATTCCTGATTAGACGAGCCCCTCTGGACCTTCGTTGGCCCTGTTTGCTCCCCTCTCCCTCTCCCGCCCGCAGCCCCCGCCCCCTCCTACTCGCTCTCACACAGCGCGAGAGAGGGTGGCTCGGCGATTGTAATGCGAGTTGTCGGCGTGCTGTCTCCTGCCATAATGCTTTTGTTGCCCCTCCCCCCACCCTTCTCACTAGAGCCGCCGTGCCACTCTGGCCGGGCCGGGGGCGGGGGAGGGAAGGCCGCCTTCTGCTGGGCGAAAGGCTTTCACCCGGGGCCCCGCACAGCGCACTACGTAGTGTCAGGAGAGGAGAGCGAGAGAGAGGCAGGGACAGCTATGTAGCCGCCCCTCCCCCCACCCCGCCCCACCAACCACCACCTACACTGCACTCTCCCTCTCCCACTCACCAAACCTCCCCGTTGTTTCTCATTCCCTCCCTCTCCCCCCCCTCTCTCCTATCCGGCCACCCATAGCTACGCCACTGCCACGAGTGAGAGATCCATTAGTGCCTCTGCCCTTCCGTGCCTTTAACCTGATTACGGCATCTTGCGTGGCGCGGGTAGTGCGGGGCGGGGCGGGGCGCTCACAGCTCCGTGCTCTCCACTCCCCGCGCCGCGCCGCTACCCCCTGCGAGAGCCACGTAACGCCGCACCAACCGCACTGATAGGCGGGGGGGAAAGGCGAGACGAGTCAATGGTGAAATTGGAGAGCAAAGTTGGTGGCGCGGAGGGCCGTGCGCCGCCGCCGCCGTGGCGTGCGCCACCAGGACCGGCAGCAGCGGCGGCGCGGCGGGGCGGGGGGAGACCAAGTCCTCGTGCCGTCGCCGACCCGGAGAGGAGCGGAGCATCAGTCCTACCCACGCGCCCCGGCCCGGCCCGGCCTGGCCTGATGCCGCATCAAAAGGCATGCCAAGGCAGAGGAGAGGTCGGCGGGGCGGGGCGGGTGGAGACGGGGATAGAGGCCCCTCCCTTCCGTTCCCACAACTCGATGGAGGCCGTGCCGTGGCCGTGCTCGTGCTGTGAGTTGGGTTGGGGCAGCGGTGTAGAGGGGCGGGGCGGGGGTAGGGGGAGGGGAGGGGGAGACCGGGGGCGCTAAACTCGACGTGTGATGGACGCACGCGGTGCGGCGCGGCGCGGCGCGCTCCACGCCAGGCCGGGCCACACCGGTGTGCTGTGCTGTTCTGCAGGTGCAGCCGCCGCAGCCGCCCGCCAGCCTGGAGCTGCAGCTGCACTTTGGGCCAGACCGGGATGTTCCGTCGGTCGGCTTAACGAGGACAAGTTTGTCTCCCCCTGCGCGCCCCCCGCGCCGCGCCCCGCACCGCGCCCGTACCCCGGCCGAGTCGAGAAAACTCGTGGTTGTCTGAGGTCCCAGTGCGCCACGCGGGCGGAGCTCGAGCTCAGTCTGACTCGGTTGTAATGAGCTTAGCTTTTAAGGTGAGCGTCTCTTCGAACGCCGTCGCAGTCCTGGCTGGCGTGGCCGGCGGACGAGCGAGGCCCCGGCCCGGCACGCCCCCTCCCCCTCCTCTCTCCCGGTCCTGGGGGCACGACCCAGCCCAGCGTAGGATGTAGGGCCGAAAGTCCGGCCTCTCGGGACACTTTACAATTCCATCACCCCCTCCCCTCTGCTCGCCGTCCCCGACGCCCTTCATGGCAACTCGCTGTGCCTAGGCACTGCCATTGCCGGCCCGGCCCGGCCCGGGCGGCGTCCGAGGCGTCAAGCTCCGTTCGTCCCCGCGAGAAGGGATGGCGGGGAGGGAATGCCTGCAGCGCGCAGCGCGGTGCGGGCGGGGGCGACCACTCCGGACGCGGCCGCCCCACTGCTCCCCGGCATGACATGTATCTGCATTTTTAATCGCTGTTTCAGGAGTCATTGAAATTTCAGCAGTTGGCTCGCTGTAGCGCGCAGCGCAGCGTAGCGCCCCGGACCGGTCCGTGCGGCTATGCCCTGCCCGGCACGGCCGCCAGCCGCAGGGGTGGCGGAGCAAGGGAGGCTGTACCGGCAGGACAGGGTAGCAGAGCGTCGAGCTCAGGCACGCCGCCTTCGAGCAGCAGTCTGCATGGCAGCTGTACTTTGAACGAGCGAGCACGAAACCCCCGTATCTTGCAATAAAGTACGTTAGAGTTACCACAATGGAGTGATGTCTGCCGAGCCCAAGTCACGTCAGCGGCTGCCTCCCCACAGCCTCCTTGTGGTGCCGCCGGCTCCGAGCAGCGCCCAGCGCTTTGTCTGCGGTCTGCACCCGGCCCCGCCAGCGCCCAACACTGACCGCCCAGGCCCGGCCGGCAGGTCAGGTGGCCGGCAGCTCGTTGGTCGCCCTCGCCCATGCACCCGAGCGGAGCCACCGACAGCATGAGATGACCGGAGCTCATAGATAGGTATAACAACAAAAAAGGGCAGACTGGAAATGTCTTGGGTCAAATTTTTATTTTAAAACAGAGTAACAAAACAATCACAGCTGTAAATCCTTACATCTAAAATAAAAATAGTCTTGTTTTTTGCAGTTATTATCTCAAAAGATATCTTATATAAACACATTCAAAGGATTTCTTTATTTTCATGATGTAACAATGTTATTTGACAAATATATGATAGAGAAACTATCAAACCACATTTCAAGTAGGTTGCTGCTACTTACATTTAAACAACAATTACAACAGTTTTTTCAAGAGTGAGGTAGCTTCATGATGGATTGTTTGGAGTCTTTACCAATTAAACTAAATAAAGATAGAAAATTCAAAATCAACAATTATAAACATGAGACCAATGGAACTATGATTCAAGTTTCTAAAAGATAAATGAATCTCTTTCACATCACAGAAAAACACAAATTAAAAATAATATTACACAGCACATACAAAACATAAAACAAAACTCATTACGGAACTCCTCGAGTATGAAAGGTATGAATAGAATAAACTTTAAAGAAAACAATACAATAAATTGCAAATGTTAGGTTGCATCACCTACATTCCCTAATTTATTTTATTTTTTAATTTTTAGATTATAAGATGCAAATTTACACATCCCTAGTCTTGTAAGAAGCTGCATAGACAAATTCACAACACACTCAGATCATTAGTGTAGAGTAGTAACATGATCAATTGAAAAGCTTGCCAAGTTTTTAAGTCATGCTCTATCTGACAATAATCAACTGTTCTCTGAAGGTGCTTGCTTATGGGCTAAGTACAAGAACACTATTGATGATAATGCACTAACAAGAAAGATTACATCAAACCATCTATGGTAGAAGTTGAATTGTAAGTCACCAAGAACTTCTGTGATGATGACTCGGTACTCGGGAGGCATGTTCATTCTAATTAGTAAAACTGATGACACAAAGTGCATTCCCTAGAACAAAACATAAAAAACATAAGATGCTGAGGTATGTAAGAATCATAGACTGAATGAAGAAAATTTACAAACCATTATCTGAGCAAGTATCAAGACAATTATGGTAGAGGATTTGCTGCTTGAAATAGCATAAAAGAACTGGAAAAGGCAAGAAAGGAGAATTGCACACCAATCGTCAAAGTAATTAAACATGAATTGGTTTGCTTTATACTTACTTTTGTGAGAGTTAAAAGTAGACCTCGTATAGAAGTGACTACTATGCAACCAACAAGGAAAAAAGATACATGTTGCGACCAGAATGCCACATCCATTTCTAATCCAATCCAGTGAACAGCGATTTCTAGCCCTTTAGTGACTGGATCTTTCTTTCCCACTCTGTCAAATACAATATTAATAGTAGACTGGAAAAGAAATGTAGATAAGCATTACTGGGAGTACGTGAGTGACTGGAACCTATTTTACAAGCACTGGTAAACTTACAATAAAAATTTTCCAGACACAGTAGAGGGAGAAGAAATAACCCAAAAAGTTAAAGTACTTTCCCTTCCAAGTTGTAGCCCATTCCAAGCGCTCTTGCATGTTGTGTAAATCATGAGCTTCAAGAAACAGTTGTCGGGAGAGCTCTTCTAATGCCCCAACATCTTGTTTCAATTGCTTCACATCAGCTATTGTGTGAATAGGAAAACTACATGCATCACATGATCAAAAATGTACAGTACAAATGTGCAGACATTAACGGTATTAAATACTGTAAGTAAATATTCCAAAAGAATAAAAGGATACTTTCAGGGGATTCTTTACTGGTAACCGTTCTCAACATGCTACTCCAAAGAGAGGGTGAGGTTGGACTAGTCTGAGAACCATGCATTGTAACACCCTTTTTCGCCAAAGCAATTCGCTTTTTCTTGACAACTATTAAATCCATAGTCTGCATCAAACGCTTTTCTATAGCTTGAATATCTCCTGGAGAAACTTGCCTACACAAAGACAATCCAAGTTAATACTAAATATGTGTCTGAACAAAAAAGGAAAAATGTTACATGGCCGTAAATTGTGCATCCTACCTCATGAAATATGCCATTGAAGTATAAGGATAATTAACAGCACCAAATCCAGATAAGAGGGCCATAACAGTGACTCCAATTACTCCAATTCTAGAAATGCCTTGTTCAATAGAGAAAATACCTTGCTTAGGGCTTAAAATAGGAAAGGGATCTCCTACTTTCCAGAATAGATAAATGTAAAGCAGCCAAATGAGAACGGTAAGAGGTCTTATAAGCTGTTTTTTTACTGGAATAAAAAATAAAATTAATATATATGAAAATATTGATACTGTATTATTGGATCAAGACATGAAATACTTACCAAATCTGATATTTGACAAAATAAAATATCCTATGTTGAAAGGAATGATAACAATGACCATAAATAGAATGAGGTAAAGACCCAGATTCCAATGGAAATATCTTGAGCTGAGGCAAAGAAGGGGAAAACATACAAACATTGAAACATTTCTTCTTTAAGTAACACTTATAATAATAAGAATAATTATATAAAAAAGAAGAAGAAAAAAAGATAAGTTGATGTATTAAAATAAAATGGAATACCTTGTGTCCAGAACACCGACAATTTCAAATATTATCAATTCAAACATAGTGCATGATAGAGAAAATGTTGCAGAGAAAATGAGCTGCACGAGGGTATGGTGGACCTCATAGTCTCTAAAAAGTTGTTTCACGAAAAATACCCAACCACCAGCAAAGAAAACAATCTGAAATATGAATAAAAGCGCAGTCAGATAACAAACCACTTGTTAGGAGGTAAGAGCAACATCTTTTATTGTTTGATTTGCTGTGCAGTTGCCTAGGTTAATACGTGTAAACAAATATGTTATGAGGATGGCAATAAAGGTCTGCGTGAGGGCGACGTAGAACAACGCATTACACAAGACAAATTAGTCGGCATTGACAAGTGTTTTTCAGGTTATATGTGGCAACAGATTTTAAAACAAATGTGAAACGTGACATGTCAATAAAAAGGAGTACCTGTGTGATTAAGATAACAAGTGTATCCACTAGGAAACCCATGACGATTGAAAAAATATTGTCTTCATAAATGTTTTAAGGGAATTAAATAACTCCTGTAAATTTTGAAAACAAACTACAGACGAGTCATTATTTGCACAACAACCATCGAGCCGGTGCTTTCCAGGGTGGACAACAAATTAACTTGTTCGCTTACTTTATCATCGAAATTTTTCTCCTTCAATATTTAATTTTCTGACATTGAGAAAAAAATTGCGATACCAAGTGATGAACTCTTTACTTCCTTCACGTTCTCTTAAAAAACCCACGTATGATACGTATGGCGTGGAAGGTTGGCATGTCACGAAGGCGCGAAACAGTTTAGAATTTTGTGTTTACAATCATTCACTGAAGGGTTAGGTTATTGCTACAGATGTTTTGCCAGTTTTTGAGGATATTTTAGGTTTATCCGTCTCTGTTTGTTTCTTTAAATTTTTATAAGTCCTTCAAAGTTTACGATCGCAATGGAGGACGATTACTACCCAGATCCTGAGGAGGAGTTTGAGATGATGTATGCTGATGAATTAGAAATGATGAATGAACTAGACAATGGTAAGTTTATTTCAAACAGTGTAAACCGTCGATTATGTCAGCAATTTTTGAATTTCTCTTTCTTCAGCCTTATCTTTTTCTTTCTTTTTTTGTTAATAAAAGAATTTGACAGTCGTGCTCTTGCCAAGAAGCCTGCTCCTCCCACTGTACGTCGTAGTCTCAACTTCTGCAGTTCTTCTACCTCAGAGCAGGGCAACAAGGAGAATGAGGCTGGATCAGGACTAACACAGAATACGTCAATAAATGTAGTAATAAATTTTATTTGTAGCAATTTACTTGTCTTTTCAATCAAATTTTAAGTTTCACTTAATATTTTAAGTTTCACTTAATATTTTATTTCTTGTCACAGCCAATAACATCTACAGCCCCTGATAATTCAACTTCATCACGAAAGCGAACAATTGATGACATTTTTGGTGATATTGATGATATAGAGCTTGAAGAAGCTTGTGAAAAAAATGGTATTACTACATTCCTCTCCTCTAATCTGTCTTGTGAAGTAGAACAGTTCTTGTTTATATTGAAATCAACTTAAGTCAAAACTATATAGCTAAATGTGTTTGCAGGTAAACCATCGAAACGGTCATGTAAACAGCTGTCAGTTGATCCATCATTCTTCTTAGATGAAGACTTTGGATCTGAGTCTGTCCAAGACAAAGAACTAGAATTAATAGATAGAATTAATGCTTTACGTAAACAAGCCTTTTTGGAGTACAATCAGGGCCGCTCTGCTGCCTCACCAGCAAATTTAAAGTAAGTACAGGTTTTACTTTTTAGGTCTCTCTGTGATTATATACAAACTATTGACTGTCCTTCTACTCTGGCTGCAGGTTAAAAGAGAGTAACACACTGACTAGAGGAGTACCCAAGTGGCCTTTTGTGTCTGTTACAAGCCAACTTGGGGACCGTTTATATGTCAGAGTTAGGAGTGAGGAGTACATGGAAGAAGAGGTATTAAATCTTAATTTCTTTTAGTGCATGTCTAGGAATGTCCAGAAATTTATATTGAGCGAATTTACCCAGGTGGAAAAGGTTTCTCACAAAGGAGATTCCTGTGGTCTACTTAGAGGACGGTTTTCATCCCTTAAACATGAAGCATTAAGTATAGTGAGTAACATTATTATGGAGTCATTAGATTTTAATCCTAATGCTTCCTTGGTATATAGAAGCTTGACTGAAGATAAACAATCTTCTTACATACTACTGTATCATTTTATCTATTTTCAGTTAGAAAAAAAGCAACAATTAGAGATAGAAGCCAATCAAGCAGATATTGAATCCTTAATACCTAATGAAGATGGAGCTAAAACCACACAAGTTGATACTGATAATTTATGGGTTGTAAAGTTTAAACCATCAGGATATGCAGAGTTGTTGAGTGAGGAGGTAGGTCTCTTGTTTTTCCTTTGGAATTTCATGATATGTCTTGTTATCATTCTCAAACTTGATGTGTTATTTCATAGAGTGTCAACCGAACCTTACTACATTGGCTTAAGCTGTGGGATAAAGTGGTATTCAATAGGGAGCGAAAGCCTCAGGTGAAACCCAAAGAGGAAAAGAAAGGTAATTATCCACAGCGAACAGTGAACACTATAAAATACTCAAATATTCAACCAAACGTCACATTTACTTAAATTTTTGTGTTTAAGAAAATCGTTTTCAGAAAAAGCCTTTTGGACAAGTTATGACTGATGAATTAGATGAGCATGGAAGGCCCCAATACAAGATGGTTCTACTTTGTGGGCCACCAGGTCTTGGAAAAACAACTCTAGCACACATGGTTGCAAAATTAGCAGGTAGACCTTTGTTACAATACTTTAGGGGGATTACTGTTACAAAAGTAATGTATTTGGAATCTGATGTATTGCAGGTTACAATGTTGTGGAAGTAAATGCAAGTGATGACCGTACCCCAGAGGCATTTTACACTCAACTTCAAGCTGCCACACAAATGAAAGCAGTCATCGGTAAAGATCCAAGACCAAATTGTCTGGTTATGGATGAAATTGATGGTGCTCCAGCTGTCAGTATTTTTGATTACAAATACACTTAAATTCTATTCTGTACAGATGCCTTGATTTATACGACATCCCTCGTGTTTTCCTTGTTTTAGCCTTCCATAGAAACACTGATAAAATTTGTTCTTGGTAAAGATGTTGGCAAAGGCAGGGGAAAAAAGAAGGGATCTGCTCCAGGAATTTTGAAACGGCCGGTTATCTGTATTTGCAATGATGCTTATGTTCCTGCTTTACGATCTCTACGGCAGAATGCATTTGTTCTTCATTTTCCTCCAACTGGCTCAGAAAGGTAAATTTGGAAATTTTCATTTTGAAAGAAAAATTGTAGTATGCATTCTGATTAAATTAAGAATATCTTCAATTTTTATTTTTCATCTTTTTAGACTGGCCTCAAGACTAATGACCATAGCTAGAAAGCAGCATATTAAAACAGATATGGGAGCCATGTTGGCACTTTGTGAAAAAACACAAAATGATATTCGCTCATGTCTTTCATTACTGCATTATTTCAAGTCTCAAAGTAAACCAGTTCGTTTAAGTGATGTGCATCAGTCAAATGTTGGCCTTAAGGATGTCCAAAAAGGGTTGTTTTCAGTCTGGCAAGAAATATTTCAAATTCAAAGGAGTAAAGGGTAAGTATTTTTTGTGAGCCAACAGCTAATAATAAATGGCATATACCTCACCAGTTTATTTTTTTATTTTTCTAGAGGCTTTACTCAGGCTGCTAATGATGCTGCAAAGACTTCTAATGGTGACAGAAGAACTCCTGATGTGAAAGGAGGTGATTCTGCAATTGCTACCAGGTACTGACTTCATGATATTTGCTTAAGACTAAACTACCATAAAAATAATTTCTACTACATTTCTGTTCACTTTCTCTTTTAGAATTCAACGAGTTTTAAAAACTGTTCAAAGCCATGGAGATTATAACCGTCTTGTACAAGGGGTTTTTGAAAATTATCTGAATATGAAGCTCAGAGATTCATCATTAAATGGAGTAAGAGAGAATCCAATTTTGTCTTGTGACCTTCATATTTTGCCAAAATTTGTACTAAATTGTTTCAATATCATTTCTTTAGCTTGTCAAAGGCTTAGATTGGTTTTCCACTACTGATCTGCTTAACACACAGATAATGTCTACCCAAAACTATATTTTGATGCCGTACATGGCTTATGCGTTTGCTGTCTGGCATATTCTTTTTGCTGGCTTGGCCTGGCCTAAAATTAATTATCCAAATGCATCTTATGAGGTAGGATAAATTGCTGCTAGTTAATCATTTACAAGTGAAGCCAATTTTGCTCTATGATAGTAAGTAAAAATATTCTTTGTAGGCATCTGTTAAAGAGGGACATACAAAACAAATTTTGGGAGAAATGGTAAAAGGTATGTCTCCATCTGTGAGAGTGAACTGCAATGAATCTCAATTGGTCAGTGAAATTCTTCCACTTCTCATAGAGATACTAGTACCGAATTTCCGACCAGTAAGTTATTTAGATTTAGATCTAGTTTATTGATCAATTTCCATTTGTTTCTATATTACTTTTTCTGAAATGTCAAACTGTCTACTTTTAGGTCAGTCTGCAACTGTACAGCTCCCATGAAAAGAGAGAATTATGTAATCTAATAAGTGTCATGATTGATTACAATCTGACATATGTTCAGGAGCGTACTCCTGAAGGAACATATGTTTGCAATTTGGACCCGTAAGTTTTACATATTTGTGTGATGTATTCTGTGAAGATGACTTCTAATTTAATTTACTTGACTTCTGCTGTGTTGTCATTTCCTAGAAATATTGAAGAAATTGTATACTTTGGTGGAAGTAAACCTTCAAGACAATTAACTTACGGTACAAAGCAGTTGGTTGCAAGAGAAATAGATTTGGAAAAAATGAGAAGATTTGAATTGCAGTCTATCAGTGGACCAAAGAACCAGACCAGTGTCCCTGAAAAAGACAAGAAGGAAACAGAAGCCCCGAGTGAATCAGGTAATAACTGCTTTGTTATGTTTATTCTTATTACTGCTAAAATTCCCATTGTGGCATGTCTACACATTAACATCTTCTTGTTTGCAATCTAGATAAAACATCAGAAAAAGTTTCTCCTACAATCCCTAATCATCTTCGCAAGTTAAAAGCCAAACCAGTGATAAAAGATATGGTAAGTCACTTTATCCCCCCACCTGTCTATTTATTCACTGACCTGTTGTACTTGAGTATTTACTTTTTAAAACAAATATTTCAGCAAACAAAAGACTTCTTTGGGAGAATTGTGGAAATACCATTAACTCCATCAACAGTTAAAGGTAATTTGAACTGTAATGATCTGTTTCTGGTTTTGTCTCATTGTCTGAATTCTCTGCTAATTTGTCTTCTTCTTAATTACCTTTTGCAGCCAGGAGTGAAGCAGAACTTAAAGGTGATATTTGGTTCCATTTTAAAGAAGGATTCAATAATGCTGTAAGAAGAACCATTCGGATTTCAGAACTTCTTTGAACATTATTATTAGGATATAGAACTGTCTTGTTTTATTTTATGTGGTACTGAACTATACTGTAACTGCTTACTTTTATTGTTGTTTTCCATTATTAAAAGTTACCAAATACCATTTTGCTCATTTTATTTTATTTATGTTCCATTTCTTATTTTCTCAAACCAAAAACTTTGACACAGGAAATTAAATTGATCCATTTGGACTTAAAGTAATCAGTCTCATAACATAAAATTATCTTACAGAATTAGTTAATGAAAAATCCATAGGAGGTACTTGACAGGTCTCTTGTCCTGTTTCGATCACAGTTAGCCAGGGAGAACAGCATAGGGTTCCGGTAGAGGAGTCCACGCAGTCCAACATTGCGCATCTAAAGCTTCATGGTCTCCTGGATCCAGTTGAGGAACTCGGTCACTCGGGTGTAGACTCCAGGATAGCCCGCCTCTGCGCACCGCAGGCCATATGACACCACGCCGATGAGGTAGTAGGTCCCCTCCCAAGGCCAGACAAGTGGACCGCCCGAGTCTCCCTGCAACCACGGCAAACGATTGGCTTCTCCCGGATCCGACCCTCCTCAAACGGAAACTCCACCGCCACGAGTCTCACACTCTCACCTGGCAGGCGTCCTTGCCACCTTTCTGGAGCCCCGCGCAGAGCGTCCTGTTGTCGATGGTGGCCGTCTTGATGCTGGCGAAGGCGCGCTGGCATTCTTCCACCGAGACGACGGGCAGCTGCACCTGCATCAGCGCCGAGCTGCTGGGGCCGTCTGTGAGCAAAGATTAACGTTTCACCCTGTGTTTCTCGTATTTCCGACGCCCTCCTCACGATGTGCCACTCTCGCGATATCTTTGCCGATCTGCAAGGCGGGGCGGCGGCCCAAAGGACTTACTAAAGAAGGTCGAGCCCCACCCCGCGGTGAACGGGTTGTCCCTCACGAAAGAGCGAGAGCGGATGTCCGGGCGCATGGGCAGGCAGGCGGGTTCGATGCCATCTGCAGGCAGAGAGGACAAGATGGGTGAGCAGGTTGCGGTGGCCGCCTGGTGGGTAGGCAGACCCGCCCGGCGCGCACGCGCGACGGGCCAGCCAGTGTGGCGGGCACGGGCGGCGGGGCGGGACCGGGTCAAAATTAGACAACGTACCGGTGGACGGCGCCGCGCTGCGGAGCGTCAGGATTGCGATGTCGTTGGTGAACCTGGTTGGGCTGTACTCTGGGTGGACGTGCTTGGAGGCGATCTGGATGTCCACCGGGTTAGCGCCGTCGTCGTCATCCTCGAGGTCGAGTTCTCCGAGCCTGGCGAGGTAGCTGCCACGGAAAAATATTCCGCACATTTATTCAAATACATTCTCTGTAGTGCAGCGTCGCGCACGGCGTCCGGAGTGTACTCACAGGGTGCTCTTCTGATACACGCAGTGGCCGGCGGTGATGACGTGCTTGTCGGAGACCAGGGTCCCACCGCACTTGAACTGCGGCCGGCCGGCGAACGAGCTGCGGGGGTGCGTCTTGTAGCCTAGTGCCACGATCCAGGGCCACTCGCCTGCAACGCGCAACCCGGCTCATAACAAACCAAACACACTCTGCCACGGATGTGACGCCCACCTAAAACTTGCAAAGAAGCACAACTTTTTTTTTTGCGATAAATTTGTATCATATTTATTGATTTGCGAAAGCCTTGAGAGCGCGCAGCTAGCCGGGTCGCTCAAGCTTTGGACGCGGGCGCATCGCACACGCGGCGCGGCGCGAAGCTCAGCAGGCGGCCCACGTGCTGCGGGATAGGGTTGTCCCCGCAGGACCCCGTCCATCGGGCCTTCACCATCACCATGCTCTCTGCAACATGCACACCCGGCCGGGACAGTCCAGTCAGCCCGCGGCAGTCCGGCGAGGAGCGTGGGGCGGGGCGGGGCGGGGCGGGGCACTGACCGTTGCGCGCAGCCTGGCCTCCGACCACGCGGGTGAGCCCCGTGCTCGCGTGCTGCCGCCCGCAGCTCCGCGGCGCCGAGATGGGGAAGTCGGTGGGGAAGTTCTCCTTGGGGAAGCCGTCGCTGGGGATCGGGGTGAAGCCGGCGACGCGGTTCCAGTCCGGGATGTGGCCGCCCTGCGAGGGCGCACGCGCGCGCTGCGGGCAGCACACCTTGGGGTTGCGGCCGTCGAACCTGCGGGGACGCAGAGGAGGGCGCGGTCAGCAGGCCTGCAGGGGGAGGGCCGGGGGTGAGCCTGGACGAGCCTGTCTCACCCGCACTGCGACCTCCGCAGGAAGTCGATCTGGACGCTGTTGAGCCGCAGCTGCATCAGCTGGTACAGGGGGTGGCAGGACTGGATGCGCTGGCAGTTGCCCGGGAGGTTGGCGGGCGTGGTGCAGTCCGAGGGTGGCTCCAGGTCTGTCGGTGCAGAGCGGGCTGGTCGTTAGGGGCGGGGCCGGGGGGCTCCGGTGCACACTATTGCAGCAGTTCAACCCCAGGTTAGCCGCTCACTCACCTCTGGTGCCGGCCTCGGGCAGGTCCTCGAAGGGCCGCGGCGTCGAGTTGGCGCTGGCGCTGGGGCTGGCGGTGGTCTTTCTGCTCACCACGGCCCAGGCGCCGGGGGCGGGGCCGCACGCCCCCAGCACGGCCAGCAGCAGCAGGGCGGCGCGCCGAGGCATGGTCAGTGGCGGGCTGGGGTGTTCCTGCTGACGCCCTAGCTGCGGCCCAAGAGCAACGACGCGTTACTGCGGGGTGTTCCTGTCGGCGCTGCTGCTTTCTGCGGGCTGCGGCGGACACTCTACTGTGACTGGCGTTCCTGCCGGCGCTGCCGGGGCTGCGGCCGAGGTCAGGTGCTCTGCTGGGGGTGTTCCTGTTGTCGACGTGACGCCCGGGCTGCGGCCTGTGTCTAGTACTTGACTGAGGTGTTCCTGCACCGGGCGCTCGGCAGTGGGCGCGGAGCGTGTAGGGACGCGGAGTGGAGGGGAGGGGGAAGGGGGAGGCAGGGCGATCGGTCCACCTGCAGTGGGCCGCTGTTTCAAACGGCCGCGAGCACTGTTCGAGTGCAGAGTGCATACGCGTACATGGCGTACCGCGCCGGGCCCGGCCGGGTCTCAGTGGACGCCGGACGGCGCACTGTTTTCCCCAACCCGCGCGTTGTCTCACGATACGCCGCAAAATGGCACCGTCAAACCACAGTGCCTGGCTTGATGATTGATGCCTCACGTCGCCATACGATACCCCACCCCACCATACCCCTCCTCTCACTCTCTCTCCCCCCGTGTAGTCCTCGCACAGTGTACCGACCGTCATGGCACACGCCGCGACGCGGCGCGACTCGACCGATGGGACGGGACTTCCAGCCCGAGCGAGCTATGATTTGTTTTGTCGCATTTAAGCCGGTCCCATCTCCTGAGGACCGGAATTTCGGCAACATTGACGACCGTCCCTGGCGGAAGCTTCTCGAGACCGTGATCCTATCCCACGTTCCCTCACAACGCATTTCTTAATTTTTGTTCTCCTTTTTTGGTTCTCGACCCGGAACTCGTTTGTTTGAATGTTGTCGTCGGTGACAACCTTTGACATTACCCTCGGAAAGGGGGAACGGAACTTTGTTTTTGGTTGAGTTTGAACTCACTTTGAAGCGCTTGTGGTGGCTTTAATTCCCTTCACTTACCCGCTGACAGTCGCCGACTCTGTTAAGGTCACAGGGGTGGGGTGTGTGACCCCCCTGCTGCCTGGAGGAAAGGCGCCGGCAGTGGTAGGGCAGTATGTGCCCGGGTCAGGAGCGCCCTCCCCGGCTCGGGGTCAAGGAGTTCCAGGAGCTCCAGGGACTAGCTCCGGGGGGCTGTGGGCTGCAGGCAGGTGCCGGGCAGGGCTCTCAGGGCTCGGGTCGGTCGCGGGGGCCCACTTCCTTCCGCGATGGGTGTCCGACGGAGACTGGAGCGCACCGCTGCCGCTCGGTCCAACTGATGAGCTGCTTACCTTAGCCATGAGGCCGCTGGAGCCGTACGCACGGCGCGGCCGCGGCGGGGCGGGCCGGGGCGGGGCGGGGGGCGACCTTGGCTGCTCCTGCCCCACCGGCCCCGCCCGCCCCGCCTCGCGGCGGTCAGTGGCTGCACCGGCACAGAGCGAGTGCCGGTTAAGGGTTCAAATTACTAGTCAGGCAAGCCTTCGGCTTGAATGCTGAGCTCAATCCCGCCTTAAACTTGAAAAATTACGTACGTGCTCTGCAAGTGAATGGGTGGCGTGAAAACATGGAAAATTTTTGCGACAGTAAACCTCCCGAAGGAGGTTGCGGTTCCCGCCAGGCACAGGGCTTTTACCCCCCGTGGCAGCCAACAGCTTCGGTGTTCTTATGGGAACCGGCGCTTTTCTGGACTGCGATCCTGTCGCGCAATTCGACAGATTTGATCCCCGTACTGTCAGATTTAGTCGTACGGTGGTTAACCGAACTGCCCTGTCCCCAGAGCATGGAATAGCTATTTTTGGAGCCAGATTCTAGGACTTATGACCCCACGACCGACCACCAGTCGTGGGCACGGGACGGAACTTCCTGGCAACCCGCTGTCGCTACCAGTGAAGAACCTACCTGGGTTTGAACCAGGCCCCATGTGCCGAGTCTCACAGACACCCCACGGTTTTCGCGGCACCACTAGACCACTAGACCGTCGGCTATTCCACGAAGGAGCTCGGTTGAAATGGGGGGCTTTAATTCCACTCCAAGTTGTTGTTGTTGTCCTCAGAAAAATTAATTTGTTGGGTAAGATTCGAACCTCCGTCCTCCGACTCTTCGGGCGAACACTAAGCCGGCACGGCTGCGACGCCGCGGTACCAAATGCCGGGCCACCAGGAGTCATGCTACGCGAGAAGCCACAGTCACCGAAGAAACGAACCCGGTGTCATCAGTACGCCTGCTCTACGTGCGCTGCTAGGCCGGTCGCGTAGCGTCATTGGTATTGGCACTGCTCATAGCACCATGTGGGCAGTGGTTCAAAAACCGCATATTTCTTTTTTTTTTTTAATACTTTTTTTTTTCTGTCCACCAATTTTTTTTCAGCTATACCGTCTTTGTGACGCGGACAACTACGGCACGTGCCGGTACGGTTGCCTCCCCACAAGTTGTCAGACGCGGTGGAGTGTATAACCACCAGATCCATCAATGAGTTTCTGTGACACCTGCTCTGTTTGCTCGCGGTGCAGAAAAAAAACTATGAAAGCTTGCGACGGGCCCGATACATTCAAGTAAAGGGCAGTTTAATTGTTGTTCTTGATTCATGACATCAACGAAAGAGTTTGTTTCTCATCGTGGGAATTCCCCGCGCGGAGTAATGGTGGCGCTTCTGTCCGGGCGTTAGTCGGCAGGGAAGACCGCGGCCCGCGGGGTCTGCCCTTCGTGACGCAGGTTGGCCCTTGATTGTCCGCGAGAAGCAGCACACGAAAAAGACAGGTCTCATCTAGGGAATTCCCAAACAACAAAAACAACAGCTTTGCGCTGTCCGCAGGGGGGACGCCATCGCGGGGTTCAACGAACGCGCACGAGACGGCCGCGGCGCAGTGCATTTCAAGATCCAGCAGCCTCGCCCCACCCCGCCCCGCCACGCCCCACCTCAGTGGGCATCCGTCTTCCGGTCAGCGGCGGAGGACGCAGGAGGAAGTAAGCCACGGGGGGGAATTCCGCCCGGCTGGCTGGCAGGACACAGGCTGGTGATTCATCACATGATGCTCTGGCCGGAGGCTGCGCGCTGGACGCTACGCTGGACCACCTGCAGTGAGTGCAGTGCAGCGCAGCGTGCACCGACATTAGCGCCACCCGCGACACCTCAGGTCTGGGCCCTCTGGTGCTGGTGGCCATTGGCCGCTGCGCTGCTGGCTGGCCCAAGGTGGACCGGGCTGGGCCGGGCCGGGCTGGGGGGAGTGCCAGCGCTAGCGCCGGCAGCGCAGCGCCATTGCCCTTGGCCCTCACTACGCCACGTCACACCTCACACTCCGTTTCGCTCGTTTTGATTGACCGAGACCTTGCTGGAGGGTACGCACCGTTACGAGCTTTTTTTTTTTTTTTTTGGACGAACGAACTTTGGATAAATGTTGATAAATGTTACACAATTGGGCAAACTATATGGCTTTTCGCGTTCGAGGAAGTTGTTCTTGGCATTGGAAATAAAACTAATTCTTGAGTGTTTTTACTTTTTTTTAAAAGCTTAGTTGCACTGTTTGGGTAGGGCGTGTTTATTAAATGTTGACCAATAGCTATACCCCAACTGAGAGGGGCACTCCAGGGCATGGGGTACTCCTGAGTCCTATTGGAAGAAATGACGCCATCTCTCGGATTCAGATGTAACTTTTCCATGTTCCGGAGGTATGAGAAATCGAGGGAGAAGGATAGAAGCAGAAAGAGTGGAATTTGAGGTCAACAGTTCTATTCGCGGCACGATTTTGGTTTGGTTTTGTGAACTTGTATCGTTCAAGAAAAGGATTTCACGGATAAGTGATTTGGATAATACGTACTTGATTTGCCAGTACACTTGCCGCTATTTTCCGCTTAAATTTCTCATCTAATCTCCTTCGCCGCTTCTGCTAGTGTTTTGATACATCTGAAGGATTGTCAAAGGTTTTGTGTACATTTTAAAATCTTTCTCTGCAAGAATACGCTGTCTTCGCTGATTTTATGGTAAGTCAACTTAATATTTTGCGGGTATTGTAAAGAGAGCTTTTATTCTCATCAGATTATAAACTTTCTTATTCGTTTTAACAAATGACTATATTGCTCCGAGAGCTGTGTGAGTCTATGGTTAGGTAGTTATTTAACACGTAAGTGTTAAAATATTGCTATTTGGTATGGGAACTTTAAAACAGAATTTTATACACATTTTGTATTTAATTTTGTAATTGTGTTCTCAGCATATGTTAACGTACTGTATTTTGAGTTCAATTAACAGAAACTTTATTTTTGTACAACTCAGATTTTGGTAAGCTAGGCTGATAAAATAATCTTAATTTAAGAGAAGTAGAGTTCAAGCCACCTATCGGTCAAATCACTGCCTAGAATATCCCAACCAACAGATCACACTTTAAGTCTGTCAGCAAAAAAAGTTACAGTTCTTTTTATCTCCTTCTTAACTCCTATGGTGTTGACGTCAGATCAACCAAATATGGTTTGATCTAAACTCACATCAAAGATTTTGTAAGGAATCATTCTTAACTGTTGAGTTGACAATTTTCTGCTCACTAAAATATAGTCCAATTTTTTTATTTGTTTATGAAGTTTTCTAACAAGAGCAGTACTATCAAACAAGTTGACAAAAAAAAGCATTAGAACAAGACCGGGAAATTCTAGGGAATGTTATTACTTGCCTACATGAGTTGTGTGACGCAATACAGATAGCTTTAAATACATTTATTATTTTTATGGTGACACTGCCAGAATATTAAAAAAATGCTATGCAAGGGTAACAAAAAAAATGTTAATTGTCAGGCATTATAGATTGGTGTCCTTCTCAGTTCCAGCCAAACTGTGATGGACATCAAATACTCTATTATTGCCTGAGGAAATTAGAACCGTGAACAAAAATGTTACAACTACTTGAAGACTGCCACTTTGACTTTTTCTGCAATACAAGCAATACACTGCAAATTAATCTTGTTTACATACATCAAGGGCAGCTGATTCTTCAACGTGTCAGCTGAAGTTCCCTTTAAAAGAAGGAAAAGAAGGCACTATTGGATTTTTTGATCTACAGATAGATGTGGTTAGAACTATTAGATTTTTATATTGACATCTGATTGTTTAATGCTGTTTGCCTTTCCTTTTTATCATAAATACATATATCTTACGACAACCACTCTTCTGTGTTTGTCAGATGGAAACATTATGTAGTAAAGACACTGAACAAGACCACTACGTCCCAAAACTCTTCAAGCTATATGGGCTGCCACCAGTACAAAATGAAAGTAAACCCCCAATTGACTCATTAATGCTGCTTAAAATTCGTCCCTTAAAATACAATTTTATTTATATCTTGCTAAGACTATTCAACACGCCACTTGTATCACACCATAAAAATCTGGATACCTAGTAAGGTTTCTTTTCTCTCTCTTCGCAAAGAGTATGTTTCAACAAATTAATTATTGACTAGCAGCAAGATTCAACAAAAAAAGGGAAAAACAAAGGAAAAGAAAAAAGGGAAATGAAAAACAAATCTAGCGGCGCAGACCATTCCTCTTGCCGCCCCAGGCGTAAAACTCTGGGCCCCTCCTGTTCTTCCTGAGCTGCTTGGTGCCGTAGTCCCGCGCCCTCTTGGCCCGCGGTAGAGGCTTCAGGCTCATGGCGTCAATGACGGGCTGCTCTGTGCTCACATCCGCCAGGGGTGCGGCGAGAGGCGCCGGGGCGGGGGCGGAGGCGGCCGGGGGCGGGCTGGCGGCGGCGCCCGATCTCTTACCGCCCCAGGGGTTGAACTGCACCCTCTTGTCGGAGGGCCGCGCCGACCAGAGGGCGGAGGCGGAGGGCCGCGGCCGGCTGGACAGCGAGCCCCACAGGCTGTGCAGGCTCGGCACCAGGATGGCCGCCCTCTTCCCTCCCCAGCTGTTGAACGCCCGCTTCTCCTCCGGCGCGTCCGCCAGGACGACGTCCTCGGGGACGAAGTCCGGCACCTCGTCTGCTCGCTTCCCGCCCCAGCTGTTGAAGGACGCGGCCCGCTTGCCCTCCTCGGGCAGGTCGCCGCCGCGTTTGCCTCCCCAGCTGTTGAACGACGCCGCCCGCTTTGCCTCGACCCCGTCGTCGCCGCCTCGCTTCCCGCCCCAGCTGTTGAATGCCGCGTTTCGTTTTCCACCCCAGCTGTTGAACGCCGATGTCCGCTTACCACCCCAGCTATTGAATGCAGCGTCGCGTTTGCCTCCCCAACTATTGAATGACGACGTTCTTTTCCCTCCCCAGCTGTTAAACGCGGCGTTTCGCTTGCCGCCCCAGCTGTTGAATGCCGACGTCCTCTTCCCTCCCCAGCTGTTGAATGCAGAATCCCGTTTGCCTCCCCAACTATTGAATGCAGCATCTCTTTTCCCGCCCCAGCTATTGAACGAGGCTTCCCGTTTTCTCCTTTTGCCTCCCCAGCTGTTGAAGGCGGGCGCCCGCTTGCCACTCCACACAGCAGGTATCCACCTCCCGCCCCACAACCGGTAGACCAAGGACCCGCCTCTTTTGCCTCCCCAACTGTTGAACGACGCCCTCTTGCCCGCCCAGCTGTTGAATGCGGGCGCGGGCGCGGGCGCTCGCTTCCCTCCCCAGCTGTTAAACGACTCCCTCTTTCCCGCCCAGCTGTTGAAGGCCGGCGCCCGCTTGCCTCCCCAGCTGTTGAAGGCGGCAGCTCTCTTGCCGCCCCAGCTGTTGAAGGCGTCGGCTCTCTTGCCGCCCCAGCTGTTGAAGGCGGCGGCTCTCTTGCCGCCCCAGCTGTTGAAGGCGGCAGCCCTCTTGCCGCCCCAGCTGTTGAAGGAGGCTTGCTTCCCTCCCCAGCTGTTGACTGACGGCGCTCTCTTGCCGCCCGAGCTGGCGAACTCGCTCTTGTCCGCCTCGGCGTCCCCCTCCTCGCCGCTGTCGCGCTCCTCCTCCGCCGAGGCTGGTCTGACCTCGTTGTCCTCCTCGTCCTCCGTCGAGGCCTCCGCCGAGGACGTGGTCCTGTCGCACGGCGGCCCGTCCGTCTCTATGAGCCGGCACAGTTTGGCCAGTCCCCTCATGAGGGCGCCGTCCTCCCCCTCGCCGGGGGCACTGGCGCTGCTCCCGGCCGCCACCAGGACGCCGGCCTCGGGCGGCGGCTCCACGGCGGCATCCTGCTCGAGCAAGGCGATGTCCGAAGTCACGTCTGAGGCGCCCGCGCACGCCAGGGCCAGCAGCAGCACGGGGATGTTCATCCTGGAACAGAACACGTGACCCCTTAACTCTCTGGTTGATGTGCTGGGCGAAGCGCCCAAAACATAACTTATTAAAATAGCAGAACGAGTGGGCTCAGGGCCGCAGCCTAATCCTCCACGGCTCCTGGCTAGTAGTATTGTTCAGGATGCGTGCGGGCGTGTCGGTTGGGTTGCCTACCAGTACGGAGCCGTAAGGCCACCCCGCGCTCATTCGCTTGGCTCAGGAGGGTAACCAAAAAGAGAAAAGGTGGACGGTGGGTCCAGGCCGGGTAAGCGAAGCGAACCGCCCGTCGGCGATACCCCCCGCCTCGCTATGCTGGGGCCGCGCCAGCCCTGGTCCAGGTCGCGGGGTGCGCCCTGACCACCGGCCTGATGGCCTAGCGGGGATGATGCGGGACGCCGCGCCGCGTCACTGACAAACGATACGTTCCGAATGTAATGAAAATTATGCTCCGTTTTTTTTCGTCCGCCGTGTCTGGCAGCCGCCCCGCCCCTCACCCAGCACCCCCGGGCGCCTCAGCCCCGTCCAGCCCCACCCACCACGAGTCTGGCGCCGGCCGGCAGGATAAGCGCCACCCGAAGTGGATGTCAGAGTCCCATGTAGGGGTGGTTTTCGTAACCATCCCGCGGCAGAGACTAGCCCATCACGCGGGTCACCTGCTGAATGCAGGCGAGCGAGTTGCGACCCCTTATGAAAGTGCACCTGTTAAAAGCGAGCGCGGCGAACCCCTTTTTAATTTTTTATTTTATTTTTATGGAAACACACTCACACGCGGACTTTTGGCTGCGCCTCTGTGTTTAGGGTGGCCCAGAAAAGTGGCTCACCAAAGTTTATTGAATGAGAAAGGGACTGGCCGTGTGTCAAAGAGCAAAGCCCCCAGCCCCATATAGCCTCTCGGCAGGACGACCCCGCCCCGCCCCACCCCACCTCGCCCCGCCACGGCTGCGCAGGCGGCCTGTGCGTGCAACATCCGCGACCTGACTGCCTCCCGCGACTGCATCTCTGACCACCGCACCGCCGCCCGCTATGTGTGCTCGACTCCTCTCCTCGGAGTCAGACCACGACCTCGTGCCCAAGGTCACGACATCCCGCCGCCAGTCGAGCATGGTAGGATGGTTATTTCAAAAATGTTGTCGTAGCGCAGCAGAGTGTCAGCTGCTCGTTGTGGTCGTCTGAGGAACGCAGCGCAGCCTGCTGACCCCTGGCGGGGCGGGGCGGGGCGGGGCGGGGCGGGGCGGCCCAGTCCGGTCTTTGTCCGCGTATGTCGCTATTAGATTGCGCTGCCGTCGGAATTGCGTTACCTGGTACCCTCTCAGTGCGGCGCCCGGCAGCCCCGCCCCGCCCCGCCCCGCCCCGCCCCGGGGATTCTTTTCCTCGGCTGCCCCTCTGGCTTTGCCGCTCTCCCACTCCTTTTCCTCCCATCCAGCCCGCCCCTCCCCTCCCTCTTCCCCGAAGTGCGTCGCCGAAGTTGTGCGTGCCGTGCAAGACATAATTCCCCCGTCGAAACGCAATGTGTTTTTATTTTCGAATTCCGCAAATAGTGCTCGAGTACGAGACTAAAATGTATCCTGCTCGAGCTCGACCGTCCGCCGTCCCGTGTGGCTGGATGTACGTCGACGCGGGGCGGGGCGGGGCGGGGCGGGGCGGGGGCGTTCCCCCACCGCACCTGAACGATCAGGTCGCGAGAGCCACGTCTGATTGACGCACGTTCCGGCCAAATCGGCGGCGCGTTTCCGGCCGGCGGGCGGCCGCTAACCGCCGGTATGAAATGGTCGTGCGACACTGTTTTTATCCCGTTTTTAAAACATCGACAAGCGGTCACAAAACGCTTTACGTTTTACATTACCCTCCACCTGTCTCCTCTGAAGTAAATTGCACGCGGCGATCGCGTTAAACTTTTTACTCGACCAGCCAGTGTGGGCCGTTAGAGCGCGCCCTCTGCTGGGCGGGGCGCCCCCGGCCCTGCTGCCCTGCCGCTGCCGCCCTGCCGCTGCCGCGCCACAGGCCTGCTGGCCTGCTGAGCAGCAGGAGCAGCAGGTCCGGCCCGTGTCGGCAGGGCAGGCCGCCCGGCGCCGCGGGTCCTGTTCGCCCTGCTTGCCCGCCGGTCCTGTTTCTAATCTCGGACGGAGGAGTTTTCTTGTGCAGTGGTAATTGATTTAGCCGGGGCGGGGCGGGGCGGGGCGGGGTGGGGCGCAGCACAGAGCCCGCCCTAAGCCGCCTGTGCGTGTACACTGGGATGGCCCGGGGCGGGGCGGGGCGGGGCGGGGCGGCGGGCCGGTCAAGTTCACCCCGTGTGGCGTGGCGTGGGGAGCAGACTTATCCACAGAAATAATGAGGGGAGGTCCGCCACGCCGCCGCCGACAGTTAGGCGACACCATCGCTATTCTTTAAAAAAAAAAATTAGTTGCCGTGTGGCTGCGCTGATTGGCCTTCAGCGCGTGGGACGTGGACGTGACGGGTGGCATACTTCCCGGTTGACGACAGGCATGCGCGGGCGCTGCCTCCTGTCTCCTCGCCCCGTAGTTCCGTGAGCTTTGGCCGGGCGTCCCCGTCCCTCCCCCGGGCCCTGTAACGCTCTAGGTAGGCAAGGTGAGCGCACCGGTGCGAGGCGGGGTTGCCTACCTGGTGATGCTGGGCGCTCCGACCGGCTGCTCGGCCCTGCCTGTAGCCTGCAACAGCAGAACCATAGATAAGTTTTGAGTGTCTGCGTCGTCCTATAATTCATGCATAGGTATAACAGTCAGGAAGAAACAAAAGGATCATTTTTCATTCCAATCTTCCTACATATTTTTTAGAAAAATTTAACGTATTGTAAAATAGACTCAATTGTGTTATGGTGGCGCTTATACGGTTTTCTCACGACCGTCCCGTCCCATTCCGCACTACAGAGAGAACATAGGCCCCACACGGCTCGTGAGGCGGAGCGAGGCGGGGCGGGGCGGGGCGGGGTCATGCCACACCCCGCCATGCAGCGGCATTACCCTGGGGACGCCCCCTCCAGGAGGTCGCGGACTTGTTGAGGTCCCGGTGCTACGCCCCCCCCCCCCCCAACCACCACCACCTTTGGCCCGCTTTTTCTTTTCGCATTTCGTCATACGCTGTTTGTTGCGCTAGCTGCGCTGCTGTGCGGTGCGTGCGGCGAGGCAGCAATGCACAGCGCACCCCCGCCCCCGCCCCGCCCCCGCCCCGCCTCCGCCCCGCCTCCGCCCCGCCCCGGATGAGGTGGATGGCTGGATGGATTCCGCTCCCGTCGTCTCGCCGTGAAATAATTAAAGCTCGACTGTCGCGGCGCAAGGCGGGGCGGGGCGGGGCGGGGCGGGGCGGGGCGGGGCGGGGCGGGGCGGGGCCAGTGCACACGTAAGGAGCGTGAGCTTTTATGAGCGTGCTCACCGCCCCCTCCCCACTCCGCCCCTCCACCAGAGAGCTAAGTTGTATGACTGTATATCCGCGCTGTTTACAGAGCGTTTGCCAAACAGTGCCGTGGTTAAAACTTGACAGTATGGTCTGCTCTCTGGTTCTTACTTTCTCCCTCCCCTCTCTCTCTCTCTCTCTCTCTCTCTCTCTCTCCCAACTCTCCCCCGCGCCGTCCACCCTATCTAACTTACGCGCGCAGCTTCTCGTCTTTGAGCCGCGCGGCCCCTGGGTGCTTACCAGCGAAAGCACTTAGGGCCACGCGCCTCGTATGCTTGCTTGCTTGTTTGTTGTTTTTTTTTTTCGTGGGGGAGTGTACATACAACAAACCGCAGTGCGAGGCCGGCCCGCCCGTCAGCACCTGAACCTGAAAGCCGAATAAAGCTAGCTGATGAGGAAGAGATAAAGCCGGGGCTGCCCGCGGCCGGGCTGGGGCCGCGGGCGCCCGTAAGCTCGCGGCTGTCGGAAATCCCCGTCGCCTGCCCTCATGTATGGAAAGAGTAGGGAGTAAAGTACACCCCGTTCAACCCGCCGAATCTTGTGCTGCTTGGAGCAAATACGAATAAAGCACTCCTCAATCGAATCAGAGTGCATTTATTGACTTGAACCAGGACGCCGCGCGCGGCTATTCTTAATGCGGCAGTGTAAGCGACTCCAGCGAGTCTGAATGCGTAACGCGTAACGTTACTGATCGAGTGCGTAACGCACGCACTGTCACGCTGGCACGCCCACGTGCTCACGCTGCTGCTTATCACACCCGAGTGCGGCGCACGCGTGGCCTAATGGCGCGGCCGTGACGGGGGGCGGGGCGGGGCGGGGCGGGGCGGGGCGGGGCGGGGCCTCTGCTCCCACGCGCGGCCACGTGATCATACGTGTGGCACTTGACACAGAGCAAACAATGTATGAAAATGCAATATACGAGTGCGGCGTACCCGCCTGTCGCGGTCCGGGGCGGGGCATGGCGGGGCGGGGCGGGGCGCGGTGGGGCGGGTTGAGGTGCGAGGAGGGCTGGGCGTTGTCGCGCATATAGTGGGGCAGCTGGAATAATATTAATTCATCTTATGTTTGGGTTCGGTTTTACAGGTGTAAAAGAAAAAAAAAATGCCCATTTTGAAAGGGGAACGGGGAGAATTCGCGCCGGTACACGGGTTACAACACTGTTTTACAAACGGGACCGATCAGGTTAACTGTGCTGCTGTAGTTCGAGTGCAGTATTTTAGAGGTTTGGCGCACGCTTGGTATATGAGCCCTTTGATGTCGCACATGGTACGTAGCCCGGCAGCTTTCTGTGCGCTAATGGCACCCATTATCACGCTCGTCCTTTTTTTTCCTTTAACTGCGCTCTAGGCGCCTGCGTGTAGGGCGTGTGGGGAGGCCTACCTGCAGCGGGGCTCTGGGGGGGCCCCGCCCTGCCCCCACCCCCCCCCCGCCCCGCCCCCGCCCCCACCCCCGCGGGGACCGCTTTTCTTTCCCCAGATCCTTTTTGGCCGCCGTGTTTTGCCTGCGATCCCCATCACCGGCCGGCCACTTTGAAGTGTCTGTCTATATGCTGTGCTCTCCCTTCGGCGTGCCCCGACCCGGGCCCGGCCCAGGACCGGACAGGAAAGTACTACCCCGCCCCGCCCCGCCCCACCCCGCCCCGCCGCGCCACACTGGCGCTCAAAGGAACGTCAGCCGGCGCGTCTGCCGGCTGAGGGGGCCGGGCGGGGGAGGGGCATGGAGTTCAGTACGACACGCCGCCCTTTCGCGTATCTGTCCGAGGAAAAAAGAAAACTCAGGAGGGGCCTCCCTGCCTGCTGGAGGTGCTGATGGTGGAGGTGCTACTGGTAGGGGTGCCGGTGGTGGAGGTGCTTCTGGTAAAGGGCGGAACCCGTGACTTCGCGCTCACGATAACCAGCTGGGGCCCTTCCCATCAGCTGACGGGACGGGGCGGGACGGGAAGGGTCGGCGGCAGGGGCAGCAGCCTCGATGGACGCCGCGCCCCGGCGCATAGCCTGCCTGCTGGCCCGGCGCAGGGTGTATATATATCCGCCCACCCCCAATAAGCCCTGAACCTTATTTTTTATTTTCCTCCTCGTCGGATGACGGATCTCTGCTCTCCGTAATGCAGAGTGTCGCCTCGCCTCGCCTCGCCTCGCCGCGCGCCCTTAGTCCCGTCCCGTCATTAATTCTTCTGAAGCCCCGCATCCGTTTGCTGGCGACGCCGCGGCGCGGGGGTGGTACGGTACGCCCTGCCCCGCCCCGCCCCGCCCCGCCCCGCCCCGCCCCGCCCCGCCACAGAGCAGTCAGACCTTCCTTCAGACATCCTGAAGGGATAGCAACAGCTGCGGTGGTTTGAGGCGGTTGCAACCCACAGCCGATAGCCGGGGAGGAGCCGGAAGGCGTTCTCTCCGATGGCGCGTCGTCCAGTTTCACTGCACCGTGCAGGGCGGGGCGGGGCGGGGCGGGGCGGGGCGGGGCAGTTCCCGGCGCGCCGCCGCCGGCCTGGTTCACGCCGCCGCCGTGGTGTAGGGCGTCTAGGGCACGGCCCCTCCGAGGTCCTGATCCCTCTCCCCCTACGCCACGCCACGCCGGCCCACAGCCTGCTGCCCTGCCCTACTCCGCTGCCGTCCGCACCCTCGTCCCGGTCCGACCTGGTGGTGGTGCCGGAGACCCACTCTATCCTGCACGAGGTGCGGGGCACGGCGCCCCGGCCCCGCACCGCGGGCCAGCTCCGGCACAAAACCTCGTTCCGCTATCTGAAGAGAGCCACCTTATTCTTCCCCTTCCTCTTGTCCTCCTCGTCCTCCCCTCTCACGCCGCCGCCTCAGCGCCTCCGCGTCAAAACAACCTGAACATGTTATAGTTTCCGCTGCCCAAGTTCCGCTCATCTATTCCGTCTCTACGCGTTTTATCGGGGAAAGTTGTCTCCCGCGCAGGATTGGGCGTGGCGTGGCGTGGCGTGGCGTGGCGTGGTGGAGCGGGACTAGCCGGCCCCTGCCCCCGCCCGGCCCCTGCCCTGCCCGGCCCCTGCTGCCCCTGTCCCTGCCCGGCCTGCGGGCTCGCGGGGGGCCCGGGTAGGCAACGCGCCGCGGTGCGCCGTGCGGCGGGCTTGCCTACCCGCCCGACTGCAGGCGCTCGCTCGCTGGATCATCAGCGCAGTCCGACAAGTTTGGCGGCCGCGCGTCTCGTCTGCGTGGGAGTCTGTGCACGTGCAAGGTGGGCGGGCTGCAGGCTGCAGCCACGTGGGCCAGGCCAGACTCACTGTGTCGCGGAGCGGAGCCTCCTTTTAAAACAAGTTTCCTGTTCATCACACTTTGATTATTCCCAGTTGTGGGTATGCGCAGTTGTGTAAGCGTGGACGGTGGGAAAAAAAACGCGTTGTCGAATTTTCGTCCCTCTCTCGGCCCCCCAAAAATAGCGAGTGATTTTATCCGTGAACCGCCTATATAGGGATGCGTTGTTCCCGTTCTTCGTGTATCTCCTCCGGTGAAAGATCAGAGCCTGGCGTGTGTCTGTTGCGCTCTGCTGACGCGTGGCCGGGGCGGGCCGGGCCGGGCTGGGCGCGCTGACAGACGCCAGGTCTGAGCGCAGAGAGAGGAATAGCGTTACGTTTCGCCTTGAATACGCAATGCGCGACGCAGCAAACGCCTACATGTTTGCGGCCGAATGCGTGCGCGTGTGCGTGTGTGTGTGCGCGCGGGCGGGCGCGGTGTCGGCTTGAGATGCAAGGGATAGGGTGTGGTGTGGTGGTGGTGCGCGGTGTAGTGAGCTTATGTGTGAAGGCGGGGGCGGGGAGGTAGTGGGGGGAGGAGGAGGAGGAGGATGAGGTGGTGGTATAGGGGATTGCGTCAGTATTACAAACTTATATGGAAATGCAGATCGGCCTGGTCAGTCTTAGTCCGGGCCGTGCGTCCATGCCCCGCCTCCGCCCCCACCCCACCCACACGGCGCCCCGTCCTTCACCTGCCCTCTCTCCCTTCGCACTCCTACTCCCTCCCTCCCTCCCTCCCTCCCTTCTATTCCGTCTCCCTCCCATGTGCTTCCACTCCCACTCCCCCTCTGTCCCTCGCACCGCAGGGATTACGAATCTACATTCGCATAGCCTGCTTGTTCGGCCCAGCCTCAGGCGTTTAGCTTTCTCCTCGTCGGCGGGACGCACTCTTCTTATTTTAATGAACGACGGTTTCTTTATGTTCCTCTCTTCGCGAACGCGGCGCGCCATATGAAAAATAGAACGTCACTTCTTTTTAGCGGACCCTTTACGGCGCTAGCTTAGTGCGAATGCGGTGAAAGGAGAGCGTAAGCTATAGGCCTACGGTGAATTTAACTGTAAGCTACATCGAACCCCAGTGAATTTTAACCATAAGTTACGGTGAATGGCACGGTAACCTACGTTGAATCAAGAAAATGCCACTCTATAACAACTTACTGTGACATTCACCGTATACCTTTCGGTGAAAATTCTCCGCAAGCTACGCGTGCTCCAGTGTTCCCTCGCTGTAGCTTTACAGCGACGTTCGCCGTAGGCTTTTCTTAGCGTCAGGTCGCTCGTGCCGCCGAGACGGCGCCCCGGCGGACGCGGAGCTGAAAGGGTGGAGGTACAAGGGCCAAAAGGATACGGCACGCTTCGCCTCGCCTCGCCGCGCCGCGCCGGTCTAAGTCATTGGAAGCAATTTCCCTGGCGCGACATGGCGGGCCCGTAGGGACCAGTACTGTGTATAGTAACAGTGATGTCATCGAGGAGAAAGAAAGGAGCAAGCGCTCCATACATATACAGAACCGCGGGGAAGTAAATACGCGTTCGTGGACCATTCCAGGTCGCCTCCTAAGGTAGCCCCAGCAGCAGCGACCCGCGCAGGTTCTAATCCCAACTACTACGCCAGGGGAGCCATATTTCCATAAGAATTTTAGATTTCGAGACCCACGCAAGTGCAAGGGAGAGAGAGAGAGAGCGTGGTCGAGCACAAGCAGTGTCCCCAGCCCCGCCCCTCCACGCCCCGCCACGCCCCGCCAACCGCGAACGCACATGCAGGGCGAATGGAAATATATGGCGAAGCGAGGCGCTGAGGGCGAAGTGTGGCGGGGCGGGGCGGGGGCAGTCGCAAACAGAAAATTCGATGCGTGGCATCGTCGTGTCGCACCTGAGGCGGACTTGTTAAATTTAAATTTCGCTATAAGCCGCAATTATTTTCGCGACCATAAGACTTTGGCGTTACGACAGATGGCAAGCTTGAAGTCTCTTGCTGTTACACGTCCTCCGTCATGTCCCCTCCCGGCCCGGCCCGCGCCTGCAGGCCTCGGCCTGGATGGATGTGAGAAGGTGTCTCAGTGCGGCGCCACCGCGCCACAGCGAACGACCTTTTTCCATTTCGCGTTTTCTCTCGCCGTTGTTCCGCCCGGGCGGGGCGGGGCGGGGCGGGGCGTGCCGGGCCGGGCCGGGCGGATCGCTTTACTCGGCCGCGCGGAGGTAAAACATCAAGAATAAACCGCCCCCTCTGTCTCCTTCGCTCTCTCGCCTTTCCGCGACTCTCCGCGGCTCTCCCCCTCTCTGTCCCGCGCATCATTTCCCAGCGGGGGCGGCGCGCGTCCGTCTCTGTCCCGCAGCGGGGCGGGGCGGGGCGGGGCAGCGCGCTGCGCTGGGGGTGCGGGGGCGGGGCCGGGCGGGGCAGGTTCAAGCACCGGTACGCGACAGCGCAGGACAGCTCGACACTTAGTCAACACATTTATATCGAGTTGAGTCACCCCGGGGCGGGGCTCATTACTAAAGGATGCGCTGCTCTGCAGTGAGCGGGTCTCCCTCCGGGGAACTGTTAAAGGTCCTCGCCTTGCCGTTGATAGGCCCTCTTGGGGGTCCTTCATCCCCAAACCGAACCGGTTACTCCTGGCTGCTCACCTACCCGCGCAGGATGATGAACGTGGAAAAAAAAGGAAAGCCAACCGTATTTCAGTGTTACAATTAAATTTTCTAAAGTGAGGAAAATCGTTATCTTTTTTCCGTCAGTACACGCGCATTCAGTCCCATGTGATCGCATGGTGGCTATAGGGCGAGGTGGTCGGGCAGACGAGTCAGCGCGCTAACGAGCTGACGGGCTGACGAGCTGACGAGCTAACCGGCACTCCGGTTACAAGCCGCGTGTGACGTAACGCCCTGCGCAGCCCAGCGCAGCCCTTATCCCCTGTTACCGCGTGCTAACGGACCACCCCGCACACGAGACGGAAGCGTGCACGCCCTATCAGACAACTACCCAGGATCTTTTCTCTCTTTCTCTCTCTCTCCCTCCCTCTCTCCATCTCTCCCCCGCCGCTGTAAGAGCTGCAAGGTGTGCAAGCAGCACCGCGCGAAGGCCCCTCAGTTTTCGAGCACAAACCAATGCCAGTTAGTTTGGACAAGGAAGGAGTCCCCTAAACTTAACGCAATCTGTTGCAGTGCGCCTGGCGCCCTCTGATAGAGGACTTCGTCCTCCTGTACTCTACTGTCACACTGGCGGAGTGGGCGGGGTGGCTCGAGCTGTCACAGCTCAGGTTTGACGCTGACGTGCCTTGGGGGCAGTGGGCCGAGGGCGGCGGGCCGGGGGCGGCCCGTGGGCTGAGCTAATGGACTGGGCATGCCCGCGCCTTATCTTTGAGCCCGCCCGCCCGGCCCGGCCCGGCCCGGCAGTATGGTCCTGTTTGGACGCCGCCGGCCCGGCCGGGGAGTCCTGTGTGCGCTGCATGTACCGCCGCGCCGCGCCGCGCCGCTGCACGCCGTCAAGCTGTTGAGCTGAAATTAAACTACTCTTCTGTGTGTAGTTGACCTGACCATTGCGCGTCCTAGCTGCCGTACCTCATGTATACCGTTCGCTTCGCCCGCGCGCACTTGTACGTACAGTTCGACGCTGGTCTGGTGGAGCCGCCCCGCCCGCGGGGCCCCCGGGGGAGTCTGCCGCGCCAGCCAGAGCGCCCCCCCCTCCCCCGCCCCGCCCCGGGGCGTTCTGGCTGCGCGGGGTCGGGTCGGGTCGGGTCGGGTCGCGACAATGGAAGCCACTAATTCGAGTTTCGTTAGGAAGTTAGTGACTGCCGTATGCCGTGTGTAAAGAGGCGGCGCCGCGCGACACGTAACAATAATAAGTGCACGCCCCTCCCCCTCCCACTCCCCCGCCGCCGCCCCCGCCGCCCCCGCCGCCCCCGCCGCCCCCGGGGGGCTGCGCGTCAAGGCGCACCCCTGCCGGCCCCTGTAACCCCCGCCCCGCCCCGCCCCGCCCCGCGACCCGCGGCCGGAACACAATTAAAACTTAAATTGAAGCTACCGATTCGAAAGGCGAAAAAATGTCGGCTAAGGCGCGGGTGGGCGGGGGCCGGGTCGGGCCGGAGATCATAAGGAAGCGCTTTGAGCAAAGTTTGAGCCGTCTCGCTATCGTCCACCATGGCCTGCACCACGACACTGTCGCGCGGCGCCCGCAGGCCGCACCGCTCCAGAGTGGGGCGGGGCGGGGCTGGGAAGGTCCTGGGGCATTGGTCGAGCTGTTCGAACACGACCCACCCACCATACACCTAGCCGCCTTCAAACATGTGCGCCGTCAAATATGTCAAATATGTGCGCCAGTGCGACCGTCTGTCTGTCCGTCCGCATTCCACAGAGAGAGAGAGAGAGAGAAAGAGACTGAGAGAGAGAGAGAGAGAGAGAGAGAGAGAGAGAGAGAGAGAGAGAGAGAGTGAGTGAGTGAGGGAAGCGGTGAGAGAGGGGATGCCAGAAAACTCATAATGGAGTGTGTTATTCGCGGCGCGGCACCGTGCAGGTCTCGCTCGTAGTGCTCCTCCAGGATTAGAGCTTAACCCTTCTGCCTTTCCGCCCTCTTCATATCGCCTTTCCTACTAACTGTCTATTTTCTTATCTGTCTTATTTTATTTTACAATTAGTTTGTCGGCTAGGAGGCTAGTGAGTCGCCCGACTTTGACCAGTGTTAGCGGGCTGCGTGGGGTGGTTTAGCTGTACCTCTCATTTTCCCGCGCCGCCCTCCCTCAGTACACCCCCGCGCCTCCGCCATGCAGTGCCCCACCTGGCTGTATAAATATTGCGAGTCTCGTGTTTGGAACGTTTGGGGAGACATTCTGCGGGCGTTATTAAGACGCTTGCTATGTGAGGAGTGCAGCGCTAGGAGGTGCGGGGGTGGGGTTGGTGGTCGGTCACACGCAGACAGACAAGACGAGAGTGAGACAAGATAAGAGTGAAGGGCGGAGGAGAGAGGTAGTTCGACGCTTGGGGAGCACTCAGCCTCATTCCAGCAAATGAAGAGATGGGAGCGAGCCAAATAAATCCTCCTCTTTCCGCGCAATCTCATCTTTGTCGACACCTCCACATCGAAATTTATCTGGCAGTTGCCTTGTTTTTTCCCCGCTATGCTCAGGATGTCGTGCCAAAGAGGAACAGGAACAGTTAAACTTTACAATACCAATTTTGAACGGGTTAAATCTTCGACCCTTTAAAGTCCTTGGCTACGGCAAATTTAATAGGAATTAAGCCTTAAATAAAATTAATTCTTGCGCTTTCCAAACATGGTACGTTCTCATATGATCAAAAGCTGGTTTCACGGTTAAAAACCATTCCTTTATGTGGAAGTACCATCGGGACGATTCAAGGACGGGGGTGGGGGAAAATGATGGTGCTGTCTTTGAATCGATGGTACTTGGAAATCAAGGAACAGTTTTTACCGTGTTGTTGCACAAGCCCTCGGGGTTGTGTTGCATAAACCGGCTGCTTTTTTTTCAAATGAAAGCGTAAAAAGCCAAAAAAAGAGGGTGGGGAAAGTTTGTTGCGTCGGCCACCGCAGGGCAAACTCTGCGCAAACACCGTGTAAAAGCGCTCAGAACCAACACGCCCGTGACGTGGGCCGCGCGTTAAGGGGCTGCAGATGAGCCTGATATTTCTGTAATTTCCCCATGTGTGTGCCCGGTCCACTCTCAGAAATGTTTGCAGGAGTTACAGGAAAGTTTTCTATTAAAAAAAAAAACGTAAAAATTTAAAATAACGAGTTTTAATGACACTTGGTATTGTGCCGGGGCCTACCTAAAAAAAAATCGTTTTATTGTCTTGAAATTTCGTTATTCTTTCTATTAATGTTAGCTGTAAGTTGGATTTGTAATAACTTTAGTTTGGCTTCACCCGTCTGTCTTGTGTATCTTATCGCTCTGCCCCCGCGCCGCGCCGCACCGCGGGGGTCCGGAGCAGGGGCGTTATCGCGGTACGGGGACGAGGCGTGTTCCTGCCGATGAGCCGCGCGTGGGAGATCTAGGAGCCCGCCGCGCCCCGCCCCGCCCCGCCCTCTGCAGCTGATCCCAACGTTTAGACGTATATTATTTTTATTTCTGTTTGATATCGACGCCGGCCTGATTGGCTGTTTGCTTAGCCCGCTGCAGCTGCACTGCTGACCCGGTACGGCCCGGGCTCCTGGCGCGCCGAGGCGCTAACCTGATTATTAGTGATTGCGCATGCATACGTCCCGCCCCGCCCCGCCCCGCCCCGCCCCGCCCCGCCCCGCCCCGCCCCGCCCCGCCCCGCCCCGCCCCGCCCCGCCCCGCCCCGCCCCGCCCCGCCCCGCCCCGCCCCGTCCGACACGCGCTGCTGCTGGCCCAGCCTGGCCCGCCCCGCCCCGATGATGCATCATGGCCGCTCTGCTAATCTAAGTGTACAACAGTTTGCCACTTACAAGTGGCGTACTTTTGCTCTAACACTTGAAAATGTATCCCCAGTCCAGAATTCTCATGCACACCACGACACACCATATGTACCAACTATCCATGGGACCAGTGCCTTTTAACCATGGTAGAAGCGCCTCTCCCTGATTTCTCGAGTACGATAATTCCCATGGACTTCGCTACCACGCCATGGTGTGTGTGAGTTGCGGCCCCCGTCATTGCCGTTATCAGCGCCGTGCCAGATTTTTTTTTAAAAATCCCATTTTGCGTTTTTTCAAATGCGCATACATTTATTCTATTCCTATTTGAATCTGATATTTGGAGGCCGTGCCTTTTGGCGGCGCTTGTCGGACCGTTGAGCTCCTTAACATATCGGTGATGTAAACGCACTGGCGGGGCTGGCCGGGCCGGGCCGAGCCGGGTCCGACTCGCCACCCCGCCCCGCCCCGCCCCGCCCCGAGCTCCTAGTCCCGCACCTGCATAATTCAGCCTGTATCAATGCTCCAGGAGCTTGGCTTGGCATATGCCTCGTCCGGCCCCGCTCCGGCCGCTTTATTCTCCTTTGTCTCATTTCCCTGTTTTCTTCTCTCTCTCTCTCTTTTTTTTTCGTACGTATTATTTCCTCCCCTCTGAAGGCGGCAGGCCGCGGCGCGTTCGGCTCGTGGACCCGCCCTGCCGGCCGCACGGGGGCAGACCGCGTGCCAAAAAAAGAAGAAAGAAAAAAGAGCAACACCAAACGGTAAAATAAAGATTGAAAGGGGAGGTGAAAGTGTTTGATGATTCGTGCTCGCGGTGGGGCGCGGGGTTACTCTGCCAGCCGCAGCTGTGCTCTAATCGGGTTGGATCCTCTCCATGATTCAGTCGCGAAGGGCTAAGGCGGGGCGGGGCGGGGCGGGGCGGGGCGGGGCGGGGCGGGGTGGGGCGGGGCGGGGCGGGGTCCTTTCGCCAGGTGTTGACTCACCTGCTGGATTTCCGTCAGTCGCTGCAGGCGTAGTTCAGCATCGCCGCCTGGAGCTCTAGCTCCGCTGCTGTCCGCTGGGGCCGGGTCCGGGGCCTGGGCCGGGGACAGGGCTGTCCGCGAGGCTGTCCTCGAGGCTGTTCTCCCTGCTGACCACGCCACAGGGCGGGGCGCGGTGTCCGTCGGGTGGGCTGCGCGGTGCTGGTGCGGGTGCGGCGCGGCTGCCGGGCCGACAGGTGGTGGCCGAGGCCGAGGCCGGGGCGAGGCGCGGCGTGGCGCGGCGCGGCGTGGACGACGGCCCGATCCCTGCCGTCGCAGTGCCCGTTCGCAAATGGGGATGGCGGACCAACGCTATACGTTATAACCCCAACCCCACTCCCCACTCCCGGGCGCGCGCCCCGGCCCCGGCCCCGGCCCCGGCCCCGGCGCGCCAGCCCAGCTCATCCCCCCCACCCCCACCCCACCGCGCTCCACCCACGCCCTCTATCTATCCATCCATCCATCCGTGGAGGGAAATACTCTAAATTTTGCTGTACGTATGACGTGATTTTATTACAACAGAATTTCCTGTTGTTAACTTTGTTTTCTCAATGTTACACGAGGGACCTTCTTGTGGATTCCTTTGCCCCACCCGGGCCCTCCGCCACGCCCTGTCTGCTGGTGCTGGTGTACAGTGTTGACCCTTGGCGGTGGGCTCGTGGGCGGCGGCGCGCGCGCGTGCGGTCGTGAGCAGGTATGCCGGCCGGCAGGGAGGGGCGGAGCGCGCCCAACCCCGGCCTATGGTGTCATAGGACGACTTGGGCTGAGGCTAGTTTCAGAACAAGTAGCGCACGGCAAGAAAATTAGCGATGTTTATTATTTTTTTCGCATTCTTACAGTTTGCTTCTTCTCCTTGAACTGCTTTTTTCTCCACAAAGTAAAGGGCTTATAGAGCTGCGTGGCGCGGCATTGTATCGGCGCTGCGCTGGTGGTGGTGGTGGTGCTGCACCGTCTAGTCCCTGTGCCGCATCGCGCGCCTGCTTACCGTGTACGCCTGTTGATCGTAAAGATGGAGAGACAGCGGCGGCGTCCTCCCCTCCCCTCCCCTCCCCATATCTCTGTCGCCGCCCGCGCGTCTCTAATGCAAACCTCCTCCTGACGTAGATCCGAGCCGAGTGCATCTCCAGCTGAGTGTCAGTAGAGCCGGCCCGGCCCGGCCCGGCCCGGCCCCGGCCCACACACGCGCGCGCCCCGAGGCCCAGCGCCCTACTCGCCCCGCCCCACCCGCAGGCCTAGGCCGCTCCGTTCCCGACTCTTATTTTTTTTTCCTGTCTCCCGCACCTGTGAGAACGCCGCGCCGCGCCGCGCCACGCCACGCCGCCGGTGCGCCTAATCACTCTTTGCTGCTGCGATTTTTGCCGCGCGGCGCGGCGCCCGTGGGCGTCGTCATCTGTGCGCGCGCTGTGCAAAATACTATGTGCGGCTGTCCCTGCGGAGAGGGGAGGGGGGAGGGGAGGGAGGCTGTGTGGTTTGATGGCTTTTTAATTGTTTTGCGCCACTTAAATTGAATACTCCCCCCCGCTTGCCGACCCCTCACACACACCTAGCTGTATGGGGTGGCGGCGGCGGGGTCGGGCAGGGACGCCTGGCCGGGTAGGCAACGCGCTCAGGCTCCACGCGCGCCGGGTCTGCCTACCCGCTGGTGGGCAGGGGCGCCTGGCTGGGTAGGCAACGCGCTCAGGCTCCGCGCGCGCCGGGTCTGCCTACCCGCCGGCCGGCAGGCGCCCCGCGCTGCGCGTTTCCTCATTCTTCCTAATGCCTGTTGGGGAATGAAAGGATGGGAAACACCCACGCGAGAGGGACGCGAAGCGTTGTGACGGTGGGCTGCCGGCCCGTCGGGCCACAGGCTTCAGACCTGCCCCGCCCCGCCGCCCCGCGCCGCCCCGCGCGCTACGCAGGTACATACTTCATCATGTGCGTTGTTAGGGACACAAATTGATCATGTCAGGGCCGCATTCACGGCGCCTCGGCCATCCATCAAGACGCGCCGGGCGGCGGGGCGGGCGGGGCGGGCGGGGCGGGGCGGGGCGGGGCGGGGCGGGCGGGGTTGGGCGGGGCGGGGCGGGGCGTCAAGTGCGCCAGAGTCACTCGGCCCGTCTCTTTCCAAACGTGTGCCGTCGGTTGTAAATGGGTTATTATTTTTGTGATGCATTTGCTGGCCCTCATACCTTTGCAATACAGATAACGTGTCGTCAGTTCATTAAATAATTTTGCTTCCGCCGCGTATTTGTTTTAGTCAGAGCCTCATGCTTGCGGTAGTCTGTTTGTGGTGAACTGCTTTGTATGGTCGCCTTCGAGCCGGAAACTGTAATATTTCAGTCAGAGACGGGAGGGGGCGCCTACATTTTGTCATCTGAGTTAATGCAGAGGTCTCCAACTCGTGGTTCCCGACCCGAGCGACGGTGCACGCGGGCGCGACCACCCCCTGCAAACTATCGACTCGTTGGGCGTGTACCCTACGCGCGAGGGAGTTTACCTGTGTCAAAGTTATTTTGTAATAATAAAAAGTAAGTTGAATATACCGAAGTGTGGCAGAGGAGTACAAGGTTAAAATATGTTATCGTACCAATACAGTTTTGCAACTTTTTAGCGGAGCGTAGCGAAGCACTCTGTTGGGGATTTGAGGTATCTTACGATTGTTATTATTGCTGTCTTATAATTTAAATGTACATTTGTATATTTATGCGTAGGCTTCTGCTAAAGACTTGTAAATAAATGGCGCGGAGTGAGTAGCGGTGGCCTGGCTGGGCAGTGGTGCGGAGGGGGGGGGGCGGGGCGGGGCGGGTGCGGCTGGTGTGCAGGTGGCGTGGCCCGGCCCGGCCCGGTCTCGGCAGGGGCGCGATCAGCGATGAGGGAACGCCCCGGTCCTGGCCGCGCCCGTGGGCGGCTGGGCGGGCGCGGGCGCGGGCGCTCAGCGTAGCGTGAGCAGTATGGAGTAGGCTCGGTGCCGGGCGCTGGGCGCGGCCGTGGACGCGGACGCTGGGTACTCCTGCGCGTCGTCGTGCTTCACGCCGGCGACGGACTGTGCTGCGTGGAATAAAACGGAGAAAAAAATATTATTTCGCACTTTTTTTTTGAGAACCGCGACGGCATGACGTGCATGTCCTGTCGCATACTCACCGTGACTGGTGGCGGCGTCGGCGAGGCGCGCCTCACAGGCATGGAGCCGGCGGCGCGCGCGTGCCAGGGCCAGGGCCTGGGTGTGGACGTCCCCGTCGGAAGCGTGCCGCCGCCCTGCTGCTGCTCGCCCCGCGCCGCCCCGCCGCAAACCAGCCGCCCCGGCAGAGAGAATTAGAACACGTGTTCAGCTCGGCCCTTATCGGACGTGAGGGCCCGCCGCCCCGCCCCGCCCCGCCCCAAACCACCCCATCCACCTCACCGTGGCGTTGGTGGGGGGCGCGAGAGGGGCCGGCGCGCCCAGGGGCTCTCGACATCAGTGTGATTGAATATCATTCCAATCCCCCCCCCCCTCCCAGTTCAAATGCTCTTTTCCTCCTGCGTTCTTTGCGTCGTGCGGGCTCACCTGCATCTGTGTGCCCGTCCCCGTCCCCGGGGCCGCCCTCGTAGCCGGGTCCCACCAGTCCGCCGCCCGAGCGCCGGCCGCGAGTCGGTGCGAAGATGTTCTCGAGCCTGAAGGCGGGGCGGCCAGGGGCGGCGTGGCGCGGCGGGGCGGCGGGGGCGGCCGGCGTAAGCAGGGGGACTGGCGCGCCGCCGTCGCCGGGGGGCTGTAAGACGAGCGCGGTTCAAAGCGCCGTGACGCGATTCAGACATTAACACCGCTTGTCCACAAAAGATCTTCTCCTTTTCCGCATTGGATTCCCTTCCTTTCCCGGCAGAGCTTGTCCACAATGTGGCCACCTGTCGGGTCGGGTCGGCGTGTCTATACCTACCTCCTCACCCATCAGCAGCGCCTCCAGCTGCTCGCGGATGCCCAGGCCGCTGCTCTGCCAGACGACGGCCTCCTTGGCGTCCAGGCCCGCGGCGGCGTGCGGCCGCTGGCGCCGGCCCCGGTGCGCCACGAAGTGCGTGTCGAGCCAGCGCTCCCCGGCGTCCGCGTGCAGGTCCGCGCCGCCCTCGGGCTCGTCGTCGTCCTGGTCGGCCAGCTCCCGCGGCCTGGGCCCGCGCCCGCCCCCGCCCGCGCCCACGCCCACGGTCAGGTGAGGTGGAGGCGGTGGTTTGGAGGCCCCGGGCCCGCCGCCGCTCGGGAACTCGAGGTAGTCCGGCACCTCGGCGTGGAGCTGCTCCACCACCGGCGTGCAGCTGTGGTCGTACGAGCGCGCCTCCCGCTGCAACACAACACAGCCAGTACTTAGAGCGGGGAGGGGCAGCGCAGGAACGCCAATGCCACTCGCCGGGTCGTAACCCACGGGACAATCACGCTGAGCTGAGAGGAGTGGAGCTGTCGGCGTCGTTATCTCTTCTTTCTCTCGCCCATGCGTTTGCCTTAGCAGACCTGCGCTGCTAACCCGGAATGACGCTCGTTATCACTGAAGGACGACGGGCGCGTCGTGCAGTTTTTTTACTCGTTCTTTACCATCCCCAACAGTAAGTGGCGGCCAACTCGAAACACCCGCGTACACAGAACATTCGAAAAAAATGTCCGTACAGCCTAGCGAAACGCAGTGGAGCGCCTGCGGTGGAGGGGGTAGGCAGACCCGCCGCGCGGCGCTGGCCGGGCGCTGCCTACCCGGCCCCTTCCTGCCGGGGCGGGCGGGCGCTCCTCCTCCTCGTCAGCGCACTACAAAATGCTCGCAGAGAATACCTTCGTAATGCAAACAACTTTCTCTGCAGCTTGCAATTAAGAATTTTTGAAGCATTGCATTACTACGACAATCTGACAGTATTCTTGTCCATCATGAATAAAAAAAAAAATATTTTTAATACCCCCCGGTATAGAACGCCTAGGTACTTGTACCCCCCTCGGTATACAGGGGGGTATTAATTTTCGGGGCGATTAAACCCCACTTATATCTGAGTTCGCCCTTCAGCTGGCGCGCGCCCTCCCCGCTCCGCGCCAGTAGCTCTGCTCACTCAGGTGCCCTCTCCTCTCAGAATCAAAGGAGGTCGTGAGGACGTGAGCGCGATATGCCGGATATGGTTGAGCGCGCCGTGCGGCGTATTGTCTGCGGTCAATCCAAACCCAGCCCCTCCCCTCCCCTCCCTACCTCCCCCTCCCTCCCTCCCTCCCTCCAGTCCCCTCCCACTCCCACTGACTTACTCGCCCTCCTTCTCTTGTTCGCTCTCGCAAGAATAACTGAATTGAAATAACCAAGGCGCGCAAAAGGCACCCGCCCGCCGCCCGCCCGCCTTGCGCTGCTGGGTTCAAAACCCGACCTAATGCCTCTCTCCTTTTTTCTCTTTCTCTCTCTCTCATTCTCTTTCTCTTGCGCGCGCGCTCCCGCACTGTGTGGTTCGGCCCTGCCCAGCGCGGCCCGGCCTATACGCTCGCCAGCGCTCTTATGTGTGTCCCGGCCTGCACCGCCTGAAATATTGAACATGGGGTCGGGGCGGGGCGGGGCGGGGCTGAGGCCGGACCGGGCCCGCCGGGCTGTTTAACCGCGCGCTTACAATAATCAGGCGTTGATCAGGAACCCGCCCCGCCTTGTCAAGAGAACCATTCACGTACGACTCAGTCTCTGGTGCAGCTGACGCGCGACGCCTGAGAACTTTGGCTCATTTGCTACTTTGTGGAAGTGTCTGTCCTATGGAGTAGGCTCTTTGTCCCTCTCTACGCTCCGGCAGTGTGTGATCTTCACGACATCGGGACGGGGGAAAGGTCGCAATCAAATTATCGAGGTGAGAGCGAGGCGTGCGGAGAGAGGTCCCACCTGCCGCCCCGCCCCGCCCCGCCCCGCCCCGCCCCGCCCCGCCCCGCCCCGCCCCGCCCCGCCCCGCCCCGCCCCGCCCACAACCGTTGCGACCTTACGGAGGACCACCGCTGCTGCTGCTCTGGGAGCAGGTGGTGCATGGTGCGACAAAGAGCACTCGCTCTGGCGTCTTACGTCTCGCGGGGGGGAGGGGAGACAGTGAGAGCGGGGACGAAACACAATTGCGGGAGTGTGCCTGGAGAAGCGACAACTTGCCCCAGCGCGGGGCAAGGCGGGGCGGGGCGTTGAAGGGGCGATGTTTTGCGATGTGAGCACGAGGCGACGCGAGTATCCCCGGGCCGCCCAGTGCTCAGAGCCGAGGCGTGGGTGTCTGGAGCGTTGGCACGCCCTTCGCAGAGGGCCGTGGCGGGGCGGGGCGTGGCGGGGCGTGGCGGGGCGTGGCGGGGCGTGGGCTCACCTGGTACGCGGCGAGGGCGCTCCGTCCGGTCGCGCACAGGGCGGCGGCGAGCAGCAGGACGGCGGCGTCCCTGCGGCCCATGTGTCGTCGCGCGTCGCGGATGCCTCGCGGATGCAGCAGGCCTGCTGCGCGAGCGCAATATCCTGCGAGCCTGCTGTGCGGGGCGGGCCGGGCCGGACCGGGCCGGGCGGTCAGAGCTGAGGGGATGGAAGGGCCTGCCCTGACTGACTGCCCCGCGCCGCGGCCTGCGTCGCGCTTTATACGGCGGCCCTCGGCGGCCTGCTGACCCGGCCGCCCCGAGGGATGCATAGGGAATGTGCTAGGGCCCCGCCCCGCCCCGCCGCGCCCCGCCCCGCCTCGGCCGCGATTGGCCCCGACCACAGGAGAGAGAGAATTAATTAATTCCCCTTAAGGGAACCAGTGTTTTTTTCTTATTTCTTTCTTTCGATTAATTTTTTTAATGTGTTTTCCTTGTAGGATTTTTTTTGCGTGTGCTGCTGAGGCTGATTTCAGAGAATGGTATGGCCTTTACCAGTCTTTACATTTGATTTGAGCATTCCTTTGTTTTATGTGTGTATGTTTGACATTTTTGTTCGACTTGTTCCCACTTGCAGAAGTTTCGATTCTGCGGTGATGGCGACTGCCCCGACTGGGTGCTGACCGAGATCCCGACGCTGACGTTACTGGTGAGGATCGCTTTCACCAAACACAACTTTCTTTCTCCCCTCCTCTGGCTTTTCTCTCCATCCGCGTTTCACTCTGATGCTGATGTGCTTACGATAGCTGACCCGCCCCCCTCCCCCGCCACCCCCGCTTGTTTTTGAAGGCCAGCTCTATGCTGTTTTTGTTGTTGCAGACCTCCATCAAGATGAGACTCCTCTGCGGACTCGTGGCCAAGGCCCTGGCCGGCCAGGACATGGACGTAAGTGGTTCCACTCCCGCCCGGAAGTGATGTATGCGGTCGCGGTGGGCTGAGACACCTGCGGGGCGGGACGCGTCGTTCTGCTTCGCTTTGGTTACTACGACTAAAAGCGTTCTCCTCTCTGACCCTCAGGTTGAACGGGCCAAGAACCTCACGGCTGACGCCAAATTCGGTAGGTCTTGAACCCCCGTTTTTTTTTTTCAGGTTTATTCCTTTTTGACGGCATCCCTACATTGTGGGCGGGAGAGGGTGTAACAACAGATGTGCGCTCCAGTCGTTAGGCAGAAGCCCCTAGAGATACGCAGACCCGCCACCTTCTTTCCTGTCTCACGCTTGACGAGAGGTACCCTGCCTGTGTCGTACCTGGAGCCCCAGCTGGGCCGCGCGGGCCCGGGCCACCTCTCCTCCCTGATTTCCGCTGGGGCACGCCGGACTTGAGCAAACACCTTGTCGATTGCTGCCGACACAGCCCAGGCCAGGCAGACTGGACCTCAGCGAATCAATGGCCGGGCCCGACCGCCAAGGCGATGGGTTCACCGTTCCCGTTCCTTGCCCTTCCGTGCTGCCAGCCCTACCGCGGGGCGCTACCCCGCGCTGCGGCTACCCTGTCGGGCCGCGGCCTGCGCCCTCTCCCCCACGGGGTGGTGGAGTATCTCCAGCTCCGCCTCACATCCCATATGTAATGTTCTCTTTCCTCCCTCACCAGGCGAGGCGGACGTCCAGGGCGCCGTGGCGGCCCTGCGCTGGCTGCTGGGCTCGGCCTCCCGCCACTCCGTGGACGCCGACTCGTTCTCCTCGGAGCTGCAGCAGCTCGGCCTCCCCCGCGAGCACGCGCAGGCCGCCGCCAAGGTGTTCGGCGAGCACGTGGCCGCCATCACCGCGCACCTCAAGAAGCTCTCCCTCCGCGGTACGTACGTACCGCCTACTGCACCGCATGCATGGGTGTGGGAGGGTTGCCTACTCGCACGGCGCCTGGGGTTGCCTACTCGCCCGCTCTCGCGCTCACGCCCGGCTCTCTGTGCAGTGTCCGTCCTGGAGGACGTATCGTGCTCGGCACTTCCCTCCCGTGACGCCGAGGCCGAAGGCGTCCTGGGCCGACGCTTCTCCCTTAGCCTCGCGGTGCGCGACGGAGTCGCAGGCGGCAGTCGGACGCACGACCTGGTGCTCAGCGATTTGCAGCTACGTGACCTGCTCTACGGTGAGGACAGGCACAAGGCGGTTATGCAAAAAGTCTATGTCGAAACGGCGTATTTTGTTCATTATGTATTTCACGTTTGCAGAGCTTCGCCGAGCAGAAGCTATGATGGAAGGCTATCCCTGACACCTGACACCAGACGGGAGTCATTTATGCTGATAGCCGATGGTAAAATTTTACTTTATTGTGCGGCTGTGAATTTACGTGTTATATACAAACATTATGTGCACACTTGTTAGGGCTGTAAAGATTCATTCCAGTTCGCTTTAAAATGTATGTTTTGATAATAATCCAATATTGAATAAAGGAAAAACAACAAGATTTCTGTTCTTTACTACTACTCATTTTAATTTGGTATTTATCTTTACTTCTCCTCACACGTGAAGTAAAAGAATGAGTCTTATTGAATGCACAGGGTGGGTGTAGACCGCTGGTTACCATGGCAACAATAACCTTAAGAGAGGGAAAATTTTGCTTACACCATCATGGCTTACTCCAATTTTAGAGGAAGTTCACCAATAAAATGCAGAAAGAAAAACTGTCATATATTTCAGCTGTGTTATACAGAACTCTGCAATATTCATAACACTTCTATGATTTTTCCCATTAAAGCTCATTTGCACAAACGAATCTTGGACTTTAATGGGGACAGAGTTAAATTAGATGAATGGCGACCAATTTTGAAGGCTTTGAGCCTGGATCGTAGCCTTCATCTTATAGCTATAAGAAGCAAAAACTCATGTTCTAAAGGTAAGGTGTGTTTTGTAGAATTTTGGACTGGTGTCTGCCTTGACCAAAGGGAATGTATCTGATGTAAGTACTGTGCCTGTACACTGAATTAGTATTTTGTTACAGTCCTAGAACACATAGACTCTGAAACCAAGTGTCGATCTGTTGTGAAAAGACTCCCAGTTCTTCTTACCCATTTTATTTTTGGGAAATTGGTTACATCTTTGAGCCGTTGTTTACACTATAACTCTCACTTAAAATGTTTAGAGTTGGATGGGCTCCTTCTCTCAGGAGAATATTTAAAATCTCTTCTATCTGTAAGTTCTTATTTTATTTCTAAGCTACCTTGTGTTTGATAAAAGTCATATTGATAACAACTTTTAAAAATATTTCTAAAATGGTTTTCTTATTATTTTTTGTAGGGTCTTGAGAGGAGTTCATCTTTACAGCACCTCTCACTTCATCGATGCCCGCTTGGTGATGAGGGTTGCCAGCTAGTTTGTAATTCTTTAAGAAATTTGCCCAACATTTTGACAGTAGATATGTCAGGCTGCAATATATCTGAAAAGGGAGTACACAGCATAGCAAGGACTCTTCAAGTTAGTAGGGTGTACTTGAAACGTACTTACAAAACAATATTATACATGGAGGTAATCAGGACATCCTTTCAATGTAAAATTAACTTTTCACTGCTATATGTCACAGTACCAGAATCTGAATAGATATGGGGAAAATTGGAAGCAGTCTTTGCGTTATCGTGTTCCTGACACCGATGTGATGCCTGGACTCCGTAGGGTTACTCTAAACCACAATCCCCTAATTGGAGATGGAGGTGTTATAGAGATAGTCAATGTTCTAAGGGACGATCTCTGGCTGAAAGGTAACAATGCCTCTGCTCCTATCTGGCCATTGTGTAATGAAAGATTCTAATCAGAAATATCTTCTGAAAGCTCTTGATTTGCAGAATGTGGGCTTAACAAATGTAGGTGGAGTGGAGATTGTAAATTTACTAAAAGCCAATAAAAGCTTGTCTGTTTTGGATGTTCACAACAATGTTCAACTTGATGAATCAATATATGAATCTGTTATGAACTTGCTGGCATCAAATAACTTGGGGAAGCCATCAGAGGTACAAAACTACATTTACCTGAGGTTAAATCTTGACTTCCTTTTTACCATTATTCCTTTGTTGTATTTATTCCTCAGTACCACTGGATAAGAGAAGACACACTGTATTTGCCACGAAAATCCTTGTATCAGAGTAGAGATCCTTCCATCGCTCAAAGACCAGTGAAATGCCATGATAGATCCAACTCAGATCTGCAGGTCCATGATGGTAAGGCTGTTCGTTTGACAAAAAGTAATATCATTCCAGCTACAGGATACACTCAGTTGCCAGTGACAAAGTAAGCTTACAAGATCTCTATTATTCTTACCCATCACTTCAAGTTGCATGTGGAATATCTTTCTCCCCTTCTTAACAGGACCTGTTCTGCTTCGGCTGTGCTTCCTAAAAGTAGTGTCAGATTACTGGATCATAGGAAAGCAACAAAAACCGTGATGTGAGTTTACATTTTTTTTGCAAAGATTAGTCTAGCAGTTTTCCTAACCGTTCACTTCTGTGTTAATTTCTTTCCAGGAAACACCAAATTTCTGCTAAAAAAACAAATACTGTTCCCTTTAATAGAATTAGCAATTGGGAACACATTAATGCGTCTGGAGATGGGAGCTTTGCTCATGAAAATGGGTAAGTAAACCTTCTATATACTGTGAAGCTACTACTTGTCGTTTTTAGTGTATATGAACTACTGAAACAGTAATGATACAAATCATAAAAAATAGGGTAACTAAACAGCAACACACAAACCAAGTCACAAATCCAGAATTCACCCGCAATAGTTCTACAGAATGGTATTTCTCTTTCGCTCGCAGAGCAAAGCTTCGAGAGCTTTCTTCAAAATTGGAAGAGGAAACATATAGGCGGCTTGAAGCAGAAAAGCAAAATGCTGATTTAGCATTACAGCTTCAAACAATAAACCAAATGCGTGAAGGTCAAATTTTAATGGATAAAAATGTTGTTAAGGAGATCACAGAAGCCTTTGCAGCTTTCAATTGCTTTGTTGCTATATTTGCTAAGAGAGGGTATGAATTTTGAAAGTTTTATTCTATGCAGCAAGCACCTTTATAAAATTAAAAAAAAATAAAAATATATTAAACACTGTTTAACTTAATCTTTTATAGTGTTCAATATAGTAATTTAAGATGTTTTTTATTTATTTATTTATCAAAGAGCTTTCTTTTAAGTCACTTAACTTAAACTTGTCCTTTCTTTTTACAGGCTGTCTTTGAGGATTGGAAACAGTTCTGACCAAATATCTGATATGCTTTCCCCCAATTCTTTTCCGGAGAGCATGCAGAGTGAATTTGAATCAGGTGTGGATGAAGAATCTGATGATGTGAAACAGTTTGCTCTTTCCCTTTCACCTAAAGGTAGCCAAGAATGGTATGTACAGTTAAAAACAACTGAGATTTTAGGTAGTAGGACATAATTTAATATTGTATTGTTACAAATTTTTTGATCAGGAAAGTAGATATAAATGAGCTGCCAGCAAGTGACAGTTCTGGTGAGACTTCATCTACAGAAATAGATGAGCAGTGCAGCAGTTCAAACCAGAAGGTACTTGGGCAAATATAATTGAATCAATACTAGCTCAATCAGGGATATTTGTTTGACAAAAACTGATTTTCCAGTGCAAAAAATTTGTGGAAATTGATAACTACTTGCAGACAGTAAGAAATGACATGGATTTAGTTGTACCAAGTGATCCCATTGATGAATCACCCCAAAGTCAACTGCAAAAAATTTTGAATGAGATATGTCAGATTGATTTCCCTAATTTTAATCTAAATAACATGCTCAAGACAGATCCTGAGTCATGTAACACATCCCATCAAAGTAGTATGTCTGTAAAATGTCAAGTGACAGACTCAGATATAATCATGCCATGCAGAGGTGAAAGTTATGTTGAAGATAAAAAAGAGAAAGGTTTTAGTTTCCGTGTTGGATCAAATGAATCTGTGTATATGATTGCTGAGCAAGCAGAGAAAAATGATGCTGATGATTCCTGGGTTACTGAATCCTGCCACAGTGATCTTTCACCGACTCCAACTTTAACAACACTAAATGCAAACTGATTTAAGACCTGCTGAAACATGTGACTTATGTCTTTCTGTGTGAAGACTCCTTTCGTTTAACATTCTACCTCCATAAAATTACAAGAAACCGTGTTTGTGACGAAGAAAAAATTTGGCAGATAGGTGTATGTTTTATTTGTGTTAATGTAGTTGTTTTTAATTGTCTGACCAAGAAAACATTAAGGGAACTAGCAATTAAATTATTAGAGCTTTGTTCTATTTATTTTATTAATAGGAGATGTATTTCCCACTGACATATGGACAGTTGATGATGGCAATCAATGAAAATTACACTGATATCTATTTATTTAGTTGTAATATTAAAAAAAAATTAAAAAAAATAAAAAAAATTCTATTGTCAACTCTTTGGTTACAAATCACATTTAAAAAAATATATTAAAAAAAAAACAATAATAAAAAAGATGCATTTTATTGAGTAGGTGGTGTGCTTCCAAAACCACAGACTTCGTCTAGAAATTTTGCAATAGTTAAAGTTTCACCAGGCGGGAAAGGTCTTATGTGAGTGAAATCCATACTTTGAATGAGCCTGCAGAGTGAGGCTGGAGTGCAACAGAAGACGTGGTTTTCCTTAAACAACTTATCAGCCAGTTCAGTTTGATGATTGTCCATCAATTCTTCATTAATCACCACTATCAATTTCTTGTTACGCTCTAGAACCTGGAAATTTAAAGCTCACTCAGATAAATTTGTTTACCAATAAAATCATACAGCACAAATAGCTTTGTTTGCATTCTTTGTGTACCTCTAGACATGTTCCAGCTCCAGCATGGCTTATGACAAGATCGGCGTCTTTAATGTCTTTTACAATTGAGTCTTTAAAGCGGTAACATTCCACTTTTACCCCTTCTCGTATTCCTGACTTGGGTTCAAATAATCCATCACCAAACTGGACTGTAAGAGAGGAATATCCTCTCCGAGCCAGTTCCTACAAAGCATATCAAGAAAAGAGGTGATGCATTTTTTTATTGAGATATAAAGGTAATCAGGTGAGGACACCATATGGGAATTGTGTACCTAGTCAACATGATAGGAGGTTACGTACATGACTTAAAAGAAAGAGCCTATTACGAAAATGGCAAAATTAAAGCGAAATAAGATCACTCTTCACCGAAATAATGAACCAACTCTTAAAAGTTAATAGGCGAAATGGAGAATCTGCTGTCTATTATCTGTTTACTGTGAATGGTGACAGGGCTGGCCTGCCTGTCAAATGTAGTCTAAATTTTGCAGTACAGAATTTACTTTTGGATTATAACAGCTAAAAGAGCCAAATCTAAAAATGAAAATGGCATAAGAATTTTCATCCCTTTTTGAATTGACAGAGTTGAAGTTGCATATCAGGGTACTAATTGGATACGGGCGGATGCATTTGTTTGTATTGTTATCAGTTTCGCAGTTCTAGCAGACAGCCTGCCCTGTGCAGGCTCCGTCAAGGGAGCAGTACATACAGAAATTTATGTGGTTTTAGTTCTTGAAATTGGGTAAATATTATTATTTTATGCTAGAGTACAATATTTACTTACCCGGAGAACATCGTCGTTCGTTAGAGTGCGAATGAAAAGGTCAAATTTTGTCGTTCCAACTGTGGCAAAGACGTGACCGCCTGACGTCGCCATTTTCAACGTGTGAATCAAGAGGAAGCTGTTCTTGGAAAACAAGAATGGTGGTGCAATGAGTTCTTGATGTTTGTGGCTTTAGTTGTGTATTATCAGGAAAAGTGGTGAGCATTTGTGTATACTCGGCAAAAAAAAGGCCTTGCTCTTTGAACTTTCACTCTCGTCATGGCCCAAGGACAGGCCCAGTAAAGTCTTTTTTTCTTCCACATTACGTTACTGTCTGCAGAGATTTAAAAAAAAAATGAGTATGTCATAATTTTATGTCATAAAAATTACTCTGATTTCTTGCTCTAATTTCAGAATATTTTTATTGTTGGGAGACATTAAAGCTTCCATAAAAATAAATTGACGTGACGTTCGTGACTAGGTGAAATCGTTCATTATGGAAAGTTTTTTCCTTATATACGTATTTCAGGGGTCTTTTGCGTGTTTATACTTTCGTTATTCCTGCTTCGTGTTCTAAGCTATGTTTTTGTTAACTTGAGTCAAAACCATTTATCCATTTTCATCCATTCGGGGATCGTGTCGCAATGTGGAGTACCAAACGTCATTTCTCTCTCTTTTTTTTTCAACAACATAACCTCAAAGTTTTGGAAACCGCCCAAGACCAACATTATCGATTTCAATCTCCTTCAAACCTAAAGTCTAGAGATTACGAGTCGAAATTTTTCTTATTTTTCCTCCTAATTGTTATTTTTAATATTTTCAAGTTTACTTTATTCATAAGAAAGCTTACTGTTACACTTTACCACTTAACTGAAAACTGATCGGTGTATCCTGCCTACTCTCTCTTCCCTTCTTCTGGCCATTGATGCAATCTACTTATTTGCTAGCCCTTTAATATAAGATCTTGTAATCAATTGCCAACTGTAGTTCTCCAGCCTATATCAAATCTGTGCACTGGAGAGCTCTGAAATATACTTGGCTATGTGTTATGTTGCAACTGTCAGTTTAACTTTTCTGTAGTATTTTATTTTTTAAGTATGTTTTTTTTGCATGTAAATTCTATGAAAGCTCTTCTTTTGCAGGTGTAGGAAGAAACATTTGAACATGTCATAAATCAAACTGTTAAATAATTCACAACCCCCAATGTGCCTAGAGAGCTCTTATCTACACCAATAGTAAGCCAAGCTTCTAATCATGGGTGAGAGTGTAGCCACTGTGGATACTGGAACTTCAGATCCATGGCAATCAACACCTGGCCAGTCCAAAGAAGGTGCATTGTTGGGTAGTCCAGCTGCACTTGTCGATATCTTTGACACAGCATTTACATCAAGTGTAGACCGAGACAATGAATGTGGTAGTGCTGGTATGATAACTGTTAAGTGTTTTATTTAACCTATCTGTTACTATGAAGTATGTTCAAGCTTGTAACTTTTACAGGGGAAATGGAGTGTGAACCATTGTTTGCAGAAAGTGATATAGAAGATGAAAATGAAGTGGTAGAAATGGAACAAGAAACATTTATTAGTGAACAAACATCATATATTTCACCTCCTTACACATTGACACTTGATACATGGCAGTATCAACAGTCATCCCAACAAGCCGCAGAAATTGGAGGGCCAAGTACAAGCACTGCTGTTCCCTGTGAAAATCAAGGAGTCACTGACAACAATGTTCTTGACGATAGTAATGAGGGTGATTCAAATGACTCTGCCAGAATACCTGTGTCTCCGCCTCTATCCAATAGTGGAGTGGTTACACTTGCAGACCCTAGGCTACAAGATCCAAGGACAGATCCAACACTGAGGAGGTGGGTCCTAATATATGCGTCTTGTAAATATTTCATTGCAATGTCTTAGATAATCTACCATACAGATAACGCTCTTGCTTCACTTATGTAGTTGTAATATGTGTGGCTTTGGATCTACTTTTCTCCTAAGTGTGGCGTTGGTGTAATGTGCCCCACTCATTGTAATCTTTCTATTCTTCTCAGATATAATCCTCTGGAGAGCTCCAGCAGTCAAAATCATTTGGAAACCGAAGGAAACATATGGGGCTCAGAACCGTGCTCATATTACACATCAATAATGCCCTCTCAAAACTGTGTCCCTGTATGTTGATTGAAATAACTTTATCTATTAATTTTGTCAGTACATTGTTTATTACTGGATTGCCTTTCTGTCATAATTCAGAAGACCAAGGAAACCAATGCTTCAGACTGTGCATCAAGCTCTCAAAGTGATTCCACTGATGCGGCTAGACGTAAAAGAGCTCTCCGCGAAGCTGACAGACCTGTAGCAAAAGCAAACAAAATGAGGCAACGTCTGCGACACAGCACATTAGAGAGTTAGTTTTAATTTTCCATACATTTTTTTTTCGTGGATTTTTAAGATCTTATTTGTTTTTCATTGTGTTACTATTGTTCTTTTGTTTATGGCAGGTTCTACAGAAGAACACCGTGCCCCTTCATCGGCTCAGTCATCACCCTCGTGTAGTTACCAGCATGTTATTGTTGATGGAAGATCAGCAAGTAGAGTTCCCAATATACCAGTTGTTAAATTGTCAAGCCCTCCACATTCTAGTTCAAATTTTCAAAGCAACCAAAGTAATCGCAAACGACCACCACCAGGGTCAAGAAGTAGAAGGGTTTATGGTGTTTCTGGTCACTGGTCACCATCACAAGCTAAAACTGAAACTCAAGATGAAAGTTTGCAAGATGTGGAACCACTGCAACCTCTTGTAACACCCCTACCATCTCCAACCTGCCCCAAATCTCCTGAAGAGCAAGAACTTGTGCACCAGAAACAGCAGCAGCAAGTCAGAGATGAACATTCATATCCTGAGCAGAATATTGAAACAGAAACTATTGATGATGATGATTCATTAATAGTGGAAGATGAAATTTCATGTATCTTGGAGAGACCTGTCAGTCAACCAGGTGAATATCTTCCTGATCCTTTACTTATTCAGCTCACACAACATTTAATGTGAACTTAAAATTTAACATGAACATGAATATAGTCAGGTAGCCTAAAATTGTTTTGTTTCCAGGTCCATCAAGAGCAAATGACACTAATAATACGGAAAAGAATCTACAAGGTACTGATGAAGCTGATGGAGGTAGGTATATTCTCCCTAGGCATTTGTTCCCTTTTTATATCTAAAATTCTAATAATTGCTGTCTTACCTATTCAGCAAGGGAAATAAGTGAAGGTCGGAAAAGTGTTATAGTAGGAGATACTGAGAATGAAAGTGAAGATGATCTGGTTGAAATTCCTGTGACAGGAGAAAGTAGTGTGCCAAGTGGAAATAAAGAAGAATCATCGCGGTCTGACTCCTTCCGTCGAGTATATGATTTATCAGATGCTCCATCTGCTCCTGATCTTCAGCTTGACTGGCTCTCAAGTAGTGATTCAGAAGAGAGTGATGTTGGAGTAGAGGTGGTCTATATGTATAAGAATCAACAATCAAAACCCCAGGAGCAGGCTGGTCCGAGCACTTCTGCACTACTTTCAAGCAATCAGAGCAACCCGGTCGCTGTTGTTGACCTTACACAAGAGGAGACTGATGATGAGTCCCATTCCAGGCCAGAACCACATAGGAATGAAAATAGTAATTCTGGTGCTAGAACTGAGGTAGCACGTACAAGTCCAGCAAATTCTGTCAAAATGGAAGTGGCTCCTAGCACTTCAAGAAATCAAACTGAGGAAAGGAGGCGTGAAATGGGCTCAAGTAGTCCAGGACCATCTCGCCCTCCTCCACCAGCTTCACCATCACCCTCCCCTCCTCCTTTTGCAACTCTTGTTAGTCCCTCAGCAACACCCTCTCCTCCTCCTTTCTCAACTCTTAGAGTTCCTACTGTTAGCCCTCATGTCCCATTAATTAATTATCCTCTCCCTCCACCTCTTGCGCACTCATCGCAGTTCTATCAAAGAATGCCGGCTTGCCGTTTCCACACCACCTGCTCTACATCTGACGCAAGTGTAAGTTTTTTCCCCCTAGGTTTGGAAATTTGGAGGGTATATTGTTTTTCTAATCTTACCTTATATACCTTATATTAATAGTTGCCAACAAGCTCTGCGCGACCATCTAGTACTGAATCTCCACAATACATTACGCCACATTTCCGTTCTTGCTCCAATGTGCCAACACATCCTCCGCCACATCCTCCTCCACCAGGGCTTAACTGGCATCAACAACATAGAGTCCCTTGCACTCGAACTTTGGTGTTTAGTAAGTACCAAATGACTGTCTACTTTTTAAAGTCATAGCTTTTTATTGCTTCACAATTACTAACTCTCTTTGTTGTCACTTCTTAGGACCTCAAGGCATGGTAATTCCCTTACCAAACCTGATTCGAGGTGGTGGCACTTATTGCCGTCCCATGCGTCCGCTTCATCCTACAGGTAGACTTCATCCTGTTCATGAAAGAATATGGCAAGTCCAACAACGAGTACAGGAGTTGCAACGGAGGCATATGACTTGGTAAGTCCTGGCAACTTTACCGAAACATAGGATAAAGCAGTGTTGTGAGAACATATTGAATTGTGATATGAACTTTCTCTACAGTTCGAGAGACCCACCTCCACCACCTCCAGCTCCTCAGGGGGATGTGTCGTGGTCCCCGTGGCGAGTGCCAGTGGTACCTCATCATCCAGTGCATTATCATCACCATCATCCCCATCCGGCTCCGTCACAACCTCCACCTTCACAGCAACACACATTACCCCCTTGTCCCATGCCCCCCCATGCTCACTCCCATTCTCATGCACCTTCACATGCCCACTCTCATCCCCCACCCAGTCACACAAATTCTGACTCTCACTCCCATCCACATGCCCATCAACAGCCACCTTTACCAGCTCCACAGCAACCTACCGTCTTTAGTCGACCAGAAGTAGGTCCTGCTGGTGTAGCAGGAACAGCTACTATACTCTCTCCCCCTGTTCTGGTAAGATATAAAAACATTATTGTGCTGTAATAATTTGGTCTGGTTTTCTCCCAGGCAGGCGCTTTATCATTACATAAACTTTTTTTTCCTGCCTTAGGTTACCCCTGTCACACCATTACAGTCTGTTGAAACAGAAATGATGGCAACTACAACAATTGTCCATCCACCAGGAACATCAATGGTACCTGATATCCAAGCAGAAATTGTTGTTTCAAGCACTCCTCCTACTGTGAATGTGTAAGTTTCCATAAACAATCAGTCTGCTTTAATCAATATTCGAGGCTTTTGACTTAACTTCCCATTGCTCTACAGAGATGGAAACCACCAGCATGTACATCATCATTTATACTACCACCCTCAACCCACCGTTCGTAGACTGCATCAAATACAAATAAGCATTGCGGGTCCTGGCCCAGGCCCTGTTGTAAGTGTAATTTACCAGCTTAGAAATTCTCTTTCTATTCTGTCCTATCTGGTTTTGATTAAACATTCCATTTTTTAAAATAGCAGATACCAGCTGTGATAGCAGCAGAAGGCAATCAAACTCAAGCTGCTCCGCTCCTGCTGCCAACGGAACTAATTCCCTTCCCATATCTTGCAAGACATATGACTGCCAGATTAGAGGACTACATGCGAATAGTAGAACAGCGTCGATTAGCTCAGATGAACAGGGGTGCAACACAAGATACTATTGAGCGCTGTACTTTTCCGCATAAATACAAACAGGTAATTTAAGTAGTATGCCGTTTAAATTTCTATCTTTTCTATCTATTATGCCAAGTAATGAAACTAATGATAGTGGATCTACCCTCTCATATCAATTGTAAATTTTTTGCTCACAGAGGAAAAGGCCACCAGGAGATCATGATGAAGATGTTGAAAAATGCACTATATGCCTGTCTGAATTTGAAAATAATGATGATGTGAGGTAAGATTTAAAAAGGCAAAATTGTGTAAAACTCCATTATTGCTAATTTCTAAAAAGCTTATACATAATAATCATTTTTTATTTTTATTTTTTTTAATTACTTTACAGGCGACTTCCTTGCATGCATTTATTTCATATTGACTGTGTGGACCAATGGCTATCAACAAACAAACGATGCCCCATCTGCAGGGTAGACATTGAAACTCAAACTAACAAAGATACTACTTCTACCTCAGCATCAACATCACCAGTGTAACAATTGTGCTCTATTCCAATACAAGGCTTATCAAGTCTTCTTTTTCTTGCCATTTGAAACTGTGAGGGTTACTATATTCAACATCTCTTAGGGTGCCAAGATTCAATCGTAACATAATTTATTTGAAATTTTTATCCATGTATTTCATTTCCTTTTTAATACTTCGGAACATTCCGTTATTGTGACCTATCTCTTATTCTCCATATAGTTTGCATTTGGCATCTCTCATTAGTTGACTTCTAGAGGTGAATTTATATTCTATCTGACAACTTAATCTGTAGAATTCTTAACATTTTATCAACTATGTAAGATTTTTTTTTCTTTACTTTTACAAATATTTTAAACAACAATGCCTTAATTTTATGATCACAGGTAAATGTTTCAATTTCTTTCTCCAAGACATATTGGTTTAAAAAGCTGTGCGGTTTGGATTTGGATATACTCTATCAATTAATTGATCTTTGTAGATGTAATGGATGATCTGTGCACTAGTGTTCGGACTTTAGGGCGCCTCCGACTGGCTGAGGCTGCTGACGGTCCAGCCACCGCCGGCTGGGCGTAGTGCCGTCTCACTCTCACCCCTCTGGTAGCGCATAGTGCTATCGCTCTCGCCCGTTCTCATCTGCTCGCCGGCTGAACGATCAGACGCTTCAGCCAGCCGTGTTCTCCTAAAAGTCCAACCTCTGCTGTGTATTCTTTCAAGTGTTTTTTCTTGTGTCTTGGAAATCAGAACGATTGTTTTAGGACTTAAACAGGACCACATAATCCTCTGCAAATAATTTTTTTAATCATTGTTTCAGCTTTTGTTGTTGATTGAGAAAGCCTAAGCGTGCATTGCAATGGTGCAACATTTCACCTAATGTTCACCTTGTTCATGATATTTTAATCTGACAGTAACTTTGAAAGGAGTTTTATTATTCTAACATTTCAAACCATGCTTATTTTATTTTATGACAATAAAATGATTAAATATATAGAAGTTTTGTGTCTGCATTACTAGTGGGCAGCACAATGGATTAATTGTCCAGGTCTACTTTTAGACCTAAAAAAAAGAGTTCTAATTTTATTTTTTCTTAATGTGGAAGACTGATGCCCCTTGGTGGGGATGATTCTGCCCATTAGCTTGTGTTGTTTCTCTGCTCTGTAGACAAAAAATTGTGTATTGGGAAATGCATGTTTTTGAATGTTGGTTTTGTGATTCAAGTATTACACTTTGTGATTGTAAATACTGTGCATGTTTATGATGCACTCCTTATTTAGCTATTTGTTGTCTTATTGCTATTTTATTATTATTATTATTATTATTATTATTACTGCTATTATTATTTGTTTTTATAGGTATAGTTATAATACCTGTCTATTAGGTAGTATCTGAAATGAGTTTTGCCAGAAATATCTTTATTGTCATGTTTGCCTCAAGTTGTCGTATGACACGTTTATTTCAATATTGTCGACCAATATTTAGTACCTCACCTCTGAAAGTAACTTGTTTTGTTTTTGTGTAGTCTTAACACTGTGTTGTGAGCTTATTTAGATTTGATTGTTAAAATTAAGAGTGAGAACATGTGCTCTTTTTATTTGTGTGATTGTTGTGTTGGGAGTTAGATTGTGACTGAGACTATCATTTTTCTGTTCTTTCTTTTCCTTTATCAGTGAGGTAGGTAAATGCCTGATGTCGGGATTACAATTACTGCTGATTTTAATTTTCCAATTCCTTGTAGTTTTGTTGATATTATGGTGTAAAATAGTAAATGGAAATGGACCAAGCCTTACCATGTATCATTGACAGTAAATCAGTATAGCTCATATTAAATTGGTCTAGACATTTACCCTCACATTTCAGTGTCCACCCTGTATGTTGCCTACCTCACTTTTGTATTTACTGTATTTGGTTTGGTTTTACCAGAGAATTGCTCAAAATATTCTGTGGTATGAATTTACCTACGTTTTACTACATATAATTTTATATGGTACTGTTTTAGCCATAATCCATACAAAATTTTTCTTTTTATTCTCTTTGCTTTATTTTGATGGATATGCATTCATTCAGTGCTTGCAACCTATGCAACCTTCCTTGTGTCCAGCTCTCTGAAATCATTAAACAAATTGTAAGCAGTTTGAAAGTATAGGTATCAGCAATGTGTGTTAAATCAGCTTTGATATTGTATAGAACTTTCTATCTTCTGCACCTTTTCTGTCTTTACATATATATTTTTTCCTTACCATTTTATTTTCTGTATTGTATTTAACTTTCCGCTTTGGTGACTTCAGACTTTTAATGTTCAGTCCTATGGGAGAAAGAAAAACAATGTGGTGGCTTTCTTGATTGTTGTCTTAAGTTAAACTCATTTATTCATTTTTACCAAAGATATAAGTTTTGTCTTAAAAATTGAAGGTAATTGATCTTCAGTTGCTCCACTAACTTCCATTAAAAATGTCATATTTTTGCACATTATGCATAACTATTTTAACTATAGTGTCATTTTTCTAACTGTACATATAAAACTACATAATGCCAATCTGAGTATCTACTCCCTAAGTCATAGGCGTTTTCTCAAACAGTGTCTACACTTGCAGTGAACATTAACTTAGGCATAATTTAATCAATGAAGTGTTGTTGTCTGATGTGTTAGCATTTTCCCTTGCCAATGGTTAAGCCTCCGTAATTTGAATATTTTTCAACAGTCAATTATCATTGTGAAAAGTGGAACCAGTTAACGGAGGCAGTGCTTCCAATTGTTTAGAATCTCAGCCTTGAGTTACTGCTCCATATTTACAATTTGTGAAAGCCCTAATGTCTTTTATAAACCCAGATTAATAAAATTTTGGTGCCTAGCACCCAACAGAGATTGTGAAATCATTTTATGGCATTTGTTTCTTTTTTCTGAATGTAATGTGTAATTGTCGCCTTGCACACTGGCCTTTTTACTTACTGCAGGCCTTGCCCATGTAGCATTTACTCATTACTTTCTTTTCAATCCAATGATCAAAATAATTCCCCTTCTAAAATCATTGTAATTATTAGATGCAGTGGTTATCACTTGTGGTTTCTTTTAGGTGGCTATGTTATGACTGACTAGACTGAATGAATATAATCTTTTTTGTTCTTTACTTATTGAATTTATAGGAGTTGTATTTATTCTGTTGTACCTCATGGCAAAGTGTTTACATTATTTGTGATCTTAATGTTTGTGTTAGTTTGAAATTAATTGATTTTTGCTTTTTATACCTTAGGTTCTGAGTGGTAACAGTAAATTATTAAGGTGCAGTTCTACACATACTTTTTAAGAGCAGACAGCATGTGAAAAGTTACCGTTTTCAGTACTCAAAATAATGAAATGCCAAAAATCATTAGTATGGTTAAAGTTGTCATATCCTTGTAGCACAGCACAGGTTTGGCATCTTCGCTTTACTCCAGCCAAGTGAAATAGTCAGTTTTATTGTACTTGACATACTACAAACTCTATCTACACATGATTTAGTTTGCTGATTTAACTAGGTTTTTAAAAAGTCTTCTAAAGACCATGTTCTTTAATTCAACAATTTATCATTTTCACAGGAAATAGTCATCTAACTGTAGACAAATACGGTGAGACCCCTCTGGATCATTTGGTGAGGCTGATCATTACTTTTATCATGAAATATTCTGTCAATTACAAATGAATTTTCTTTCTTTGGTGTGTAATATTTAGTTTCCCTGCTCAATTTTTTTTTTTCCCCTCTCAACCAAACTAGTCTTCAGTGAATCTTTTGCAGCCACTTCACTGAGACTGAGATGAGCATTTAATTACTGGCCCTATAACACACTATATGAAGAAAATTATTTTTTCAAATTAATGGAATGTGTAATTGTTTGAAGTAATAAGCAGATGGTTAACCAGATGCCACACATACTTGTAGGCTCATATTCTTTTTAACCAAGGAAGATTATTATAAAATTAAAAATTCCAAGGTCATTGCAAATCAAAGTAGGTGTGTGAATTTGCTTACTACCATTCCTACTCCTAGGGCAGTGACTGTCTATACTCGTATTTCTCACAGTTCAACATTAAACATGGCATCAATCATGCCATTCTTAATATTCACAAAACTGACATTTCTTTTGATTCCTGTTAACTCCTCTTTGCCAGTTGAACTTTCCATCCATCTGACAGTTAAAATTTTATTTATTTTAAGCATATTGTGCTTTTAAACATGATTTTGTGTAATGTTTCAATTATAAAAGATGATAGTGAACAGCATAAGTGTGCTTTATTGAAATTTCTCTACCTGAACAACTGTGTCAACATTTTTATGAAATTCAATTGCCTACACTGCATAATTTTCCGTTATGATAATATAACAATGACAAAGATAAAGCTGGAAAATTGATGTCTATGGGCAGTACAAAGGTTGCCACCGATAAGAGGTAGTTCAAAGAGTTAATTCACAGGACCAAAATATTGATCATACCCTCATTCAAGAACCTGCTCACAATTATTTTTTAAGAAAATAATTAAATTTTAAAATACTAAGTAATTAAGAACTTATGCAGCCTTATAGGTATGATAAAATACACCACCTAGAAGGGCAGCAATAGTAAATCCCTGCGCTCCCACTCGAGCACGCATCATTAGCTGTTGTTTCCTGTGATCACCATAATAGAAATTCTTGAGACCTACTACTAAAGCTGCTACTGTTGACAAGCATCCTGGAAAAGGCAAATCATAAAATCATTTTCACATAACACTAGGGAATAGCAAATGTACAGAAGATTCAAGGGCACAATGCTTTTGTAGCAGATAGGACTGTTCAAAATATTGCTGAAACCATCGTAACTCGGAAAAGGGTATAAATGCAGCATAAAAATGACAGCAATGTGTTGTCAAAATATTGGGTTAGTTATTAGTAATGAGGTTAGACTCCACTCACCAATAGGCACAAACGGATTTGACATGAGTACACGAGCTATCCTATTTCCTCCACTTTCAGCAAGTTGTGAATTTTCTATCTTAGCTTGTATTTTCACCCACTCGTACTCGTCATCAACTTCGTTGGCTTGATTCTGAGAAGACATAGTAGTGTTTTTTTACTTTACGCTACTGTGCGTGCGCCCAGCCACCAGCCAGCTATCGTCTGCTTTCGCGAGGAATTTTCCTTTCAAGGTGCAGGGTGCTAGACTTGCTACAGATTGGAAATGGAATAAACGCTAAGTAAAATGATTATCTTTGCCAGAAAAAATGTATGTAGAGGATAGAAAAGCTGAGATAATTGTTATGGGCGATGGGCGCAGTGAAATGGAACAAGCACATCTCGTGTTTATTGCCAATGTTCTGCACAGATGTTGGCAATGCTGAAACCGCGCTGATTTCAAAACGTGAGGGCTCAATAATTTTGTAAACATGGGCAATTTATTATAACATAAAGATAGAAGCCACAAAATAAATATGAAAATCACAGCAAATTATAATACAATTTAATGACTAAACTAGAAAGAATTGTGTGCCCTCGCACTTTTTGGTAATAACATGATTTACTGATGGTGATACCAGCAAACAATATGCTCCTTATTGAACTCCTGAAAAAAAAAAAAAAAAAAAAAAAAAAAACACAAATAAGATGTGAGACAAAAAAATTGTGACATGGAAATAAAAGCACACAGCAATCAATTTTACCTTCAATTACATTCAAATACTTTGCATATCCAGATTTCTTGAAATACATAGGGAAGATTTTTTTAAAGAGTAATGTGATTGGCTGCATTCACATGAAGGATGGCATACTTTCAATGAAGATATTTACTTACAGGAGTTTTCTTCTCTGTAAAGATTCACAGAAATAATTTAATTAGAAAATTATTATGCAATGATTATAATATAATTACACAAAAACTCATAGGAACTTCAGCATACCTTGATTTCTGAGGCAGAAGCCATTTCCTCTGCACTTTTCATAGCCGCACTCATAGGTGTAATCTTTTTCAACCTGGTTGAGGAGTTTTCAGACATAACTTTCTCCATTGGCTTAGAGCTGACAGGGACGAGAGAATTATCTACAGTTGACTTTGAAACATTGTGAAATTTTTTGAAGGACATAGGAACAGGAACCAATTTTTTTTCAAACTGGAAGTTATAAAAGACGGGCTTATTGGGCTTTGGACGTATGGTTTTGTCCTCTTTGGAAGTTATGGAAGATTTGGGGGTTTTCACACTTTGCTTACAATGAGAGCTGGGAACGATTTCACATATCTCTGCTGCACCTAAATCTGTACAGTTTGATAATACTTCTAACAAATCTGTGTTGTTTTCAGGCAGATGTGATTCTTGTGTATTCTGAGAAACAGGAGAAGAGATTTTCACAACAATTAATTTTTTCTCTTCAATATTGGCACTGCTTTTCAGGCGCAATTCTTCATCTGTTTGCCCAGTTGATGCACATTTTATGACCACTACTTTCTGTGAAGACTTGGTATCCTCTGTTTCCTGTTTTTCAAAATAATTCTTCACGACATTGAATAAAGATTTGCCAACAGCCTTCTGTAAAGGAGGTTTTTTATCTTGAGGTGTAGAAGACGAAAGTGAATGGGCAGGTAGGTCAGGAACCAAATCCCTCAAATCAGGATCCAAAACTTGTGCTGGTTGCACAGTTTCGCAATACAAGCATGGAAATGGTCCTGTGCTCTAAAAAGAGAATAAAAAAAATTAGTCAATTTTTGAATTTGTGGGCAACAAATAAGCAGCGTACTCTCACTTAATTCTTCCAATACAAAATAGGGTACATTTAACAAAACTTCAGTTTGTTGGCATTGCCTAGAAATGGTATAGATGTATATTGACAGTACCTGACAATAAATAGCTGTGGAATTTGGTGGAAGATTTGGACAGCGCTGGGAGTTGTTGGAAGGTGTAGTCTTTTTCTCAAAGGCTGCCCAATACTTTTTGTAATGATCCATTGCTCTCCAAGAGGCCATTGCCTCCTCTGAGAGAGGAGTATGTCCTTCATGAAACCATGTAGGAACAGTTTCATTAGATATTCTCTTTCTTATTTTGGTACCACTCAGTGTCGTAAAGTGCAATTCACAAATATAGAGGATTCGTCGAAGTGATTCAATAGGAATATCTAGAAGATCAATTCGTCCAGTACATTGCACCCATTTTTCAAACCTAATCATAAAATAATTTCAACATGGAATAAAACTAAATAGATGAAAATGCTAAAGAACCGTGGATATATTTAAAAACTAATCCACTTAAAATGAATGACAAGAAAGGGTTGGAACTCTTACTTACACCTCCCGTTTTTTGGGTATATGAAACGTAGAAATGGTTCTCCTTTCCGGATCGGTTCTATCAAACTTCTCAAACTTGCAGCCAAGTACGAAACATCTGGACTTGGAACCAATACTTTTAGGAGTAATAAAGTTCTTTCTCATCATCTTTCAGCTACAGATCACAACCACGAAGTTCGGAGTGTTCGGGTTCTTTGACGACAACATTAGAGTTCAGACAAATTTCTCACACACAATCGCAAGACTATGAGAACATTTCCTTGCAGAAAACAAAAAGAAAAAGGGCCATAAGAGTAAGAGTGCGGCCGTGTAGTGGGCGGCAACAGGCACCCACAAACAAGTAAGTGAATATTTTTGTAGATCGTGTCGTATTTGTCGATCTTGTGGGAACGTATATGCTTCAAGTTTCAATATGCAAGTTTTCAATTCAAACTTTTTTCTTTCTTGACAACGGCTACTATCAGTACAATCTCAATACATCCTCATGCGTCAGTAAGGGTTAAGTAGTTAAATCGTCGTCCATGTCCAGTGAACAAAATTTATTTTGCGAGTACCTGTTGACATAGTGATTTTTTATTTGATTTAAACCACTGTTTATATTCTGTAATTTTATGAGAACGGTGACCGTTATATTTTATGGTGATTGGGATACTATATTAAACTGCCAATACAACATTTGATATGTGGTTTCTGTTTTTGTTTGTACAACAGGCAGTCATGTCCCAGAATGGTAACTCTCATATCTCGAATGTTGATGAGGAAACAGAGCTTCTCTCACAAGACTTAGGTATTGTATATACTGGTCGGAGCTGTTCTGGCTTAGATGGAAGCAAAGTTTTCTCAGAAGATAAAGCTCAACTGCATGAGAATGAGGAAAGACAAGAAATCTCCCAAATTGAAGACGTGATCCTCACAGGTCAAACCTCTTCTCAAAGTGACATTAGTATAGCAGTATCACAAGATGTAGAGTCTGAAAACACCGAGCCAGTTTCCCAAGATATGAATGTCATTTATACTGGTCAAAGTTGTTCTTCACAAGATGATGAAAATTCTACTCAACAGAAAAGAATTGAAGAACCTTTTGACCCGGATGCTACTTATGTGGATGAAAGTCTACTCTTATCCAAGAATGTCATCAAGGCTGTTCAACTGAGCTCTAATGACGGACACACTTCAAGCAGAATTGATAAAAATGTAGAGTTAGAAAAACAATATCTTGCCAGCAGCTCCTCTGAAGAGTTGACACAACCATTACAAGAGCCAGAATCAAACCTTAGCAGCAACAGTTGCCTTGATTTTACTCAACCAGTGTCACAAGATAGTACTTTATCTCCTACTACTATCCCTGAAGCAGTGTAAGTGAATTGTCTGGAGTATCAATTAAAGTTACTGAAACTTATTCTCAGTGAGATCCTATTTTACAGAGGGCAGAAGGATACATCTTCTTCTCACAGCCGCACAGAAACTACAGAAATATGCCAGGGGCCTATTCATGATGATAGATCAAGTCTTGCCACATTCAGCTCTAGTAGTTCAAGGTAAAAATCATGCCACCATCTTCTGGTTTTTGATTCATTTATTTTAAATAAATTTCTTGCTTTGTACTATTTTTTGAAGTGTCGTTTCTTTTGTATTATAGCCAAATTATTTCAAGCAGCTCCAGTAGTAAACGGCCCAGTATGTATCCTCTAGACATCTGTTATTTCTTGCTAGATTGTTTTTGGATTAATTTTCTTCATTTGATGTAGCCGATTCAGATGACACTGATGATATGGCTTGTTCGCAAGATATGTTTGCCAGTCAAGGTGTTTCACAAACTTCACAAAGAAGTGTCTTGACAACTTCACAATTCATGCCAACCCTTCAGCTTTCTGCAGACATTCCAACTTCCCAAGGATATGAAGGTTTTGTGCCAGATCGGTAAGATTAGTCTAGTTTATCACTAATTTGAAATTTCTTACAGACAGACTTATCTAAATTTCTTTCTTATTTTTTTTAGTTTACCCTTTAATTCTCCTACTTGTCAAACAACTTCAACACCACTAAGCAAAGTAAACAAACTGCAAGCAAACAATTTAAGTGGTGATGTGATTGCACTTTCTGATGAAGATGTCCAAAAAGTCAATGAAAAAAGGAAGCACTCAGATTCAAGTGATGATAGTAGATCAGTTGACAATAAGTTTAAAAGGCCATGTGTTGACAACAGACAAAGTGTTGTGTTTGTTCAAGAAATTGGTTCGCCGCAAAGACAAATGTCCTCAAGCTCTCTGGTAATGTACAATGCAACAGTATGTTGCATTTATTTTATTGCTTTTAGGGTGGGGCTTGTTAGCCCTGAAAAGCTCCTTTTCATCTTTTCTGGGTTTTGTAGATCTAAACTGACCCAAATTTCTGTCCTTAGGATCTGTCTTATGGGTCTCAAGGCTTCAATTTGTACATGTCTCAAGTAGATACTGATGAAACAGGAAGTCAGAACACAATCAGTCCAAGTTCCTCATCAATTCCTCTAAAACCACAGACAGACTTTCCAGCTACTGATGCTTCTGATATCAATAATTCTAAAACAAGTCACAATATTAGTATTGTTAATTTAGATGACATGGATGATGAAGTGCAGGTTTGGTTTTATGTTACAATTTTTTTAAATTTTTTTTTATGTGCTCCATTATTTCTATTTCTGTAATTTCAGACCTTGTAATGAATGTTCATGTCCATTTACAGTTGGTATCATCTCCTGTAACAAAATCAAACTCAGTTGGTGAAATACAAATAATGGATTCAAGTGAAACACATCAAGTTTTGAGTACTTCAGGAGATATTCAAGTTCTAACTCCTGTTAAGAAGATAAATCTGTCAGGTTTGACGCAAACAACTGCAGAAATATCTGAAATCTCTCATATTAACAATCAAAAAAGCAACCAGAGTTCTTCTTGTAGTAAAACTGTAAGTTTTTTATTAATATTACTATTTATTTATAATTATTATATCTATCAATTTTTCGGGCATTTATGTCTTCTGTCTGCATTCAGCCTGTTTATGTAACTCTGGCTACTGAATCCCCGGATAAGGGTTCACATGATGGAAAGAAAAATGCATTTTCAACTGAAAGTAACATTCAAGAGTTTAGCAACAAAATTGTTATGACCTTTACCTGCACCTACAGTGTGTCATGCCACACAACTATTGACATGACCAAGAAAGAAACTCTGTCGAACTCGATTTCCTCTGTATGTTTGCTCTGTATTTCAATTATTCCTTAAACAATTCCTATTTGTTCTCACTGAAGCTCTAAACTTTTGATTTCCTCTTACTAGTTTGATGTAATAGAAAGTAAAACTGTAGAAAAGCGTGATTCTTCTCCAAGTGCTGTCGAGGAGTCTTCCCCAGGAAGAGGAGGTGGTTCACCCGGGAGTGTTGCAAGTGGCCCTGGTCCCTTTCGTTTGCAGCCATCTCATGCAGCTCGATTTTCAATGATTTCAACAACATCAAGCAGTTCTGCTGGCAGCTATAATTACTATCGAGGTATGTTCAAAATGTGCTGTTATAATAATATTTTACTTTTCAAATACCTTTTTCCTCAAGTTCAAATATGTAAAAATTCTGTACAGCGCCTGCTCGTCGAGGACGCGCGGCAGTCCCTCAGTGGAAAAGCAGTGAAGCTTCTCCTAAAGGACCAATTCCATGGCAAGATCTGTTGCAGCAGTGCCAAGACGAGCTTGCTTATTCTGGTGCTCCAATTCTTGAAAAGTGGGGAGCTTCACCTATTATTAACTCTAGTTCAGATGAGGGCAAGGCAGTTCATGAAGAAATAGGACTTGAGACAGTTCCTGAGGTGTGTTTTTCGGAACAGTATTGCCTTTTTGAATACATAAGATTTGTTCTTTTACCTGTTAGTGTAACTGTAATGGTTTACAGGATGATGGAGAAGAGGTATTAGGTGTTCCTGCTGGAAGTACACTGAAAATGCTTTCAAGTTCAAAACGACCCCTTAGAAACGGCTCAAGCTCTACTGCAGTGCAGAAGGACCCAGAAAATGTACATGCAGTGAAAAGGGTATAAAAAATATTTTGTCATTACTGTTACACCATACTGAAAAGTTACTTTTGTCTTTTCTAGGAAACTGTAATAAAAACCGAATGTGAAACTCCCACATCAAAGCGAAAAAGAGGAAGACCTCCAAAGTCTGCCACACCCTCCCGTACACCAAGTGCTTCTACTAAGAGAGGTGCTACTCCCAAAACAAAGGAGCGGGATGAAAAATCCAGTATTCCTGAGGATTCTTCCTCAGGATCGTGTTATTTCAGCCCTGGTAAACTAAATTACATTCAATATCATTACATTTTGATGAATGTAAAAAAATCTTTTTCAAAAAAGTAACAATTATATTTTGTTGCAGGAACTTTCGTGTTTGCCCTCTGGAAAGGGTCTTTTTACCCAGGTCATATTGAAGGTGTAGCAAGAGCAAACCATTGGAATGTTTCTTTTCTTGATGGTGTAAAAAGTGTTGTGAACAAAAGTGATATTATGATTATTAATACGTTTGAAATAGATCAGTCTGTTCTTGTAAAAGACAAAACTGGTCTTTATCATCATGGTAAAATATCTAATGTTACTCCGTAAGTATGCATAATATTCTGAGTTCCCCCTGACCATTTGTATGTTCAAATTATTAGGCCATCCTCAAATAAATTTGGAGAAGTGTCATGTTTTAGTATTCAAACTGCAACAATGTACTATTTTTCTTAGGCTTAAAGGAGGCGAAGACCTCTTTACTGTTGATCTTTCATCACCATCTGACAGTCTGGACAGTATGACTGTCCCAATTTCTGATTTAGCCCTGAACGAAAACCAAGCTAAGTTGTGGGTTAATGCAAGACCATCCTCAGCAGAATCCTCATTGTCACCCTCAAAACAAATGTCTACTTCTAAGATGAGCAGCAGTGAACATGGTTTGTATTGGACTGGATTGTTTCTGAATGCTAGCAGGTGAAGGAAAAGAGCTCTTAATTTACTTTTATCGCTCCTTAGAAATTCTGAAGAACTTGGATATATTACATGATCTGCCAGGCAGGCGGGCTCGCACTCCAAAAAGCAGTCATTCAACAATTAGTAGCCCTGGAAGACCTGGGCCTTCAAACACATCACGCAGATTGATTGCAGACAGGTAAAGATTTTCATTTGGTTCAATGCTCTCTCCTCTCTCCTCTTTTGCTCTTTTACTTTTTCTTATAGTATGTTCCATGACTTTCTTTTATTTATTTTCAGTAGTTATGGGTCTTCCACTGCTGAAGATGAGCCTTTAGCTACTCTTCTTGCCAAAGAAAAAGTGGGACCTCACACTCAAGTAGTTGGTGTTGAACCAGAACAAGTAGGGTTTGCCAGTGCTGACCCACTTGCTAGAAAAGGCAAAGGAGTGAAAAAAAATTCGTCGAAAAAGCCTCTGCCTGATCTTGGTAAGCATCATTTACTGTGATCATAGGTTGCTACTTGTTTAAATTTTGTCCTATTTAAATTTATTGACTTATAAATCCCTTTTAGATAATGATGAAATAGTTCAACAACTGGGACCCATCCCGCCTGATGGTAGCAAAATATTTGCGGGATTCACATTTCTTTTAACTAAAACTGACGTGAAGCCCAAAGACAGAAGGGAACCCGTCACTGACTCAGAAGTGACAACTACTGATGGTGAAGATCAGCAAGGAAGTAAGTCTATTGCTACTATTAGATTTTTGTAATCTAACAACAAATCTCGCAATATGCATTGTCTTCTGCTTTTTATTTCTAGGTGATGTCAGTTATCCTTCAGACTCTGAATGTTACAAGTTTACCCGCTGCCCTATGGTAAAGGATCGACTTGCACGTCAGATAACACAAGGAGGGGGTAAAGTTATAAAACATTGGACTGATATTATGACAAAAGACATAAATAGTACCTTTGTCGTATCTAACCGACCATGCCTGACACCCATCTATTTACACGCAATTGCTCGAGGAGTCAAAGGAATCAACCATGATTACATCATTGATTGCTGTAGACAGGTATGTAAGAACCAAATTCTGTACAATTATTGCCTTTACTGATGTATTTGTTTATTTTTCTTAGGACTAAAAACTCTGTTTACAGAACACAAAATTCTCCTCGAACTACAAAAGTAACTTTTTACCTGTTGGATATTCTCATGTAAAACAAGAATTTGTATTGTGGCGGGAACATAAATCAAAAGCACCCTTAACTGGTGAGCATATTCTTGTGGTGGGGGATGAAGATAGACTCTTTAAAGCATTCTGGGAAGACCTCTTAAAGCTAACTGGAGCAAAACCCTCTTCAGCCAAAACTTCTAGAGGTCAGTTTTTAATTTTCATTTGGTATTTTAAATGTTTGACATTGAGATGTCTTGCCTCACACAATCTTTCTCTTGTAGGAATGACCACCGTCACTAAAGTTATATCAGATAATCCTTGTTCAGAAAGTATTTTAACACGTGCAGAAGAGCTTAATATACCAGTTCTGTCACCTGTCTGGATAACTCAAAGCCTAATTGAAAATACAAACTTATCTTGTGCCAAGTTGCCTTCTTTTGCATATGATTATGTTGAATCCGAGTGATACATTTTAGTAAGTCCCTCTACTCTCTCATTTTTTCAGTTTTATAAATTACTTTTATAGCTTTGTAAATTGGAATTACTGTAATACAAAGAAAATTCACAATAATATGTTTTAAGGATTGGGATCATAATTGTGGTCAGATATTTTTTGTCCATTGTTAATGATGTGCCTCTGAATAAGTATGTCATTTTTAATCTAATTTTAACAGTGTTTTATTGTGAAGGCTGCTGTTTTATGTTAAGACTTGATATTGCCTTGATTCTAAATTTTAAACTTCTGGACCTGAAAGCATGACTCTGGTGTGTCCACTGAAGAAACACTAATTTTGTATAACTTTTCATTTTCTGCAGTACATTGCACATATTGTATAGTATATATGTTTGCTCAGTTCAGTGCATATGGTTCTAGGCATATAATCAAACACATGCTGTATAAAACTTACAATTTTTTGTGGTTGAACCATATGAACTTTACTGAGCTCTGGCAGGTTTGAAAATGTATTTTGTTTATAATTATGATGCAAGCTTGAAGCCTTTGTATGAATTTCTTGCACATCCAAAATATATGTATGATATTTTACATGAATTATGAAGCAGTTATTTATTTTAAACTTTTCCAAAGTCAAACCTTGATCTTTTCAGAAACTAACAACAGTAAGCAATTGGCCAGCACACACAGTCTGGTTGTTTCTTCAGCTGCTGTACTAAGTTTTCAACTTCTTGTAAATATTTTTGCAGTTTGGCTTCCAGAGAGAATATTCTTCTTTGGGCATGAGCGTGGGCATCAAGAACATTGACAAGCTGCTCCATCTGTAGACGTTACTCTGTAATCAGTTTGAGAGCTTTACGGGGCCAGGTACATCATCTATTTGTTTTACCTGAGTCTTGGAGGCACTGTTGACTAGTCCTGCTAGGTCTCCAACTTGTTCTCTGGCAGTCAGCAGGCTCCTGGACGTCCGAAGCACCATACAATACCTGTCCATTCCAAATACACGTCATTAATAGATGTGCCGGCCTGCAGCCGGATTGGGGAGCCCCCTCCCCTACTTTTCTAAATATCCACACCATTTTCCGTACTGGTGAAAAGGAAACACCAGTCGGTCTGAGTTAACGCTGGGTGGCGGGTCGGCGCTCTAATAGCCCTCCATCCGTTAACGATATGTCTTCTTGGGGTAAGACGAGGACGTGGTGCCTGCGGATAAGGGGAGGGGGGCGCGGCGGGGTAGTGGGGGTAACTGTCGATCAGCGAGCTTTGCAACCCCCAGCGATGATTTGCATGACAAAGACTGACGCCCCGCGGGGTGGGGGTGGAATAGATGGGATGGGAGGGGGCGTCGACGTTCGGAGCGGAGCGGAGCCGGGGCGTGGCGGCTACCGGGCCGGGCAGCCGCATGGCACTGCATGACCATGGCCTGGGTGGGCTGGTCTCTCCCTGGTGCCCCGCCCGCCACGCCCCGGCTGGGCTCGCGCGGAGCCGAGCACGCAATTTCCAACTCCTTAGTTAGTAGAAGCGAAACGCCGCGCCGTCAAGTGGCGCGTCCCGTCCCGTCCCGTCCAGAGAGACTCAAATCTCTCTAGTCCCGTCCCGTCCCGTCCAGAGAGACTCAAATCTCTCTAGTCCCGTCCCGTCCGCGGCCGCTGTTTAGTTCTGGACCGAGGACGTTTACCGACTGATGCTGTTACCCATCGCCGAGGAGGGTGAGTAGCTCTGGCCTCCAGCCCTCCCGAGCCGAAGAGCCGCCCCGCCCGGCCCCGCTTCCCTCCCCCACCGAGGGGGGGGGGGGGGGGGCAAATGCCTTCCCTTCTGATGGGTGGAAATGGCCTGCACGTCGTGGCCTGGCCGGTGCCGCCACCACCGCCGCACGTACTCCAAAATATCCAGCGCACTTTGTCACTTTGCCGTCACCGAGCCGTCACCATGGTGACGGCGCGGTGCGGACTCTTCCCTTCCCCTCATCCACCACTTACGCCCTCCCCCTTCCCACCGCCCTCACGTTGCTTCCCGCCTTTAAAAAGGAATTGTAAAAGCGGCCGCCGTCAAACGACAAAAAATAAGAGCGTTGACGTATTGAAATAAAACAGGAAGGTCTTTAAACCCCCGTTTAATATTTGAAGTATGCGCAGACATCCTGTGCCGGGCCGGGCGGAAGCTGCCCTCTAACTCCCTCTTCTCTTTTTGCCCCGCGCCGACGACCCCCCAGCGAGGCAGGCAGCAGAAGCAGCAGGAGACCCTTATTGGAACCTGGATGACCCCCCCCCCCCCCCCCATCCCACCTCCGACCCTCTCGCCTCGCCTCGTTCCGCCATTCTTCAGGCGGCGCACGCCCTTGCTTCCTGATATGCCCCGAATTTTTGTGGGCTGGCGTAGCAGTGCCGGCGGGAGTGGCAGGGCCGGGCCGGGCCGGGCAGGGCAGGGACGCCGCGGGAGGATGCCTGCGGGCTAGCGCGGGCGCAGGGAGGAAGGACTCGACAGAGGCGGCGGATGTCTCTAGCTATGAGCGACGCAAAAAAAGAAAGGAGGAGGAGGAAGAAGAATGGAATGAGCTAGGGCGGGTGGGCAGTGGAGGTGTCGTGCTAGCAGGTGTGCGGGCCTTCCCTGCCCCCCGGGGAGTTCCTGCTGGACGTCGTCGCCATCCTGCTCCAGCTCAGAGCAGGCGACTGCGTGTGGGGCCTCCCTCGCTCCCTCTTAGGTCGAGTGGAGGAAGTGAAAAGAAGGGGGGGGGGGCATGTTTTAGCCGCTATACTCTTATCTTTCATCGCTATCTGGACAGTCGTATCGTATAGCATCGGGCTGGAGAGTCAAGCTTAGATTCATTAGCCGGCCTCTCGTCGTGTCAGTCGCTGTGCCCCCTCCCCGCCCCGCCCCTCGACGCATTGGCCCGGCCCCACCCCGCCCCGCCCCGCCCCACCCGGCATCATCATATTGCCATCAACAGGATGATAGCCGCAACCCCCAGGCCTCGGCTGGGGCCCCGCAGCCCATTCGGACGTGCCCCCTCCCCCTCCCACCTCCCCCCCGGCCCCTCCAAGTTTGCATGACACAGTCGATAGGCCCTACCCGCCCCGCGGGGGGCGAACGGCGGACGCGAAAGGGCGTTGGGAACGTAGCAAGGCGATGGCAATGGAGGGGGCGGGGTGGGGTGGGGTGGGGCGGGGCGGGGCGGGACGCAGGAACTTCAAGGGGTGACGGTTCGGCCCGGCCCGACCCGGCCGCCCTTTGACCCTCGACAGCCTCCCGGCCCAAGTCCGGGCCCAGGCCCGGGCCCGCGGCGGCGGGCGGGCAGAGTGGAGTAAACTTAGACCCGCGGCCGCGGCGCGGCGAGGCGCGGCGCTGCGGCGTAGACGAGACGCCGCATGACGACGACGCCCTCGGCGCCTCTCCCTTTCTTTGGCGCAGCCGCAGCAGCCGCGCCCCGCCCCGCCCCGCCCCGGCACAGGCTGCCCCGCCCTGTCCGCTCCGTGTCGCTGTGGTGCGGCGGACGCGCTCGCCCTCGCCCCGATGGCACTTCTTGTCCGTCTCCAGCACACTGCTGCACCAGGGCCTGGCGGGCTGGCGCCCGGCGCGGCTAGGGCCGGGGCCAGCGGTCTTGCTCCAGCAGCTGCCGCTCTGCGCTCCGCTCCGCCCCGCCCCGCTCCTCTCCATGCTCTTGTACCCCATCCTCGTCCCCGCGCACCCCTCCCCTCCCACCTCCACTCAACCCCGTTCTTCATTTTCCCCACGTCCTCCCCGGAGAACGCTGGGGGCGAGCTAACCGCCGTCTTGTAAGGCGTGCCCCGGGTGAGGGGCTCACCACCATGCCACGCCACGCAGCGCATGGAATGGGCGGCAAATGAAGGGATTGGGGCCGGATGGTGAGGGAGTCGGAGGGGAAGGGGGTGAAGGCGAGACGGTATGTGTGTCAAGGCGAAAAAGTCTTAATTACGGACGGCAAAGACAAAAAGGAAACAGTGCTTTGGGCAGGCGCTGGCGGGGTCTCTGCAAAGGGGTCTATATATCCTTGAATGAGGTGACCCCTTCCTTTAAAAAGAAAAAGGTCACTGCTAGCGTCCTGTCCGGCTCCGGCACGCAACCGAGTCGAGGCGGGGACGTCGCGACGCGCCGCGACGAAACGGCCCGCCACTCGCACAACGTCCAATATAAAATTTCAGTAAACCTGAAAAGAGGAGCCCTGTAGTTATACCGCTTTGAAGGTGCGCGCGCGGTACCGATCTCGGTGGCGGCCAGGAATGTTTCGATCTCTTTAAAGAAAAATAAGAATGCGGAATGCGGGGAGCAAGAAAACGGAATTTATATGACTTTGGCTTATCTCAGGAATCTTTTGATATTAAACGATGTAATCGAAACAAACTTCTGAAAAGCAAATACAATTTGTTTCGTTTAAGTTTTCCTGGAAACTAACGTTCTGTTGATCTCAAAGATTGGCAGCCCTGGCATCAACGGGCTACTTTTCCCGATGTCACTTGTTTAGTTTAACGGTTCGAACGGTGTCGCGAGCAGTTGGATGAGTTTGCCTTTCTGTGTGAGTGTGTGTATTTGCTGGCTAATTTGTGCTTTCCTGCATCTCATCTCATCAAAAAAGGTAAGAACAATCTACGCCACTCATGTTGTACGGAAATGCCTGTTAAACTTTGTCGACTTGAGACGATTTACTTGAGTCGGCCTGGCTTTTTGCTGTCGATGCGGCGGGTCGGGCCGGCCCGACAGGTTAGGGTGTAGCGCTCCCCCGGGGGCGGCGCGGCGTGCTCGCGCTCGCGACCTGCATTCTTGGACCACGCCTAGACTTAATTAATTTCGCGGCGCGTCGCTGCTTGGTTTCACATCGTTTGCATGCTATTTGCTCCGCTGTCGCCTCCCGAATCAGGAGCAAGGGTCGTTTGGAGATGGGGCCGGGGGGCCGGGGGCGGGGGCGGGGGCGGGGGCAAGGGTGTAGCAGCGTAGGCAGCCAAGCGCCTGGTGCTGGTTGTACCCGTTCCTCGGAGAGACCAGGGGAGGTGTAGGAAGGGGGGGGGGGCGCTGCTAGTATTCCTATTCATGGATTTGTAATCGACTGTCCTGGGACCCTAGCTGCGCGGCGTGGAGAGCGTTGGCGGGGCTCGGGGCTCCGACAAGCACAGGCGCTGAGAGGCGTCGGGGGGCGGGGCGGGGCGGGGCGCTGGGGGAGAGGAGGAAGTGCCCATGGGCGTCTGCAGGCTCCCGGCGCGGCGCGGGGCGGGGTGGGCGGGGCGGGGCGGGTGTGGTAGCGACGTTGCTACGCTGATCCTATCTTTGAATTATGATGACTTGTGGCGTACCGGTGCCGTGCCGCGCCGCTTGGTGCCGCTCGTGCCGCTCCTGTTGGCAGTGCCACTGCTGGGGCGTGTTTCTACTACCCCCGCCCCCTCCCAGGGTGCGGCTCTGTATCGGCCACCTCCCCCCCCCCGCCCCCTCCCAGGGTGCGGCTCTGTATCGGCCACCTCTGCCCCCCCCCGCCCCCTCCCAGGGTGCGGCTCTGTATCGGCCACCTCTGCCCCCTCCCCCCTCCCAGGGTGCGGCTCTGTATCGGCCACCTCTGCCCCCTCGCCTCTCGGCAACCCTTCCTACTTCAGCGTTGTGGTCGCGGATGGTGAAATGATACGAAAATACGGAAAGAGAATAAAAATAAAATCTGGGCCAGGTGGGGGTGGGTCGGAGTAGGGCCACGACCCTCGCCCGACCAGCACCCGACCAGGGCCGTCCTGCCCCGCCCCGCCCCGCCCCACGCCTCGACCTGCCCTGCAGGGCATGGGTATGCAACCGCCAGAGCACAACAACTCACAGGTCGAACTTTTGGTTGCTGCTGAGGACGGGAACCTCCACCTGCTCCGCGACCTCCAGGTTGGACAGGTGCAGCTCGACCTCGTGCAGCAGGCAGCCGACAAAGTCCAGGTGCCTGTCCGTGTCGCACTGCAACCATAAGGTGGCTTGTCATTATACGCGGTAGTTTTTTTCAGACGGAAAGTCGTGTATTTTGCGTACCTGTAGCATTTCCGCGCAGCGCACGAACTGCCACAGTGACGCCAGCTGCAAAAGCGCGTGGGTCGTCGGTCAGTGTCGGTCCGAAACATTGACAGCGGGAAGTGTCGAATGTATAGAGAGACTCTCTAGTCGAGTGCTGATCTGAAACCTTTTCCTGGGCCTGATGGGTCTCCCGGTGCCTGCGCACGGCCTCGTCGGCCTGCCTCACGAACACCCTCTCGGCCTCGGCGGTGTCCTCGCACCACCGGTCCAGGTCGGCGGCGAAGTGGGCCCACGTCACGTCACCCGTGCTCGCGAACTGGAACCCCTGGAAGCCGTGGAGGCCCAGGAGGGGGGCCTGCTGTAAACCCTGCAGGGCGTTGCAGTACGGCGGGGGACCTTGGCAGCCTGCTGCCGCGAGAAAGCCGGGGAAGCCCTGGAAAGTGGGCGGTCTAAGGACGGTCATGCCGTGAAAGCCGAGAGACGCTGGGTGCGGGGCCGAGGCCGCCGGGGCCGGGGCCGGGAGCGGTCCGTGCGGCCAGGGCCAGAGCCAGGGGGACGGCGGTGCCATGTGGGTGTGGCCGGGGCCGGGGCCGGGGCCGGGGCCGAGGCCGGGGCACAGGTGCGCTGGGTGTTGGTGCGGCTGGGGCTGGGGCTGGACGAGGTGGTAGTGGTGGGGCTGGGGCAGCAGCCCAGGCGGCAGCCCAGGCGGCAGCCCAGGCGGCGCCGGAGGGATTAGCCTGGAAAACAGGCAGGGAAGGAGAAACATGAGGGACTTGCTGACCAAGCGGAGCGGAGCGCCTCCCGCCCACCACCCCACGCCGCGCCTCATCTCACCGACCCGCGCCGTAATTTAAAAAAAAAACTATTTGTGCTCACAAAAAAAAATGTATACATGCCATGCCTTTTTGGTGTTATCGTTAATAGGACGCACCGCCTGCTCGAACGCCGGACAAAAAAAATGGCGGGTTTGCTTTCCGGATTAAATAAAGAAGTTGCCATCTGGCATTTTGCGTGGAGTAAAGTTCTTATGTTCGTTTGTCTCGTTAGGCCCGTCCCGGCGTGGACTGTCGCGCCGCGTCGCGCCACTATAGTGCTGTGATAGGTCCGCATTTCCGCCACGAGAAGGGGCGTTTGGTTCAGCCTGGCAGCGAAAGGGGTTGGCGTCAGCGCGCGCCCCCTGTGTGTGTGTGCGTGTGTGTGAAGGGGAAGGGGCGGGGGCAGTACAGCTTCCGTCACAGCGGGGCCCGGCCCGGCCCGGCCCGGCCCGGCTGCGGCCCACCACAGGACGTCTTAATGCGCTGTGTAAACTGCGGCCATCCTCATGGCCGGGCCGGGGGAGGGGGAGGTTACGGAGGAGGAGTAGGAGGAGGGGGCGTACGGGGAGGAGGACGGGAGCATGTTTTGTCCGGCAGCGCAGGGCCAGGCCAGGCCAGGGCACACGGGCTACCGGCGCGGTACGAGGAGAAGTTAGTTGTAGTCGTAATCGCCGAGTGTTTGCAGCGTTTTGTGATGCGGCTTTCGCTCGGGCGGGACTGGCAGCGGGGGAGCCCTCTTACACTAGAAGGGCACTCACTGGCTGGACCGCAGCCTCTCGGCCAGCAAGATGCGCCGGCCCGCCGCGCTCTGCAGAGTCTGCAGAGTGTGTAGGCAAACCCGCCCCGGGAGCACACACACACACATCAGCCCTTCCCTAACTGACCTGCGGATACGCAAATTTAATTTATGCCATTTCCGTGACGGCGTGCGACGGACTGGACTGGGCCTGGTCGTGCCGATATGCGCGGGGCGGGGTGGGGTGGGGCGGGGAGTTTGTGAACACGGTGGCCTGCTGCCTGGCGTGCGCGCGCGCGCACGCACACTCACAGCCGCCACGCACGGCCACTGGCCAGGGCTGGGCAGCACGAGGGCGGGGACGGGGCCGCTCAAAGTCGTCGGTCTGCATGTGTTGCGGTGACTGAGGCGAGCCGCGCGGCGCGGCGAAGGTGTCAGAGGGGACGACTTTGCGGCTGGAAGTTTTGGACTTTGCGGGCGCGTGGTGGAGCGGGGCGGGGTGGTATGCAGTGAGAAGGGTGTGGAGGGCGGAGGGGGCGTGCCTCATCAGGGTGCCATGGCTATGGCGCTGCTGTTGTGCAATGCTGCGGTGAGAGGCGTGGGCGGGGCGAGGCCGACGCGGTGGCCCATTGCGGAGAGAGAACTAGGCAGCTGTGCTGTGGCGTGTTAAAAGTGAGGCGGGGCGGGTGTGGGGCGGCGACGCGACGCGACGGTGAGCGACAATATACGTTGCGCGGTCGTGGCCGGGGCCGGGGCGACCGCAGCGCGTAGCGGGGGCGGGGGCGACCGCCTGAATGCAGACTGTCCCGCCACACGCGGGCGTCGTGCCTGCCGGCCGGTTGCCTACCCGCCAGGCGCCCTCGGCCGGTCACGTGGGGGTGGCGAAAGGGGCAGTTTTGAACCTCCCCTATCGCCCCAGCACTGGGGTGTACAGGACGACGAGTCGATTTGTGCTCCCAGGTACCGCGGGGCGGGGGAGTACTGGACGCCTATATGGGGGGAGCGATTCCAATGCGGTGCACTCGCTGTACATGCAGGCAGGTCCTGGGCGGCGCGTGGGCGGGCCGGGCCGGGCCGGGTCTCTCTCCTCTCGCACTCCGCCGCGCCGACCTAATTCCCCTGATACGGGCCCCATAATCGACCTTTGCCTAGCGGCGCTTATAGCTCGGTGGGGGAGGCCAGGCTCGGGGACTGGGCGTGTGAGAGAGACGAAGATAGAGAGAGAGAGAGGGAGGGAGAGAGAGCGTTAGAGCAGAGCGCCTGAGCGCCTACGCCTGCTGGGAGTGTGCGAGGGAGACGCCCTACTTGGATTCCCGCCGAGCGCTCTCTGCGGATCCCGCAAGGCGCGCGTCCACCCCCTTACTGCCTCCTCGTCCCTGCCCGCCCCGCCCCGCCCCGCCCCGCCCCGCCCCGCCCCGCCCCTGCCGCGGTATGGCCCATTCTCGTTAGGCTGGAGACCTGCAGCGGCTGGGTCGGGCTGAGTGCAGCGGCCCAGTGTTATACGGCTCCGACTATAAACCAGGACTGACATACATGGCGGCGCGGCCGGGCCGGCCTGGGCGGCAGTGTACACCGCCCTGTGCTTCTGCCCTAACGTTGTCAGTGTCGTTTTTGAAAAAGGAGTACCGCCTATAGCTCGATATGTGAGGGCAAAAACTATCCGCCTATCCCACGCCCACTGCCCGTGAGCTGATCCTACTTGAATAGACGGCTGAGTGGCTGATGCGCGGGGCGCGACGCGAGGCGGCGGCTAGGCGAACACGGCTGTGGGGGAGGCGTTCCAAGGGGCCGCCGACGTGGTTGGCACGTACACTGGTGTAGCAGCTGGCGCCCATACTGCGTGAGCGGCGGGGGCGGGGAACTGAGTAGCAGCCGCGGCCGAGGCCGATGTGAGACAGTAGGCGGGCGGGGGTGGCCAGGAGAACTGCTGATCCGTCGTCACGGCGGGTGCGGGGGCGGTGGCGGGGGCGGGGGGTGCTTGCACGGGGACTTGTTGTCCGGCCTGCGCTTCGGGCGGGGCCGGCTGCTGCTCCTGGGTCTCGGTCTGGACCGCCTGCTGGAGGAGCTGGCTGGCCTCGGTCTCGGTGCCGGTCGTGGCCACGCTGTGCTCGAGCACGCTGCCGTAGCCCGTGTCCGCCGACAGCTCTGAGAGGACACCGTCAGCGCACGGTCAGCGCTGGTGGGGAGTGGCGAGGACGAGGGGGCGGCGGTCGAGCCGTCTCACCGATAGGCCGCGGCTCGGGCCACGAGTCGTCCACGTTGACGAACTCCTCCGGGCTGGACGACGGGGCGGGGGCGGCGGGGGCGGCGGGCCCGCCCGCCTCCGAGTCCAGCGATATGTCTGACGCGCTGAACATCGCGATCCTCTCAGATCCGAAGCGAACTGCAAAAACGCAGAAGTAATCGCATTACGTGTCGAGTGGCACGGCCGTGCCGTCCGCGTGGGGCGGGGCCTTATTGGCGTCCTCCGTCCTCACCGTGCCGAAGGGAGCCGGGAGAGCCGCGCGCCACGTCCATGGAGAGGGACGCCGTCGGGCTGAGTCCCTGGAGGGCGGTCAGGCTGAACGCACTCGCCGTCGGCGACGCCCCCCGCCCCCGCTCGTGCCCCGCGGGCTGCTGTACTGCAGTCGAGAGAAGGGAGCGCGCCGCCGCCTCCGCCGCCCCCGCCGCCTCGGGGGCCTGCGCTCCGCCCCCGGGGGCCGCCGCAGTCGGGGAGGCCGATGTCTTGACGGGCGTGCTTGTCGCCAGGGGGGCGCCGATGGCGGAGCCCACGGGGGACCCGCTGAGGAGCGCGGGGGTGGGGGAGCTGGCCGCGGAGGGGCAGGGCGAGGGCGGCGGCGGCGCGGGCGGCGAGGGCGTTTCCCACCGCCAGGCGTCGGGGGCGGGGCGCGTCCACCTGCCGCCGGGCCCGGGCAGAATGCATGTCGTTGCATCGACTAGCTCGCGATCGAAACCTAAGGTGACCTATCGGTCCTTTGACTCACCGCTCGCTCGCAGAGTCGCGGGGTCGCTGTTGGGGGCGGGGCCGGGGGCAGGGGAAGCACTCGGAGGCGGGAGGGGCGGTGACGCCGGCTGACAGGCCCGTCATTGGCGGCCGCCCCGCAGTCGGCGCGGGCGTGTGCGCGGGCGGACCCGCTCCCGAGGGAGCCGCCCCCGCTGTATTGTATAAGCAGCTGCTGGATACACCTCGAGGGTGCGGCTGCCCTCCCGGGGGCGGCGGGGACGGCGGGGACGGCGGCGGGGGCGTCATGTTGACAGCGACCTGCGCGTCGGCGTGTCCTGGGGGAAGATCGTGGCGCGGTGGCAGCACGGGCATAAGCAGGTTCGGGTAGGCGGGGCGGGGGATTCAAACACTAATGTTCCTCTGTGGATCCGACTTTAGTGCGTCGTCAGCGGGGAAACATCAGACTGAATGGCATCAAGTTTCCGACAGCGAACCGCACTTTCTTCTAAGACAATCTTTTTTTTTTCGACGCTCGGCAACCCACGAGGGAGGCGGGCGGCACGCGGAGGGGGAGAGGCAATGCGCGAGGAACTTTTGGAGCGCGTATATGGGGCGGAGGGCTCTAAGGTGCGGGGGCGCGGGGGAGGGGGGGGGGGGGGCGTGCGAGGCGGCAGGACTATGCTTTTGGGTTTTGGCCTGGTCAGGATGCTGGAACTGTGAATGTCAAAGTGTGGGGGTGACTGAAATAAAAGAAAATAAAAGGAAGAAAGAGGCGCCGACGAGGAGGGGCCAGGAAAGTGGAGCGAGGAATAATAGGAGATTAGGAGGGACGTGAGGATAGCGGGGCGGCGCGGGGCGGCGCGGGGCCGTCGAGGATCGGGATAATGAGCGAAATACGTGACGAAAATTGAAAAAAAGGGGAAGGACGAGCGGGGGGCTGGGGGCCGGGCGGGCTGGGGGCCGGGAGAGCTCTGCGCGCACAGGCAGGCCAGGCAGACCTGGGGCGCTCGGGCAGGCCTTGTGAGGGGTTGAGGGGAGGGGGCAGTGCGCTAAGCGCATGGGGCGGGGCGGCGCGGCGCGGCTCCGTGCACGGGGACCGGACCGGACCGGCTTAGTAAAAATTATCGTGTATCTGGGCGGGTGTGTGCGCGCAGGGCGCAGGGCTGCCCTAATCGTCTCCTCGCGCGGCCGCCGGGCCGGGCCATCTCAAAGGGGTGCGGATAAAATGACCTTAAGCGCTTGTGCCCCTGCTCCCCGCCCTCCCCTCCTCGCATTCCACATCAGCAAAACGAATTGGCATAGCTGCACATCGTCGACCAAAACCGTCAACCCGTGACACCGCCACCCCCGTTGGCCGTTGGCACTCTGCCTGGCCGTGCGTCGCGTACCGTCGCAGTTAAGCGCGTCCTGGCCCGGGTCCTGCCCGACCTGGTGCAGCGCGAAATGAAATGAGACATCGCCCTGCTGCGCCCCCCCCCCCCCTCTCGACGAAGGGTTGAGCAGGCCTGCGCTGCGCTGCGCCACACAGACCAGAGCGATTATTCCCCAGGCGAGCCGAGCCGGGCCGGGCGGAGCCGAGGGGTCGCGGGGATTTAAGCTCTAAATCAAAAACGGCGAAAATAAGGAGAACCTCGAGCGCTATCGCCGTGCCGCACTGGTGGGGCTGGCGGGCCCTGGGGGTGACTCTGCCCGCTCTGCCCGGGCCGGCCGGCCGGCGTGGACCCGGACCCGGACCCGGAGCCACCACCGCACGCGCTTTGCCCGGAGCCTCGCCCGGGGCACTGTCAGAAAAAAACACGGTAATTGGTACGGTAAAGTCTGGTAGACAATTTGCCAGGTCAGCCCGTACCTCCCCGAGTACAGTATTTTCGGTACGGACCACAGTATTTTTAACATGGGGCCTTATGAGACTACAGTAAATAGGGTACGGTCATCCTGTACTTCCCCTACTACGGTTTTCCGTACCCAATCCTGTACTTTGGTACAGGATTTTTTACAGTGGGGGCGCTGCCTCTGGCGGCGGCGGGGAGCACCAGCGCCAGGGCCTCGCAAGGACTCCTCAAAGACGCGACACGGTCGAGGGGTGCGGCTGCTCGCGCCTCGCGCCGCCGACGAGGAAATTGAGAACGACGACAGGTTCGCGACCGAAATAAAAATTGGACGTAAGAGATTTATTCACGCCCCTAAATCTCCCTTCGGTAATTGCATTTTGCATTTATTATTGAGAGTAAACTCTGCTGCAGACAGCCTCCCCCCCCCCCCCCGGCCCCCTCCACTTTTTCCGCACCCCGGCAGCGAGTGCGCCGGTCATTTGGGCAATTAAGGGGCTCTATAGCCATCAAGGATACTGATGGTCGGAATTGTTTTTTACATCATTCCATTCACGTAGAGGCCGGCCGGCCTCGCCTGGTCAGAGCTCGCCTCTCGCCTGCACCGGCCGGCCGGCCTGCGCCCGTGCCATAGTTCATGATGAGGAGACCGTACGGAGCAGGGGCTAAGGGTTAGTTTGCAATAATCCTGCGCCTTAAAAACTCTTTCCACTCTTCTGGTACATTGTACTCCGTACTCTCGTCGAAATACCCGCTTCTGCGGTGGTAGTGCGAGGCTTCGTTGTACGAGGGGAAAAAAATCATCTGCTGAAAAGGGCTTGCCTGAAGCTGTAGCCCATAGCATCGCTCTCTTTCCGGCCGGACTATACGATGCGATGCGCCGCGTCCCGACCCAAATCAGACGGATCACATGAATACCGGACGAGACGAAGCAAGGCGTTTGGATAGAAAAAAGATCATACATTGCCAGGCAAAGGCAGCAGCGCGCCGTGGCGGGGCGGGGCGGGGCGGGGCGGGGCGGGGCGGGGCGGGGCGGGCAGACGGCGTGAGGCGAAAAAGAAGATACGCTGAGGGCAGCCCGCCCCGCCCCGCCTACATTACATACATGGCGGCAAAAAAAAGAGAAAACACGCTTGGCGCGCGTACGGTAGGGCAGGGCGGGGCGGGGCACGTTTGGATATGTTGAAAGCCTCTGACCCAGGCCGGGCCGGGACTCTGGCTCCAGCAGCATCCAACCTTCTGCGAAACGAACGCATCACTCGACCAATTGGCTCAGCGGGGCGGGGCGGGGCGGGAGGGACAAGCGAGCACCCTTTGTACGTCGAGTGAAAGGAGGAAGCCAAGGGAAAGAGATGTGATTTTGGACCGAGGCGTGGCGGAGCGGGGGCCCACCCCACCCCACCCCACCCCACCCCAAACCTACCCGGCAACTTGTGACGACCGACCTGCTTCTGCCAGCTTTGTTTGTTTTATCGGATGGGAGTGGTTAGCTCCTTTATTCCTCTCTGTTCTCCTGTGTTTCGCTTCCCCCCTCCCCCCTTCCCCTTGTCAGAGGCGCCGCGCTTTGCCGGGCGCGCCCGAACAGTCCGTCCCGTTTCCCGCCTCTGTCTGTGTCTCCCTCTTTCGCTCTCTATCCAAGCAGTCCCCTCTCTTTCTATCCTGGTCACTCTCACTCTCTGTTTACTAGTCAGGCAAGCCTTCGGCTTAAATGCTGAGCTCAATCCGGGGCGTTTTGAAACCTGGGCAACAACTTATCGAAAGCATACAAATATTTTCGAGCTTAAACTTGAAAAATTACGTACGTGCTCTGCAAGTGAAAGGGTGGCGTGAAAACATGGAAAATTTTTGCGACAGTAAACCTCCCGAAGGAGGTTGCGGTTCCCGCCAGGCACAGGGCTTTTACCCCCCGTGGCAGCCAACAGCTTCGGTGTTCTTATGGGAACCGGCGCTTTTCTGGACTGCGATCCTGTCGCGCAATTCGACAGATTTGATCCCCGTACTGTCAGATTTAGTCGTACGGTGGTTAACCGAACTGCCCTGTCCCCAGAGCATGGAATAGCTATTTTTGGAGCCAGATTCTAGGACTTATGACCCCACGACCGACCACCAGTCGTGGGCACGGGACGGAACTTCCTGGCAACCCGCTGTCGCTACCAGTGAAGAACCTACCTGGGTTTGAACCAGGCCCCATGTGCCGAGTCTCACAGACACCCCACGGCTTTCGCGGCACCACTAGACCACTAGACCGTCGGCTATTCCACGAGGGAGCTCGGTTGAAATGGGGGGTTTGAATTCCACTCCAAGTGTCCTCAGAAAAATTAAATTTTTGGGTAAGATTCGAACCTCCGTCCTGCGACTCTTCGGGCGGACACTGTGCCGGCACGGCTAAGACGGCACGGTATGAGATGCCGGACCACTAGGAGTCATGCTGCGCGAGAAGCCACAGTCACCGAAGAAACGAACCCGGTGTCATCAGTACGCCTGCTCTCCGTGCGCTGCTAGGCCGGCCGCGTAGCGTCATTGGTATCGACACTGCTCATAGCACCAGAGCAGTAGATCAAAACCCGAGTAATTTTTTTTTTTTTGGACCAAACTGTTCTTTTTAGCTATAACGTATATATGTAGCAATAATTGTAATAGTAAGATTTCTATAGGATACTAAAAGTATCCGGGGGGGTGGCGGGGGCGGCGGGGCGGCCCGACTCATGTACGACTTCCGTACCCCTGGCGCCCTTCTCTCCTTAGCGCGGCACATTGTTTCTCGCTACGTAAGTTTCACTCTATTTTCCGCTTATTTGAGGAGTCCGCGATGCGCAGTGCGGACGCGTCGTCGTGCGAGTCCGCTGGGGCTCCTCTCTCCCTCACCCTCACCGCATGTGCCCGCGTCCTGCCTCCGCGAAGAGCTTCACCCCCTCTCCTCCCCCTCTCCCCCCTCTCCAGCCCACTGATTACAGCTTGTTCCCGGTACGAAAGCTCACGCCTCCCTCCGCCGGCCGGCTGGTGCGGCCTGGCCCGGTGACCCCCTGGGGTTGCCTCCCTCCCTTCCTCCAACCCCGCGCCCGCGTCTTCCCCTTAACCCCTGGGCCGGGGGGCGGGGTGCGGCCGGGGGACGCTGAGATGAGGGGAGGGCTGGAGGAGCCCCTCGGGGGTACGGTAGGGGGAGGGGGGCCTATCTCCGGCACCGGCGGCCACGGCGCCCAGCGCAGCGGGGAGCGCGCCACGCGTCCGGGACGCGCGGGGCCCGGCCGACGCTTGCGTCAGTGGCTGCGCGTCCTGGTCGTTCGTCTCTGACCGGAGCGGTGGGGAAAAAAAAACGCCATGCAGGGATGGCAGGGTAGGGCGCTAGAGCGAGGGGTTGCGTCTCTCGCACCCCCACCCCCTGGCCTGGAGGGGGGCTGCTCGCGAGCTCTGCTGACAGCTACTGTCTGGAGCTCACTGTAAATAACAGGCCATTCCATTCAGGTGACAGCGCCGTGTAGTCCGGCCCGGCCCGGCCCGGCGGTGCACTCCGCGAGTCCTCACCCTCTACCCCCCCTCCCTCTCACGTCAGTTACACGTGTGTGTGTGTGTGTATAGAGCACAGGTGGCAATTTCCTGATTTTTGCTTTCATTTTTACAGCTTCTTTTATCCACCCTGCCAGTGTGTAGCGCGCACGCGCGCGCGCTGCTCGAAAACGGTATGTGTGTATAATATGCAGTTAGCTCATACTTAACTCGTACCCTGAGCCCCTACCCTGCCCTGGCCTGCCCTGCCCGGCTGCCTCGTTGAATGGGGGCCAAACTCCCGCGAGCCCCCAGGGCCCAGAGCGGGGCGGGGCGGGGCGGGGCGGGGCGGGGCGGGGCGGGGCGGGGCGGGCTGAACGCGGACCACCGAGCTGCTAAACGAGCTACTCGGGACTGCACCATAGGGTTTTATGTGAGGGGGAGGCAAGTGACACGCCGGTCTGGCGCTCGCGGGGCCGTGTCGGTGCGGACGCATTGAAAAGGGGGGCGTGGGGCGGGGCGTGGCGGGGCGGGGCGGGGCGGGGCGGGGTTGTGACCCTGTGCGGGAGCACGTCCACGCGCGGGTCCGAGGGGCGCGGACGCGGGCGCGGCAGACGGAAAGGCTCTTTCATCTTATGCCCGGCACATCCCATATCCCGGGCGGCGTGGGGCGGGGCGGGGCGGGGCGGGGCGGGGCGGGGCGGGGCGCGTTCCAGCGCTCCACATGTGCATATGCGTGTTCCGCTCGCCCGCCGGGCTCTGGCCGATGTGTGCGCGTGCGTATACAGGAGAACGGCACACATTATTTTCTTTCTTTTTTTTTTTGTTGAGCTCACGCCCGCGTATGTGCGGACTCAACATTAGCACCAGACAATATATGAAATAGTTTACAGTACGAAAAAATAATTCACTGAGTGCGGGGGAGTTCAGTCGATGTTGTGGCGGTGAGTGAAATGCAGTGTTCTCGCCCACGCGTACAGCAGTACAGTATCGCCCCCGGTGACACCTGACGGCATCCTCCCCTGTCGTCCCGGGGGCCTTGCGTGTGGAGCCCAGCCCTGGTTGGGACGGGACATGCACTGTCAAAATTATACAGTAGTTTTTACAACATGAGCTGTAATAGGCTGATTACACCCCATTATCATCACTTGTAACGTACATTTTATGTCAGGATTAATTTATGGTTAGTTGCAATATGATAGCTCTTTAGCAGTATGCCTTAATTCAATGTTATTGAAGTAAATTTGCCTTACTAGGTCTTAAGACCGATGTGCTCGTTTTGGCTTATTGTAATTTTACAACTAGAAATGTGAATTAAGGGCTGCGCCATGACCGAATATTACAAGATATCTCAGGTCAAAAATTAGCATACTAAAAGTTGTAAAAGTACACATTTTTCTAAACAGTGCGGGGGACGGGGCGAGACGGCCAGAAGGGTCGAGAGGTTATTACCGATTCTCTCCGAGTCTCTCCAGGTCCGGCTCCGACCTTCCTCACCTCTTCCTCTCTCCCTCGCTTCCTTTTATTTTTAATTTTGTTTTTATTGTTACTCCACCCCGCCCCTTCCCGTCTCGTCCCGTCGGGCCAGGCCGGGCCCGGGCTCGTACCGGCCGGAACGGCGCGCACTCGACTTTTTAATCAGATGGTATCAACTTGGCGAGCACAGCGGGGCTGCACGCCCACGCCCCGCCCCGCCCCGCCCCGCCCCGCCCCGCCCCGCCCCGCCCCGCCCCGCCCCGCCCGGAAACACCAGCTGATTTATTAACTTTACGTTCATTTGTCCATCATTATTTTCCTATTAATTTTTGAGTGATTCCTTGACGGATCTCCTCTTCTCGCTCCTCCTCGCCTCTGCCAACCCCAACTCTCCCCTCCCGCCCATCACTGCCGCTCGCGACGCGTGCTCGCCCCGCCCCGCCCCGCCCCGCCCCGCCCCGCCCCGCCCCGCCCCGCCCCGCCCCGCCCCGCCCCTCGACCCAGTGCTGCTGCTGCTGCCACGCGAGCTGCCTAGGCGGGTCGCCAGGCCGGCCCGGCCGGGGGCGTCATCTACAAAGTTTTGATTTAATCGGGCCTCTCCTTTTCCCTTTCCATGACCCACTCCTCCCCTCTGTTCCATCCCCATCCCTCCCTCCCTACCCTCCCTCTTTCTCTGTCTCCCTCTCTCCCTCTCTCCGACTCTGATTCCTACTCTGCCGTGGCCTCTGCCTCCGCCGCGCGCCGTCCGGATTTCAAGGTACCGGCAGAACAATAATTGGAAATCTTTGAAGAATGTAATCCCATTCTGCTTTCTTCCCCCCTCCCCCCCCCCCCACGCTGACGCGCTCCTCATTCTTTCCTCATTTGTCTAATCGAATGCGTCGTCCCTGGATCACCGAAGGACGCCCGGCCCGGCCCCATCTGCTGCCCCCAAGCGGAGGGTTTGCAATCACCTGCCGCCCTGCCCTACCCTGCCCTGCCCTACCAGCCCCTGCCGAAGAGGACGAGGCGAGGAGGGCGCCTTTATTGGATTTCGCACAAGGCCGTAGTTACTTGAGGGCGCACGCGTAATTTTTTCCTAATCTGTCCATCGCGAAGCGCGCCGTGCGGTCCCTACCCTACCGTTCTTGTTTCACCCCGCAGCAGCGACGAGTTGACCGGAAGCCCGCTCCCGGCGGCGTCCGGAGCGCGGCGCGGTCCGACTCTCAGAAGCTCATCCCCGCCCCGCCCCGCCCCGCCCCGCCCCGCCCCGCCCCACCTCGCCCCGCCCCGTCTCCCCGCCGGCGTACACGGCCCCCGGATAACAGCCGGCCACCACCGGGGCACCTGCTCCCCCCCCGGGCCGGTCCGCACCTGGGGGAAGGGCAAGGCTCTGAGCATTATAGACAAAGGTCCATTTCCGTCCCCCGGCCCCGCCCCGCCCCGCCCCGCCCCGCCCCGGATCCTGGACGATAAGACCATTACTTTTCGGACATGTCTGTTATTTTACTCCCAGACCGAGTCCGCCGCCACTCAGCGTCCTTGACTTGACTTGAGAGAACCAGGTCACAATTGACCCTGCGGCGGGGAAAACATTTTGTCTAGGAGCGGCTGTACTCGAGCCCTCCGGCGGGGCGGGGCGGGGCGGGGTGGGGTGGGCGCATCAGCTTGACCCGCATGAGGAAGACCCTAACGCACGGCCGGCGGCGGTTCATTCCCCAACGACCTAGGGCAACGAAAAGCGTAAATTTATAAAAGGTCCCAAAGTCATGAAGCAGTAGCTTTTGCTTTCGAATTTCATCGCGATGCGCGCGCCGCGCCGCGACCGGCGGGGGCGAGGCTGCTGGTCGGGACTGGACGGGACGGGACGGGGCGGGGCGGGTCAGGGCTGCCCCGGGGTAGCAGACGGCCGGGACAGGGGCTGCTGCCTGCTTGCCTTTGTGACACAACTATATATATACCTGACAGTGCAGGCAGCACAGCGGCCAAACTGTCGGTCCGAGTCGAGCACAGCCACCCGCATACCGCCCACCGCCCCCGGCTGCGTAGGCAGCAAGCCACAGTCCCCCATCGCCTCCCCCTCCTCAGCACCACCATTCTACTACCGCGCGGCGCCGCGCCGGGCAGCATTGGGCAGATGCCCTGTTCTGTATTGCGGTGGTAAGGGCGTAACCGGAGCTCCACGCCTTCGGGGGAATGTAGACATTCGACGTTGTCATTTACAAGGCTGAAACATTTTAGCGCCCTTTAAAGGGGGTGGTGGGACGCCTCCCGCGCCCCGCCGCGCCTCACTTCCATACCCTTCCATCCCCGAATCTGGCGGTGTTCCCACGGCCGTCTTGCCCACTCTGGCCGCCCCGCCCCGCCCCGCCCCGCCCTCAGGATCCTTGGATCCTTACTCACTCCGATCGCACGCCCACCCGTTGGCGCGGCCTGCCCCACCCCATCATACCCCGCCCCGCCCCACCCCGGCGAATGTTCGATGAGTTCTTGGAGAAGAGAAGGGGTTTGGCCTATGTTTACCCGAGCGGTTCGGGTGAAGGATGTAGCGGGGCGTGAGGAAAAAGCAGTAGTGGGAGTAGGGGTGGGGGGGGAGGGGGGCACTGGTCCCCGCTGGTCCACGCCCCGGTGGTGGGGTATGGGGTGTGACCTGACGGGGTACACTGGGGATCAAGGGATTAGGCGTGCTGCACCCGCACTGACGCCGCTCCGCCCCGCAACGCCCGCCCACCCCGCCACGCCCTGCCACGCCCCAAGACCCGCCACGCCCCAAGTCCTGCCGCCGCCGCCGTCTCCTGGACAGATCTCGCGCGACGCGACGCGTGACAGCGGGGATTTACTTGGCGTCTCCGCTACTTCGAACCAATGAGAGTAGAGCCTGAGGGCACTCGCGACAACACCCTGTGCGAGCACCGGGTGTTTCTTTGAATGGGTAACAGTTTTTTAGGGGGTTTGCCTGCTCCATTCGGGGCAGGGTATGTTGCTCCGGGCGGAGCGGGGCGGGGCGGGCGGGTCGCATACTTCACAAAGTGCTTGACGCTCAAACACCTAGCACGGGGAAAATACCAGGCAAAGCGTTCGCAGAAATACGCGAGTTATCCCCCCCCCCCACTCCAGAACAGGATTCCATTTTGTTAGACGGTGGGTGTACTTTACGCGGCGTGTACCTCCCGGCCCGGGTCGCGAACGTTTGCTGACGGAAGGGGCGCGGGCGGCGGGGAGGGCAGGGCAGCGTCCTCCTCTGTCTCCCTCACCCTCCCGGCCCAGCAGTGCTCCCCCGACGATAAAAGAGTAGCCGACTATATCGTGAAAGTGACAGCCGCCGGCACACAGGGAATTCAAAATCAGCCGAAATGTGTGCAAGGCAAGCCGGAGTGGAGCCAGCAGGGCCCCGCCGCGCCGCCCCCGGCCGGGTCGGGCCGGGCCGGGCCGGGCGGTCCAGAGGCCGAGAGGGGTGGCCGCGGGCCGGCCCGGCCCGGCCCGGCCCCGGGAGCGGCCCTAGAGGAGGCCCCAGGGGTGGGGGTGGGGGCGGGGGCAGGGTGGGCCAGGAGCCGGGCCGCGGCCCCCGCTCTCCACACGCCAGCAGGGAGTGCGGACCTTGCGGACAGGACCCGCGGCTCTGGGCGGCGCGGGCCGGAGCACTGCGTCACGATGCGCCACGGCACGGAGTTACTTTCGCCTACGGCTCTGGCCTGGCGTGGCGTGGCTAAGCGTGGCGCGGCGCAGGGCAGCGGGGTTACAGGGGCGAGTAGCCAGCGCCAGCGGCGGCGGCGGCGTACCCCACAGAGACCATCGCTGCGGCGGGCAGGTCAGAGTGGATACTAGTCGCACGCTGGGAATCTAACACCGGCCCCGCGGCTGTCCACAGAAAAAAAAATACATACGCGGTGTTTGAACTACTGCCCACCTGGTGCTAGAAACAGTGCCGATACCAATGACGCTACGCGGCCGGCCTAGCAGCGCACGGAGAGCAGGCGTGCTGATGACACCGGGTTCGTTTCTTTGGTGACTGTGGCTTCTCGCGCAGCATGACTCCTAGTGGACCGGCTTCTGGTACCGTGGCGTCGTAGCCGTGCGGGCACAGTGTCCGCCCGGAGAGTCGCAGGACGGAGGTTCGAATCTTGGCCAAAAATTTAATTTTTCTGAGGACAACTTGGAGTCTTGGAGTGGAATTGAAACCCCCCATTTCAACCGAGCTCCCTCGTGGAATAGCCGACGGTCTAGTGGTCTAGTGGTGCCGCGAAAACCGTGGGGTGTCTGTGAGACTCGGCACATGGGGCCTGGTTCAAACCCAGGTAGGTTCTTCACTGGTAGCGACAGCGGGTTGCCAGGAAGTTCCGTCCCGTGCCCACGACTGGTGGTCGGTCGTGGGGTCATAAGTCCTAGAATCTGGCTCCAAAAATAGCTATTCCATGCTCTGGGGACAGGGCAGTTCGGTTAACCACCGTACGACTAAATCTGACAGTACGGGGATCAAATCTGTCGAATTGCGCGACAGGATCGCAGTCAGAAAAGCGCCGGTTCCCATAAGAACACCGAAGCTGTTGGCTGCCACGGGGGGTAAAAGCCCTGTGCCTGGCGGGAACCGCAACCTCCTTCGGGAGGTTTACTGTCGCAAAAATTTTCCATGTTTTCACGCCACCCTTTCACTTGCAGAGCACGTACGTAATTTTTCAAGTTTAGTCTCGAAAATGTTTGTATGCTTTCGATATGTTGTTGCCCAGGTTTCAAAACGCAAAATAAGCGCACGAGTAACAAAAGGGCCCGTGATTGGTCGATCGGGCCGGCCTTCCCCAACACTCTCCACGTGCAGAGGGGGTAAGCCACTCAACCAATCACACAGGCCCTTTTGTTCTTTTTCACCCGCGTGGTCCGGAATAGCTTATATAAACCCTCTTGCATCTCTCGGCGCTCTTGTTCCTGCTGCCCCGCCGGCGTGCCGTGCCGTGCCTGTCAGCTGAATGTCACTCCATTAGCAGACCTGTGTGCGGCCCGCGGGCCCTGGCCGCTGTCCTGCCTTACCGTCCTGTCCCGGCCGCGGCCGTCGGAGCTGAGCTGAGCTGCCGACTGATTCAGTACATCTCTCCTTGTCGCACTCATAGGGTACTGTCATGCCTGACATAGGACACCGCCATAGGTGCAAGAAGGACGTAGGCACACGAGAGCGATCTTCTGAATCAGTCAGCAGTGCCCGACCCGGCCCGGCCCCCGACTGAACTGGACAGTGCCGTGGCGAGCGGCTCAAAGACGAAATACCCGCGGCCTCGCCCGAAATACGTTAAATACCGACAATAATTACCATATCAAAAGGGATGAACGAGACCGCCAGCCTGCGCCATCCACTCCTCACCCCATTCACGCGCGCCATGCGCCGTCACAATCCTCTCCGCCCCCTCCGCTGCGACTGACGCCCCCCCCTCCCTCTTTCTCCCCTACGCCCCTCTTCTCTCCGCTGTCTGTCCCTCATTCTCTCGCCCTGCTGTGTCTAGGACGGGCGGCGGGTGGGGCGGCGCGGGGCGGGCACGCCGGCGGCGCTAACCTGTCCTATCGCCACGTCAGCCCTGCACCGCCTTGTGCAAACAGCGGAGAGGCGTTTTGTCACCGGGCCGGCACGCCGGAATAACGCGCGGCGGCAAAATTTAAAGTGGAAGGAGTGCAAGTGTCGAGTTTCTGGTGCCCCTGCCTGCCTCCCGCCCCGCCCCTGCTGGCCTGGGGCTGTTTTCACAAGAGCGACGCACCTCTCTCATTCCCTACCCCCTTCTCCCGCCCCTCCCCCTTCCCCCGCGCGTCCGACTACCTGTCTGTTTGTACCGCCGCGCACCCCCGCCCGCCGCCACTGCCACTGTGGCTTCTGCAACTGTTTTCGTCAAAGAGAGAGCAAATAACGTTCTGGCTGCTCCGCTGGCTGGAGCGGGGCCCGGCCCGGCCCGCCCCGCCCCGCCCGCAGCATGAATTGTTCATTATTTGGCTGAGTGGCGGCGGGGGACTCAAAAATAGTGGCCGGCGAGCGACGGCGAGCGTGCGCGCGTGCGAGACAGACACCCGCGGCGGTGCGGACGACCTCTGCAGCGGTCCCCGGTACGGCTCATTCCCACTGCTTATTACAGTGCCCTCTTGGTGCGTCAATTTATTATTCGTTAAGTACATTACAGTTACGGCACAGCAACTTAATAGTATACGTACATTAGTAATTGCTTTATATTTGTTTTGGGAAGCATGCCACAAATTCTCAAGTTTTTTCGTCGTGGACTACTCAAAGAAGAGTGGTTCATTTCGCAGGACTCATATGTTCCTCTCTCTTCTAGACTGACCACCACCACCACCACCACCACATCCTCCTCCTCCTGCCACCTGGATCTCGTTGCACCGCACCGCCTGCCACATGTGACTTCGTCTGCGCTAGTCCCCATGAGGTATATATATATTTGCCCTCATTCTTTGGTCGGTGCGATGATGAAGCGGGGGGCGGGGCGGAGCGGAACAAAGGGGGAGAGCGGGGGGGGAGGGGGTAGCTCTCGAGATTAGGCTGGTCCGGCAGTAGTTCCTCTGGGAGTACAGGAGGGGGAGCCGGCCCCGTCCGGCCGCGCCTGACCGCACCACACAGGACACCACCTCCCCGCCCCGCCCCACCCGGGCCGGCAGGGCGTGCGGGTGCAAGAGAGACGGACCCTCCGCGCCGCGGACGTGCGGCCGGGCGACCGACCAAGGCACGCGTAAGGGAATGTGCGAATTCTCGCGCCCTCCCCCCCTTCTCCTCGCTCTCCTCCTCCTGCTCCTCCTCTTCCTCCCCCTCCCTCGTGTAGCACACCCCAAGCCCGGCCCATGAGCGCGAGGACCCGCTACGCCCCGCTTGGCAGCAAGGCGGAGGCACCCGCCCTCGGGAAGGTCGCTCTCACTATCATTCAATTTTTCTGAATTTCTGAACCAAACTATTCCTTCAAATTACCCAAATAATTTGCGTTTGCTTTAAATTGTGACAAAGTTGACGCACGTTAAAACCACCGTGAAAAGCTGATAGAGCTTAAAGTGGGTCTTCCTCATAGCCTGCGACGCGTTCAAAGCGAATTCGCTCCGTTCCATTAATTCAATCACGTTAAGTTGGCGACACATCCCGCGCCAGCCCGTCATCGTCAATATGGCGCAGTGCCCTGCCCTGTCTGCTATTGGAAACGGACGTAACACATCCTGTATAACAGCCAGGCAGCGAGGCAATTTTTGCCGTGAGCGCTTGGTAGAGAGAGAGAGAGAGAGAGAGGGAGAGAGAGCAGAAAGGGCCGAAAAAGTCGCAGTACGGCGCGAAGCAGGATATAGGAGGAGCAGGGAAGCGTTTGATCCGATGGAATCGCGGGCGGGGCTGGTAGCTCCCGGGCTCGGCCGGGCTAAAAAACCAAATTAAAATTCCAGGAGGAAAGAAAACAACGCGGACGTGTGGCCGGGCCGGGCCGGCGCAACCACACCACCGCACCGCCCCGCGCCCGCCCCGGCCACCTGCGCGCTCCCCGGCCGCTCGGTCAAGGCCGGCCGGGTGGAGAGGACGGGGCGGGGCGGTAGCGGATGGACGAGCACACGAGCATAGGACGGGACAAGACTGGCGACATGAATTAATGAATGAATGAATGAGGTTCTGGCCGGGAGAGAGCGGGAGAGAGAGAAAGGGAGACATCTCACCGGAGACCCTACCTGTTCTGAATGGGGCAGAGGCTTTGGAGTGCAGCTGAGCCGTTGTATGAGTGAGTGAGTGAGTGAGTGAGTGAGTGAGTGAGTGAGTGAGTGAGTGAGTGAGTGAGTGAGTGAGTGAGTGAGTGAGTGAGACTGTATAAGGATGATTCAGAGAAGTGCACGCAGGCCTTGGGCAGAAACGCGCCGAAAAAGGGTAGAAGAAGGTCAGCGGGTGGCAGATGCGAGCGGAATTATTTACAGGCTGTGCTCCGCTTCTACTCCCTGGCTCTGTGTGTGTGTGTGTGTATGAAAGAGCGAGAGAGGGAGAGAGAGTGACTGTGTGCGCAAAAAAGAAAGGGACCCATATCGCGCTGACAGGTGCCTCTCACTGATAAGATAAGTGCCTCCCACCTCTACCGCGGTGCCCCGCTCTCGCTTTCTACGAGGTCGACGTCTCCTCATGTCTCATGTCTCGTACACCACGGCCTTCTCGTCCACTCCCCCTCCCCCTCCCGCTCCCCGCCTGCTCCCCGCCCGCTCCACGCGCCTACACTGTCAATTCAAATGAGGCATCTGTCGTCGTACTTCCCTGGTACACCTCTCAAATGGCCTCGCGCCGAGCCTCGCGGCCCCCGATATGACATGACGTGCGACGCGACGCTACGCTCTGGACGCGCGGCCGGGGCTGGGGCGGGGCGGGGCGGGGCGGGGCGGGGTATGGACAAGGAAAGATTGTAGTGGGGATACCTAGCTCGGGCGGGGCGGGGCGGGGCGGGGCCGCAGCAGCTGATCAGCGGCCGCGGCGGACAAGCAGGCAGCAGTCAGTCCCGCTGACGGCCTGCTGCGACAGCCGAGAAACGTCGCCACCCGCCGACGTCCTTCACCTTGGCGTCCATGGCGTCCTCAAGGTCAGTGCGAGTGCGTCGCCAGGGACGCGGGCCATCGGTGTCGCGTCCGTCAATCGTCATCATCGACCCGTTCGGCCGGCCCGGGCCGCCTCCGCCGACGCGTTGAGGTTATGTGTGCCCGTGGGTGCCGCGGTGGGGGTAGGGAAAGGGAGGGAGAGGGGGAGGGGAAGGCGGTAACAGTTGAAAGAGTAGCGCGCTTCTGTTTGCTTCTGTTGGGCGCGGAAACAAGTGAAGGCGGCTGCGGCTGGCGGGAAAATTAGAAACTGAGCGGGAGAGTGGCATAGTGATGTAGAGTACTATGGCGTCCACACCACACGTGACCATTTAAGTTTCACAATACATTTTAAAGAGGCTCAAAAGTGTACAATCGTTTGAAACTGAAAACCCCCCCAAAAAAAAGAAAAAGAAAAAGAAACAACGCGTATTTTAAGTTGCTTCGAAATTCTTCGTAATTGCCTCTTTTAATTGTTTTTCTGATACTATTGTGTACTTCAGTTCTAGCGAGTGCTCCAAGGAGTCCCTGCTCGCGCCCAACACCGAGGAGTGCAAGAGTCACTTGACGGAGAAGGCCATCCCCGAGCTGCTCGCGGATGGCGTCTTCGGCGAGGACGTGGTCGTCGTCGGCCACGACATCCAGCCCGTCGGCGGCTACGGGGAGAACCACTGGATGTCCTGCACGCTCAGAGTGGCTGTCGAGGTTCAGGACCGGAAACTGAAGACCACGAGGTGAGCCGCACGAAAAGGAGACGAGTGAGGACAGCGCACATTCAAGAGGTCCTCGGATCAGAGAGCCAAGCCCACCGCTGCCGGCCCGCTCCGCTGCTCTCTCCTCTCTCTTCTCTCCTCACGTGGAGGGCCCTTCCCTTCCCTTCCAGCGCGGCCTGCCTGCCTGACCCGCACTCGTGGTGGGGCCCGGCCCGGCCCGGCCCGGCCGTCCTCACGGCCACGGGGTTATGCATGCCATGCCAAATGAAATCCCGCCCGGCCCGGCCCGGCCCGGCACGCTACATGGGGGATAAGGAAGGGTTTCGCTTCGGGAGCTGGGCCGGGCCGGGCTGGGCAACTGAGTGCGGATTTGCGACCCTCGCCGGGCCGGGCCGGGGTGCGGAGGGAGGCGGAGGACCGGGATAAGGGCTGAGAGGGCGGGGCGGGGCGGGGCGAGCCGGGGCGTTGTTCTATTCCGATTCGCAATAAGCCCAGGGTTTGCTGTCTCCCTCCTCCTCTGCTCTGAGGTACGCGCGCTCAAGGATTCTGGAGGCGGGAGAGGACACGGGCGGTGGGGAGTGGAGGTTGGAAGGGGGGTGGGGTGAGGGGGGGTGGGGGGCAGCTGAGCCTCTCCTGCCCAGAGCGCTCCCGCCCCGCCCGGGCCGGGCAGGGCCGGGCCATATTAGCCGGTTTCCTTCACCTAATTGAATCGCGTTAAACGTCAGGGCGACGGACCGCAGGGAGGTGCGGCTGGTCGGAGCTAGAGAGACTCGTGGTCCCTACGAGTCTCTCTAGGCGGAGCAGGGCGGGGCGGGGCGGCATGGGGCGGGCCAAGACAACGCCGTCTTTCTTTCCCGCCCGCCCCCGTGGCCCGCCCTGTACCTCGCCGGACTCGTAGGCTGAACCGGGCGGTTAATTTGAGGGTTCGCGGGCGCGGTGGTGAGCCGTGTGCTGCATGGGCACTGGGCGAGCCGAGCGGGCTCGTCGGTCGTGCGACCTTCCTCTTTTCTTTTCCGAGTCAGAAAGCATGAGGGCCCCGTGACATCTCCTCTGCGGACCCTGCTGGCAGGCCGTCGTGGGGCGGGGCGGGGCGGGGCGGTCGGTATGCCCCTCCCCTTCCCCTTCCGGTACCCGCCCTCTCCTCGCCCAACTACAAATGAGCGGAGCCCGGCCCGGCCCGGCCGGGGCGAGAGGGCGAGGGCGGGGCTGCGGATTACGGCGCAGTAGTGTTTGTTGGTATTAGGGCTAATGTGGTTTGCGCTGCAGTCGCGTCTTGTTCAGCAGCGGGCGTATAACCAGCGTAATCACACACGGCGTGGCGTGGCGTCACGGCCTCATCATCTAGACTAGTGGAGCGGGAAGTGGAAAAGAAGCTGCACTGCGTTCCGTTCTGTTTAAGTTTAAGCTCGCATAAGGAGCGGGACCTCTAAACGCTTGCGGACTGGCGGGGCGAAACAACGAGACACCATACGTGTCGTACTGTTCCAAGCGCACCTCACCGTTTTCACGAAATTCTGCAGAAAAGTAGCCAAATTTTAGTCCAAACACAGTAGAGTATAGCTGGCTGCATTTGCGCCTGCCTACCAGGCAACACGCACACACCCATGCTAAGGTGTTGCCGCCCATGCAGCCCGCTCTACTCAACTGTGTTTTGGCTGCTAAGTGCTTACTTTTCTGTCAACACCGTCTGTGTCGACATGTATTTCATGCATTTTTGTCTCCACTCGCAGGACCGTGCGCCTGGTGGCCAAGTACCAGAGCAGTGACATGGTGTGGCTGAACCATGCCGTGACGGCCCGGAACGAGGAGCACATGTACACCCAGGTCGTGCCGCTGTTCCAGAGGCTCTGGGACGAGTCGAGCCACGGCGACCCCGAGCCGCTCAACCTCTTCCCCAAGTAAGCCTCGCACAGCGCTACACTAAACAACCTGCGTTTGCAAAACTAGCAGATAAAACAAGTAATAGGTAATGGAAAATAAGTGAGCTACAGCTGTATTAGCTCTCCCTCCCTCCCCACCCCTCGCCGCTCGCCTGTATACCAGCAGCCGTATACACTTCGTGCTCCGGGCTAGGGCTGGTGCGCGCTGGGATATGTGTGGTCTTTCTGCTCGCAAAATTCGCCTCGTTGTGTTGCCTATGTTCCAGGGGCTTTATTTTTCAGCTAGCCTGCGAGGTGCGGAGGGCGGAGGGCGGAAGGCAGAGCTGAGGGGTGACCGGCCCGGCCCGGCCAGGCCCGGCGGCTTGGCCCTGCGGTCTATTAAACTTGTACCATCCAATTTTATGTTGTTTCTGGTGGATGCCACCCGACCGGACCAGACTGGCCGGCGTGGCGGACAGCCCACGCGGGGTCGCCCCGCCCCGCCCCGCCCCGCCCCCGCACGACCCGCCGCACTCGGCTCGGTTCCGGTCAGGGAGTGCGATCGGGACAGGGAATGGAGGGACCGGGCCAAACTTAAGGGCCCAACTTCGCGAATCATGTCGCGCGAGTCGCGACCCTCAGCAGCAGGATCATGGTGCCTGCGATACGCACCCCGTCCGTGCCTTCCCTATTCTACCACCCGGAAAAAAGTGCAGCTCTAGCACAAGAACTTGAATTTCTAAGAATAATGTGCTAATTTTATAGAAATGTTTCCTAGGCTATAAGCAGCCTTAAACTACTGGAGTTCTATACTAACATTGAAGTCAATACTAAAAAAGTTATCAATTGTTTTTTGGGGTAAAGAGCTGTTTTCCCTCAGCTGGTTCACAAAGCTATAATTTTTAGCAGATGATACATTGTAGCTAGCCTTAACTTTAAAATAAATATAAAAACAATGTGTCAGCTAGCTTGTACTCTCGAGTCCAGAAACCAAGCGCGTAACCTTACAATAATATAGCGCGGCGCTGCATGGGGGGAATAGTGGCTGGCTGGCTGAAGCGCAGCCTGCGCGGAACACTGACACCTCCTCCCCGCGCGCAGCGTCCGCCACGCCGGGCGGGCCAGGCAACAATACTGGGCACCTGCGCGGAACACTGACATCTCCTCCCGCGCGCAGCGTAACACTAACAGCTCCTTTTTCCAACTTAGCCACCATCCACCTTGGACACCTTTAGATAAAATGAAATGAAATAGCCAAACGACGTAAACGTAAAAATATAACAACAAAATGTATCATCTGCTTTCAATTCCGATCTGGATTGAGATTTTTTTCTAAAAGTACATGAATAGGAAGGGTATTTTGTAAAGTTTTTTCAGCGCCGCAAGGAGAAATAAGCCGTGGATAAAATCGCGAGGCGTGTCTGTTCTTTTCTCTCCGCCCCCGCCCCGCCCGCCCCGGCCCGGTCCATGCATGCTGTGCTGTCCGTGACGCACTGTCCCGTCCCCTGGAGGCACGCCACGCGGAGCGGAGCAGAGCGGAGCGGCTGACCATGGAAACGAGCGCGGTGCGGTGCGGCGCGGTGCGGCGGCTGCAGAACATCACATCAGCGGTGGCGGCGGTTCCCATGCAATAGCGTACGTGTCGGTGGTCACACACACACACACACACATACACGCGCACAGAACGCCCCGCGGCCCCGCTGGTTCAAACACTGCTGACCTGATACAAGCCGTTTTTCCCTACACCCGCCCGGCTCGCACGCAGCGTGTGTCCTGACCCGCGAGCCGCACCGCCGCGCCACGCCGCTGACCCTAATCTCTATTATTCTCCCCACGGGATGAGTCGCGCTCGCTGGCGGGGTGGGGTGGGGCGGGCAACCCCCGGTTAGGTGTTGCGGTTGTTGAGGTCCGGGCGGCACACGGCGGCCGATACCCCCATGCTGACGCCCCCTGGTGCTGGTTCTCGCGCTGCTGCAGGTGCTACCGGGCCGTGTCGGGCGCGCATCCCTTGGTCATCATGGAGGACATGGCCGAGGACGGCTTCCGGCTGGCCACCTCGGCCTCGGCCCTGGACGGCGCGCACGTCTTCCTCGCGCTCAACCGTCTTGGCCGCCTCCACGCGCTCTCCTACTGTGCCAAGGTGAGCGCATCCACTCTCTTCTGATAAGATTTTTAAATCTTCCCGCGCTTCCCGTTTGAGCCCGCTACAGCGCCGTACCGCTCTGCTCTGTCCCGCAGGTCCGGCGGAAGAGCGACTTCCTGTCGCTCGCGCGCGAGCTCAAGGATGCCGAGTACGCGGAGAGCCGGCGCGCCTACCAGACGGGCTTCATCGGCGGCGTGACGGGCCCCGTGCTGCGGCGGCTCGCGGCCCGCGGCGAGACCGTCATCGACGCGGCCACCGTGGAGCACCTGCGCCACCGGCTGCGCGCCGAGCGCGAGGACATCCCCAACGGCGCCTTCGACATCATGCTGGACGCGCGCGCCGCCGAGGAGCCGCTCGCCGTCATCGCGCACGGCGACTTCTGCCGCAACAACATCATGTTCAAGTACGACGCGGCCACGGGCCGGCCCATCGACGTGCGCTTCTTCGACCTGCAGACCGCCAGGTGCGTACCGCAGCGGCCGGGCCCAGCCGTGCTCGGGGTGGGGCCGGGCCGGGCAGGGCAGGGGGGCGGAACATGGACATCCTCCTCCTCCGCTCCGCACCGGCCGTGCGTGTCGAGGGCCGCGCAGGGAGGCATGGCCAGGGCCGCGCCGGCCGGCGGGCGCCCGGAGAAGAAGCGCGCTGGCGCGTGTGGGTGGACAAACCGCGGGGGAGGGGGGAGGGGGGGAGGGTCCCAGGTGGCGCACCCCGCCCACGCCGCCGCCCCTCCCCACCCCGCCACGCCCCCGCCGCGCGCCCGCCGCGCGCCGGGTCCCCAACCTGGCGCGGCGCCTAAGCATTTGAATACATGCTACGGTTGATCGGGTCGGGCCTCGGGCCCCGCAGTGGGGCCGCGCCGCGCCGCGCCCGGCCGCGCCTCTAGAGGGTCGATACTACTTCATGCCACGCATACCGCACTACGCCAGGCTACTACGATATTTCGCGCCAAGGTCGGCGTCTTGTACTTGGAGCCAGGGCGCGGGCGCGTGGGTTCTGGCTGCAGCGCGTGCTCGGCTCGGGCAGTTTCTGGAGGTGGCGCAAGGCCGCCGCCCGGCCCCGACCTTTTCCCCACTTTTTGAATATTTTTTTTAGAAAAGATGAAGCTTTCCGCCTCGTTTTGACCCGGTCCTGCTGACCTGATCCTGATGTCGCCCTGACAGCCCGTCAGCGTCAGCTATCTTCGGAGTCCCTCAGCTCAGTTGGGCCTGGCCCTCTCCTCTCTCCCTGCAGGTACTGCTCCCCGGCCGTGGACCTGTCGTTCTTCCTGTTCCTCAACACGACGCCGTCGCAGCGCGCGGCACACTGGGATGATTTCTTCCTGTCGTACTACGACGGCCTGACCACGACGCTCAGGCGACTACTGTCCGGCAGCTCCACGGACCCCACGCTGTCGCCTACTATGGGTACGTGTGTATACCTCTCTCTCTCCCTCCCCCCCTCTCTCTCTCTCTCTCCCTCCCTCTCTCTCTGGTAGGGGTGGCCCGTTACCCACACGTGCGCGTCCCCAAGACGGCCGCCACCACCGCTACCACGGGAAGTATTGCGGAGCAGGATGGTTTATGAGCACAAACAGGGCACTGTCTCAGAACTGACTCACTTTTTGTGTATTTTGTCAGCATCGGCCCAGAAAACGTATTTTAAGCGCTTCTGTGCATCATCCGAAATTAAACTTTCCTCATTCCATCTTCTGCGCAGACATGCCGAGCCTAGCGGCGATCAGGGCGGACTTCGCTCGCCACGCGCTCTACGGCTTCGTCATCTGCGCGTTCTTCCTGCCCCAGATACAGGGCGACGCCAAGGACGGCCCCCAGTACGAAGACTACGTCCATCTGGGCGAGATCGCCGACCAGTTCGAGGCTGGCCGCAAAATGGCGAGCTTCTACTCGTACCTGGGCGAGGCCGGGGAGAACACCGGCGCCGACCTGCTGCTGGAGTTTGTGGATCGCGGCCTCGTTGGCCTGTAGTTCTGGAGGCGCCAGGAAGTGTTGTAGGTGAAAGCTCAAGTGTTCACTGCAACTGGAAGACGAAAACCAAAACGGTAATATCTACTACTTCACGCGGCAGCTGCAGCCCGGTAACTGGGATAACATAATTCGTGTATTATAACATCTGCTCACAAGATACCATAAATCATCGCTTGTGAGCAGTTCTTTGTATAAACACAGGCGAAATATATATTTCTCGTACTTTTGTACTACTACGCCTTTTCGGACTCTCGCCGTTCAACGTTTTGATATCGCGCCATTCCTATAATTTTTTTTTGTCGTTTAAAATGTTTCTTTTGCGGTCTTTTTTTCCAGTTGCTCGATAGCGCCGCACTACGCGGTTGGGTGGTCGAGGTACTTACCGCCCTTGTGATTATTTCTCCTCTGACCGACCGGACTTGACTCGACTGGACTGGACTGGAGTGCCTTGCGCCACGCCGCGCAGCGCTCAACAGCCCCCACTTAATCATTCGATGTTGGACCAAGGTCAGTGAACTTAGCATGCGGCAGGGCAGGGTAGCGGCGCGGGCGGGGCGGGGCGGGGCGGGGCGGGGCGGCCGGTCTCACACAGCCTAGGCGCAGAAGGACAGGGCTGGGCGTACACCCGGGGCAATTATCGAAGGACTCTGGCCCAAAAGGTCAGAGCGGGGGCAGGCCTGGCCGAGCCACTGCAGGGGAATTTCACTGAAGTAGATGCTATCAGCTCGGGGCCTCGTTAGTTTGATTTGAGAAGGTGCGAAACTCGCTAACAAGATGGAAAACTATACTGTTCTGTGTTGCAACACTTTACCGGCCATGCCCTCCTTCTCTTCCTCACTCTTCAAGTTCCTCTTTCTCTGTTCCCTTTGCCGCAACAAAAAACGGGGTAAAGAACTCTTTCTCCCCGTTGGGACTAGAGCGCTCGCTTGCAAAGCGCGTCGCGGATGGAGGGGAAAGTTGGCAGCTGGGTGGGCCCTGGGCGGGGCGGGGCGGCCCACTGCCGCGGAGGACCCAAGAACGGGTCCTGCTCAGGGGCTCCCTCAACGCCCTCTTCTCACCTCCGCGCGGCGCTACAAGCCCGCCACACCCCGCCACGCCACCCGCGGGGCAAGCCGCGCATATGGTTTCCATTCTGCTGGGGATTAAATGCAAACGGGAAACCACATCTGGCTCATTATAAGTTGAAATGCGCTAGGCGGCGCCGATACACAAAGTGCGGGCTGGCCGGCCGGGCCGGCGTGGTGAATAAATTAGTTTCGTGAGGTAATCATTGCAAACTTTCATGGCGAGGCCTGCGCCCTTCCAGCCCACCCCGCCCGGGCCCGGGGTCCGACGGCTGTGCTGGCCAGGGCGTGGGCCGAGGGTGGGGCGCCCGGGGGTGGATACCGGGGGCGGGTGCCCGGGGGCGGGTGCCCGGGGGCGGGTGCAAGCCACTGGCGCGAGAAACTGTCGGCCAAAGTAATTCGGCCGGCTTAAAAAGAAAACCTAGACAAGCAACGAGTTTGGATCAATACTTGATGAAGTAGTTAAGACAGGTGCGAGCAGAAACACGGTCTAAGGGAAGGGGAAGTCAAGGTGGGGGAGAGAGGGAGCGTTGTATTGCTGAAAGCAGGAAAAGGGGGAGGGGGACGAGTGGAGTAACGGGAACGGGAGGCCAACTCGGCTGTCCGTTTTACCTTTCAACAACAGCACGCCCCGAGGAGAGGAAGGGGCTGTAGCAGCCGTGTTTAGGCCCGCGGTGGCGTGGCGGGGCGGGGCGGGGCGGCCAGGGGTTGGCAACGACCACGACAACGACGGTGCCGGGCTGGGCTGGGCTGGGCTGGACCGGGCTGGCTCTGACGACTTGCCAGCCAAACACAATCCGGCAGCTGGGCCGTGCGCCCACAAAGAAAGTTTGTTGCTAATGCGGACGTTACATTGCTGACGTGCTGGCGGTGCTGGCGGGGTGGGGTGGGGCGGAGTGGGGCACGGTGGCATGATAAAGGGGCACTTGCGGTGCGGCGCCGCTGAAGTGCTATGTCACGTATACACGCCCGCGCGCCCCTCCCCGCCCCTCTCGGCTGTGTGCGGCTGGACTGCTTGCATACTGTGTTCTGTTCGTCGCGAAGATAACATCCCCGTGGATGTCTGCCTCCACCCTGTCGCGCCCCGCCCCGCCCCGCCCCGCCCCGCCCCGCCCCGCCCGGGGCCCGGGGGCTGCTGTGGGGCTGGGGCACCGCGCCGCTTTGCTCCGCACCGGTGGGCTCAGCAGACGGGCCTGGTGAGCTAGCTGGATAGACCCAACTCGTCCGCCCCGCGCCTGTGTGGGGTGGGGTGGGGATGGTGGGCCTGCGGCGCCGCCGTGGCGTTTGGGGAATTCCCCCGCCGACACTTTTGGCCCGTTCGCGCCCACGCTACGCAGCAGGGTGAGCGTGGCCGTGGGGCGGGGCGGGGCGGGGCGGGTCAGGCGGCCTTAGCAGGCCTAGTCGAGCCGGGCTGGGCCTGTCTGTTGCTGCGGGTGTTCCGTTGGGGTTCCGCCAGGTTTCCTTCTTGCACTGTTAATTACGTACATTACTACGATATTCCCTTTGACACAGTCGCTGTGCTGCCGGCGGGGGGCAGGCCGGGGCGTGGCGGCGCGGGGCGGGGCGGGAGCCGGGAGGGGTCGGCGGGAGGTTGGGGTTGCAAGGAGAAGGTGACGTGGAGGTTGTGGAGACTACTGAGCTTGCTTGAGTTGCCGCACCCTCTCCCCACTCCAGCCCGTGTATCCTTCCCCCTCTCTGCTCCGGCGTCTCGTACTTTACCTCCACCTCCACCACCACCACCTGACTACCCGCTCCGCCCCCGGTGTGCACTGGCACGGCGGGGGGGCGGCGGGGGCGGGTACAATGCTGGCCAGTCAGCAGCAGAAGCGAGACCAGGTACGGGACGGGACGGGACCTAAGTCTCAATCGCGACGAGAGAGATCGACGGCGCCAGCACCCCACTACATGGCGGTGTATTCCTGTCGGTGTACTCCCTCTCAGCGGTAGCGTTTCCTTGTGTTGTCGCGTCGTCACGCCGCCGCGGCCCTAGCGAGGTGACGTGTCGCAGGGGGACCAGACCAAGGCGTCTCCTCGACCGTCTCGCCGGAAATTTGATACACACCGCCACAAAACGAAGGCTAAGGGCGAGGGCGAAAATCGCGATATAGGCTCGGGGGAGGGGGGGGGGGCGGTGTCTATCGCGCGGCGGTACTACGTGGGCAGGGCAGGCCCAGCTGGGGGCGGGGGGCCGACCTCGGGGACTACGCCAACACCTCGGCGAGTGCGCCGGGGAGCGCGTGCTCGCTCCAATATCAGTCGAGGATCGGCAAGACGGGGGCGGGAGGGCGCCCGCCTGCTCCTGCCGCCGCACCGCACCGCGCCGCGCCGCGCCGGGCGAACGAACTACTTATTCGATTTGTTCTCCGCGTCTCAACATTTTTGGTGTAAATGAGATCCCCGGGAGCACCACCCATTGGAGGAGCGAATGCCCGAAGGAGGGTGGCGGGGTGGTTCCCACCAGCCAAACCTCCCCCCCCCCTCTCTCTTCCTCTCGCGCTCTCCCGCCCCCTCTCTCTCCCCCTCTCTCTTCCTCTCCCTCTCTGACACGCGCGCGACCTTACCCTTTTCCTCTCTAGGGGCTCCTCCGCCGCCATCCTCTCCCTTTAGCCGTTTGGCGTAAACAAGCCCAGCGGCGCAGATCCAATCTGGTACCTGGCGCCTGCCCGGCCCGGCGTGCTGCGAGCACTGTCCCCCCTGCAGGTCTGGCGGGGTGGGGCGGGGTCCTGCACCCGCAGCCTGCCGCCACACACACACACACACACATGCATGCGGTACTCGCGACTCGACTTGCCGTCCTGAAGGCCGGGCCGACAACTTCCTCGCGGTGTGTGTGTGTGTGTGTGTGTAAGTGTAAGTACGCGGCAGTGTAACACGGCCGCAGCGCGCCCTGCCCGCCCCGGCCCGGTGAGGAGCTCCTCGGTTAGGAAGGCGCCTCCTCCTGCTGCTAGCGTGGTGGGCAGGGCAGCGCAGGGCCGGGCTGAGAGATGCGTTTTACTGTGATGAAGGGCTTAGCGGAGCCGAGCGAGCGTGGATAAGACTTTAAACCCGGCCGGCGCTCTGCACCACCCGAATCACGCAAAGTCTCGCGCGTGTCCCTTTTCCTCTGCGCCTTGCTGCGACCGGTACACATTTTTTTTTTTGTAATTGAGTGATTGAGCTACATCCTTGCTAACCGTCGCGCCGCGACGACAATCCCAGTTGTTGGATTCTGTTTGACGAAGGATGGTCGGTGCTATCCGATCGGGCGGTTTAGAGTTTTGGTGCCAGGTGGGGGCTGCGCAGGGCTCGGCGCGCTGAAAGTAATCGTCTGGATTAGAAAGTTGCTGTTGGTCTTGAACGCCGTGGGCGATGCGCTCCCGAGGGGGTAGTGAGGGCGGGGGCTGCGGTGAGAGGGCGCGGGGGGGGGGGGGGGTAATCCTTGGCGGGCGTAGGAAGGAAGCGTGGGTTCCACCGTGGCCGTGAGAATAAGGAGAGTAGAAGGTGCAGCGGAGAGCGTGCTCAAACGTATTTGTGTGATTTGCGACACTGTGAAAAATATTTCCATACATTTCGATATTTTTTGTAATTTACCATTTACAACCCCTACAGGGGTTTTCAGGGGCGCTGAGTTCATCCCTGGTGACGTCCGCGGCGACCTGGTGACGCCCTCAGGATGATCCGGAGATAGCCTTTGCATTTTTACGATTTTCGGCCAAAAATTAATATTCTCTGAAATGACGGAGGTTGTGCAGGGGGACTCTGGGACTTGCTTTTTTGTTTTTTGGTCCCTGAAGAAGGTACCAAGTGAGTTTGGTCGTAATCGGAGACAATTTTTTTTCGACCGAAAATCGCAAAAACGTAAAGGCTATAGCCTTTGCATTTTTACGATTTTCGGCCAAAAATTAATATTCTCCGAAATGACGGGGGTTGTGCAGGGGGACTCTAACGTACCCCTAGACCAACCCCCAAGGGTCAGTACGTCCCAAAACCTGGTTTGTCAGCGAGGCAATGCAGTATTCCTGATAGCGCGCAATGTGTGCGGGCGAGGTGGCTTAGGGGCCTATTTTCTCACTAACGAAGGCCGGTATAGGACTCCTAGGACTTGCTATGTGTTTTTTGGTCCCAGAAGAAGGTAACCTGTGAGTTTGGTCGAAATCGGAGACAATTTTATTTCGACCGAAAATCGCAAAAACGCAAAGGCTATAGCCTTTGCATTTTTGACGATTTTCGGCCGCAAACGAATTTGGTCCAAAATGACGGGGGTTGTGCAGGGGGACTCTAACGTACCCCTAGACCAACCCCCAAGGGTCAGTTCGTCCAAAAACCCGGTTTGTCTGCGAGGCATTGCAGTATTCCTGATAGCGCGCAATGTTTGCGGGCGAGGTGGCTTAGGGGCCTATTTTCTCACTAACGAAGTCCGGTATAGGACTCCTAGGACTTGCTATGTGTTTTTTGGTCCCAGAAGAAGGTAAACCTGTGAGTTTGGTCGAAATCGGAGACAATTTTAATTCGACCGAAAATCGCAAAAACGAATTTCTCTTGGAGAGGTTGATGGCGCAGACGTCAGCACCCGCCGCCCTGCCCTGCCGGCTGCCGGTCCGACCCGGCCCGCGTGCGGCCTCGGCAAGAACTTTATCCCTTCAGCAGCCGCTTCAAATCCTTGGCCCCGGCATGCCAGATAAAAAGCGAAAGGGGAAGAAAAAGTCGCCTAATCATTAAAATTAGCTCCCCCCCACCCTTATCCCGGCCCACGGCCCGGCGCCGGCGGCCCCGCCGCTACTCGGAGGGCGCAGGGCACGGCTGGTCCCCGCCTTTGCCATACGCCTCATAGGCTATAGCTTAAAAGAAAAATTGGTCGACAGGAAAAAAAGTATACAGAAAGAAAACAATACGTTGATTTTTGAACCACTGCCCACTTGGTGCTATGAGCATTGTCGATACCAATGACGCTACGCGGCCGGTCTAACAGCGCACGGAGAGCAGGCCTACTGATGACAGCGGGTTCGTTCTTCGGTTCTCGCGCAGCATGACTCCTAGTGGTCCGGCATTTGGTACCGTGGCGGCTTAGCCGTGCCGGCATAGTGTCCGCCCGACGAGTCGCAGACCAAAGGTTCGAATCTTGCCCAAATCTTTAATTTTTCTGAGGACACTTGGAGTGGAATTCAAACCCCCCATTTCAACCGAGCTCCCTCGTGGAATAGCCGACGGTCTAGTGGTCTAGTGGTGCCGCGAAAACCGTGGGGTGTCTGTGAGACTCGGCACATGGGGCCTGGTTCAAACCCAGGTAGGTTCTTCACTGGTAGCGACAGCGGGTTGCCAGGAAGTTCCGTCTCATGCCCACGACTGGTGGTCGGTCGTGGGGTCATAAGTCCTAGAATCTGGCTCCAAAAATAGCTATTCCATGCTCTGGGGACAGGGCAGTTCGGTTAACCACCGTACGACTAAATCTGGCAGTACGGGGATCAAATCTGTCGAATTGCGCGACAGGATCGCAGTCAGAAAAGCACCGGTTCCCATAAGAACACCGAAGTTGTTGGCTGCCACGGGGGGTAAAAGCCCTGTGCCTGGCGGGAACCGCAACCTCCTTCGGGAGGTTTACTGTCGCAAAAATTTTCCATGTTTTCACGCCACCCTTTCACTTGCAGAGCACGTACGTAATTTTTCAAGTTTAAGCTCGAAAATGTTTGTATGCTTTCGATAAGTTGTTGCCCAGGTTTCAAAACGCCCCGGATTGAGCTCAGCATTCAAGCCGAAGGCTTGCCTGACTAGTAAACAGAGAGTGAGAGTTACCAGGATAGAAAGAGAGGGGACTGCAGAGGGTTGCCAGGAAGTTCCGTCCCATGTCCACGACAAAAATTTTCCATGTTTTCACGCCACCCTTTCACGTGAAAAGCACGTACGTAATTTTTCAAGTTTAGTATGTTTTAATATGTTTTCCTAGTTCTTAAGGCGGGATTGAGCTCAGCATTCAAGCCGAGGGCTTGCCTGGCTTGTATCCTCCCGTCAGTGCGCCCCAGCCTGCTCCCTCCGGACCCAGCGCCCCAGCCCGGCCCGGCCCCTCTGTGCGGGTGAGTGTTCACCACCTGACCGAACAGAGACGAAAAAGTCTGTATTACAATCCCACAGGCTGGGCTGGGCTGGGGACTGCCCGGGGGTGGCCCGGGTGCCCGTGGCGGGTGGCGGGGGGGCTGGGCCGCAACCATCGTTATCCAATAATGCCTGTCCGCGCCTAGGCCGGACCGGGCCGGGCCAGGGGCTGGAGCTGGAACCAGCAGCTGCCAGGCCTGCTGCTGGCTGCTGCGGCTGTGCTGCTCATTTTGCTTGTCGGCTTTTGATGGGCGTCACCCGATACAGAGTCTGACCTGACCCCGCTGCCAACGCCCCCCCCCCGGCTCCCCCCCCCCCTCTCTCGCTCTCTCTCCTCTCCGCACCGCACGCGCCGCCCCCCAGGGAGTAGGTAGGTGGGGGGGGGGGGGGGTTACAAGTTCCAAGGGTACGCGCGTTCACACTGAAGGCCCTTGGGTGGGTACGCGCGTGGCGCGTGGCGCGGGTACGTGAGGGTAGGGCCGGGCCAGGGCGGCGGGGGACTGGACACCATACCCTTTCCGCCCTTCCTTATGTTCTCCCCGTTCCTCCCCAGCCTCCGCCGCATGGCCTCCCGCGCCCCACCCCGCCCCGCACTGCCCTGCCTTACAGCGCTACCCCTATACCCCCCACCCTTACTCTTTCTCTCTTAAAGCGCGAGACACGATCGTGGAGAGTGGATCCTAAATAAAGCTCCCCCACAATATTTCCCCTGCAGCGCGAGTCTGTGTGTGTGTGTGTGTGTGTGTGTGTGGCGCGCCTCTTTGTCTGCATTCTTATAACGAGCGAGCGCGTTTGTGTCGACCACGCTGCTCGGCGTGCGAAATTCACCACAAGCCTTCCTTTCTCCCCCCTCACCCCACCCCGAACCCCTCGTGTGTGCGGAACGGGGGAAAATGACGCACAGCAACCCGCCTGGCGATAGTCGCGGCCCTGCTGGTCGTAATGGGGCGCGGGCGGGACGGGACGCGACGGGACGCTCCTCTTTTGTTTTCGACTCGCGATGCTGAAAGCTTTTGGGCCCCTCTGCTAAGGCGGTTGTGCGTGTGTGTGTGCGCGCGCGCGCGAACGAGGGGTTAGATGAAGCGGGAGAAGGAGGGAGACAGAGAGAGGGGGAGAGGGAGAGAGGGAGGGAGAGAGAGAGAGAGGTAGAGATATCGCCAGGATCGCCACCGCCACCTCGAGCAGCGGCGTGCGCCGGGGAGGGAGGCAAGGCGATCGGCGCGCGGACACGCGTGTTGGGCGGGCGGCCTACCCTCGCACTGGCAGGCGGCCGGGCCGCCGCCTGCTCTCTGCTGCTCTGCCCTGCTCTTCTGCCCCGCCGGGATCCCGCTGCCGCTCCGATCCGACCGGCGCGATAAAATCTGACCTCGATCCCGACCGGACCGAATGTTGCCGCGCGCGGTGAATCTTACTGGCGGCGGCGCGGGGCAGCGCAGCGCGGCGCGGCGACTTGCAGACTCGCTGGGATCTTATCGGGCGGAGAGAAATCTTGGAACCGGCTCCGGGGGAGGGCGCGTTGTGGCGCAGAAAGTGTGCAATAAAACGTGTTCATTACAGCTGCCACTCTCTCCCTCTCTCGCTCTCGCTCTTTCTCTCCCCCCTGGTCTGCTTTAGCGGTGCCTCTCGCCCCTCCCCGTCCTCCCGCCGGTATTCTATACCTATCTCTCTTTGGGCGACGTCTTGTGAAGTTCTAGGAACGATGAGCCAAGGGTCGGCATTTGCTGGTCTTCTCACTGCAGTTTGGAGATGCAGCCATTGAGTTAGTGTCTGTAACGCTAGGTGTGCGAAGAGTGTGCGACAGATAACACCGCCCGTATCCTGTAGCATACGCTTTAAAGCGCATACTTCTGCCCCTCCCCTAATTACAGTGTAGCTAGCGGGTGGGCGTTGAGAGAGAGGGAGAGAGGGAGACAGAGAGGTGAGCAGGGGGAAGGTATGTCAGCTGCGTCCATTGTTTGCGGCTATTAGCTCGCAAATTGCGTTGCGCCGGCTGGCTAGAGCACAGCAGGTTTGCGACTGCCACACCCCGCCCACGCCACGCCACTGCAGGGCACGCACGGGAATGTTACAGACTCGCCCATCGCATCGGTTTAGATCGCGGCCCTTCCCCCTGCCCCGCCCCTGTATCGTCTATCCCGGAAATAGCACGTGCGGCGCGCGGCATGCGACAGCCGCGTGCGGGGCCCGGGACCCGGGGCCCTCCAGGGGCATAACGCGCAGGGCATCGCTCCGACCTGCCGACAGAATGCTGCGTCCAATCTCTAAATCTCCAAATCTTTTCGTCTTGTGATTTATAATGACCACTGCCTAGTCGGGACACTTACAGGAAAAGAAATGAAAACTTCACTGACTACTGCAAACACTGCAGTGGCTGTTTGCCCATGCAGTTGAGTTTTGTGCGCCCTGGCTCGGTGGATGAGTGGCCGTGCTTTATTGTTAGGCGGAGGCAGAACAGCATAACGAGGTGGTGCGGGGCGGGTGGGGGTGTACTCTACGCGACTGTTTCTACTCCGTGAGGTATTGAAGTGAGATCTCACTCGAGTGAGAGAGTACTACTCGCCGCCAGAGTGAAGGGGAGAGAGGAGGCGCTATCGCTTTCCTCCCTCGTTCCTCTCTCCTCGACCGTTTTGACCTTCAGAGCATAAAGTTACACTGGGAAGACAGAGAGCTGCAACTGTAATGAATCGCCCCGCCCCGCCCCCCGCCGCCTACTACCTGCTGCGCGGCGCTCGAACCAGCTCCCCCCGGCCCCGCGCCCCGCGCCTACGTTTCCTCATAACAGTTTGGGCTTCCCCGGGCCGCGGGCGGGGTCAGATTAAAACACGACGAAGGGGATTCCGAAACAGGCTGCTACTCCCGCTCTGCTGCTGTGCTTTGCTCGCCTCGCTCGCCTGAAATGCATAAATTTCGCCGTGCAACACGGGCGCCGCCCCGCCCCACCCCACCGCACCCCGCCCCCAGCCGCCCCGCCCCGCCCCGCCCCGCCCCGCGCACAGGCGTGACCTTGAGAGCGCCTCTTTACCGCTGCAAGGCAAGCAGCACGGCTCAACGCGGCGGCGCGGGGCGGGGTGGGGCGGGGCGGGGCGGGGCGCGGCAGCTCAGGGAGTTGTCGGTCCCGGCCGTGTAGCCTGGTGCAGCCCGTGCCGCGCGCGCTGAACCAGGCAGAGCGTGCGTGTGTGTGTGTGACAAGGCCTCTGCTACACTGGGTCAGAATCCCGACCCGCACACGACGCTGACTCTCATTTTGCGCCAGCCGCAGAAATTCGCCCACCCCCTCATATATTTATTTTACCGTGAGAAAAGAATAAGTAAAGTAAAAAGGAAAAAGAAATTACCCACTCTCTAGCAAACAAACGAAAATAATGAAACACAACGCAATGAAAAGGGAGCTTGCGCTTATTTAACTCCCGCGCGCCCTTCCCTGCTCTTCCGGCCTGTGCCCTGTGCGCGCCCCGCCCCCCTCCAGGCCCCCCGCCCGGCCCCCTGGGCCCCGCCCCGCCCCGCCCCGGCACGGCCCGGCTGCGTAAACAGGTGTCTGTTCTCGTTTCTGCGCCGCAGAGGAGCGTCGCATGGCGCGGCGTGGCGCGGCGCACCAGGACGACCAGGACCAGATGCCGGGTCCACCGCGACGTCGTGCACCAGGACGACTAGGACCATATCCAGGATATCCACCGCGGCTCAGAAGACGAGTAGCTGATTCTGAGTACCGCAGCCTGAGAGGACCTGGATGCCAAAATTGTTACATTTCTTTTGGTTCACGGTGAGCTGATTCCGGTTTTACCAGAACCAGAATAGTCTTGATGCTGTAACGCTGCGGAACAGTAGTCGTTATTACTGTCTCGGGTAGCTCACGGGAAGGAGTGGGTCTAAGCTTGCATGACATGGGCCCCACCACCCCTCCACCCCCTACTGCTCCACCAGCAAGCAGTTGGCGTTCGACTACGGCCACTAATTAGGATTGAATTCTGGCTGCACACTGCGTGGCATGGTGTGCGTGCGTGCGTGCGTGCGTGCGTCAGACGCGCGATCCATTCATGCGCACAATTGCGAAGGGAATAGTGCAAACTACTTGCTGGCTGGCAGAGACGATCCTTGTGAACGCTTTCGCTAGCAGCGCGCGATTAAAAGCAAAACGATTTTTAGTTGTCTCTGCAAGAAGGCGACATAAACCGAGCATTAAGTGCGTCAGCAGGAGCTTTTTGTGGCGCTTTCGATCCGGCGGCGGTCGAAAGGAGGCCGCCGCGCCACTGGCGCCACCAGCCGCGCCGGCCCGGAGCTGCAGCTGCGCGACGACCACTGCAGCTGTCCTGTCTGGAGCGCGTTACTCCCGGCCCGCCCCGGCCCGGCCCGGCCCGGCCTAACCTAGCCTAGCGTAATAAGGCAGGAACATCTGTCGCACCGCAGACCGCGCCGGGCCGGGCTGGCCCGCCCCGCCAGCAGCGCAGCTCAGTCAGGCCGGGCCGGCGCGCCGCGCGGAGGGGCATTTCTCCCGACGAACCACGAGTCGTAACTATGCGCCGCCGCTGCCGCCAGAGCTAAAATTTTAACGCGATGCTCGGCCGACAGTTACACATACATTACGGCGTGGGGAGGCCACTGCCGCCCCCCCGGCTGCTAGAGACCAGGTCTGGGCCGCGGGCCGTGTAAGTTATTTACGGAACATGACGGGCGGGGCGGGGCGGGGCGGGGCGGGTCCAGCAGCACGGCGCGGAAGAATCTCGGACCGCAGGAAAGTTATTGTTTGTGGCGGTAGCGCCCCGCCCCGCCCCGCCCCGGGCACCACCTGCTGCTCAATCGCAATGCGAGGCCTGCGCCCCGCCCCGCGGGGATTCAGGGGGCGCCCAGGGAGGGGCCGGGCGGCGCGGGCCCTCGAGCCCAAACTTTAAAGGACGGCGGCGGCGGCGCGGCGTGGGTGTAGGAGAGGAGGAGCAGCAACAGCAGAAACACCCCATCAGCGGGGCTCAGCGCGCGGGGCGGCGCGCCGTGGAGTGGGGGAGGCGTGGTTGGGCAGGCGGGGCGGGGCGAGCGTTCATTACGAAACATGTTATTAAACTGCTTACTGCCGAGCAGGAAAACTTGTGAAATATTGTTTTCTTTGATTTGATTTTGGCAGCGCAGCCCTTCTCGTGCTCCTGCTTTGGTTGTACCGCCTGCCTAGGAAAATGTAAAGTTCACGCAGGAAAGCATTCCACTCCCAGGTGATACGCCCTCTCTCGCTATGACGATATATTCTTAAAGCTCCGTCACGAAGCAAAAGTCGTCTTAAACTCCGAAGCACACCAGCGGATGCCGAGTTGAATTTGTTTGGAATATTAATATCCGTGTAACAATCCCTCGACCGTCTGACTGCCGCTGCGTCCTCCTTATTAAAAATGCCCCTTTCACCGCCCCCCATAATCAGTGCATCTGAGCTGAGCCCTGGCGCCCCGGCCCGGCCGCCTTTATGAACTTGCACACAGCTCGGAGCTTACGGCCGAGACACTAACACAACAAAAAGTAAATTAACTTAACCGCACTGTGCCCAGCATAGCACGCCCGGCCCGGTGGCGGCCTTCACCTGTGGGCCGGGGGTGGCAGCGTACAAGAAAAAACTGGCCAAAAAATTTAAAAAAAAAAAAAAAAAAAATCGGTCGCGATCGAACCCGCAAAACGTCTCGACAACCTTGATGGCATTGGGGCGGGGTCAAGGGCGATACCACTAGTCATAATCGCCAAAAGGCCTTTGCATTTTTACGATTTTCGGTCGAAAAACAATTTTGCTTTAAAGTGCGCGGTGGGCGGCCGGCAGCAGGGTGACGAGCAGGCTGACGACGTGCACGTTGAAAGCGGGGGCGCCTTTCTTGGCGGGGCTGTTGCTCTGGTTTCTGAATCTCTTTTGACGAACTCAAATTCTGGCGGGCGAGTGACGTCACTTTCTGCAGCCGGAAGTGGCCGGAAGTCCGTCCGACCGAAGTCTAAACAACATGGCTATTGCCGATGTCGGTGTGTTCCCGAGTTTCATGAGTGTAATTGTGATATTATTTGTTTCCAATGTAATAATATTCCTTAATTATCTAATTGAGAGGATTATGATAATTTTATATAGAAATCATATATTTTATTGTGCTGGTGAGGACAAACTGAACGTCCTCGGTCATATGTTTCCTCTCTCTGCTCCTGCTGATGCTGAGTGGGTTGAGTGCCTACCGTAAGCTTAGAATGAACCATCAGCATTGGGTGTATAACTTTTCAATTATATTCGTATTAACGGAGTTTCGTTATTTCCTTGAAAGGCTGTAATTTTTTATTCTAGTTCATTATTTAGTGTCCAAGGGAGGTTAGGTGTAAAGGTTAGGTTACCCCATGGCATTAGAAATTTATTTTACTTTGCTTTCTTGTTTAAATGTGAAAAAAAAGGGTATCCTTGGTACTGTCTGAGGGAATATTGGACTTGATGAAATGCGATAAGGCAAGAGTCCACAGGAGCAGTAGTATTATTTATCAGGCAATCTTGCCTGTTAATTTTAATATCAAAAGTTTTGGCAGCGCTAAACAAAGGGGATAAGAATTAGGAGAAAATAGGGAAGCTAGGACACTCAGTCGAGTCATTACGGCTTGATGCATTAGTTGGGATCTTTCCATATGAAATTGCAGCTCGTGCGTGATGATTGTTGCTCTTTGAACAATATTGCATCGTTTTACCCAGAAAAATTAAAAGTAACATTAGTCAAAAGTTAAATTGGGCCTTTTCTTTTTCCAGACTTTGTCTAGGTTTTAATCATTTAGAGTATGGCATGTTCATTCTCAGTATGCCGTCTAGCTTTCAAACAACCTTTGTGAATTTTATTTGTTTTAAATGCAATATTGTTGAAAGTACATGGGCCCGTCACTCTTTTTTGTTACCAGACTTTGTATGTTAATTGGATAAAACTAGTAGTTCACTTTTCTCTATATCTTATTGATTGTTGGAACTAGTCAAACGGTATGTTTGTCTGAATGCATTAAATAATATGGCTAAATGCTTTTTAAAGTAGTAACGCTTGCTTTTTCATGTGTGTATTGAGATGAGTGATGGGTCCTTCTTGTTGATATTTGAGTGTTGTGTTTGTGTCTGCTGCTGCTCTTTACTTGCTCTATTGCTAAAAGTATCCATTGATTGCTTTGTTTTGCACCATTTGGCCTGCTTTCTCCCTCGCACTTTGACCTCGGCCAGACTCCTCATGGTCAGGGTGTGAGGAGGAGTGGGTGTCTTGCTCTTGTACCTTTGAAATGTAAATTTTTGCTTGCTTTAAACTTGTTGTAGTTGCCCCCTCTTGCTGGCATGTTGACCCAGGCCAGTCTCCTGAAGGTCAATGTGTGGGTGAGAGGGGGCGAATGAGAGGGGATTCCTCTCTCTTTGCTTTTGAATTTCAACTTTTGAATGGATACTTTTTTTACTGCTCTGTGCTCTGCTGTTATCCCTCTGGCTTTGGTATAAAACGGCCTCCTGGAGTGGGACTTGTCTCACTGCTGGGTTCGAATCCCAGCGGGTCTATGCCTCGCCTTGCTCTACCTTCCTTCTCTCTGAATGTATGAGTAATTTAGAGGAACACAGTGCTTTGTTGACATAGAAGCTGCTCTTGTTTACATTTGTGCTGCTCTGCCATTGGCCTTTGCATTTTTACGATTTTCGGTCGAGAAAAAATTTTGCTCTAAAGTGACGGGGGTTGTGCAAGGGGACTCTAACGTACCTCTACACCAATCCCCCAGGGTCAGTTTGTCCGAAAACCCGGTTTCTCTGCGAGGAAATGAAGTATTCCTGATAGCGCGCAATGTGTGCGTGCGAGGTGTCTTAGTGGCCTATTTTCTCACTAACGAAGTCCGGTATCGGGCTCCTTGGACTTGCCGCGTGATTTGTAGTCCCAGAAGAGTGTCCCCTGTGAGTTTGGTCGAAATCGGCGGCATTTTTTTTTTCGGCCGAAAATCACAAAAACGCAAAGGCTATAGCCTTTGCATTTTTACGATTTTGGGCCGAAAATAAATTTTGCTCCAAAGTGACGGGGGTTGTTCAGGGGCACTCCTAACTTCCCCTTGACCAACCCCCGAGGATGTCCTGTGAGTTTGGTCCGAATCGGAGACAATTTATTTCCGGCTGAAAATCGCAAAAACGAAAAGGCTATAGCCTTTGCATTTTAATGATTTTAGGCCGAAAATAAATTTTGCTCCAAAGTGACGGGGGTTGTGCAGGGGCACTCCTAACTTTCCCTAGACCAACCCCCGAGGGTGTCCTGTGAGTTTGGTCGAGATCGGAGACAATTTATTTTCGGCTGAAAATCGCAAAAACGCAAAGGCTATAGCCTTTGCATTTTAACGATTTTATGCCCAAAAATAATGTTGCCTCAAAGTGACGGGGGTTGTGCAGGGGGACTCTAACGCACCCCTAGACTAACCCCCGAGGGTAGCCTGTGAGTTTGGTCGAAATCGGAAACAATTTTTTTTTGGCCGAAAATCGCAAAAACGCAAAGGCTATAGCCTTTGCATTTTTAACGATTTTCGGCCCCAAATGAATTTGCTCCAAAATGACGGGGGCTGTGCAGGGGGACTCTTACGTACCCCTAGACCAACCCCCATGGGTCAGTTCGTCCGAAAACCCAGTTTGTCTGCGAGGCAATGCAGTATTCCTGATAGCGCGCAATTTGTTCGGCCGATGTGGCTTAGGGGCCTATTGTCTCACTATCGAAGTCTGGTATAGGACTCCTGGGACTTGCTATGTGTCTTTTGGTCCCAGAAGAAGGTAACCTGTGCGTTTGGTCGAAATCGGAGACAATTTATTTTCGACCGAAAATCGCAAAAAACGCAAAGGCTATAGCCTTTGCATTTTTACGATTTTGGGTCGATTTTTTTTTTCTCTCCAAAATGACGGGGGTTGTACAGGGGGACTCTAACGTACCCCTAGACCAACCCCCAAGGGTCAGTTCGTCCGAAAACCCGGTTTGTCTGCGAGGGAATGCAGTATTCCTGATAGCGCGCAATGTGTTCGGGCGAGGTGGCTTAGGGCCTATTTTCTCACTAACGAAGTCCGGTATAGGACTCCTAGGACTTGCTATGTGTTTTGGTCCCAGAAGGAGGTAACCTGTAAGTTTGGTCGAAATCCGAGACAATTTATTTTCGACCGAAAATCGCAAAACGCAAAGGCTATAGCCTTTGCATTTTTACGATTTTGGGTCGATTTTTGGCTCTCCAAAATGACGGGGTTGTACAGGGGACTCTAACGTACCCTAGACCAACCCCAAGGGTCAGTTCTTCCGAAAACTCGGTTTGTCTGCGAGGGAATGCAGTATTCCTGATAGCGCGCAATGTGTTCGGGCGAGGTGGCTTAGGGGCCTATAACGAAGTCCGGTATAGGACTCCTAGGACTTGCTATGTGTGGTCCCAGAAGGAGGCGAGTTTGGTCGAAATCCAAGACTATTTTCGACCGAAAATCGCAAAAAACGCAAAGGCTATAGCCTTTGCATTTTTACGATTTTTCGATTTTTTTCTCTCCAAAATGACGGGGTTGTACAGGGGACTCTAACGTAAGTCCGAAAACTCGGTTTGTCTGCGAGGGAATGCAGTATTCCTAATAGCGCGCAATGTGTTCGGGCGAGGTGGCTTAGGGGCCTATTTTCTCACTAACGAAGTCCGGTATAGGACTCCTAGGACTTGCTATGTGTTTTTTGGTCCCAGAAGGAGGTAACCTGTAAGTTTGGTCGAAATCCGAGACAATTTATTTTCGACCGAAAATCGCAAAAAACGCAAAGGCTATAGCCTTTGCATTTTTATAATTTTGGGTCGATTTTTTTGGCTCTCCAAAATGACGGGGGTTGTACAGGGGGACTCTAACGTACCCTTAGACCAACCCCCAAGGGTCAGTTCTTCCGAAAACCCGGTTTGTATGCGAGGCAATGCAGTATTCCTGATAGCGCGCAATGTGTGCGGGCGAGGTGGCTTAGGGGCCTATTTTCTCACTAACGAAGTCCGGTATAGGACTCCTAGGACTTGCTATGTGTTTTTTGGTCCCAGAAGGAGGTAACCTGTGAGTTTGGTCGAAATCCAAGACAATTTATTTTCGACCGAAAATCGCAAAAAACGCAAAGGCTATAGCCTTTGCATTTTTTCCGATTTTCGGCCGAAAACGACTTTGCTCCAAAATGACGGGGGTTGTGCAGGGGGACTCTAACGTACCCTTAGACCAACCCCCAAGGGTCAGTTTGTCCGAAAACCCGGTTTCTCTGCGAGGAAATGCAGTATTCCTGATAGCGCGCAATGTGTGCGGGCGAGGTGTCTTAGGGGCCTATTTTCTCACTAACGAAGTCCGGTATAGGACTCCTAGGACTTGCTATGTGTTGTTTGGTCCCAGAAGAATGTAACCTATGAGTTTCTTTGAAATCGGAGTCAATTTTTTTTGGACCGAAAATTGCAAAAAACGCAAAGGCTATGGCCTTTGCATTTAACGATTTTCGGCCACACAGTTTTGGCTACAATAGGCGCCCTAACAGATAGCTTATTCCGAACCGAGTATATAGGATGAGGAGGTCAGCGGGCAAGGAAGGAAAGCCGCGCTGGTTGAACGTCGCGGCAGTGGGAGCGGGGAGGGAAAGGGAAGTCACGGTGTTTGAACGTGCCGCTTGCCACTTTCGCGCCTGAGAGGTAGGCAGACCATTTGACGCTTCGACGAGACGGAAGTTTGACCCGGAGGGAGCGTCCTCTGCCCTCTACGGCGTGCATCGAGGAAACACGTAAAGTCGGAGGTGAGTTAAGTGTAATTGTGAAATTTGTTTTCAATGTGACATCGTGTAAATCACTTATTGGGAGAAGAAGGATTTGTTTTATTTATTGTGTAAATGTCATACATTTACATTTTATTTTGCTCGCGATTGGAAATTGAACGGCCTTTCTTCCTACATGTTCTTCATTTTCCTGAGAGCTTTGAATTAATCGACAGTTTTGGGTGTAACTCTTTAATGAAATTAATGGAATCGACATTTTATAATTTCCTTAGAACGGTAGACGGTGGTGGCCAATAGTGGCTGGGCGTAATGCAAAGTTAAACCAAACGACATAACCTGATCGTGTAACCCTCCCATAAGTATAAGGTTTCTGAGCTATTGTCGAATAAAATAACCTTTGATACAGTGTGTTGTAAGTTTTGATCGGCTTTGTGCTGCTTGCTTGTTTGAAGTAGTGTCAAGTTTTGAACCAACACATTTCTTTTTTCTTCCCAGTTGTAAATGCTGTCTGTATTATGCGCACTTCTGTGAGAGAAAAATATGGTTACGGATCCTTCAAAGTTTTCACCTTTCTTCTGTTTCAGATTCTACAGAAAGAGTATTTGAGGGAAAATCCACTTGCTACTCGAGCTCCCAAGTTATTGTGTCACCTCTACCAGGGTCTGAATCTCGATGGATCCCTACCTTCTCTGGTAAGTTTACATTAGTATAGATAGCATAAAGTAATTTAATTAGTCAAATGTGTTTTCTTCTTCTCACACATGTCTTTATATATTAGTTGTTCTTGATTTTACAGTGTGAATCCAAACAGGAAACCCAAATGCTTCTTCAGTGGCCAAGTGGAAAATCTAACAGATTAGTTAGCAGTCGTGACTGACAATAAAATCGGCCCAATGTTTATAACCCCAGATTTTGCTGAGTCAGTCTTCAAGGGAAAATCCAGTTGGCGCCACAGCTTCTATTTTTCCTCAAAGTGTGACTTTTCAATTTCAACTCTGCATCAGGTATGTTGGCTGAGCACAATAGACTTTTCCACCGAATGTGGAGGAAGAACAGACATAATCAAAATGTGCCGGAAGCAGATACTATTAAAAACAGCTCGTATGTCAAACTTTACTTTCTTCAAAGAAAAAAATTAAAAATTAAGAATTTGTGTTTTTGTCACAAAAGTAATGAAATGTGGTTTACAAGCTGTTTTTAGTATCTGTTTCCGGCAGTTTTTGATTATTTCTGTTCCTCTTCCTCATTTGGTGGAATGGTCTATTAGACTTAAATGTTCTGTGAGTAGCCAGATACTTGATATGTATCTGCACTTGGTATGGTTTGAGTCCTATTGTACTATTGTCACTTATAGAAGGGGTGAAAAAAATCTTGCAAAGATAAGTGGGTATTGCCTTAACAATAATAAACATTCAACTCTGGTCTTTGAGATAAAATAAATAAATATTCTATTATCAACCTTTGTGTCAAAAATTCTTATTGAAGCCAACAGTACAGAAATTGGAAGGTACAAATGTAAGGAAGAAAGAAACTGATAAATGATATTTTTCTTGCTGGAGTTAATAGCAGGCTTGTTACAGTAGCTCTTCCTGTGTACTAAGCCTCATAAGAAGTATGTTGACTTGAGCCAACCATGGAGACAAATTGCTTCATTCACGAATTCCAATTATTTACTATCAATCAACTGTCCTGTGATGAATCACAGACTTTCCGTCCTCAAAATTCTTCCCGTTCAGTGAAGTGGTTAAGCTAGTTTCCTTGTTGTCTTAGTCCTATCAAGCTGAGTAAATTACATAGTGTAACATGGATTTACTTTTACTTTGCCTGAAACCCTTGTGTAGCCTATTGATGTGAGAAGTGGTAGAATGAGCCTTTATAACTCATCACTTTGAAACCTTAGATGCTTTTGAGGGTTAACGTTTCCCCGCCAAATATGTCCTTCAAAGTTTTCACCTTTTTTCTTTTATTTTGTTTCTGTTTCAGATTCTACTGAAAGAGTATTTGAGAGAAAATCCACTTGCTACTCGAGCTCCCAAGTTATTGCCTCATCTCCCCCAGTATATGAACCTCGATGGATCCCTTCCTTCCACCTTCTGCGGTAAGTTTACATTAGTAATTATTTAATTAGTCAACTGTGCTTTCTTCTTTTCACACATGTCACTATATATTAGTTGTTCTTGATTTCATAGTATGAATCCAAAATCCAAACTTGAAAAGAGAAGTTGGTGTTGCCTTGTCAATAAACATTCAACTCTGGTCTTTGAGATAAGTTAAATAAATAAATATTGTATGTTCAACCTTTGTGTCAGAAATTAATATTGAAGCCAAAAGTACAAAGCTTGAAAGGTACAAATGAAAGAAACTTAGTATCAGACAAATGATTTTCTTGCCCGAGTTACTAAGCCTCTTAATTAAAGAAGTCTGTTGACTTAAGCCAACCATGGAGACAAATGGCTTCATTCACAAATTCTGATTATTTGATATCAATCAAATGCCTTGTGATGTATCACAGACTTTGTCCTCAAAATTCTTCCTGTTGAGTGAAGTGCCCTTCTCTAAGCTAGTTTTCATGTATTTGTCCTATCAAGCTGAGGTTATTGCAGTACATAGTGTAACATGGATTTACGTTTACTCTGCCTGAAACCCTTGTGTAGCCTATTGATGTGAGAAGTGGTAGAAGGAGCTTTGATAACTCATCACTTTGAAACCTTAGATGCTTTTGAGGGTTAGCATTTCCCTGCCAAATATGTCTGCCATCTGTTGACATTCACATGGGACTCGGTCTTGCTATTCAGGATTTAAACTATCTGACCCTTAACAAGTACTTTGCATGTGCATATGTTGGCAAGTTCCTGAGAGTTTAGCAACACCTCTCGTGACTTTTAGGAGTCGCAAGGATTATTTACGGAAACACGTTGTTTCAGAGGTGGTACAAATTCTCTTTATTGATACGAATGTATACAACTATTCAGCTGCGTGTCACTATCCACATTACTCACATGGTCCTAGATAACAGCAATGGGACAAACTGTTTGTTGGTTCCAGCATGCCATCCCGAAGACTGCTCTTCTCTAAACGTACCCTCTGTTGAGCTTTTGTGGTGTCCAGCTGACCTGGAACATCGAAGTAAGAAATTACATTTTGTTGCAGATCATCCTCGGCAATGAACGAGTTTGAGGACAAAGCCAACTGAATTCAGCCACACATCCAAACAAAAGCTATATGCTCCTGATTGTTGCTATGAGGTAAGAAACAATCCTGGATATCCTGTTCATTTCTATCACTTTTCTTGGTTCTCCCTCGGCATAATACAGTTCTAACCCTTCCAACACGTGGCTAGCAGACACGTGCTGCCATTTTCGCGTGGCTTGGCACATTTCTAACCCTGCCAACACGTGGCCGGCGATTAAGAAAAGGACAATTCTGAAAAAGTACTTACCTCTGCTTGATTCCTGTTGCCCGCAGCCCGACGTCCTTCTCGTCAGCATCCAGAAACGTGCAATGGGGCCCGACAACAAGTGCATGGCGACCAAGCGTGTGAAATCCTGCAATATCCAAGATTTAGTGCTACAAACGAGTGGCACGACCTGGCGATGGGCGTCACAGAACGACAGCAGGACAAAACGTACGTACCTTGTTTACTGGACGATCGCTGAGGTGCTTTGCTGGGCTGGCCCTGCTGGTCGATGGTGAGGTCGGTGGCGAGGAGCGAGGCTAAAGCTAGGACAATGCTGAAACGAAAAGCCAGGCTGGAAATTTACCTTTTTTGAATAAAAAATGTGGACGCCGATGCGATGCGGGGCGGGGCGGGGCGGGGCGGGGCGGGGCGGGGCGAGGCGAGGCGTGCGGAGCAGCAATACGGGCAGGAGCGGGGCGCGCACGCCGGAGCTGGCCGCACCGCGCCACCGTCACCGAGACAACACGTCCTGCTCGGCTGCCTGCCCGCCCTCCACTGACGCTCCGGGCGGGCAGGCAGCCGCGCAGGACGTGTTGTCTCGGTGACGGTGGCGCGGTGCGGCCAGCTCCGGCGTGCGCGCCCCGCTCCTGCCCGTATTGCTGCTCCGCACGCCTCGCCCCGCCCCGCCCCGCCCCGCATCGCATCGGCGTCCACATTTTTTATTCAAAAAAGGTAAATTTCCAGCCTGGCTTTTCGTTTCAGCATTGTCCTAGCTTAAAAATATTTCCCTCTATCATATTAATAATAACAAATTAACAGCTTCTCTTGCCCGATATTCTGCTGCACATAATTTTTGTCAATGTTAGCACATGTTTACTCTAACCTAATGTTTGCTTTAGGTTACCGAGATCCAGGTACAGTATCAACATGGGAGGTCCTATTGAGTTGAATGGTCAGGAAAGAAGCTTCTGCCCTCAGTCTTTTATTATCAGTTGTCCTTGGACGCACCAGCCTTCAAAAGTGTACCATGTAAGTTATTTCTCTAACAATTTACGAGTCTCTTTCACTTTGGTGTGCAAACATTACATATTCTTTTCTTTTCCAGTTGGTTGTGTTCATGCGACGACTATCCTGCTTACTGGAGATGGATAATACAAACGAGATTGCTCAGGTATGTCATGTTGTTCAATATTTATAAATTTCACATTCCATGGCATTAAAAAAATAATGAGACATTTGATACTGCTGCTCAAAGATTCACTCTTATTTATTTATTTTTTTCTTTATTTTTCATCCAGGATTGCTGCAATGCTTTGAGACCCGTCACCAGCCAGAATCTAGTGCTCCTCGATGTTTCAAGAACATTTCATAGCAGAAGCCCTTGTCATTGCAAAAGGAAACTGGTGTGCATAGGGCGTATAAAGATTTAGTCCACCTGAAGCGTGCTTGTGCTAATTTGCAGACCTGTGGAAATCACCCAACTGTTCACGCAGTAAGTTATATCTCTGTCATCTTAGAACTGTAATTCAATGCATAATCAGATGTTAATTGATAATATTTCCCCACTGGGGTATGGCATTAGTCTGTTCAGACTGTCCCAGTAGATTTCTGTTATTGAACAGCTGTGGTTGAGAGGACCCTATGAGCAATGCGATGATGCTTTTCTAAATTGAAATAGTGTCTGCCTTTTGTTTTTGTGTTTTTCTCCTATTTTGACATGGGGCTTGAATTTACTGTGTTGCTAATATTGTTGAGATGGAAAGTTTGATTGGCTGACCGTAATATTGCTTTGTGCTATTTTAAATACAATGTTTGTTTTCTCTTTGATGGCTTGAATAATCTAAAAAGCCCAAATTACATGGGCTGGCCTGCTAGTTTGTGTGAGTAGTGTTAAACTGGAAGCTCGCCTCTATCATTGTTTAGATCAGAAAAATAGCAGGCAAAGTGGTACACTTTGATGATGGGACAAATGATGAATCTGCTGGCAGGCATAATATTTTGTAACTATTTTGTAATGAGTGGCTCAATGTAGGGAACTGAATGAAATTGGCGAGGTGCACAAGTTGTTGGGCACAAGAAGCTAAAACAGAAAGTGTTGAGTCTTTTCCATGGTTACACTGTTTACCATTTATCTACTCTTATGACGCTTGTCCCACTATTCATGGTAAGATTCTATGAAGGACTTTATCTTGTTATTTTGTATGTAATTTTAAGTAGCCATTTCAAAACACTGCCTTTCCGGTTACGACGTTGACAAGACAACAACCATGTTAATTTTACTTTTTCCATCATGTTTTGTTTCTCATCAACTTCTTCTAATGGCAACTAGTTCGGTACATAATTTCTAGCTTCTGCTAGTAAAATTATGGTCTGAAGTAATCCTTATGTATTTAGATATAAGAATGGTAAATATTTTGTTTGCGGCTCTAACCTGTATACAATGGTATGATCTGATAAACCGTCTGAATTTTATTCTGATGAAAATAATGAAAATAAATAGCCCTCTCCACATTGTCAACTGAATACTTTATTTAGTCTTCGACAAAATGTTGTTCCCTAATGATCGGGACTTAAGAAAAATATACTCGGTTGGGACTTAACCTAATCAGCACAACGTCTCGCCAGGCGAGATGATTTGGGACGGTTCTTCATTTTTTTTTTTCTCGATGTAAACGATGGCTCTCGGACAAATTAACCCTCGGGGATCGGTCTAGGGATACTTTAGAGTGCCCGGCCCACCCCAGTCATATTAGAGGAGGTAAAAAAAAAAAAATCGGCCGGGACTTGAACCTGCAAAACGTCTCGCCAGCCGAGATGATTTGGGACGGGGGGAAGGTGCGTTAACCATCTCGGCTGGCGGGACGCACACCGTTCGGCGGTGCGAACTGGAATCCCTATCTACCGGCCATTTTCAGCGCCAAGAGGCAAGAACGGAGTCGGAGCGGAGGTCGCCTCTGCCGGCCCCGTCCATGCGGTAGATAGGGATTCCAGTTCGCACCGCCGAACGGTGTGCGTCCCGCCAGCCGAGATGGTTAACGCACCTTCCCCCCGTCCCAAATCATCTCGGCTGGCGAGACGTTTTGCAGGTTCAAGTCCCGGCCGAATTTTTTTTTTTTACTCCTCTAATTGCACATTTGAAAATTGGCGGGCCGGAACCGGAAATGGCAACACTAGTTCCAACTTTCGCCGCCCCCCGAAGCAGCACCGTCGCAAAACCTTCGAAAAACGCACAAAACGAGCATTTGGCGACGGTGCTGCTTCGGGGGGCGGCGAAAGCTGGAACTAGTGTAGCCATTTCCGGTTCCGGCCCGCCAATTTTCAAATGTGCAATTCGTCTCCTTAGTTCCGACTTTCGCCGCCACCGAAGCAGCACCGTCGCAAAACCTTCGAAAAACGCAAAAAACGAGCATTCGGCGACGGTGCTGCTTCGGGGGCGGCCAAAGTCGGAACTATTGTTGCCATTTCCGTTTCCGCCCCGCCAATTTTCAAATATGTGTCCGACAGCCGAGATGGTTAACGCACCTTCCCCCCTGTCCCAAATAATCTCGCCTGGCGAGACGTTGTGCTGGTTAGGTTAAGTCCCAACCGAGTATATTTTTCTTAAGTCCCGATCATTAGGGAACAACATTTTGTCGAAGACTAAATAAAGTATTCAGTTGACAATGTGGAGAGGGCTATTTATTTTATTATTTTCATCAGAATAAAATTCAGACGGTTTATCAGATCATACCATTGTATACAGGTTAGAGCCGCAAACAAAATATTTACCATTCTTATATCTAAATACATAAGGATTACTTCAGACCATAATTTTACTAGCAGAAGCTAGAAATTATGTACCGAACTAGTTGCCATTAGAAGAAGTTGATGAGAAACAAAACATGATGGAAAAGTAAAATTAACATGGTTGTTGTCTTGTCAACGTCGTAACCGGAAAGGCAGTGTTTTGAAATGGCTACTTAAAATTACATACAAAATAACAAGTTAAAAGTCCTTCATAGAATCTTACCATGAATAGTGGGACAAGCGTCATAAGAGTAGATAAATGATAAACAGTGTAACCATGGAAAAGACTCAACACTTTCTTTTTTTAGCTTCTTGTGCCCAACAACTTGTGCACCTCGCCAATTTCATTCAGTTCCCTACATTGAGCCACTCATTACAAAATAGTTACAAAATATTATGCCTGCCAGCAGATTCATCATTTGTCCCATCATCAAAGTGTACCACTTTGCCTGCTATTTTTCTGATCTAAACAATGATAGAGGCGAGCTTCCAGTTTAACACTACTCACACAAACTAGCAGGCCAGCCCATGTAATTTGGGCTTTTTAGATTATTCAAGCCATCAAAGAGAAAACAAACATTGTATTTAAAATAGCACAAAGCAATATTACGGTCAGCCAATCAAACTTTCCATCTCAACAATATTAGCAACACAGTAAATTCAAGCCCCATGTCAAAATAGGAAAAAAACACAAAAACAAAAAGGCAGACACTATTTCAATTTAGAAAAGCATCATCGCATTGCTCATAGGGTCCTCTCAACCACAGCTGTTCAATAACAGAAATCTACTGGGACAGTCTGAACAGACTAATGCCATACCCCAGTGGGGAAATATTATCAATTAACATCTGATTATGCATTGAATTACAGTTCTAAGATGACAGAGATATAACTTACTGCGTGAACAGTTGGGTGATTTCCACAGGTCTGCAAATTAGCACAAGCACGCTTCAGGTGGACTAAATCTTTATACGCCCTATGCACACCAGTTTCCTTTTGCAATGACAAGGGCTTCTGCTATGAAATGTTCTTGAAACATCGAGGAGCACTAGATTCTGGCTGGTGACGGGTCTCAAAGCATTGCAGCAATCCTGGATGAAAAATAAAAGAAAAAAAATAAATAAATAAGAGTGAATCTTTGACCAGCAGTATCAAATGTCTTATTTTTTTTTTAATGCCATGGAATGTGAAATTTATAAATATTGAACAACATGACATACCTGAGCAATCTCGTTTGTATTATCCATCTCCAGTAAGCAGGATAGTCGTCGCATGAACACAACCAACTGGAAAAGAAAAGAATATGTAATGTTTGCACACCAAAGTGAAAGAGACTCGTAAATTGTTAGAGAAATAACTTACATGGTACACTTTTGAAGGCTGGTGCGTCCAAGGACAACTGATAATAAAAGACTGAGGGCAGAAGCTTCTTTCCTGACCATTCAACTCAATAGGACCTCCCATGTTGATACTGTACCTGGATCTCGGTAACCTAAAGCAAACATTAGGTTAGAGTAAACATGTGCTAACATTGACAAAAATTATGTGCAGCAGAATATCGGGCAAGAGAAGCTGTTAATTTGTTATTATTAATATGATAGAGGGAAATATTTTTAAGCTAGGACAATGCTGAAACGAAAAGCCAGGCTGGAAATTTACCTTTTTTGAATAAAAAATGTGGACGCCGATGCGATGCGGGGCGGGGCGGGGCGGGGCGGGGCGAGGCGTGCGGAGCAGCAATACGGGCAGGAGCGGGGCGCGCACGCCGGAGCTGGCCGCACCGCGCCACCGTCACCGAGACAACACGTCCTGCGCGGCTGCCTGCCCGCCCGGAGCGTCAGTGGAGGGCGGGCAGGCAGCCGAGCAGGACGTGTTGTCTCGGTGACGGTGGCGCGGTGCGGCCAGCTCCGGCGTGCGCGCCCCGCTCCTGCCCGTATTGCTGCTCCGCACGCCTCGCCTCCCCCCGCCCCGCCCCGCCCGCCCCGCCCCGCCCGCATCGCATCGGCGTCCACATTTTTTATTCAAAAGGTAAATTTCCAGCCTGGCTTTTCGTTTCAGCATTGTCCTAGCTTTAGCCTCGCTCCTCGCCACCGACCTCACCATCGACCAGCAGGGCCAGCCCAGCAAAGCACCTCAGCGATCGTCCAGTAAACAAGGTACGTACGTTTTGTCCTGCTGTCGTTCTGTGACGCCCATCGCCAGGTCGTGCCACTCGTTTGTAGCACTAAATCTTGGATATTGCAGGATTTCACACGCTTGGTCGCCATGCACTTGTTGTCGGGCCCCATTGCACGTTTCTGGATGCTGACGAGAACGACGTCGGGCTGCGGGCAACAGGAATCAAGCAGAGGTAAGTACTTTTTCAGAATTGTCCTTTTCTTAATCGCCGGCCACGTGTTGGCAGGGTTAGAAATGTGCCAAGCCACGCGAAAATGGCAGCACGTGTCTGCTAGCCACGTGTTGGAAGGGTTAGAACTGTATTATGCCGAGGGGAGAACCAAGAAAAGTGATAGAAATGAACAGGATATCCAGGATTGTTTCTTACCTCATAGCAACAATCAGGAGCATATAGCTTTTGTTTGGATGTGTGGCTGAATTCAGTTGGCTTTGTCCTCAAACTCGTTCATTGCCGAGGATGATCTGCAACAAAATGTAATTTCTTACTTCGATGTTCCAGGTCAGCTGGACACCACAAAAGCTCAACAGAGGGTACGTTTAGAGAAGAGCAGTCTTCGGGATGGCATGCTGGAACCAACAAACAGTTTGTCCCATTGCTGTTATCTAGGACCATGTGAGTAATGTGGATAGTGACACGCAGCTGAATAGTTGTATACATTCGTATCAATAAAGAGAATTTGTACCACCTCTGAAACAACGTGTTTCCGTAAATAATCCTTGCGACTCCTAAAAGTCACGAGAGGTGTTGCTAAACTCTCAGGAACTTGCCAACATATGCACATGCAAAGTACTTGTTAAGGGTCAGATAGTTTAAATCCTGAATAGCAAGACCCTGAGTCCCATGTGAACGTGAACAGATGGCAGACATATTTGGCAGGGAAACACTAACCCTCAAAAGCATCTAAGGTTTCAAAGTGATGAGTTATCAAAGCTCCTTCTACCACTTCTCACATCAATAGGCTACACAAGGGTTTCAGGCAGAGTAAACGTAAATCCATGTTACACTATGTACTGCAATAACCTCAGCTTGATAGGACAAATACATGAAAACTAGCTTAGAGAAGGGCACTTCACTCAACAGGAAGAATTTTGAGGACAAAGTCTGTGATACATCACAAGGCATTTGATTGATATCAAATAATCAGAATTTGTGAATGAAGCCATTTGTCTCCATGGTTGGCTTAAGTCAACAGACTTCTTTAATTAAGAGGCTTAGTAACTCGGGCAAGAAAATCATTTGTCTGATACTAAGTTTCTTTCATTTGTACCTTTCAAGCTTTGTACTTTTGGCTTCAATATTAATTTCTGACACAAAGGTTGAACATACAATATTTATTTATTTAACTTATCTCAAAGACCAGAGTTGAATGTTTATTGACAAGGCAACACCAACTTCTCTTTTCAAGTTTGGATTTTGGATTCATACTATGAAATCAAGAACAACTAATATATAGTGACATGTGTGAAAAGAAGAAAGCACAGTTGACTAATTAAATAATTACTAATGTAAACTTACCGCAGAAGGTGGAAGGGGAAGGGATCCATCGAGATTCATATACTGGTGGAGATGAGGCAATAACTTGGGAGCTCGAGTAGCAAGTGGATTTTCTCTCAAATACTCTTTCAGTAGAATCTGAAACAGAAACAAAATAAAAGAAAAAAGGTGAAAACTTTGAAGGACATATTTGGCGGGGAAACGTTAACCCTCAAAAGCATCTAAGGTTTCAAAGTGATGAGTTATAAAGGCTCATTCTACCACTTCTCACATCAATAGGCTACACAAGGGTTTCAGGCAAAGTAAAAGTAAATCCATGTTACACTATGTAATTTACTCAGCTTGATAGGACTAAGACAACAAGGAAACTAGCTTAACCACTTCACTGAACGGGAAGAATTTTGAGGACGGAAAGTCTGTGATTCATCACAGGACAGTTGATTGATAGTAAATAATTGGAATTCGTGAATGAAGCAATTTGTCTCCATGGTTGGCTCAAGTCAACATACTTCTTATGAGGCTTAGTACACAGGAAGAGCTACTGTAACAAGCCTGCTATTAACTCCAGCAAGAAAAATATCATTTATCAGTTTCTTTCTTCCTTACATTTGTACCTTCCAATTTCTGTACTGTTGGCTTCAATAAGAATTTTTGACACAAAGGTTGATAATAGAATATTTATTTATTTTATCTCAAAGACCAGAGTTGAATGTTTATTATTGTTAAGGCAATACCCACTTATCTTTGCAAGATTTTTTTCACCCCCTTCTATAAGTGACAATAGTACAATAGGACTCAAACCATACCAAGTGCAGATACATATCAAGTATCTGGCTACTCACAGAACATTTAAGTCTAATAGACCATTCCACCAAATGAGGAAGAGGAACAGAAATAATCAAAAACTGCCGGAAACAGATACTAAAAACAGCTTGTAAACCACATTTCATTACTTTTGTGACAAAAACACAAATTCTTAATTTTTTTAATTTTTTTTTTCTTTGAAGAAAGTAAAGTTTGACATACGAGCTGTTTTTAATAGTATCTGCTTCCGGCACATTTTGATTATGTCTGTTCTTCCTCCACATTCGGTGGAAAAGTCTATTGTGCTCAGCCAACATACCTGATGCAGAGTTGAAATTGAAAAGTCACACTTTGAGGAAAAATAGAAGCTGTGGCGCCAACTGGATTTTCCCTTGAAGACTGACTCAGCAAAATCTGGGGTTATAAACATTGGGCCGATTTTATTGTCAGTCACGACTGCTAACTAATCTGTTAGATTTTCCACTTGGCCACTGAAGAAGCATTTGGGTTTCCTGTTTGGATTCACACTGTAAAATCAAGAACAACTAATATATAAAGACATGTGTGAGAAGAAGAAAACACATTTGACTAATTAAATTACTTTATGCTATCTATACTAATGTAAACTTACCAGAGAAGGTAGGGATCCATCGAGATTCAGACCCTGGTAGAGGTGACACAATAACTTGGGAGCTCGAGTAGCAAGTGGATTTTCCCTCAAATACTCTTTCTGTAGAATCTGAAACAGAAGAAAGGTGAAAACTTTGAAGGATCCGTAACCATATTTTTCTCTCACAGAAGTGCGCATAATACAGACAGCATTTACAACTGGGAAGAAAAAGAAATGTGTTGGTTCAAAACTTGACACTACTTCAAACAAGCAAGCAGCACAAAGCCGATCAAAACTTACAACACACTGTATCAAAGGTTATTTTATTCGACAATAGCTCAGAAACCTTATACTTATGGGAGGGTTACACGATCAGGTTATGTCGTTTGGTTTAACTTTGCATTACGCCCAGCCACTATTGGCCACCACCGTCTACCGTTCTAAGGAAATTATAAAATGTCGATTCCATTAATTTCATTAAAGAGTTACACCCAAAACTGTCGATTAATTCAAAGCTCTCAGGAAAATGAAGAACATGTAGGAAGAAAGGCCGTTCAATTTCCAATCGCGAGCAAAATAAAATGTAAATGTATGACATTTACACAATAAATAAAACAAATCCTTCTTCTCCCAATAAGTGATTTACACGATGTCACATTGAAAACAAATTTCACAATTACACTTAACTCACCTCCGACTTTACGTGTTTCCTCGATGCACGCCGTAGAGGGCAGAGGACGCTCCCTCCGGGTCAAACTTCCGTCTCGTCGAAGCGTCAAATGGTCTGCCTACCTCTCAGGCGCGAAAGTGGCAAGCGGCACGTTCAAACACCGTGACTTCCCTTTCCCTCCCCGCTCCCACTGCCGCGACGTTCAACCAGCGCGGCTTTCCTTCCTTGCCCGCTGACCTCCTCATCCTATATACTCGGTTCGGAATAAGCTATCTGTTAGGGCGCCTATTGTAGCCAAAACTGTGTGGCCGAAAATCGTTAAATGCAAAGGCCATAGCCTTTGCGTTTTTTGCGATTTTCGGTCGAAAATAAATTGTCTTGGATTTCGACCAAACTCACAGGTTACCTCCTTCTGGGACCAAAAAACACATAGCAAGTCCTAGGAGTCCTATACCGGACTTCGTTAGTGAGAAAATAGGCCCCTAAGCCACCTCGCCCGCACACATTGCGCGCTATCAGGAATACTGCATTGCCTCGCAGACAAACCGAGTTTTCGGACGAACTGACCCTTGGGGGTTGGTCTAGGGGTACGTTAGAGTCCCCCTGTACAACCCCCGTCATTTTGGAGAGAAAAAAAAAATCGACCCAAAATCGTAAAAATGCAAAGGCTATAGCCTTTGCGTTTTTGCGATTTTCGGTCGGAAAAAAAATTGTCTCGGATTTCGACCAAACTCACAGGGTACCTCCTTCTGGGACCAAAAAACACATAGCAAGTCCTAGGAGTCCTTTACCGGACTTCGTTAGTGAGAAAATAGGCCCCTAAGCCACCTCGCCCGTACTGTAGCCGAATGGACGTAAAATTCACCTACAATGACCACTACGCTCTATGATATATCATTAACTTATTAATTTCAATAAATCTTTATTCTTTTTATACAAAGGAATGCATTTTGCAACAGTTATTTACATTTACCGTTTTTTGTACGGTTTAGCCAAACTGAACAAAAAAGAATAAAACGAACATTTTGTTATGTACAGATATATTTACAGTACAATATTCTGTTTATCATTCCATGACTACGCCATTTAGATGGTATAATTGCAGCCCTCTTGTACATTACTTAAGATACCAAATAGGTTTTTTGTTCGGAAAACATTATGGTAGTTTTAGCGTTTGCTGGATTCACAATTCCATTCCGTTGTTTTCTTTAGTTGCCATCTCATAACAGAATTACCGTTTTAGGAAATCATAACTATTTATCTCACATGGCTTACATGAGAGAAAATTAAAGTCATCAAATCTTAGCAGGCAAAGTGCGTTTAGATTAACATAATACTCAAACACTTTTGAATGACTCTTTCAAAATTTTGTGAAACCAAAATTATGTTTTAATTTTATTGCCTTACACCTAAGACACGATGCACAACAAATGTCTGATGGTGGCGCAGATGCCCAAGAATCCGTATAAAACCTAAACTTTATTAGGGAGTAAATACACAAGGCCTTTAGGTAATTTCCATAGCGTACATGCGCGAATGATTAAATTTGAGAATAAAATGAGGGACATACATCATGGGCTTGTGGAAAGGAAATTTCAAATAGAAGATTAGAGACATGCAATACATCAAACTGCACAGTTCATATATCAGTTATTTTTCAAAGATAGTTTGCAAGTCTTCATTGAATGGTGAATACTGGTTTCAGCAATTATCCTAGCACATATCACTTGCCAGAGAAATTTTCACAGCTTAGCAGTTCCTGACGAGTAATGCAGCGAGTGGGACCACAAAACAAAGTCTTCCCATGTCCACACTCGCGGGGTATAAAATTATGTACAAAAAGCATTACCATCAGTCACCGTCACCCAAGCCAGAATAAAAAAAAAAATAACAGAAAAAAAAGAGTTTGTACACACGCACGTGCTCCAGCACGGCAAAGACACAGAATACTGATAAAAATATACACGTTACTACACCACTGTGCACGGCAGCGGTGCCAGCAGAGGGGCTGCACTCCCGGTGAGATAGAAGGGAGAGGGGTGTATGGGGCGGGGGGCACCAGCGCCACCACGCACGCCCATTACTACAGCAGGACTAGCGAAATTCCACGACGGTCGTACGTTTCGCTTCGGTTCACGGTTCAACTAACGTGACTTGTCGACTCTCTCCACCCCGCATTCCCCCTACCCTTTCTCTGTGGGCTCTGCATCTTATTTCTTCCCCTGCCGAGGGTGCGGGACGGGGCGGTGCGGGGCGGGCAGCGCCCTCGGCCGCCACCGCTGGAGCACAACCATTACGTAACTTACTTTTGTCACACAGGACATATCACATACAGTTTCACCAGCACGAGCAGTGTTCACACCACAACTTGTTATCTTGGCGTCCGTCGGCAGAGAGGAGGAAGGAGAGGGGCTGCGGGGGCCACCCCGGATGCGGAGGGGCGCGGAGGGGCCCGGCCGGCCATCCGGCCAATAGCGGGCGCCGTCCCGTCCTCCTCGGAGCGGAGGGCCGTGAGAGCGGCGCGCCCCGCCCGGGGCCCCGCGGGGCCGAGGCCTATTCCAGCAGGGGGCGGGGCGGGGCGGGGCCCCCGGGGGACGCCTCCGGGCACCTCCCCTCCCCTCAGAGTCCTGCCCTGTCCTCACTATGAGGCGTGGCCGTGCCACAGCAGCGCGAGCGCGGCCAGCGCGGCCAGCAGCAGCGGCCCGAGGTGCGAGGACTGGTGCCGGCCCTGGCCGCCGTGCTGCATGGCGGCGGGCAGCTCGCCGTTGAGCACCAGCACGCTCACGGTCTGGTGCTGCGCGTTGGACGGGTTGCACTTGTACTGGCCCGAGTCCGAGGGCCTGGCCTTCCGGATCAGGAGCACGCTCGTGGTCGTGTCCCCCCGGGCCGTCGTCACCGTCACGCCCCCGCGCGGCGACTCGTAACTGATGATCTGCAAAATAAACCAAAAGACAAAATAAGACTTTTTTGTAAAAGTCGAAGGTATGGCAAACCTCTTGCTGCGTCGTTGATTTCAGTCCGCCGTGAGTACCCTGGCGCCACGCCCGGCCCGGCACCCTGCTTACCGAGTCGTTGTGGTTCCAGTAGACGTACGCCGGCGGCTCCGGACTGTACAGGATGACACACGTGAGGTTGATGGTGGAGCCCCGGTCAATGAACAGCTCGGGGCCGCCCACAATCTCCGTCTTTGGTTCTGGAACAAGGGAGCGGAAAATGGGGTTGATGAGACACTGAGATTATCTCTTGGCTTTCATCTTTGCGGTTGCCGCTGCCGCTCTGCTACAAACAATCCTCCGCAAGCGTGCGCCGCGGAGCGGCGGCGGCAGCGCGCGCGCCACTTTTAGATTTTCCCCTCGAAGGAAAAGAAAGACATTAGTTTCCCCCCTTTGCCCAACCCCGCCCTTCTCTTCCTCTCTGCTGCTCCGCGAGAGAAAAAATAATAAATCGCAAAGAGTGAATTTTCCAGCGGGGTAAACTCCATCCGAGGCGGCGGCGCGACAGGGCGGGCGGGGCGGGCCGGAGAGGACACGACAGGACAGTTGTCGGCCTTATCAGCTTATCAGAGTGGCCAACCGAACGTGCCGTAAATCGCCAAGCAGTCGTGCACCAACTTCCAAGGTGGCGCGGCGCTGCAGGCTGGCGTGTCGCGGCCGACCGGCGGGGCGGGGCGGGGCGGGGCGGGGCGGGGCGGGGCGGGGCGGCATGCACACCTTGCACACGCCCGGCGTGCTGTGGAGGGGGGCACGGCACACAAGCGAAATCGCCCGCAAACAAGAAACAAAAACGTTAACGAAAACGAGTAAGTTTCTTTGCCCGTAAGGTTTTAGTCGAGTCTGATAGAGCTCCCGCGCTTTCTCCTCGTGTATGAGAGAGTAGCGCGGCGCCAGGGCCAGACGACGCCGTGCCTTATCTCTCCTTAGGCCCCTCGCGTCGCGCCGCGCTGTCTCTGTCGCACTCATTACGGCGCGGTAGAGCGCGCGGCTCTAAGGACAGCTCGGGCAGGCAGGCAGGCAGGCAGCGGCGGCGGGAATCTAGTTTTGCGCCTAATGAACTTTTAGCCGGCCCGGCCCGTCGTCCTGGTTGTCCGGGTGGTGTGGCGAGGCGAGCTCGCTGCCGTCGCCGCCACCACTGCGCCTTCCGGTGACGAATACTCGCCATCATTGTCGCCGCTGGCCGCCCTGCCCCGCCCGGACCCGCCGGGCCCCGCGCCCGCCGCCACAAAAGGCTGGCGCGCCGCTCTCCGCTCCGCAACACAAGAATTAAAATATCTGCAATTTATGCATCATTGCGCAAAGTGAAATGAAGGCAGTGCGCTGCGGAGAAAACAGCAGCGGCGTCAAAGGGAAGGCCCAGCCCAGCCCAGCGCAGCGCGGCTCTCCATCTCTGTTATAGGCTCTGGGGGCGCGGTCCATTGTCACCGCTGCTCTGAGATCACGACAACCATTACCAACATTATCACCAGCGATCACCAGGGCCCTCCATCATTCTCACCAGCCCTGCGGTGCCCTGCCGTGCCTTGCTGCGGCCTGCAGGGCTCCCCCCCTCCCCTCCCCCAGGACCCTCCGAGGCCGGCCACACCGCAGCAGTTGCCAGCCGCCCGGCCCCGCCCCGCCCCTGCCCCGGCGCCTGCACATAATGTGGTCAAGACGCTATGCGTGCAGTTTAGTCTCGTGTTCTTACCAGTGCCGCCCACCACTTGTACCCCTCCCTCCCTTCTCTCCCTTCGGTACAGAGTTACGACTGTGCACTATGCACACTACTGGGAATATATACACGAAGAAAGGTGTTGCAGGGTTCATATACTCCAGGAGAAAGTAGGCTTACCACACAGCAGTCAAACGTTTCAATCACACTTAAACAAGTAAAAGTTTGAATTCTCTATGGGAAATTCGCATATACTTGGGGTGAAAGGTGGATACGAGTAGAAATCCACACTTAAGTTTCCAGTGCAACCTGCCATCTGACCTATCCGCTGCTAGACTGCGGCAGCGTCGAGCTGCACCGAACCCAATCGGCCGACGCCGACCCTGCATGGGATGGAGGTAAGGGGGTGGCGAAGAGTGGGGGACGGAGGGACAGGACAGGGGGGAGTAAAGAGAACCCCGGGCTCAGCCCGGCTACCCACTCTCCAAACGTTAAATATGAATGGTCGTAAATTTGTCTCTGGGCTGGAGGGGGTGGGAGGAGTGGAAAAGAGATGGGAGGAGGGGTGGGGCGGGGTGGGGCACAACTCGGCTGCATCAATCAATCAGTCAATCAGCCACTCCGACGGGTCCACCGTCTCTGGGGAATATCAGAGCGGCTCGGCCGTGCCGGGGCCAGCCCGGACTGCTGGCAAGTTTGAGGGATAGGGGGAAAAAATATAAAACGCCGCACCGCCCCTAGTTTCTTTTCCTCTGTCTTAAAAAATATAAAAATGAGAACGAAAATAAATATTAAAAAGATAAGGAAGTGAGAAATGTGCGGTGGGAGGTGCGCTGCTGGAGAAATGCACTGGAGCCGTGGCGGAGCGATCAGACGCATGATCAACTGTCGGGAATGATGGACTGTACGGGATGCAAAGAGGGGAAAAAAATACGAGGGATGGGAGGGGAGGGGTTTTGAACCCGGGACGGATCGCACACTGTGGGGAGGGGATGAGTTCTCTAAACGAGGGGCGGACAGGAGTGTGTGAAGAGCGTCATGGTGGGCCGACGCGTACCCCGCGCTCCATTTCAATATGAACGAACGGTAAAGGAGGAAGAGTTGGGGGGTGAGAGTTTACCGAGCCGATAATAGGAATTGGAGCGAGACAGAGGGCGGCAGCTTGCTGGCCGACCAGACAGAAATAAAGAAAAGGGAGATGGGCGGGGCAGGGGAGGGGGCGGGGCGGAGAGAAGGAAGCACGGCTGAAGCACGGCGAGGCGCAGACGGATTTGGAGAGATGATCCTCCGAGTCGGAATGACACGCGTGAAATGCAATAAGCTCGTCCACTGCTAAGATAGAAAGATAGATAGAGGGCGGGGTGGGGCGCGGCGGGGCGGGCGAGTGAAAAGCGAGGAGAGCGGGACTCATTCTCTATCCTATCTCGTGTCGTGGGGAGCTGTGAGGGATGGAAAATAATGGAATAGAAAAAAGGGCCGTAGGAGTGTGTGAGAATAAGAGAAAGGCAAATATGCAATGCATTAATACAATATAAACGTGATAATCGTTCCACACATGGACACAAAAATAATTATACCGTTTTTGTAGACTGGGTTCTGAAGAAGAAAAAAAAAGAACCCGCTTTTTTTCCCTGATGACACATTTGCAGAACTTTTCTCCGACTCCCACGAGGCCGGAGCAGCGGGAGAACGTAAAGAACAGGGCCAGATACGTAAGCAGAGAGATAGAGAACCATCGAAAGGAAGGAGGGGATGATACGTAATTTATAGATGGGGCTTAATGCTGTGAGCGAGTTGCGTTTGTCTCGAGATAAGGTGCCGGGAATGCGTACCTTGGGAACACCACGTTGCCATATTCCTTCCTCTGGTCCTTTCCCCACCACCGCACCGAGGAGGCCCGTTCCCATCGCCTACCCTCCCCCTTGAAATAAAGAAGCTTCCACCTTCCCCCCTACCTCTCTCACCGCACGCCCCCTTACTACACCCCTCTGCCTTTTCTCCGCTCTCCCTCCCTGCTCGGTCCGCCTTCGCCCCCGCCCCCTACCCCCGAGTCTCCCGCCCCCGCACCGTTTTCTGAACAGCAGGGCCTCCTCGAGGGAAATTGAGCACGTTCGCTCACAACAATGCCACGTCAAGCCAGGCGGGCGGGCGGGCAGGCAGTCCCCCCCTCCCCCACGCAGCGCCCCCGCCGTCTGTCCCCCGTCCCGTCCCTCTACTTGCTCGATCGACTGGCGCGTCACACCGTCCTCCCCGGGCGCTACCGATAGTTTTGTTTGGTAGCGCCGAGTACTAGAACAGGGCGACACAGGGTCGTACACGCGCAACCGTTGGTTAATATATATTCACGCAGGTGCCCGCCTGGCTGGGAACCACTTTCACTTTCAAAAGCTTCCGGTGAATTTTAGTGTCGGTAAGCTACTGTGAATCAGGCACCACCACCGCCGCCTTGCCTGCCCGCGAGTCCGTCCGGACGGGCCTCACCACGGCGTATTCATTATGGGGCGCAAAACATTTTATCTCTCCGGGGTTCATTTCTAGCGCCGCTGGTGTAAATTTAAAACCAACTACCTTGGGGGGGGCTCTCCCCTCCGCCCCGCAACGCCCCGGGCGGGGCCGTGCCGCGCGCCCCGCCCTCAGTGAGCCCAGCCCGCGCCTTCCCTCCGCGTGACACACAATGGCTACATTATTCAGACCCTCCTAGCGTAGGAGTGTCTTCTTCTTCATCGTGAATACGGCCTGCAATTTTCCATCCCGTTTTCCCATTTTCAGAAAAAATCACGCTTTCCATTCGTTAGGTTGGTCTAACTGATTTTGTTGCAATATAAGCTGTGGGTTGACGGTAATAGCTTAACTATGCGGGGCTCAGAGGTCTCACTGGAAAACAATAAGAGATTAATCGTTTTCAGCACAGATTTACCGAATCACAAGAAGAAGTTTATTAAATTTGAACACTGAATTTTTCTTGTTATTCAGTTCATCTCTTATTGTTTTCCAGTGAGACCTGTGAGCCCCGCATGGACCCCTGTGCTGTAGGCAACCCACGATGCGTTGGTGTCATGCGGGACCCTTGATTGCCTACCAGCCAGGCGCTACAGAAAAGTCACTGTAAATCGTTAAGGGGACGTTTGCTACCCCAAGTGTCCCATCTCAAATTGATCTCTACCGGGTCCCCTACCTTCCCTCAAAGTTTGTCCCGAGTTAACAGACGCACCCTGTATACAGTGCGCGATGCTATTTGATTTTTAGCGTAACCAACTTGACCCCGAAAAAGGAGTAAAATGACAATGCTGATACTTGCGTGGCAATGATATCACTTCCGTTATGATGTGCCATCCGGTCTGGTCCGGCGCCAGAGGGCACTTCCCTCCCAGAGCAAGAGCAAAGGCAACACGGGCGCGGGAGGTGGCCGGGCCGGATATTTAGAGCCGGAGTCGAACATGTTTATCCACCGCCTTCCACATCCTGCACATTATCATTCCAGTTTGCCACAGTTTGCATTGAGCGAGGCCACGGGGCGTGCCGGTGATTTTGGTTAGGGAGGGGCAGCGGAGAGAGGTGACGGGGTGTGGGGTGGGGGAGCAGAGAGAAGGGGATTGGGAGGAGGAGGGGCGCGAAATACTGCACACACCGCAATATAATGGAGCAGAGCGCTGGGCTGGGGCTCGATGTGGAGGCGCGGGCGGGCGCGGTGCGCTGCGCTGCGCGCATGGAATATCGGCAATAGAATCAGCTTCCCCTGCCAGTGCCACGGCGAGCCGGGCCGGGCCGGGCCGAGCCGCTCGCACCGCGCTGTACTGCCCAGAGGGCAGCCGAGCCGACCCGAGGCGCTTTTCTATATTTTTTTTTGGTTCGTGTGTGCGTGTGGTTGTGCGTGTGTGTGCGGCCGCCCCTGGAACCGAAAAGATTTTTCTGGCGGGATACGTGGGCGGGGGCGGGGCGGGGGTGAGAGCGGGGCAGTTGCTTTGGACAAAGCTCCCCCCCACGGTCCCGTATGCCGCCGCTAAAGGGAGAGGAAGAGGAAACGCTCTGTGGGAAACAAGCGAAACGCCCGTCATCTGCAAAGCGGTCGCGGTCCTGTCGGCGTACCGCGGCGCGGAGGTCAGGGGTTAAGCAGGTCCAGCCGCGGTGACCAGACCCCTCCCCTCCCCTCGCTGACGCTACGCAGCCTGGCCTTGTGCAATCAATTTCAGGAAATATTTCAGAAAAATATCACTCGCACCGACTACACGCGCATTATGTCGAATTGTGTTTTTTTCCCCTCCAGCGCTGCTACACACTGCTGCAACGCGGGCTTTCGGAACGCGGATAGAAAGGCCAAAACCCTCATGTACACCGCGCCTCGCACGCTCCCTGGCCTGGCGTTCCCCGCGCTGGACCTCGCATGCAGCGATTCCAAATGGAGCGTGGCCTCAGTAGAGGGCGAGACAGGCGACTTACACAACCAAGCAGCACACGACTCGAGTGGAGGGGGAGGGGCGGAGATACGAAGCTGGGCTCCACTCCACCAAAGCCGCAGGCCTCGCGCCTCCCCGCCTCACTCACACCTATATCGCCCCCAACTCTTAACCCTGGCCACGACATCCCCCACTCACTTACTGCCCCAAGGCCTACCCTAACTCCCAGCCCTAACGCGTGCCGTGCCCTGCCGGCCCTACCCCTCCGCGTGTCTAACTTTCTCCCCCCCCCCCTCCCCCTGCGCCAGCACGCCATTCCCAGACAGACTCGACCCCCGACCGACACCCTACACTACCACCCGTTTTCGTGACCGGAAATCGCGAGTCCTGTTTCCCCCATCCCTCCGCGTCGCGCATCAATCTTGCTCAGGGCAATGCAGTCACGAAGATGTCACACCTCGGGGCGTGACCAGCGGCCTTGACCCGCATTCCCCCTGAGTGTGTGTGTGTGTCAGAGAGAGAGAGAGAGAGAGAGAGAGAGAGAGAGAGAGAGAGAGAGAGAGAGAGAGAGAGAGAGAGAGAGAGAGAGAGCGCAGCAATTACCAATGTGGTCTCAGGTATTTTTCGATACCGTAATTTTTCTTCCCCTTTTTAAAGAGTCGGTAATCGTTCATACGCACGCACGCAACAGAGAAACAGTTTGCAGAGCGGCGTGCGCGTGCGCACCGCAAACAAAGCGGCTGCGGCCTGTGGCTCCTTGGCTCGGCACGGCTCGGCACGGCTCGGCAAACACATTTGACCCGGGCTGCTGTTGACTGTAGTCGCAGAGACCCACTCGCGAGTGTCAACTCGGTGGGGCGGGGTGAGGTGGGGCGGGGCGGGGCAGCCCGGACATGGACCTCCGCCCACACTCCTTTGCCACCTCCACGTCCAGCTGGGGCGTCACGTCACCCGGATCGAAGGGCCAGCCCCGCCCCGCCCCACCCAGCCCCGCCCCGCCCCACCCAGCCCCGCCCCGCCCCGACGCGTCGCTGCGCGTGTTCCCCTGGTGATTACTTTTTAGGACGATATGCGCGGGGGTGCGCGCGCGCGCGGGAGGCCCCGGCGTTAAAATGCGGGAAGGCACGGCATCGTTTTGGGGCGCGGGGGAGAGAAAGAGCAGCAGCAATGCGGCCCCCGCCCCGCCCCGCCCCGAGGGCCCTGTGTGTGGGAGAGTGATGGCGATAAACCCACCCCAAACGTGCGGCCTGGGGATTAATTCGATAACCTCGGAGCCCGGCTCGGGCCCCCCGGCCCCCCGGCGCCACGCCCCCCCGCCCCGTCACAAGGCACGCCGAGGCGCAACCCGATCGTCCGTCCTTGTCACTCCTTAACGCACAGTAGGGCGGAGATTGCCGCAGATCTCACACGGGGGGATTCAAACGGGGAGGTAATTTATAGCAACGCGGCAGCACCAGAATAACAGGTTGGGGGTGTCATGTCAACCCGTTCGGTTTCGAGCTTTCCCGCACCGTGTTTTACATATTTTAAAAACATAAAATATAGCGTCGATTTTCAACAACCGGCAGAGTTGAGTTGATATGACGCTGATGACTCCGCAGACGTCAGTTTCTGAAACACTATTTATCCTCTGCATGATGCGGATAGTTGGCGAGTAAATGACCTCGGTGCGCGGCGCGGCGCGGCGGGCCTCATGTGCGCGCCATAAATCTGACCAAAGGCGCCGCGCCGCACGGCAGCGGAATCACTGCGCCGCGCGTAACAACTCATCTTGAATAATATTTCACAAACGCTGCTCAACTTGTTCGCCCCCCCCCCCCGCGAAACTTTCCCTGCTGCTGCGCTCGAGGAAGAAGAGCAGGGGAGACGACGCCCCGCGCCGCCCGCGCGCGCGCACGCACACGCACACCGACGCCAGAGCCCCTGCGCCCCCGCGCGCACATTGCCTCCGCGGGGCGGGACGCACAGGCCAGGCCAGGCCTCCTCTCTTTCCGCAGGCGGGCCACATTTTTTACAATCACTTCGCATGTCGGTTGGTATCAGCCCCCCCGGCCCCGGCCTGTCGCCTCCCACGGCCGCGCTGCTTAGTCGCCTGTCGAAGAGGCGGCCGTCTCCCCACCCCGCGCCCCCCGCGCCCGCTAGCCCAGTACCAGCCCCGCGACACTCTTACGAATTGCCCCTCTCTTGTTCCCTGTCTCCCTGTGTGGGCCGGGGCCGCCCCTGACCCTGTCTCCTCCCCCGCCCCCAACTCTCTCTCTCTCACTCACTCTCTCTCTCTCTCTCTCTCTCTCTCTCTCTCTCTCTCTCTCTCTTTCTCTCTCTCTCTCTCTCTCTTCCCTCCTGACGCTAACCCATGTTACCCTCTACACGTCCTTCTGCGTAACACCCCAATCCCCCCTCACTTGGAAATCCTCCCTCATCCTCCTGTCTCCCCTACGAGATGCTTCCCCTCACTCCCCCCCTCCAACATCCCACCTCTTGGTGGATTCTCTCGTCACCCCCCCCTCACCCCCGCGCTTTGAATCTCTTCGTTCCGCGCGCCTCCGAGCCCCCGTCCCCCCACTCCCTCGCCCCCAAACACTTTGGTCGCCGCCGCCTCGGATATTTACGATATTTCCGTTTAAATCTCTCGCGGCGCGGGAATCGCAAAGTCGTACGGCGTGGCTCCGCGCCGCTCCGCGAGCCGCCGACGAAAATTCAATGCGGAACCAGCAGCTCGTGTCGCCCTCGCCCCCGCCCTCGCCCCCGCCCTCGCCCCCGCCCTCGCCCCCACCCCCGTCCCCGCCCCCACCCTCCACCCGACCCGAGGGCTTTTCATTGAGGAGAGTCCTCTGCTATAACAGACCAGCGCCACTAATTCACACCGCCGCCGCTGTCGCGTCGCAGCCTCCGTTCCGTTCGCACTGCGCATTCTCACAGAATATTTTCGCGTTTTTTTCTTCCTTATCCATATCTCCCTCTTTTGCACTCTTTCTCTCCGCGCATGCGATGGCACTGTATGCTACATAAAACTGGGTACATTATTTGCTTTAATGGGTGAGCGAGAGAGAGAGAGAGAGGGCCGGCCCGGCCGCGGGCGTGCAGAATCCGCGCACACACCGCTCCCCCGCGTGTGTCGAAACGGTTAGACGGTGTCACGTTAATTTGAAACTTCACCGAGAGCGAATAACCTGATTTGCATAACCCTTTTGCGGCCTGGATGGTTGGTTTGCTCTGTCACGGCGCGCGAGACGAAGTGGAGGAAAGGGAGGAGGCGGAGAGAGTGCGAGAGAAAGAAAGAGGAGGCGAATGGAAAGAGAGATAAAGGAACCGGCTTTTTCCGGCATTCGAGACTAGCTGAGCTCCTCTCCCCCCTCCCCCCAGGAGAACAACACACTACGGCAGCTCGCTGCTCTCCTCTCCTCGCGACTTTGTCTGCCTCTCCCCCCCCCGCACCTCGCCCTGGCGATACCGCGCGACGACTCATTGTGCCGCACTCAAATCAACAAATTGCTTGCACGCCATGGAGCATTGTGTCGCCGCACCAGTGTTGCGAAATGAAAGGAGGAGAAAATTCCCACGGATACACCTGAGTCGACGTAGAGCGGGCGGTGTCTATACGCCAGCCTACTTGACAAATAGCAGTCTCCAGTGTGGAGAGTGGGCAGGGGAGTACAACACAGCCCACTGCGGAGTTCTTGCCTGCTTATATCGCAACACTGCGCGGCATCGCATCGCCGCGCCTTCAGAACAGCCGTCCCCCATGGCGCCCGCCGACTGCGGGGTAGGCAAGCCCGCCGGGCACATGTGCGCAGCGGCCGGGAGTGTGGCCTACCCGCAAGGCGCTACGGGACGAGCATCACTGCAGGAAAAGAGAGATAGAGGGAGAGAGAGAGAGGGAGAGAGAGAAAGAGAAAGAGAGAGAGGGAGAAAGAGAGAGAGAGAGAGAGAGAGAGAGAGAGAGAGAGAGAGAGAGATGGGCAAATATACCAGAAATTCAATGCTGCCTATACTCAGCGAGCTTACACATACCTCGATCCAAACCAATCACCACATTATTTTTTCTTAACTTATTTTTAATTTTGGTAATTAGCGGTGACATTGAGTGCCCTCTCCATTGGCACTCCTGGGCTGATTTCACACCACAACAACTCCGCGCCGCCCC